>QXTE01000017.1:8378757-8576713 GCA_003942145.1 Platysternon megacephalum
ACGCGGCAGGTAAACAAACTGGCCCGGCCCGCCAGGGTGCTTACCCTGGCGAGCCGCGTGCCAAAGGTTGCCGACCCCTGGACTACACAAACCCTCACTCATATGAGTAGCTCTGATACAAGGAGTCTTATTGATTTCAATGGGACAACTTACATGAGTAAGGACTAATGGTGAAAGGTGTTGGATATCAAATGGGGTCAAAGACTTCTGTTTGCTCCAGATCAGGACAGTGAGAGTATAAGTTGTCCTGAAGGGATGCCAGTATAAAGAAATCAGTTCTAGGATGAGAGCAGAATTTGGCCTCTGTGTCCACTTGCTCCTTGGCCTATTAGTTGAGAAATGTCAATGGTGCAAATGCAAATGATTTGTTTTTGGGGCATGGAAACTGTCAAGTAGAAACTGGACTGGAGCCCCGACCCCTTTCACATAGGCTACCAAACAGCAATTCAAAGGATCCTGGATGCTTCCAACTTGATCACAGATAAAGGAGGCCTCATTCTTCTCTGACTCCAGTTTTATACCAGTTTAGGGGTAGTAGTTTCTTTGGAGTTTCTCCTGATTTACATTAACATGAGAGGAGAATAAGGATCATGAAGTCTTTGCACTGCTACTACGTCCCATATTCCAACACTGATTTCCTGAGACATCCACTCCCCACAGTGCTGCGCCACAAACCAAATTCATCCTGATCTCTTTTCTCTTTTGAAGTGAGTATTTTATAGCAAAGAGAGGAGAAGTCCTACAGGCACGAATAGCAACCGAGTTGCACATAGACATGTAACTTTGAGATCTAATGTTGCAATATCAGATTATGAGTATAATAGTGTAGGATATCTCATTTCCTAAAGTCATTTCTTGATGGTCCTCTGGAGAGACTGTAGCAAAGTTATGTCCCATATGTTCACTTGGAAGGTTTGGAGATATTGCTGCTGCAGGTGGCTGCTGCTTTCAGCCCTTAGTGACTCTTCTGAGCCCAGTAGCTTCTGGTGTGTTCCTTAAAACACCAAAAGAACTAATCCAGTTTCCTGTGCATTAGAGGCAATTTACAAATCTTTCCTTAAGAAAGGCAACTATTTGTATTTTTAGTGACAGAGAAACCTCTTCAGGGTTCAAGCCCTGGTTTCATTTCAGACTCCACTGGAGTTTACACTTGACAGGGTCGGAGATAATAATGTAATTAAAGCCAGTGAGCTAGCTTGTGTTTTTCTGGGCTGTGTGGTCAATTCGTTTACTAGAGCAGTGGTTCCCAAATTATGGTCTGTGGAGGCAGCACCGGCTCCACGGTTTTTGCCGCCCCAGGCAGCCCCCCCCCCAAAAAAAAAAAAAAAAAGCCACGATCGCGATCTGCGGCAGCAATTTGGCGGGAGGTCCTTCGGTCCGAGCGGGAGTGAGGGACCCTCCGCCGAATTGCCGCCGAATACCTGGAGGTGCCGCCCCTCTCCGGAGTGGCCGCCCCAAGCACCTGCTTGTAAAGCTGGTGCCTGGAGCCGGCCCTGTGTGGAGGAAACTAGAAGGCATGGCTTCCCATCCAATGCTACAGCCAATAGACCATTCTACCGCCAAGAGATCCTTTCCTTTGGCAATTTGACAGTGCCATTTCAGTCAAAGGAGACTTCCCAAGCTGCAATGACCACTACAGCTTAAATCTACTGAACTCATACGATGGACACAATTGCAAGAAGGGGACAAATTCATAGATGGTGTAAGCAGGGGCAGCTTCTAGTAACTTCCCATGTACGTCAGGTTGAATTTAGCACACGGATTTTAATGTGTTGGCTATAGCATGCTTTCATGTGGGGGAGAGCTGTCACCAGAGAAAACCAGAGGGGTAGAAGTTCTATCAGATTTTGGGGGGTTGTAGTCTCTCCTGTTCCAGTTTGGCCACTTAGAAAGATCCAATTTGGGGAGATACGTGAGGGATGAAGTTTGAACTCTAAGTCAAAGACAGCCTTTGGAGCTTCTTGGTGTCTATTAGTCAAATGAACCTAAATGCCAGCTAATCAGTTTGGGCACATCTGTGATTGAATTCAACCTTAGTAAACAGCCAGATACCAAGATGACTGATGCATTAGCAGCTACTGCCATCTAGTGGTAGATCAAAACAGATATCTACATAAATGTAACTAAAATTATTCAACAGCATGAGAAAGGAAAGCAATATAACTATGGGCCATTTCCTCAGCCCTGTTAAGCCGGCTTTGTGCTGCTCTGATGGTGCAAAGTGGACTTAAATTGAGACTGCTGAGAATTCCTTTAGTGCAGAGAAATCCTCCAGTGGCGGAAAACTGGCTTGGCCGACTCATTCCAGGCCCCTTCACAGCATCCCGCACCCAGCAGAGGGGGTGTGGTTGAGGAAAATGTGGTATACCCTTGCACTTTAGTGGTCCCCAGCTTTCAGAACTGCCCTTTGGGGGGCATAGATGCAGTACAACATAGAGCATCCTGAAGTTGCGCTATTCTCACACTCTTTGGGGCCCAGCGGCCCAAAGATCAGACTGCAAAAAAGATGGCAGTAAGTCACTTTTGCAGCATTCCAGCCTGGGCTGCACGGGTTGTCAAATGGTCAGTTCCGGGGATCTGACCAGTTGCATCTCACTCCATACTATTGATGGATTGGCTGAGAGAACAGAACTTGTGAGTTTAATTTGTTCACTTTGGATTCTAATGTCAGTACCAATGAGCCGAAGACGATGACTGATTACCATTGCACCCTTGAGTCCTCAATCAGTATCAGGCCCTCAGTGTGTCAGGTGCTGGTCAAACACATTTAAAGACAGAGTGTCTGCCCCTCAGCACTTACAATCAATGGTCCCCCTCCTGCAAAACCTTACGCATTATGCACTGTGAGGAGTCCCGTTGAAGTCCATGAGGCTTCTCACAGTGCGTAACATTAAGCATATGAGTAAGTCTTGCCAGGTCTTTTTCTTTTGCTTTCTGTAACACGACAGAATTTCCCCTATCTTTCAGCATTTTCATTGAGTGGAGCTGAGTTAAGTAATGTAGTGGTATTTTATGTTTCACACATTGACTGATTTGCAAATTTTCACTTGTTCCTACCGGTTATTATCAATGCTTTACATATATACCATGCCCAAGGAGCTTTGCAAGCATTAATTAATTCTCATGACACCCCTGTGAGCTAGTAAGTATGAGTAAGCACCAATGGGTAAACTGAGACTCACAGAGATTAAGAGATGTAGCCAAAGTCATGCAATGAGTCAGTAGCAAAGTGGATACCCACCAGTCTTGACTCCCACACCCTTTCCATAATCACTCGATACATTCCCTTCTATTCTCCTTAATACTCCAGACCAAATTTTGCCATCAATGATATTCATGCAACTTCATTAAAGCCAATGGGATTACATGGATGTAAGTGAAGACAGTTTTTGGCCAGCTAAATCGTTACAGCATTTGTGTGTCTCTTTTTATAGACTGTTTAGCTGCAATTACCCTTCAGTTCCAAGTCAAATGCACATCTGATAAAAGCCACTCTGGGTAAAATCCATCAATATGACAAAAATTTTCAACATTAAAAGGTTTTTAAAATGTGTGTTCAAGTCTTCTACTAAAAAGATCTGCACCGGGATGCTATCTCCATAGGGCTCAGGTTTTCTGGGAGGATCCTCTCCACTTTGGTCTTGAAGAACTGAAATATTGCTTCCTTTTCAAAAGAATCTTCAGGCCTTAGTAAGTTGATTCACTCTCTATATCTGAATGTTACAGCTGCCATCTTGCTGTATCCAACTTCCCAATCACAGAATCGTCTTGAGCACTTCCCCTGTCATCTTTCTGTAGGCTCTTCGTCTCCTCTCCCATTTTCATTCACTTATGGACAAATTCAACCTTACTTAAGCTAGGCAAAAATCCATCATCTTCAATAAAGTGGAGCCCGCTTACATCAGGGCTGAATTTGACCTGTGATCTACTACATAATATTGACCGACAGGTCCTTCCCGCCTTCCGTATACATTGGGTGAAATACTGGCCCCATTGAAGTCAATGGCAAAACTCCCATTGACTCCAAAGGGGCAGGATCCAACCCATTGAATTTGACATGTCCTTAGGTCCTGGATGTAGATTGCCAGGGCTGCTGTGATCCGCTTACATATCTATAACTGTCAGTCTCGTCCAATACCTGTCCTGGCTTCTGTCCCGCTGTGCAGAGAGACAAGGGGGACAGATTACGTTCCTGCACCACTTTTAATTCAAGTCATTCCAATTTCTTCTTCTTTAGAAAGGCCTCATTCCCACACACGCAGCTTCTTCAGGAGGTGTGCGATTGTCTCTGGGGAAAACTTGCTGCACTCACAGCTCTCCCTATGAAGAACCGGATGGGCTTTCTGTAGGTGCATTGGTGGTTTCTGTAGGCACAGGGGTTCATTTCAATGATTCCTCTATTCTTACAGCCTGGACGGCAGTTTGGGAACTCTCAAGGGACAAAGTCACTAGGTAAAGGTGAGATCACATAAAAAAGGGAGTCTTAAATTCCCTGTGTCCTTCCACAATAAGGAAAGTTAGCCTGAGAATGTACAAAATATAATGGAGGAAGAGAATGCTTCCTAATGCCTGACTGGAATAAAAAAGGCTGACACACAGTTATCTTGGTGTTGTATTCTGATCAGTCAGACATCAGAGATATCATGCTTTACTTAGGCCTTCTGCACTCGGCATGTGACAAATATGAAGAGGTGCATGGAGGAGAAAAGGAGAGAATGCTGCTCTACTGGTCAAAAGACCCCTCTGAACCCCTTTGTATAACCTAGCAGAGGGAGCATGCGTGGAAACCCAAATGAGCCTGAGGAATATTCATATGCTGGTAATGTACCATGACTACTGCCTCCCAGCTCCAGATAAGTTGAATTAATAAACTGCCTTTCGTTGGTGACACCTCAGCATGAATTTTACATTAGGCTCAATTCAGTAAAGTTCACAACTGACACGGTTCCCTTTATGACGATCCTTTTCAATTGTTTTTTGTGCTGGGATGTCATAAAGATGTTTGAGTTGCTTCTGGCAGGGAGCTGTCTTTTATCTTGAGAAAGAGCTTTTGTAACCCACTCATGCCTACAGCGCTCTTGAATTAAGTCTGAAGGCAAAGCTCCTAGTCCGTTTACACTATTAACAAGGCAGGCATTTTTTCATGTCAATGAAAATCTCGACACTAGGCTTGTCACAGTGGAAAATTTCAGTGGTGGCGGGTGCGGGGAGATTAATGGAGGGAGCAGACATGATGTGATTACATCAGTGGACACCTTGTGGAGTTATTAATACAATGATTGTGGATCAACTCTGCCAGTTAGAACTCAGGAGGCACTTGCCGAGTTTATCAGTCCATGAATCTTCTCTTCCTTAATTGATAAGCAGGTGACATGGCTGAGCAGTGTCCAGATTGTACAGGGAGAGATAAAAGCATCTCCAGATAGATAGACAGTCTGACTATAAGATGTGTTTACCTCCTGCTAATCACGATGTTAACTATATCAGTCAGTCAGATATCTCCCTCTGTTGGTATCTAATCAGGACAAGGCTCGTCTGAATGATAGATTTGGATTAAGTTTAGGTAAGGATTTGGGCTTTGAGTTTTGGGCTGAGCCCAGGGCATCCCTGGGGTTTGGAATTTCACTGCATTCAACCTGTTCTGGCAAGACTTTGGCCAACATGGTGGAAATCTTAGGAGGTCAGCTGTTCTTCTGAGATATACTGCCCCTTCCCCCCTCAAGCCATCAGATAAATGGAGCGTATTCCTGAAAACCCTTGTGTAGCCCCATTGAAATCAGACATATACTGTACCAGCTATAAAATATGAATAATAATATCCCTTTCTCCCACCCTTTGTCTGTTATATCTGCTTATATATAGAGAGAGATATACCTATCTCAGAGAGCTGGAAGGGACCCTGAAGGGTCACTGAGTCCAGCCCCCTACCTTCACTAGCAGGACCAATTTTGCCCCAGATCCCTAAGTGGCCCCCTCGAGGATGGAACTCACAACCCTGGGTTTAGCAGGCCAATGCTCAAACCACTGAGCTATCCCTCCCCCCTGCTTAGATGGTGAACTCTTCAGAGCAGGACTGTCTCTATGTATATGTACATGGCCTAGCATAATGGGGCCCTGATCTCAGTTAGGTATACACCCACATGTTGAGATTTTCAAAACAGGCTACGGGATTTAGACACATATTATCTATTCAAAGTAATGGTCTAAACCCCTAATCTCCTTTGAAAATCTCCATATATGAATACTGTGCATAATGGTATGGTAGGCAGATTTCATCAGGATGAATTTTGGATGACTTCATCGTTGCTCGAGTGACAAAGGTACTAGTGGGTTATGCAGCTCATCCCAAATGAGCCATCAAAGCCTGTATCTCAACCCAGCCCGTCACGGAATCTGTAGATGCCAGACCTGTTCCAGAAAAGCTACTTTAGAGAGAGATTTTTTTAGAAAATTGTATTGGGATTATTTTTTATCCCCCTGCCTGCAAAACCCGGTGCCTTAGTTACCATGAGTTCCACTCTGCTGGACTCAGAGAGAGGGAGGACATACAGCACATTTTGAAAACATCTAAAAATGACCTAAAATAGCTTTTCTATACATAATAATGTAGGGAGAGTGGATGGCAAGGGGTGGGGGGAGAGAGAGAGCTCCAGTTTCAAGCCCAGCAGGGATGGGAGACAGCAGACTTTAAAGTCATGACCTGTTTATGTACAGTCTGGTACTGGTGCAGGGCTAAATCTCGCCCCTCCTGGGGCTCGGGCAAAGCTACCTGGAGGTGGTGTGCATTCCCCATTTGGAGGGGAGAAGGAGGAAACATCTTCCTGGCAGGTTGATTGATAAAAGAACTGGGGGCTGTGCAAGCTGCTCAGGTGGGTGGAATGTTACAATAAATCTGGAGGAGGTAGAGCAGTGGGCAGAGTGCAGGTGACATTTGTCAAAGGTAGATGATTAATGAAATGTTATCACATATCTCTGCAGTTTATCACATGGCTCCACAAGATATCACGTGAGTATCACCTCTGCATATATGGTGTGGATGTGTATAATTTATTAATATTACAGCATCCTCTTGGTGGCAAATGCCTTAGTTAAGGTTGAAAAGGAAAATGCTTATAGGTATCTACCTATGGGCCTGATCTGGCATGCCCTTACTCGTGAGAATAGTCCCTTAGTCTGTCCTGCTAGGAGGGCCTCCCTCTCCCCCAGCACCCTCTACTTTAGGACTGAGCACGCTGCCTCCCCAGCAGCTTCTAATTAGTTTAACCCCAAGTGCAGTG
Source organism: Platysternon megacephalum (assembly GCA_003942145.1). Classification (NCBI taxonomy): domain Eukaryota; kingdom Metazoa; phylum Chordata; order Testudines; family Platysternidae; genus Platysternon; species Platysternon megacephalum. The sequence continues at coordinate 8,386,035 of QXTE01000017.1, forward strand.
CTGGCAAAATTTCCTACTGGCAATTAAAAAGAAATAAAAGTCAGCATTGAGACAGCAATAGGGCTCCTCCAATCTCTGATGAGCTTGGAACAAGGGAGTTATGTGCATGCATTGTGAGGGGAATAGACGCCTCTGCTTTTAATTAAACATAAAGTACACTGTAGCTAATAAAAAGAAACAGAGGCCTGAGGAATCTGAGAGAGTTACTGTCTGATCAACAGTGCAGCAAATACATCTGAGAATGGGTGAGGGAGGTTGTGTGTATAATTCAGCATCCCTTGCATGTCCCTAATGATCTCCTAATATTTCCCAGTTTATAGCAATTATGAGATCAGAATCTAGGCTTCTGTCTCTGTTTGCTTTAAGAGCCTGTTCTCCATTCGGACTGATTCAATCCTGATCTCCAGTCCACCCTTGTCTCTGGGAGAATTAGGCTCAGAATATCTTTGATTATCACACCAGATACCAAAATAACCATGGCGCCCTCCTCCTTCTCCCCTTCGCTCCACACAGCACCTGATTTCCATGCAGAACATCAGTGGGATTTGCATCCCTTTGCCTCCTGGAAACACACTAGTCAGGCTACTCTGACTACTCAGCCATCGGAGTATCACTTGTCATGTAATCGTGGTGCTTGTCACTGTGTGAGAAGCTGCGATTTCTGGTGTTTGAAGTTTCTTATTTCCTAGCACACAGTGTGATCGTGTCTGGGTGATTCGCTCACTCTCTCTCTTTGACAGCTGTATCTCAACGGATCTGGTTGCAGGGAGCAGACACTCACTGACTCATGAGAGAAGGGAGAAAATAAAAATAAAGCCTCTGCCTTCATCAATAAACTCGTTGCCATAGGAACAGTTAGATACTGGCTCCCCCAAACGTTGGTCAGCAGTGACACCTAGAGGCCACAGACAGTATATCTTGTGTTCCTAAGGGAATGCTCACTCTCAACCTGATTTTTTTTCTGGCAATAAATGTTGCAGAGCCCAGACTGTAAAAAGCTCATATTTTCCTTGTGCAGCACACAGCCTAATTCTGCCCTCAACAGTGAGTGTGGGGCTCCTACCAACTCCAAAGGAGTCACGGGCATGCATCAAAGGACAGAATTTGGCCCAGACCGGATACATAAACTGCATGGCACACATTATGTGATGATAACACTGATTTTGGTTTTGTTTACACCTCTGCAAATCAGGAATAATGTTATGGGAGTCTGTTGAGTTCTAACCTAAACCTGGTGTAGGTGAGGTTAGGATCACGCCCAGTATTTCAGTACGTGATTCAATCATCTCCCACCTTAATGACGGCAACCTCTTCCTTCTGGTCTTTTGGAAATTCCCCTCACTCCCCTTTAGTCCATCTGAAAAAAATCCCCAAAATTAGAGAGGCAAGGTGGGTGAGGTAATATCTTTTATTGGACTGACTTCTGTTGGTGAGAGAGAGAGAAGAACAGAACTCTTTCAAAATTGTCTTTCTGACTCATTGATTTGTCTACATCCCTGCCCACCCCTGGACGTATAGATCCCTCCAATAGCCCCCATTTCAAGTCTGGTTCAGTGATAGGGTTTGAGGTGGACTCACGGTTACAGTCCAGGTTCTAAGTCGATGATGCCAAAAATCTATTGAGCTGTTCTCGCAAGATTACAGCCTGTAAAATAGGGATAACAACCCTGGCTAACCTTGCTGGTGCATCATAAGGCATAACTGATTAATATTTGTAAAGCAATTAGGGATCCACAGAGGTCTGGTGCTAGATATGTGCAAAGTGCTAACACTGTTTCGTATTAAAAATATAGTACTAATTTGTCTGAGTGAGTTCCACAATTTGTATGAATCGCATATGTCCCACGATTTTTGTTCCGACCGATTATATGAAACAGGCTCCATCCCCAATGTATCGAACACATGATATTATTGCTGGTCGAAACTTTTTGTGTTTTGAAATTTTGAAAAATAAAACCAGGAAGTATCCCAACAATGTTGTCACAAATATTTTTTTCTGCAGATCAAACTGTATTCCATTTTGAAATGTTGAATTTTCAAATTTTAAGAAAGGAGTCAAATTTCCAACTAAAACTGTGAAATTTCTCCTTTTTTATAATATTTATTTATTTATTTGTTTATTTATTTTTACCAGCTGCACATGACGTGAATTTGAATGAAAACAACAAAACCCCAGGAAGCTAAATAAATCATTTTAAAGTAAGATTAAAAAATGAAAAGATGGCAACATCCTAGTTGTCACAAGTCACTGGATCAAAAAGCCATGGTTGTGGCATTCCACGAACTCAGTGGAGTAGCCTCCATTTTCCTCTGTGCTGAATTTTTTTCAGAAGTGCTGATCACTCACAACTCAGTTAAAGTCAGCAGGAGTTTTGGAAACCCATACACACTGGGTATAACCTCAACAGCATCTACCACCAGGGAGAATGCATCTGTAGCGGGGTGGTCACCCGCTCCTGCCTGGAAAGGCTTAAAACAGCCCTGGGGGAGGTCTGTGGCAGGGGAAAAGCTGGGCTGATTGGGAGGAAGCAGGCTCAGTTGGGGCCATGCCCCAATCATGGCCCAGCTGGCCCTATAAAGGCTTGAGCCAGGAGCTCAAGCAAAAAGTCCCTCTCTGCGTGCAGAGAGAGAAGGGCCTGGCTGCAGGGAGCTTAAGTAAGTGCCTAGAGTGGAGCAGGGCTGGGGAAAGGCCAAGGGAGCTGGGGAGCTCCGGCCTAGGAAAGCCCCAGGCTGCAGGCCTAGTACGGCCTATTAGGTACAGGGTTGCAGGGGGCAGCCCATGGGGAGGCAGAGGCAGCAGGTCCGAACCCCTTTGCCTTTGATGAGTGGCTGATACTGCGGTTTGCCCCAGTGAACGGGGGCTAGATGGAGACTGGGCAGTAGCCAAGACTGAGGTGAAGTGGGGATAGTGGGTTGGGGGTTCCCTGGGGAGGGGAGACCCAGAAACAAAGGGGGTACTGCCAGGGGGCAGCACCCCAATGGAAAGGGGCACCGGGGTCCTGGGAGGGACATGGGGGCCAGTGGCAAGGTGGATCACCGGCCTGCAGAGGGCGCTCCAAGGCTGGGAGAGCTAATTCCCAAGGATGACCAGCAGGAGGCACTGCAGGGGTGAGTCCCACCGTGTTACAGCATCTCAGCAGTAAGGGCTGCCTACCGTGGGATAGAGCTGCAGGAAATATTTGCTTCTCCCATCACAAAACTCTGGACAGCAAAACTGGAGACATTTGGGAAAACAAACTCCCCAAACTCTGCTAATGTAACTGTGGGACCCTTCCCCCCAAACTCCTTCTATTTCCCACCCACAAATACTGGCTGTGACCAGAACATCTCTTAGCTCTGAGATGAGGCAGCCCTGTCAGTATCAGCATCGCTAATGGCTCTGTTACTTCCAACACCTCCTTTTGTGTTTAATAACAGTGGCATAATAAAGGACCCAGTGTGCCTGCAAAGAGCTAATGTGTAAATATGTAAATCAAGACTACTGAGGGCTCATTATCTTCCTGCCCTCGGCTGCTGTGCTGTGTGGACAGCCAGATACGGAGGGGGATGTGCCTCCTAATTAATCATAAGCCATGGAGATAAATTAGAGCTTTGAGAAAAAAGTGTAATGTGATAACTGTTCAGTGTACTGAGCATGGAAATCCCCAAAGAAAAGTGTTAAGACTGGGAATGACGATGATAGATAGATTAGATACACACACACCTCTGATTGATTATGATTGAAACAATTAATAATGAACATCCTGGGCCCAATTCATCATAGCCCTAAGACCCCTCTGTGCAAAGGGGATGTAGGCCTGCCATAAACCCCACTTGGGGAACAATCTCAACGCAGGGGGTATTCTGGGATGGGATGGGGACAGAGTGTGGGCCAGGTGAAAGAAGGGGAGAAGTTGGGGGGCAAGAGGAAGTGTGGCCTGGTCAGATTTGTGCCGCAGCTGTTCTACACCCTTGCAAAGTCTCATAGGGGCCAGTGAAGCAGGGGTGTGATTTAGGGCCCTAGCAGGCATTAGGGGCCACCCTGACCCAAGCCCCTCAAGCCCCTGAATATGGGAGGCACAAGTGACCTTCCCTCTGTCCCTGCACTGTGCCTGCTCCAGAGCGGGGATAAATCTGCCCTCAGTGTTTGTCTGGGGCCATAGGGCAAACAATACAATCCAAACAGTGAGAACAGGATTTCAATGCAAACAATGCCCTGGCTCTTAGGCTCAGATTCTCAAAGTTATTTAGGCACCTCCATTGATTTCAATAGGAATTAGGTGCCTAAATACCTTTGAGAATCTGGGCCCTTGTTCCTTTCCCTGTCCACTATACAACATTCCCTCCCCTATGGCACCTGGAGATCCTAGCACTGTGTCCTCTCTCTCCCCCTGAAAAGGGCCCAATAGAGGGGAACAGACACAAATAGGCTCGCACTGATTACAGAGTAAGTAAGAATAAATCACTGAGATCACACACATTGGTAAGATAGAAGCTTCAGCCCTATAACAATAGCATGTCGCCGCCCTGTGATCCCCAGGAACTACTGGCCACTTATATTCTTGAAAATTACTTAACACAAGCAATGGAAATATTTTATGAGTCAACATATAATACAGTAAATATGGCACCATATAAGGGCCAAATCAAGGCCATGCCATGCCCTCCTCACTCCCACAGTCCACATAGCGAGGGTGCTGTCTGTATCTGGATCTCATCCCTCCTTCATGGAAGTGGGGGATGAAAGCTTCCTCTGTAGAGCCGTCCCCACTGTCTGTGAGCTCATGGTGGGGTCTTCATGGCACTGGGATCTGTGCAGAGGGTGGAGACAGGGAGTGATGGCCTGCACTAGGTGGGGCTGGGTGAATGCCCTTCATCCTCCCTCCAGCCTTGCAAAGCTTACCTGAGAAAGCTAACTCCAGAGCCCACTCCATGATAGGGGTTTCCTTTTTAAGGGGGTTTCCCCATGGCAACTGCAGCCAGGGGTAGTCCTTGGTAGAGCAATTCCATTGGAACAGGGTGCTGTGAGGGGGGAGGGCCTGGTGGCACAGTGCTTGCTCTGAGCTACAGCATTTCATCCTTGACCGGCTTGGCCTCATGACGGGTCATGTCTATTACGGCAGTGGAGAAGGATCAAGCGAGAGCAGGGCTCCATTGTGCCAGGCATTGCACAAACAGAGGAGTAGACAGTCCCTGCCCTTATCCACATCCCTGGTGATCAGCAAGGCTTTGGGGATGGCCCTGTACACCATTCCACAAAGAGAAAATCCCATTCCCCTGGCAGACTGATCAGGGAGGACTCCAGAGGGGAGCCTTCCAATTTCCACCCTGAACCCAAGTCCTCTTCTATTGGTTTAACTGGGGGGGTGGGGCAGAGCATCCCAACCCAAACTCCCTTAGGAGTCAATGAGACCCCTTGCAGGACAAAGGGCTATGGAGTGGGTCCCTATTCCAGTGCCCATCACCATAACCTAGGAGTGCCATAGACAGGTTCAAGACTAAATAGGTGTTAAGCTCTGTACACCGCCCCCCCCCCCCTCCTCCTCCTGCAGTGGGAGCTCAAGGGATCTCAGAGCAAAAGTACAGAGATCATTAATCCCTCATGGCATGAAGCTTTGAGGTCACATCTGAGAATGTATTGCCTGTCTGGGGAAATTCTCTTTTCAGTGATGTATAGGGTGACTGACCGTCCAATCCTAGGGGCCTTAAAGGTATTCAAGTCAGACATGCAGGAAGGCCATTTGAAGCATGATGATGCAAAAGGGGAATGGTAAGTGGCAGCTCTGCAAAGTGGGAAGAAGGTGCTTTGCCAACCCTGTCTTAAGTCAGACACACCATGATAACTGGCTCTGAGCAGCCCTGTGTGTGCTAGGTTTGCAGATATCACCAGGCTGCACTAAGTTCAGTAACCATGACCGTGACTTAAAAACTTATCCCCAACAGTTAATGTCTAATGAGGGGAGGGAGGAGTGGGAGTTCTGCTGTATTTTTCCTTTATGTCTCATCAGGGGGCTGGGCCAGGAAGAAGAGGGTCAAAAAACTGTTATAACCCAGGGCAAAATGTTTAAGCGGGGAACTGTGCTACTCATAGAAGGCAGGAAGTGAAGGCAGCAGCTCTACCATGCTCCCCCGAGGGAAGGCCTTGCTGGGACTTGCTCCAAAGGCCATGCATTTCACAACCACCTTAGTTGGCGCCTTCAAAAAGAAAATATAAGAAAGACAAAGAGCGGCATTGTCTTTCTCTGCCTTGTAAAGGGGAATCTCTTTGGTTCACATCCCCCTGGAAACAGACTTTCCAGTCTCTTTCTTAGGTCTTGTAAGAACAAGATGTGAGAAGCCAGGAACTGGAAGTGATACCAACCACTGTTTTGCCTCCACTCTTTAGTGCTTTTAAAAATATGGTTTTCTCTTGTGTTTGGGATGTGTTGGAACTAACGCAGCTTACTGTGGAGGAAGTGGGGTCTCAATGGGAGTCAAGATCTGAGTTTTAGGCCATGTCTACACTAGCTCTTATGTCGGCAAAACTTTTGGTGCTCAGGGGTGTGAAAAAAACCACACCCCTGAGTGACATAAGTTTTGCTGGCATTAGCGCTTGTGCGCCCTGCACTATGTCAGAGGGAGACGCTCTCCCTCCAACGTAGCTTCCACCACTCATTGAGCTGGTTTTATGATGTCAGTGGAAGAGCTCTCTCCCGTGGGCATAACACAGCTACACAGGCGCTTTTACAGCGGCACAGCTGTATAGGTACAGCTATGCTGCTGTAAGCTTAGAAGTGTAGACAGGGCCTCAGTCTAGGCTCTGTCCGGAACTTCCTATGTGACCTCAGGGATTCGATTCTATTCTAGTTCACGCCCATCACCATAGTATCTGAGAGCCAGATTCTCAAAGGTATTTAGGTGTGTAACTCTTAGACACCTAAATACCTTTGAGGATCTGGGCTCCAGTGCCTTCCCTCTCCAAACATGAGCCCTGCATCTGTAAAAAGGAAATAATAACTAGAGCTGGCCAAAACTTTTCCATCAAAACCATTTTCCTGATGGAAATGAGTTATTGTCAAAAATCTTCAGAGCGGGACACTGAAAAACCCACATCCAAAATATTTTGGTTTTCAGTGACAGGGAATCAAAACAAATATTTTTGTTTAAAATTGCTTGCCAAAAACTGGAAAATTTTCATTTTTCAACAAAACCCCACCCAAAGCATTCCAAAAAAGATTTCAATGAAAACTAAAACAAATTCAGCGGTGTCAAAATTTTCCATGGAGCGGGGGAATCATTTCCTGACCAGCTGTAATAATCTCTGCTTCTCAGGGCTCTTGTGAGGGTAAATTTATCAATTCTCTCATAGAAAGGCACTTTGAAAGTGCTTTGAAATCCTCCTATGAGATGCACCAACCACAGATATTAGCCAAAGGAACAAACTCCTGGGGCTCAGTTCCATAGCAGAAATAACAATCTCTATAACTTCAGTTTTATGAAGTCATTATTACTATTATTGATCATCACTGATTTGGACACGGGCAAGAAATATACATGGATGCAGCCAGTCAGGATTGATGCAGGGCTGGCAGGCCAGTCTATATTTGCAATAAACACTTCCCAAGTCAGTTTAATCAACAATGATGTTCAGAGTTTATCCACATCTTGCATAGTGTTTAGCAGGGATAGGGTTAAAGCCCAAGCTCTCAGCAGAAGCATTCAAGGAGGTGTCTGTCTTCACTGATAGGCCACCAGGCCTGAAGAGAATGGGGCTAAGTTCAGCTGGACCTGACAGTCTCATTAGGGAGGGGAAAATGGCCTATACCAGGGAGGAGATGGAAGATGTTACTTCCTCTGGAAGTTAGAACCAATCCAGGCACTAGAGTTTCCCGGACATGTGTCTGTTCAAATTTCTGTGAGCTTCCTTTCCCTCTATGCTTTGTATGGCCTCTGGCTGTGTGAGGCCATGTCCTTGTACTGGTTGAAAGACTCTGGAGACAGAAATAAAGCTGGATGGCCAAAAACAAGAGGGGGGGTGGTAAATGTTGCAATTTTTTTCTTTTCTTTTTTTCAAAATTAGAAATTTTGTCAGAAGTCAAGCCATTTCCACCAGCTCCAGACAGAAAGCGTTGTCTTCTTACAGGGCCGCCCAGAGGTGTCGGCAAGTGGGGCAATTTGCCCCAGGCCCCGGGCCCCGCAGGGGCCCCCATGAGAATGTCGGAGGTTCCCCCCGCCTCCGCCTTCGCCTCGCCTTCCCCCATCCCCCGGCGCCTCAGCGCGCCGCGTCCAGGAGCAGCCCTGGACAGCGCTGCAGTGGCATGGCTCGGGCGGGGCCTGAGGTCCTCCCGCTTGGAGCCGCGTGGTGAGGGGGTGGGGCTGCGAGCTCCAGTGGGCTGAGCGGCAGGAGCTCCTGGACGCGGCTTGCTGAGGCTCTGGGAGAGGGGGTAAGCGGCATGGTAAGCCCCTCTGAGCAGGGCACCCCCCGACCCCATCCCCCGCCACCCTAACCCCCAGCTCTGAGCCCAGCCCCTCTGAACCGGACACACACACCCGACCCCATCCCCCCACAGCCCTGACCCCTAGCTCTGATCCCAGCCCCTCTGAACCGGACACATACACCCGACCCCATCGCCCCACAGCCCTGACCCCTAGCTCCAAGCCCAGCCCCTCTGAGCCGGACACCCCCCAATCCCATCCCCCCACAGCCCTGACCCCCAGCTCTGAGCCGGGCACCCCCCGAATGTATTTCACTGGTTATTTTTTACATTTCCAAATACATGTTACTATAGTATTGCAACTTTTTTTAATGGAAGGGGCCCCTGAAATTGCTTTGCCCCAGGCCCCCTGAATCCTCTGGGCGGCCCTGTCTTCTTAGCACTCAGAGCCCCGGGTACACCAGCTCTCTCCAATGACCTGCATTGGGTGGGCCAAGCCACCCTACTAGACCCCAATTTCCTGTATTTCACATAAGCCCACTAGAAGGCGGCTTTGAGAGCTTGACTGACCTGTGTTCTTTAACTAAACGTTGCAGCAATAAAGCAGACTCATGTCTTCAATCTAAAAGGGTAACTGCTCTGTTTTTTCCATACACAAATCTAATGTATGTTTCACTTTTTATACAGTTTGTTCCTTTACTTCTGACGTCTTTCTCGGCTGGGCCAACAAAAGCAGACTAATCAGTTTCGTGCTGAGTTCTGGATTGGTTTCTTGCTCAGATTCTCATGCACTAGAATGAGGTTGCAATGTTTGGCTGCAAACGCTGGAGGGGGTTGGATGGTTGAGTTTTCAACTATATCCTTTGAGGTTATTGGCCCAATTGTATTGGCCCTGAGGTTTATATTTTTTTACAAAGCCTACATTTGTGGCCAAGTTTCACCTGACAGCATCCCCTGAAACCAAGTCTGTTTGACTTGAAATCATGAGTGAATCAAGTTTGCCACCAGAGGGCGCCACGGCCCTGGTGAATGGAGAGAAGGAGCAGGAGTAGGGCAGCACTTATTCTGAGGCAGGTGTCCTGGGGGTTAGGATGGCAGTCTGTCATAGATTGAGACCGTTCCCCTTTGCTCTACCTTCTCCCTCTGCACAGTTCATGGGGGCTTCCAAAGAGTCATTGCCCTCCCCTTTCAGGCACCCGGCTGGCTTCCTCTCCCCTCTGTTCCTGTTAGTGGAGGGGAGGGAAAATGCCTATGACAGAGGGAAAAAACACTTTTGGGGATCCAAACAGCAGCTGCACATGGTCTAGGAGTCAGGGTGGAACTCTGGCCAGAATAAGCCTGGCTCTTTAAACGCCTCCCTGCTTTGAGTCCCCATCTTCTAGGGTGAGCAGGTGAGCTAGAACCAGGCCTCGTAGGTGACCTTGAGACCTGAGCACCTTTGCCGTTGTCCAAGCCTAGGGCTGAAGGCTGCCTGCTGTGATCCAGATGGAATGGACTGCGTAACTGGGTTACACCGGATCTGCGCTCACAAACAACCTGTCTGCATTGTTGGAGCAGCAGGATGGCCTAAACGGGAAGGAGCTCGCGGCATGCTGACTTCTCACTTTCAGTCAGGCTGCCATAACTTCCTAACACACCAGTGCATTGGTAACAAATGACAGTGGGACAGCAGCCCAGGCAGGATCCCATTCCCAGCCTCTTGGGAGGTTTTAGCAATCGCTCCATGGTGAAAAATGTTGGCTTAACAACCCTGGAGAGTGAAGCTCTGTCTCTAGCCACGGAGCAGGGACGGCACGGGCCTCAGAAGTGCAGACTTTCCACCCAAACTGCCTATGTACCATAACTCAGAGAGGCTACCTATAGGGCAAGAGAGGAGTTGGCTCATTCAATCCTTTGCCTCTTGGCCGAAACGAACAAGGGTGCCCTTTGGTGCTAATTAGGGTGGCTGTTTTTATAGCACCACTGGAACTGGACTGACTTATGGACTGACCATCTGTTCAGAGGCCACCAAACGCTCAGCAGATGGTAACAATTTAGGGTCTGGGCTAGATCTTAGCTGTTGCCATAGATATGAAAAACTGTATGTCCCATTACCCCTCCTCTAGGTCATCTAGTCCCACTCCCAGCCGGTGTCTCCTGTGTCATCCCCAGTGGCAGTGATGCAGATAGGCTCTAAGACCCAGGTTAGCTGCAGTGCTGGACCCCTTGTCATGTCTAATAATTCACTAAACGGCAGGCAATATGGCCCCTCTGTGCGCAGAAAGCCAAACCACAGAAAGTTACTGTGGGTGAACGAGACAGTTGCCGCATTCAAAGCGCTCTGTTCACCAGGAACTGCAGGGACCAGTCCACAGAGACCTCTAGCAAAGAGTGGCACCCGCTAAGCTTCATCTTATCCCTTGGAGATGAGCAATGCCTCTGCTGTACAGCTGCAGACCACATTTCCTGCCTTCTGTTCCCCCTGCCCACTCATGCTGAATATGGAGACCTGCTGCCCCTGCCATGGAAATACAGTGCATGGGGAAAAGGCAGATCTGATGACACCAAGCAGACTGCATGCTCAGGGATTCCACTGACGTGATCCCCAATGGAGGGGAGTCTCCTTCCAGGCAGGGTGGCACCAAATCAGCTGCCAATGGCTCACAAGAGAGTCAGAGAACGTATACGAACAAAGTTCTTTCCAGAGGGACATAGTATAAGTAATGATATTTGGTGGCGTATTGAATCTGGTTTTCTAAAGTGCCTTCCGTGCTCACAGCATGAGGCCACCCTCTAAGCACCTTACAGAGCAATACATAGCAGCTATGCAGTGACCAGTCAACCCAATGAGAAATAAATACCTGGCTAGATGGCAGGTTTTCCTAGTTTTTCTGCCATCAGTTCCCACACAGACACTAGAACCAGGATATTTGCCAAGACATCAGGGTTTTCCTCTATCATATTCTCCTTAAAATGCCTTGGGTTCTTTATTTGTTGCAGACCGTGGTTTAACATCACAATGAGGATAGACTGTACTGCACATGAGAACGCNCTTCTGTTCCCCCTGCCCACTCATGCTGAATATGGAGACCTGCTGCCCCTGCCATGGAAATACAGTGCATGGGGAAAAGGCAGATCTGATGACACCAAGCAGACTGCATGCTCAGGGATTCCACTGACGTGATCCCCAATGGAGGGGAGTCTCCTTCCAGGCAGGGTGGCACCAAATCAGCTGCCAATGGCTCACAAGAGAGTCAGAGAACGTATACGAACTAAGTTCTTTCCAGAGGGACATAGTATAAGTAATGATATTTGGTGGCTTTCTAAAGCGCCTTCCGTGCTCACAGCATGAGGCCACCCTCTAAGCACCTTACAGAGCAATACATAGCAGCTATGCAGTGACCAGTCAACCCAATGAGAAATAAATACCTGGCTAGATGGCAGATTTTCCTAGTTTTTCTGCCATCACTTCCCACACAGGCACTAGAACCAGGATATTTGCCAAGACATCAGGGTTTTCCTCTATCATATTCTCCTCAAAATGCCTTGGGTTCTTTATTTGTTGCAGACCGTGGTTTAACATCCCAATGAAGGTAGATTGTACTGCACATGAGAACGCTATAGACTATAACCCTTTCCACCCCTTCAGGTTCTGAAGTTTCAGGGAGTTGCCTGCATGATTCCAAAGGAGGTCTTACCTGATCACTCTGAGTCAGTTGCCCCTATTCTCCTTTCTGATTTCACAGGACTTTTCTGGTCCTCTCAGAGAGTACAAGTGTCAAAATGGACAAGAGGCCTCATTTCTGGACACCCTTCAAATGTACAGGGCTTTGTTTCTAATTAGTAAATGCAGCTGTGCTCTCAGTGTCTTACCAGGCCTATTAGAAAATGCATCGATAATCAGCACCTAGCAGCTGCTGCTATGACTGGCGGTGGCGAATTCAGCTAGAAGAGGAGGAGAATGTTAAATCTGGAGATGAGCCTGAATCTGAACCCCAAATGGGAACCTTCTTAGCTTTGTAGCTATTCAAATGTGGAGCTGAACTTTGCAGCTCGGGCTCAGCTCTTGGTCAAACGTTGGACATGTTTCATAGATGATTTTTGTCATTGTAGAGCTGGCTGCTCCACAGATAGCACTGAAATGTGTAAGGAGGACACCATGCTCTGTCTTATCACCTCCATCTCCAGGGTACGTTATCAAAGCAAAGCCTTCCTACGAGAGGGAATAAGAGCCTTCTTTACTTTGCTTCATTCTATGCTCTTCTTGGGGAACCATTTGTGTGGCTAAACACTGTCTGATCAGGATGAGCCAGGGAACCTACTCCAAAATCTTCTTTCTTTTTGTCCCCTTGCTCCATAATGTCATCTTCACTATTGCTACTGGCTCTTTTCCAGAAATAAAACACATTACTCTGTACCCTGTTCAACCACCCTATCTCCACGGCTTCCTATAAAGATCCCAACCCTCCTTCCAGTCTCACCACACATCACAGAGACAGAGAGAAGGTGGATGGTGATCTGCTTTAGTTTTAACACTAGAATCCTTTCCTTTGAATGGAGCAACTCAGTCACCGGCCCCTTGAAAACAAAATAAAGGAAGCCTCGGCAAATTGAATTTGTGTTGTAGGGTGATTGGAAGGTTTTCAAAGCTAGGACATTCTGAATGTTGCGTTCTCACATTATCCACTTAATTTGGACTGATCCCAACTAGGATCTTTGATGACTTTCTATATCCTTCCTGGTGTTTGTCAGGATCATGTACACATGGCCATTGTCGCTGGGACTGGGGAACTGTTCCTTCTGAATGCCTAATTAAGCTCCCATTAGCATTTCTTATAGAGAGCAGATGCAGCCTTTCCATCCCAGCAAACAATGCCATCTGTTGTTCCCGTGCTGTAATTTCCATCTGAAAGTCTGCTCTGGGTTCTATATTTAATAGCAGACGTTTGCAACTGCCAGAAAAAGTAACGTTTAAATTTGGCAAGGGAGAGGGTTCTCTTCCCCTTTGAAGGAAACATGAGGATGTTTTGTTTCTTCTCTTTGTCAAACGCCAATTTAATGTGAGTGAAGGCTGCAAGACTGACAGCTCAGGAATCTGCACTCCTCTCTCCACGGCACAGGCGCAGCATGAGCCATGACAATGCAAGCTTCCCCCACAATTCCCTTTGCCAATGAGCCTCCCCTCTGACCTAAGGGCTGTGTCTACACAACAATTTTTCTGCAAAACTTTCCTACCGTTGCTAATAGCGGTGCAGCTCTCCAGTGGTAGCAATGCTGGGAATGCTAATGCAGAGATAGCTCCCACAGTCACTGCTGTTTGTATTACTGTGCTGTTACCTTCTCTGAGCACTGGAGCTCCCCTGGTGATAGCAAGAGTAGAAAATATTCACCAAATACTCGAGTGCAGACGTGGCTCCAGAGAACTGCTTATTTTCCATGGCCTCTTCAGTCCTTGACTTATGTGCTGTGACTGCCAACAAGGAGGCTTTTTTGTGGTGACCCACTAATTAATTTCACACAGACCACTAAAAGAGCCATCAGCTGATCATAATAGATCATAATATTTGTTCACTCCTGACCTGAAGTGGATTGAGATCAGTGACTGAGGAAAAAGGCACTGAATCCCTTTACTTAGCCCCTTCAGCAGTGGAGTTTCCCAGGATGGAAATGCTGAGTGAAAAACAGAAGCAGGAAAAACAAAAACATACAAGGAAGCCAACAAAGGTTCTGGGCCAGTTTTAACCTCTCCTGCTACTTCTGAAAACATTGGCAATGTAACCTACTTCCTTGGTAGCAAGATCTACTTAGATGGGTGACACGAACTGGTGAATATGGGAAATGGGCTGGAAAAAAACCCTATATCTGAAAAACACCAAACTTTGGGAAAGTTAGGATCTAGCCTGGAAGTTGGTAACTGGGGGCAATTTCCATAACCGGCAGGACCAAACCCCTTGAACTTTGGGAAAATTTTGAACTGGCTCCAAAGTCTGTGACTTGGGTCCATCTCAAGTAAACATTAAAGTGAACAAATGCAGTGATGACTACTGCTGGTCAAGAAAGAGAGGGAAACATTTCACAAGGATTTTTTTTTTTTAATTTTGCTTCTTGGCTTTGAATTTTGAAAAACAAAAACACTTCAATCCATTGCATAGCTGCTCAAAAAATGGTGTGTGGGGGGAGGAATTTAGCCAACTTTTCCCTACTTTTTTTCAAATGTCAAAATTTTAATGACATTTTTTAAATGTCAGGTTGGTTTTTGAATGCTGACCATACAATAGGCAAATCAAAGGAAGGCCGTGGCAGGCGTGATGTGTTATAATAGTGCAGGAGAATTCTCCCCACCTGGCAGGATTCTCCACTCTAGATCACGTCCAAGGTGCTAGTTTTAAAGTATGGAATGGTTGAAGCCATCTCCAGGAGTGTCTCGTTCTTCCCTTAGGGAGGAGCTGCTCTTGTTTTCCTCCCCAGCTGGAGTACTTAGAAAATCTTCTGATTTCTGTATGGCGAGAGATGGATCGTTTTTCCACTTGGTTCCTCCCACTGCTGCCCTCCTCACTCTCTCCCTTGCTGTCAGGTGCCCTCAGGTGCAGCTCCCTCTGCCTCTTTGGATGTCAGATTCGCTCCAGCAGTTTGTCTTATTGTCAGGCTATCTGCCTGTCTGTGTGTTTGTGCTGTGCCCATCACCATGCTGTCTAGGTCTGCTGCCTGCCGTGCTCATGCTCCCCACACTGCTACTACCACACATGTAGGCAGGTTCCTCCCCATCACAAGAAGGAGTCTGTCAGTTTTCAGGGCTGCTACTCCTTTAGTTTATGATCATGCTGTGCATGACTGGGAGGCAGTTCCTTTAAAATATAGTGTGACGGTACCTCCCATAAGGCATTGTGGGANTTTGTTCTGTCTGTTACTACTTGAAATCACTTAAATCCTACTATCTGTATTTAATAAAATCACTTTCTACTTATTAATTAACTCAGAGTATGTATTAATACCTGGGGGAGCAAACAGCTGTGCATATCTCTCTATCAGTGTTATAGAGGGCGAACAATTTATGAGTTTACCCTGTATAAAGCTTATACAGGGTAAAACGGATTTATTTGGGTTTAGACCCCATTGGGAATTGGGCATCTGAGTGCTAAGGGCAAGCAGACTTCTGTGAGCTGTTCTCAGGTAAACCTGCAGCTTTGAGACAGGTTATTCAGACTCTGGGTCTGTGCTGGAGCAGATGGGTGTGTCTGGCTTCACCAAGACAGAGTGCTGAAACCACTGAGCTAGCAGGGAGAATAGAAACAGAAGTAGTCTTTGCACATCAGCTGGCAGCTCCCAAGTGGGTTTCTGTGATCCAACCCGTCACACATAGGTCTTAGCCTGTTCCATAGCCCCGTCCTTTCAGGGCCCGGCATTGATTATTGTATAGCACTCAAATATGTTATAGGTGATTTCCAGCAGACACAAAGCCCTACGTGCCATTCCCCAGTGGGCTACAGTCTCCCTGTCCGAAGGGATGGAACAAATGAGGATGACACGCAGCAGGGTAGGATGAGGAGAGACACATGCTCTATTGGGGCAGGGCTGACCCACAACATTTTGGCACCTGAGGCGGGGAGCTCAAATGACGCCCCCATGCCCCCTCGCTTGGGCCAAAACTTTGAAAGGTCTCAATTCTGCCTTCTTCCTGTTCTACTCCTCTCATGGTACTGCTCTGCTACCTACCCCAATAAAGGAGCACTAACAACTTAAAATGCCTTGTTCAAAAATGTTAAGTAACACTTAACTTTCAAGTTTCAGTGGTAGCCATGTTAGTCTGTATCAGCAAAAAAACCAAGGACTCCTCGTTTTTTTTACTTAACTTTCAAACGCCTGAACAGCCTGTAACTTTTCTTGTCTGCATAGTAAACACTGGCATTTTTATCTGTTTGAATAATCAAAGTGGTGCTTTCCCTGCCTTCTTGATTGCAAAGATTTGAACTGCTTCCTGAAGGTCCACAGTCTGGGCCAGCTCATGCTCTATTGAGATGGTTGCAAGGCTGACCAGCCTCTCCTGTGTCATTGTGGAGCGTAGATGTGTTTTTATTAACTTCAGCTTGGAGAAGCTGCGTTCTCCACTGGCAACTGTTACAGGAAGTGTTAGAAGTATGCGCAGAGCAACAAAAGCATTTGGAAAGAGGGTGGTCATCTTATTTGTGCACATATATTCCAGAACAGCCTTTGGAGTTGATCCTGCTGAAATGTATCTTGAAAGGGCTTTCAGTTCATCACCTAAATCACTCGCATCAATATCGCGCATGTCATCATGTGTCAACACTGTCTCTAGTGCCCTGCATTGCTGGTGTAGGTCTTCTTCAGGTATAGTGAGGAGTTTTGGAATATCATACAACATCCCAAATATACTGCTGTGTTCCTTGAGCTGCATGAAACGTTCTTCAACTGACTGTATTGCACAATCTAGCACCTGGTTAAAGAATTCAACTTTGAATTGTTGTTTGGGGTCTCTTATGGGATTATCCCGTGCCTCGTAATCAAAATGTCTTCTTCTTCGGTGACTCTTGTATTCTTGAATGGGTGGGAAAATAGCTTCAGTGTGAAGTTCCTCTGCCAACTTCTGTGCACTCTTCAGAACGTTTTGAAATCCCTCATCTGACCGGTAAGACTGTAGGTATGACTTTGCTTTGTCCAGTTGTTCCATTGCTCCAGATATATCAAGGTCAACACCTTGGAGTCTCTTGCTTACAACATTTATTTCAAACAGTATGTCATGCCACAACACTAAGCCACACAGAAATTTGAAGTTATGTATGTTTCTGGTGATTCCATTTCCCTCTGCCACTGTTCTCCCACAAACAGTTCCTGTCATAGCATTATCCTCCATAATGGCAACTATGGCATCATCTATCTTCCCAACTTGGTGTTTGATAGGCTTTATCGCCTCCACTCGACTTTCCCATCGTGTGGCACTCAGTGGTTTCAGTGTCAGAGAGGATGTTCCCAGATGTTGCTTCAAAATTTGCCATCGATGAATTGATGCAGAGAAAAATACATAGATGCTTTGAATTACATTAAAAAATTCAGCAGCCTCACTAGAAGCTGATGCTGCATCACTGACCACCAAGTTCAATGAATAGAACTGCATGGGACAAAAAAAAGCTCGAGGGTTTAACTCTCGGATCCGTGTCTGCACTCCTCTGTTCTTTCCTCTCATGTTGGCACCATTATCGTAGCCCTGACCTCTCATGTCAGCTATCGCAATTCCCGTATCTTCCAGCTTTTTAAGAAGCACATTTGTTATACCAGCTCCTGTAGTATCATCAAAATGTCAATAAATTCTAGAAAATGCTCTCTGACAGTCACCATTGCAGGGACATTTTCACTAGGTTCTGTTGTTGTTACAAAATGCACCATTAAAGTCATTTGTTCCATATGGCTGATGTCACGTGTGCAGTCCAGAATAACAGAGTAATATCTTTCTGACTTCAGCTCTGCCACAAACTTCTGTTTGACTTTTGTTGCCAGTAACTGTATGATTTCTTTTTTAATTGTTTTTCCAAGGTAGTGGTGTGTGTACATTTCTTGGGTGGTGACTCTTCTTAGGTGCTCCTGGAGTACAGCATCAAACTCAGCCATCAGCTCCAAAATTTTAAGGAAGTTTCCATTGTTTGGTACATACAGCTGATCTGAAGTGTCACGCAGTGCTAGGTTTTGGATAGCAATTATTCTCACAATGGCAATGAGCCTTTTCAGAACATTTTACCAGTAAAGAGACTCTGATGCAATCTCTTGATGCTGATCATCTATGGTGGCCTTTAACCTTAGTCTCATCTCAAGCTCTTTCCACTTATGGAATGCTCTCTGGTGATTTGCTGCCTTCTCATGGCATGCCAGATTTCTAGCCAGATTTTTCCAGTCCTTTGTTCCTGTAGAACCCAATGTGGCTGGAACATTAGACTGGAAGAGTTTGCAACAAAAACAGTATGCAGCATTCTGGGTTTTTGAGTACATAAGCCATGGCCTCTCCACTTTGTCACCATTGGGGATTTCACGCCAGTAATGTGTTGGATGGAAACTTCTATTTTCATTGTCTTTGGGGAACATGAAGTTTTTCACTTGCTGTGGCCCATGCAGTACAAGGAAGTCCCTCAGGCTACTGCTCAAGTGGGTCCACAGTCCTGGATCATCTAGACTTAAGGAACTAAACTCAGCAGCAGCTGTTTCTTGCGCCTCCACCACACTCTTCTCTGATCTACACTTTTCTTCAGGAATGTGCATGGTTACATCCATTTGAGATGGAGATATGGATGCTGCAGTAGCTGCCAGGTCACCTGCACTCTGACTAACTGGAAGATCAGGCATCTCCTCACCACTCACATCCTCACTGGGGCCGGAAGGCTCACCGTGAACATTTGTGTCTATGTATCTCAGGAGAGCTCCTTCCTGCTTAGATAGAAAAGCTTCCTTTGCTTTCTTTCTTTTTCTGAATGCTGCCCCAGAGGGGCGTTTTCTTCTTTCACTCATGACTGCTGTTCTGTGCCAGCTATAGTGGCTCTCAACACTCAATTGAAGGGGACAAATAAGCAGGCTGGTAGCAGGGCCTGAGTGAGGGAAGATATCAGCGTCTTAAGGGCCTAACTGGCTCCTACTACTTCAGTTGACTGCCTGTTCTCCTCAAGTGGGTTCAGGGAAGCAGCAGGAAACAGGAAGCTCCCTGAGAAGCTGGTGTTAATCAGTCCGGGCTCCTGGGAGTGCTAGAGAGGTACATAAGAGGCTCCTCGTCCTCTCTCTCCCTGCAGCTCCTGCTGCTTTCTGTTATTCCCTCTCACCTTTTCTCCTGCCTGCCGGTTATGTCTCTTGTGCCCGCCTTCCTCCAGCACAGCACTCCACCATCTCTGTGCATCTAGAGCAGAGAGAATACATATGCACCAGCAGCAGACACAATTTTCTACACTCTGGGTCCTAATGGCGCTCCCCCCTCCCCCCCAGTCTGGCACCTAAGGCGGCCGCCTCAGGTCACCTCATGGTAAGGCCAGCCCTGTATTGGGGGATTGCACTCCAAGTGTCTGATTCTACTCATAGTTACACTGGTGCCAATCAGGAGTGACTCCATTGAAATCAATTGAGTTACATCAATGTAAAGCTGGCATAAGAGAGATCAGCATTAGGCCCCATGTGTTGGATGAAGGACAGAAGCACCTTCCAAGACATGAATTTGCAAAAAGCTGTTCTGAGCAAAACTGAAGAAATGGGGGAATCCCTTGTAAGAGGGGATGAAACCCTTCCCCCTCAGACCTTCTGTGAGTGACAACTGATATGAATTACCCCTCCCCTTTCTCTGGATCAGTTACAAAAGGATGGATGTCAGTCTGGGTTCACACACAGCTTGCGGAGATAAGGACTTTGCCAGCCTGAGCGGGTAGCAGTTGGAAACTGCTCTGAGAATTAACAATTTACTTCATTACACTCCTCGATGGTTCTTTTATAGTCTGGAGCAGCTGGATGAGACTCAACCACAAAGGGAAAAATCAATTTAGTTTTGTCTTTAAATGTTGCCGTTGTTCAACAGATGTTTTCTGGGTGCCACAGCAGCCACCTTGCTCGAGATTCCACTTGTCATCCGCAGCAGCTCATTAAACTAATTAACAGGGTATTTCATCCATTTGAAGCAGCAGCTTTGCTGGAAGCTGGGAAATGGCAGAGTTCTAAGGGTTATTTTTCACTTGTCTGGCATGTCAAATTACAGATCGGCAATTACAGACCGGTAAGTCTAACGTCGGTACCGGGCAAATTAGTTGAAACAATAGTAAAGAATAAAATTGTCAGACACATAGAAGAACATAACTTTTGGGGCAAAAGTCAACATGGTTTCTGTAAAGGGAAATCATGTCTTACTAATCTCTTAGAGTTCTTTGAAGGGGTCAACAAACATGTGGACAAAGGGGATCCAGTGGACATAGTGTACTTAGATTTCCAGAAAGCCTTTGACAAGGTCCCTCACCAAAGGCTCTTACATAAATTAAGTTGTCATGGGATAAGAGGGAAGATCCTTTCATGGATTGAGAACTGGTTAAAAGACAGGGAACAAAGAGTAGGAATAAATGGTAAATTTTCAGAATGGAAAGGGGTAACTAGTGGTGTTCCCCAAAGGTCAGTCCTAGGACCAATCCTATTCAAGTTATTCATAAATGATCTGGAGAAAGGGGTAAACAGTGAGGTGGCAAAGTTTGCAGACGATACTAAACTGCTCCAGATAGTTAAGACCAAAGCAGACTGTGAAGAACTTCAAAAAGATCTCACAAAACTAAGTGATTGGGCAACAAAATGGCAAATGAAATTTAATGTGGATAAATGTAAAGTAATGCACATTGGAAAAAAATAACCCCAACTATATATACAATATGATGGGGGCTACTTTAGCTACAACTACTCAAGAAAGAGATCTTGGAGTCATCGTGGATAGTTCTCTGAAGACATCCACGCAGTGTGCAGCGGCAGTCAAAAAAGCAAACAGGATGTTAGGAATCATTAAAAAAGGGTTAGAGAATAAGACAGAGAACATCTTATTGCCCTTANTTGCCTGAGGAGGTTGTGAAGGCTAGGACTATAACAGGGTTTAAAAGAGAACTAGATAAATTCATGGAGGTTAAGTCCATTAATGGCTATTAGCCAGGATGGGTAAGGAATGGTGTCCCTAGCCTCTGTTTGTCAGAGGGTGGAGATGGATGGCAGGAGAGAGATCACTTGATCATTACCTGTTAGGTTCCCTCCCTCTGGTGCACCTGGCATTGGCCACTGTCAGTAGACAGGATACTGGGCTGGATGGACCTTTGGTCTGACCCAGTATGGCCGTTCTTATGTTCTTATGTTAAATCCAGGGAGCAAGGATTTAAAATAGTTTGATGTACCATAGCTATTATTTAGTGCATATAGTCCCTGTTAACTGTAGCGACAAAATGTTTTCCCATTTCTACTCCGAAGGAAGTATGGGACTGTATTCTACCATGCAGCTTTTTATTGGGGTTGTTGCTTCAATAAATCCCTATCTCCTCCTCTCCCCACACTCTGCAGAATGGGCCCTGCAGACAGTGCCGCCTTGTGAGTCAACAGCATGAAACAGGGACAAGCAGAGGCATAAGTAACTATGGTAGGAAACTCACAGAGAACTTTTCTGGGTTAGAGCAAAGGGCTTCCAGGCAGCCCTTCAATACTCTAGACTTGGTTTTAGAGAAGCCCCACACACTTTGGGGACAGGATATTTTCACTGGGTCACTAGCCCAGCTGGATGTGCTCAATAAAGTTGCTAGTTCTTCACTGTAATATTGACCCTTATTGTAAGCTACCTACTGAAAGCAGAAAGGTATAAGCCTAGGGAAGTGAAGGAGGTGATGGGAGAAGAGAGGGGAAGTCCTCCCCCTGTGCCCTAGACACACCTTTTCAGCTGAGATGCACTTTGTTTAGAATTAGAGTACATTAAGTTATTTTTCAAGAGAAAAAAATCCAGGCTGTGGAGCAAATTTCAAATGCCAGTTTTTCAAAAGACTCTTAGCCCAAATATGGCATGCTACCACTACTTCTACTAATGATCAATTAATGGTCTTATACAGTGTAAGTGCTTTTCATCCCGAGATCTCAAAGCACTTTACAAACAAGGTAACTATTATTATCCCCATCTTTCAGATAGAAAAACTGAGGCACAGAATGATGAAGCAACTTGCCGAAGGTCACTCAACCGGCCAGTGGCAGGAATAGAACCCAGCGTCCCATTCCAGCGTGCTATGCATATTTTTGAAGCAGATGTGGCCCTTTAAAGTTTTGTTTTACATTAAATGTCCCATACGTTAAAGCAGCTGAGAAATCTCAGTGCAAACGTGGGCGATTTAAGAAATCAGCACTGACTTTGGCTGAGGCTTTTACCACCCTGACCTTGTGTTTGTGATTACTGTGCTGGACCGGAGGTGGCTGTGCTGGGCACCAGGAGAGCACAATATGCTCTTTCTCCTTCGTTATGTGGAGGCCAGTGAGGGGCATATTAGGTTCAATAATTTTACCTGCACTGAACTGGAGAGGTTTGGTGGTGCTCGCTCCCCAGCACATTTTTTACACCTAGGAGGAGAGCAGCAGGGCTCTGCAGGTCGGGATTGAGGTGGCTCCACCGCACCGTGTGGGAAGCCCAGGACCAGAGTAGCGCGGGCTGCACACCAGGACTGAAGTGCACTGGCCGAGCGGTGTGGGAGGCACAGGGCCTGTTGCAGGGTGGGGATTAAGGGGCATTATACCAGTGCTAGGTGGGGCTTCACACGTGCAATAGCAGGGGATGCTGCAGAGCAGGATAGAAAGGCTTTGCCAAGCGGTGCCAGGGGAGCCCAGCAGGAGGAAGGGGAAGGCTGGCGGTGCATTGGCAGAGCTGTGGTGGAGGACAAGCCTGGAATTAGGGTTAGGTGCAGGCTAGGATTGAAATCCAGCCATGCTTCACTATGTGTTAAAGCTCCCTCGGGTGCCCCGCCCTGTGAAATCCCAGCGGTTCTGCTCCGCTGCCTTTACCCCTTCAGCCTGACTCAAAGGCTCCTCTACCTTTAAGAACCACAGGGGGGGGAGAGAATCCAGCTGCTTCAGCCCAGCCCCATAGACTCCGTCCTTGACTCCACCCAGCAGCAGCTTCCTCTAATCCGATTGGCTGCCTCCGCTATTGCTCCCGCCCCTCCCTTCCACGAGTCTGGCCTCTGGCTGTCACCCCCTATCAGTCACAATGCCGCAGCTCTGATTGGTTGCCCTGGCCCTGCTGGGTGGTGTCTCCTCCTCCAGCTTGGAAACTAGTTAGTGTCAAGCCCCCGGTGTTACATTGTATCTAGTGAGTGGGAGTTACCTGGGGGGCAGCATGGGCACCCGCCCGCCGGGGGATCTACAGTGACCTGGGGACACGCTCAGACCCCTGGGGCAGATCGCTGGCCTGTGAGTATCTGTGTAGATTCCTCTCCATCCCCAGTCCTGCCCTAGTGGGGGGTGAGGCAGCCTGAAGTGTGTGGAGAGAGGTGAATGCAGACTCCCGGCTGGGAGAGTTTAGTTCCCAGCGCCTGGGATAGCGCAGGAGAGGGTGCAACAAACTCTTGTCTGTGCGGTTGCAAACATGTCATTTGCAAAGTGCTTTGAAGGGAGGGGATCTGCGAGGCAGATCTCAGCTCGGGAGGAGAGGAGAGAAAGGGGCAGTCCTTTCTCTACTGCATGCAGTGCGTGGTAGAGAGAGCTTTGATCGCCAAGGGACACTGGAGGCGAGGGCAGGATGTTTTCCCAGGTTTTTCTCCTATTCAGTTCCCGTCAGTAAATCATTCCAAGAGGCTCTGAGAAAGAAGTAGCTGCAGTTCATGATGAGAGCCAGAGAGAGATTATTTGATGTCTTTTCCCTCTTTCAGGAGTGTTTTGGATAATCTTGGAAGAACACTTCCTGGGGTGTTTTTTGTTGTTCTTTTTATTGAGCCAGGATGGAGATTAATTTTACAGATTGGGGTTTAAGGCTGGGGGGAGGTTTAGGAAGAAAATCCTTTTTTCTCGCCGACTGACCCTGT
This sequence comes from Platysternon megacephalum, assembly GCA_003942145.1. Taxonomy (NCBI): domain Eukaryota; kingdom Metazoa; phylum Chordata; order Testudines; family Platysternidae; genus Platysternon; species Platysternon megacephalum. The sequence goes on from QXTE01000017.1 coordinate 8,409,955, forward strand.
AGTACTGAATTTGCTACAACAGCCACTTAGTTTACTACACATATTTGTGTCTGAGCACCTGAATGTTCAGGTTCTGTCTGCCAAGCCCAAATCTTCAATGGATAGCTTCACAATCCTCTCTTAATAGGTCTAAATTCATCTTTATTAAAATGTGCTGCTGGGGCGTGGAAAGACCCAACAATACGGTGTCAGACTGTTCGGTGATAGCGTGAACCCAGCATGCTGTCTGTGGATACTTGGATGTATTGCTCTCTTGTAATCCTGGAGCACCGTACAGGTTGTATACACTTAGAACGTTAGCAGTGAAATATTTAACAAATGCTTGAGGCATTCAGCTTTTTAAAACAAAAAGCTGCCGTTTACACCTAGTCTACGAATACAGCAACATTTAATCATTTGTTGTTTGACTCTAAATATATCTCTGTAAAACTACTACGGATCAATGGACCCTGCTCTAATGATCCTCCTGATAAAATAATGAGCTGCAGAAATAGCAGCAGCAACACAATTCTGAAAGTTTGCAATTGTGTGTAAATGGCTGATTCAAACTGGCTGAGTGTTACAGCTCTCTGTTCTGTTAGGACAGCATCTGCTATGTCACCCTGGCCTTCCCTGGAGCCCTCTTGTACTTCAAAAGTTACAGCTATTTTTTTCATAAGCCCATTAACACTGTTTGATTTCAGTCTTCTTTACACCAAAGAAAACAAACTCTGAGCTCAGTACAATCACTCCTTTCAGGAGGAGACATCTGTCCATTATGGACACCTATCCGTATGGTGATAGCCTGCCTGTTCAACCTCTCTCCTCCTCCTATGAGTGCCTGGGTGATTCCTCCTCTTGTGACCTGCAGTCACCTCCCGGATCCTGTATACCTTGCAACCCCATTCGCTATTCTTCAAATCCCTCCTCCAAATGCATGACTTCTCTCACTCCAGCACAGACACATGGGCCCCGAAAAAACAAGTGACTTCACTTTTACTGTCTAAACCTCCCTTCTCTTCCTCACCCCAGCCCCTTACCGAACATCACAAGACACAGGAAGAGAAACTCCTCGTTCGTCTGTAAAGCACCAGGTACAGTGCTGTATAAATAGTAACACATAGCCACCACAAGTGCTAGTGATTGCCATCCTACAGGTGGTCCCTTCAGTGTAGGCATAAAGCATGATTTGGGGGGGGGGAAAGATGTGGGAGAAACTTGTGCTGCCTATTTTACCTGCCCCTCTCTCGTTTTCCCCTTCCTACCCCTGTTAGCCCATCCTGGGTCTCCTCTCACCAGAATCTGGCTGCTGTTGGTGTAGGAACTTTTTTTTGCAGCTCTGGAAGAGCCTCCCATTATCTTTTCCCCTCCTCTGTTTGCTGGTTCAAATCGAATCTTATCCGAAAACAAATTGTGTCTTTCGCCTCTTTAATTTCTCTTGCCATTTGCTACCATTTATCTCTGTAATAGGACTGGAGTTGATGAGGTGTGTTGGGATAAGGTTTGTATGGAGGTTTGCTGTGCGCAATAAAGGTGCATGGGGTAAAGACGGCTTGCAGCGTTCCTCTTTAAAGTAGTCTCATTGTCTCATTATTTATATCAGTGTTTCCCAAACTTGGGACGCCGCTTGTGTAGGGAAAGCCCCTGGCGGGCGGGGCCGGTTTGTTTACCTGCCGCATCCACAGGTCTGGCCAATCGCGGCTCCCACTGGCCACGGTTCACTGCTCCAGGCTAATGGGAGCTACTGGAAGCGGCACAGGCCGAGGGACGTACTGCCCACAAGCGGCGTCCCAAGTTTGGGAAACACTGATTTATATTATTGGAGTGCTGAGGAGTCCCAGTCATGAACCCGGGACTCCATTGCACTGGGAGCCGTACAAACACAGAACAAAAAGACAGGTCCTTGCCCCCAAAGAAACAAGATTCTTGTGTTCAAACCCAGCACCAAATTCACTCCAAAAGGCTAACATCCAAACCGTAGTGTAAACGTACATTATTTGAAGCAGCGCCACCAAGAAACTAGCTCTTTCTACCCTTCTATTGGTTCGATATAGGATAGAGAAGAAAAGAGCTATTAGACCTAATAGCCAAACCCCCTCTCACCCTCAGTGTGTGCAAAATTGTTCCCTGTGGTAGAATCTCTCGTGCTGTGTTCAGCCCGGTTTTAAATGGCTCACGTGATGGGGTTTGCACCACATTCCTAAGAAACCTTCACTGCATGTGTAGAAAAGAAGAGAGGAGGCCAATTTAATATCATACCAGCGAAGGAGCAGGGTAGTTAATTGTATGAGAGAGATGGCTCAGGGGCAAATTTACTCTGTGTGCTGTGTGTACGCTGTGTGTGTTATATGGTTTCATGGTGCTGGAGGGAGGACCATGACCTTGCCATGTAGAGTCAAGGCCAAGAAAGAGGATGACTTGTTGAGTGATGATTGTATTACTACCCCTGCAGGAGAAATTGCCTCCTGTACAAACTCATTGGGACTCAAAGTAATCTTCCCTGATGGCCAATAATGTTTTTAGGAAACGTTTATTGGGTGATGGGATGGACAGGAGAGGCATTATGTGGTGGCAACTTGTCTGTGGGGGTGGAACAGCACAGGCAGAACCTGGTCAGATGTGGAGGGAGATGGGAACAGGACACAAGGGTACAGGTCAGGCAGGTCCTGGCCACATGTATGCGTAAGTGGACCAGGAGGGGCAGACCTGGCCTGGTGGGTCTGTGGTGTTGGAATTGCTCACTGGACAGATGGGTTGCTGAAAGGGTCAGGTTAGAAATACAAATGTCAGAGCTTATTACCAAGAGCCAGATTTATTCTCATTCTTTATAGATTGTAATTGAATTGAGGCAAATGTAGTCAACATTGCTTAAACTGTGGCTGCTAGAATGCCTGCTAGGATGTATTTAGCAGTAACAAGCTGTGTCAGCCCCCCTGGCGGGACCTTTAACCACCATCACATCAATGTATCTTTGCTCATCAAGTTTTACATCCCCATGGTGGTTGTTAGCACCAGTCCAGTGAGCAAGGGCTGCTGCATCATCCCTTCCACTGGAGCCTGGGTACGTTGCTTCCCTTGTCCTAGAATACTGTGTCTGAGCCATCCCAACTTGCCTGCTTGCAAAGGCTTAGACTCAGGAGAGACCACCAGTTTGATCTGATAGCCTATCAGCCCGAGGCCAGGCAAGCTTCATACTGCAGCTCATTGGAAATCCCTTTGATTTATTGTTGATTGGTGCAGAGGTGAGTGTAAAACACCATGTAAGGTAACATGAGCAGCTGTGATACTGCTGACCCAGTAATTCATGGGTTGAGTCATGTGGGTTGATGCAACATGTAGCCCTGAAGAGTTAGTTCGGAGTCCTTTATCTCTCAGAGTAACACTCTCACCTCCTTTAATCCTTGCTAAGAATGTTTTTTAATTTCTAAATCTTCCCTTCTGGCTGGGGGGTGGGGGGGGGGAAGGTCCCTTCTTGCTCTCCTTAAAGTCTTTAATCTCCTTCAGGGGTTGGCATTTTTGCTGGCCAGCGCTGAATTCCCTCCAGTGCCCATCAACACCAGCGAGTAATCATCTGCGGAGACACAAGGTCCTCCCATCTTCATGGACTTGCGTGGGGTTTCCAGTGTCTGGAAATTGTACCAAGATCTCCTGGCAGAGCAATACAGAGCATCAGGTTATCTGACTGGGAGCTGAATTTAAATTCTGGATTGAAAGCTGTGAGGAGAACCGGGCCTTGTTGATAAGAAAATCCATGGTAGAGGCTCTGATTGACCCCATCAGCCAAGCCCCCTACTTTGCCAACCAATTTGTTTGTGCTCGTAGTCAGGGCTGGCCTGTGAGCAGAGGGCGGGAAGATCTGCCTGCCCCCTAAAGCAGCAGCATCTTCAACAGTCACTCTGCCATCACCTCAGTGGACCACCTCTCACCCAGGGCACATCCACTGTTTGTGAACAGCTCTTGGGCTGTAAAGCTATTTGTTCAAACCGCTCGGTGAATTCTTACAGATACTGGGAAGTGTTGGGAGCTGTGTGGTTCGGTACCATGTGCGGGCATTTGAAGTAGACACCTCTCCTTCTAAGTGCAGTAGCAGCTAGGCTCTCTTTCAGGGGACTCTCTCCTGGAGATGGACACTGTGATCAAATGGGTCATTTCCATTCCGGGCCCCACCCTGTGAGCTTGATTTGGGAGGCGGGCAGGGGGGATGGAGACATGCTCTAGCTTCATCTGCACCTCTGCCTCATTTCACAAACAGATTGTGATGGATCTAGCTGAATGGAATTCATTCACTCATTGAGCTGGAAGGCAGGTTTGGGGGCGGGGGGGAAGCTCACAGCAGCTCCTGAAATGAATTCCAGGCTTTGAAAAGATCTGCTGGGCTGAGACATTAAAAAGCTTTTGTCCACAGCCTTAACTGTTGCTCAAAACATGATTTCTCCTGGTTGGATAATGGCAAGAGGATGGGGGGAGGGGTATCCCCAGCACTACAAAGCCAGAGGGTTTAATAATGAGCATAGACTAACCCACCTTTATTGCCTCTGGAGGTGGCTTAATAAGAAGGTTTACAGAGCATTCGCTGGGGAGGGTGGGAGGCGGGTTGGTCTACACACAAGCTTGCACCAGTTTAACTGAAGGTGTGTTCTTAAACCAAGTTTGTCTACAGACACTCTTATTTTGATCTGAGGGGGGCTTATTTTGGTTTAGCATAATCCATTTTTATAGGCGGCACCAGAATCCCCTTTTCCTCCTCCCCTGCCAGATGCAATAAGAATTCTGCTTTCCGCTCAGTACCGCGTGAAACATAGCTCATAGTTTTTGAGACCCAGGCATTTAATAAGCCTTTGTGATAGCCTTGGAACTGGAGTCACTGCAGGACATGAGGGAAGGTTGGTACAACATGATGGAGCATGTTCCTGGATAGGCTGAAATATGAAATAGTGATGACCAGAGCACATTTCTGAGTTCAGATCCATGTGGATAAGCACTCAGAAGTTCAGATGCTTGCCCAGACCTTCTCCAGACAATCCCTGTAGATTTGGGCTTGGAAAACCACATGGATGCTGTTTGAGTCGAATCGGTGCAAGTGGAACAGCATTTTGCATGGTATTTCTGCCTCCCAACCAGGAAGTGCAGGGCTGCCATGAAAACATGAAATAAGAAGGAGGAAAAAATTGTCAGTGGGGATCTTTCAGATGGCAAAGATTTGGATTGAGTCAGAGCTTCAATTTTTTGGTCTGGTCGGCCCTCCCTGCTTCAGGTGCCTATTTCTGAATGTGATGTGTTTATAAAAGAAATGTACTGTAGCGTGCCAGTGAGCCAGTTTCTGCTCTGTTACACAGGGTGTGAATCCTAAGGGCTTGTCTGCACTACCGGCTAAACCGGCACCATTGTGATCAATGCGGCAGCGTCAACTTAGTGCAGTGTTTCCCAAACTTGGGGCGCCACTTGTTTAGGGAAAGCCCCTGGCGGGCCAGGCCGGTTTGTTTACCTGCCGCGTCCACAGGTTCGGCCGATCACGGCTCCTATTGGCCGCAGTTCGCTGCTCCATGCCAATGGGAGCTGCTGGAAGCGGCGCGGGCCGAGGGACATACTGGCCGCCGCTTCCAGCAGCTCCCATTGGCCTGGAGCAGCGAACCGCGGCCAGTGAGAGCCGCGATCGGCCGGACCTGCGGACGCGGCAGGTAAACAAACCGGCCCGGCCCGCCAGGGGCTTTCCCTGAACAAGCGTCAGCCCGACTTTGAGAAGCACTGATCTAAGCTACATCAACTTAAGTTGCATAACTTATGTAACTTGACTAGTGTAACTTAGATCGACTTATCTCGTTAGTGTAGAGCAGGCCTGAGTAATTCCACTGACTGCAAGGGAGTGACGTTGCCTGAATCAGAGTGCAAAATGACAGTTGCATCTTCGCTGCATTAGTCATCTTCTTAGGACAGAGGAGAGGGAGGGAACCAAATTTACAGATAGGAGCAGAGCCCTGACTTCAGTGGAGTTACTCTAGATTTACCCAGCTGTAGCTGAGAACAGAGTGTGACCCCCTGGAGTGCAGCATCCAATGACTCAGTGGTTGTGAACTGACACCTTAATAGAAGGTCCATGGCTGGAAGCAGGTGTAGTGTCTCTTTAACCTGGCAGGACACTTCTTTCCATTCTATCTGGCAACTGGCCAGGTTTCACTGTCAGCATTTTCTGTATTGCACCAAGTATGGGTTGTTATTTTTACACCTCTCATCTCAAGTACGATTTACTGGAAGATGTAATTAGTAACAAGCTTGTCTGTTTGGGGCCAGCCTAAGGGGACAGGAGTGCATTGCTGCAGCCAGAACATAGGGAGCTGTGAAAGTTTAGTATCGAAGGCAGATCCCCTAGTATGTGCAGGGACAGACCAGTGTCTACTGAACAGCACTAGTGGGATTGCAGGTTTAGAGCCTGCAAGGAGGAGTATATATTCCAGAGATGTTGAGCTGTTTATGTGAAGTGACGTGAAAGTGGCATATATGCACCAAATATTTAAAACTCCAATTAGAGCTGCTGCTGACATCTCCAAAAGGGAGGATTTATTCCCCTATCTTGTCTATTTGCCATCTCCCTTCTGTCTTTCTCAGCAAGATTTGTTTTCCCCATTGTGTCTGCTATTTTTGATTCCTGTCCAAATGTTTGATCCAGGTCTTCTTGAGTAATGGACTATGTGAATAATCGTAGCTCACATTTAAAGGGCGCACATCATCCTAACCCATTTTACAGGGTGTGCGTGTACACGTACACAGAGGATCAGTTTCCCTAATGTGGAAATGCAGCCATGTCTGGTGTGCAATGGGCAACTCTTTTAACAGTGCAACTGTTCAGGACAGGAAGTGAAGAACACACTATCCAAATGAAACTGCGGGTGAATGTTAATGTCCTAGACTCAGAGAAATACAGCCTAGGAACCTAACACTGGGGATGGGAGAGCGGAAAAGAAGGGTGCAAAAGAGAAGCTGATCTTCGGCCGAGGTCAGGAAGAAATTTCCCCTAAGGGCTGTATTGCAAAATCTAGGTGATTATCCGGTGTTTTATGCCTTCCTCTGAAGTATCCAGTGCTGGCCCTTCAGGCAGGCCTGTTCCGATGTGGAAAGAAAGGCTCATGGGCATATCCTGGTCCAATACAAAGCAGTAGGAGTGTGGTTGACTTCCGTGGGAGCAGGTTTTGGTACTACGTGGGTGAGCCTTGTGTCACTATAGCCTGGATGCTGAAACTCTGCTCTCCTGCTTGCCCTGGGTGCCAGTGCTACTCCAGGTCAGCCCAGTGGATATGAAAGGTTCACATCTCTTTGCAGGTGTACTGGTGTGACTCCCTTGATTACACTACAGATGTACAGGTGTAGCCGAGAAGAGCATTGTACCCAGTAATAGATCTGAAACTGTGGTGCCCGAGGCCAGATGCTTCTGACATTTTCTTTAGGGCTATTTACTGCCCTGGCCCATGTGGCTATATTCATTTACCACTGATCTGAACATTTGTATTTATACACTGGTGGCTGAATTTCCCTATCCCTCCTTAAGGCTTCCCCCAGGTTTGTGAGAAGTGGGATGATTTGTGGTTATTGGTGCAGAGATGAGAGTAAAACACCATGTAGGATACTGCTGTGGCCTGACCCAGTAACTCATGGGTTTCCCAGAAGATTTCCCAGGAGTACCAGTGGTATTATACTACCGGTACCCCAGTGCCCTGCCTTTACAGATCAGCGGCTTCCTTCCAGTCTGCGCTGCTGCTTCCATTGCTGCCTTGCCCAGAAATATGTGTGCCGGTGACCCTGTCCTTGTTTCTCTGAAGGTTTTAAAGTCAGAGCACCTGCCACAGCCCGTGTGAAAAGAGACAAAGAAGGTGACAAGAACAGCATAGGCAGCAAAAACCAAATAGAATAAATTAAAAGGGAAATTGAGCTCTTCTAAGCCAATGCCTTTGATCCCAAAGCTGCCTGGTTAGCATTTAAATGCTAATGAAAGCCCCTCCCAAAGCCAGGAGGAGCAGAACCCTGCAATGAGAATCCTGGTTTTCCAGCCTCCAATGTTGCATGAGAATTTTCTCCCAGGAGTTGTGAACCGTGTGAAAATCAGACCTCAGTGACTCTTAATGCTGTAGGTAGTTTTCAGTAATNAGCCAGGAGGAGCAGAACCCTGCAATGAGAATCCTGGTTTTCCAGCCTCCAATGTTGCATGGGAATTTTCTCCCAGGAGTTGTGAACCGTGTGAAAATCAGACCTCAGTAACTCTTAATGCTGTAGGTAGTTTTCAGTAACGATGGTCGAATAGAAAGCAACCCTTAAATAACTCCCCCAAGCCCTGTATTGGGACTATAAGCGCAGGGTTTGGTTCACAGTGGTTCACAGGGTCAGGGTTCCCCATGCAGGTTCAGCTAACTACCAGGCAGGGTTTGGCAAAAACATTTCTGAATGACAACGTGTCACACTTTTTAGCAATTGTTGGGCCAGAAATTCATAGCAGGGAACTTGTTACTTACTGTTTTATTTTACAGGAGAATACCGAATAAACAAACTCGGTTGCCCAATCAAGGAGCAGAAACTATCTCGCGTGATTTATTAGACCAACCACGCACCACAAACTGTGCAATCAAACTGTTTGTGAACAGCTCTCGGGCTGTAAAGCTATTTTGTTCAAACCGCTTGGTGAATTCTTACGGATACTGGAAGTGTTGGGAGGTTCATGGACAACCTGGTGGTTTAAAACAAAAAAAAGCGACATTTACTCCAAGCATTGGCCCTGCTTCTGAGTTGGCCCTTCAGAATGCAGAGCTCACATAGGGATAGAGAGCAAAGGTAGCTCTAAGACAGTGGTTCTCAAAGCCGGGCCGCCGCTTGTTCAGGGAAAGCCCCTGGCGGGCCGGGCCGGTTTGTTTACCTGCCGCGTCCGCAGGTTCGGCCAATTGCGGCTCCCACTGGCCGCGGTTTGCCGCTCCAGGACAATGGGGGCTGCGGGAAGGGCGGCCAGCACATCCCTCGGCCCGCGCCGCTTCCCGCACCCCCCATTGGCCTGGCACAGCGAACCGCGGCCAGTGGGAGCCGCGATCGGCCGAACCTGCGGATGCGGCAAGTAAACAAACCGGCCCAGCCCGCCATGGGGCTTACCCTGAACAAGCGGCAGACCGGCTTTGAGAACCACTGCTCTAAGGTACCTTTGTGCCTCCTGGTTTCTTGGCCCCACCAAGAGCCTCCCAGCCCAACTTAGAGTACAATCAGGAGAGGCTCTAAATTATAGCAGCTTCCCTCAGATACCTACAGGCTACACGGCCAGCCCGGAATACCTGGAACTCAGTGAGCTTCAGTCATGCCCTCCACCCCCCAAGTCACCTCTAGTATCGGGTTGCAAGGTGGGATGTAGGGATGCTCCATTATCCCGGCACCACCAGGGAAGCCCCTTTACACAACAGTTCCACTTTCTGGATGCCACCATAGCAGCTTTAAGTAGCCACAGCGGGTGAGAGAATCAGAGTCTCACCTTTCTCCCTGGTTCTCTAGTCTGGCTTTTGGCCTCTCCAGGGACTCTTGAGATACTTTTATTTGTGCTCTGGAATCAGGGGCGCCTGCCCTCCCCGTGACTCAGTGAACTTCCATCTTTGTCTTGGGTTGCTGCCATGGGTGCTTTCCTCCCTGAACGGGTGTGTGAAAGGCTGTCCGAAGCCCCCTCCCCGTGCTGCTGTGTTGTAAGAACTCTGTCTCTCCTAGATCTACTAGGCTGAGACTGACTAGAGCCAGGGAAATATTCTAGCCAGCAGACAGCCTTGGCTATCTGACAAAAAGGCTGATGCTCCCGGGCCCTCATCTATATGGAAGAAGTGCTGCTGTCTGCCTCCGCCTGCCCTGAGATCCTGTGAAGACAGTGCCATCATTATTTATTTTTTATAACTCCCTTTAAAGGAACAAAATGACTGATACATATGAGTGTATCCCAGACCCACTTTGCTCAGGTCAGGTCCTCTGCTATTTGAGCCGTAGCTTCCATTCTAATGACTGGCCCTGTCCTACCCCGAGGACGCTGGCTGCTATGTTCTCAGATAGCCCTTTGAGCTCTGCCAGGGACACCGGCAGATTTCTGTGTGCAAAATATTCCTAATCTGGAGTGCCCCATCTTACTTTGGTAGCTCTATAGGTTCATCAGGAAAGCCAGTGAAATGTTCCGTCATAACCTTGGGCCAAATGCTGCTCTATACGTTTCTGCTTCAGCAAAGCACTTAAGGATGTGCTTAATAGTAAGCATATGCTTAGGGTGACCAGACAGCAAATGTGAAAAATCGGGACATGGGGTGGGGGGTAATAGGAGCCTATATAAGAAAAAAAACCAAAAATCGGGAATGTCCCTATAAAATCGGGACATCTGGTCACCCCGTCAAGCCCTATTCAGTAATGCATTTAAACATGTGCTTAAAGTTAAGCGCATGCTTAAGTGCTTTGCTGAATCAGGACTGAAGACTAGCCCTGGGCGTATTCTGATTAAGCAGCAGAGGGGATCACCTCACTTACAGCTTTTGAAAGTTCATGCGGCTGCAGAATTTGGGAAGAAACTAATTGGGAAAATTGCTATTGTCTACAATTTCTGTTCATCTGATGTGTACATGGGACTGCCCCACATTACTGGTGGGCTAGGGAAAGTCCTGGGAAAGCAGGGGTTGTCCGTTGTGCCCCTTTCGGTGGTAGTCTGAGCTACACCCAGCTTGAGAGCAAGAAGTAGAACTTCTGCATTTCTGCTCTTACCCAGCCATGGTAGGATTCAATCCTAGGTGTTTTGAGAAGATTTCAGGCCTTTACGGTTTAAAAGGAGGGCAGGTAAGTAGGTCCCACTGTAACACTTGCCTCCTAAAAACTCCTACATACACTATAAAAGCTGCATCAGGCCACAGGCTTCTTTTAAAATCCCAAGTGTACGTAGGGTGACCAGATGAGGGGAATAAAATATCGGGACAGGTGGGGGGNGACAGAGACCGAAATATCGGGACGGTCCCGATAAAATCGGGACGTCTGGTCACCCTAAGTGTACGGTAGTTTGATGCTTCTTAGGGATGGCCCTCGCTAGTTCTACAGCCTGCTTCAGCCTCATTTATTGGCCAGCCCAGCTGTCTGTGAGAAGGCCAGGTGACCGTAGATGTCATAACCTTGCACCTGGCTGTAGGGGCCATCTTTAAGGGTGGAAGGTTGATCCAGTGCCCATTCAGTCTTTTGGCCTCTCTGCCACAAAGGGAACCATGTAGTGCCACGTTTGGTGGGTTTGTGTCATGGACACCAGGCCTCCTAGGAACTGGACTGAAACCCACCAGCTCATTTCACGGTGACGTCACCAAGCAGCAATCGGATGGAAATGTAACTTGGCCACTATCTACCCACCTAAGAATTACTGGACATGGGATTTTAAAAAACCCTGTGGCCTGGTGCAGCTTTTGTATTTTATGTTGGTGTTTTTAACTTATAAATGAGCCACCCCTTCTATTCTGAGTGGTGCCTTTTCCTCCTCCAGGCTCAGGAAAAGTTAACCTTGTGCCTTTCCCCTTCTGGGCTCTTCTGTTTGTTTCTATGGCTGTTCTGTGTGAATGGCTTAACATTTGGTTTGATTATCTGTGGAAAATTAACACATCCACTCATTGCTCAGGTCTGCTCTTCAACGGAAGCAATAGATTGGGAGGGTGTTTTCTGAGGTTGGAGGAATGGGAGCTGGAATCAATAGCTTTTAGCAGACTCATAAATGTTTCATTTGTATTCCTCAGTTTGGTCATGGGGGCTGGAACAATTTGTATTGTGGGGGCGCTGAGAGCCGTTGAACCAAACTGTAAACTCTGTATATAATGGAATCCACTTCCAGCACTGCTAGTTTCAGCATCTCTGAGTTTGGGGCTGTAAAATTGTGTCACCAGAATCCACATTAACCCTTAAAAATTTGTACTAGCCCTGCGGTGGGTGTAGAATAAGCATCCGGATGAGGCTAGAAACATTTCCCCTTGCAGCTCGGCTCAACCACTTAATAATGTGATTTCCTGCCCAGTTCTGGAGCCCTGCATTGAAAATTGCCTCTGCTCACAAGTCAAATGAGTGTTGCGGTCTCAGCCTGGGACCTTGGGGATATTTGCTAGGAATCTAAGAATGTCAAATAGTTGAATAAAAATATAATCAATAGCGGCATGATTTGGGTCAAAGATCCCACAGCCGCAGCGACTCCGCGTTATTTACGCTGTACTGTTTGGGGACCGGGAAGTCTAGGGAGACTTCCCCAGGGCCTATAACTTGGCCCATTTACGTCTGCCCTGCAGAACGCTGTAAGGGAGGTGGGGAGAGGCAGAAAACACACCACTTGGAATTATTCCTATTGATTAGGATTTATTTATGTTTTGTTTGAGGCGTTGGAAAGTGTCTGGGCAGCTTGTGGTTGAGCCTGTGTCTGGCTTATCTGCAGCCAGGCTCTGTGAAGCATGGGAGTGTTGAACTGCTTCAGGTTTCTGGGAGGTCACGGTCTCAGCTTTGTGTCCTGTGGGGCTGCTAACCTGCCATTGGCCTCTGAGAGGTCACCACCTCTCACCCAAGGGCAGTTATTCAGAATTCCTTGCTTGACTCCTGCCCTGTAAATCAGGGGTGTGCTATGCACTCTCCCTCTCATGAAGCCAGCAAAGCATGAGTACACGACCCACTTGTCATCCAAGGTTTGTTGACTCTTCCGACATGAGCTGCTGATTTGACTGTCTCCCCTGGGTTGGATGTCTCAGAGCCTAGCAGCTGACTCGGAACCGTGAGCTCCATTAGCAGTGTCGAGACCGTACCCTGATCTAGCTGACTTGGGAGGGCAGGGACCTGTTGGCTTCATAATGAACAGAGGATTTTATTAATTCAGTGTTTTTCCAACTCTTGCGATACTTGGTGCTTTTTCTTAATGTCCCAACTGCTGGAATCGAGGGGTGTCATGAGAATCTCACTCTTTCCTCCCTCTCCCCCCATGAAAGCTAAGTTTCTAACCTTTGTGATTACAGAGAAAAGCTTGAAAATGTGAGCTGAGTGCATGCTCAAGGCTCATACAACTAGAAGGCAAATAAAAAGCTCCCCAAATCATTATTTTAAACCAACATTTTTTATGTTTCATGATTTTTAAAGAATCTCATGATTTTGGGGCCTGACTTATGGTGTAATCCTTGTCCCTAGCTAAAAAAGCAGAACAATAATTACAGAGAGAGGTTTTTAGGGCGGAAGAGGTGAAAAGGGGAAGAGCAGCTCTGGTATGGGGATGGGGGGGATCATAGTTGGACACTACTTTAAAGTAAACAAGCTTGCTTCTGAATTAGGTCTGCCTTCCCAAGATCCTGCCACTTGCCCAGTTTGTTTCTGTCTTCACTCGCAGCAAAATCTAATTGAAGAAGAGCAATCTATTTGCACTGCGTGCAGTCCTTACTGCCCTTACCTACTGTCTGGAAGCCACTGTCAGACGCACCCTGTGGATATGCATTTAAAGAGCAAATATCCCTGTACTTTGGAGCAGTTTGAACCCAGATCTGCATCTGACCTTTGCAACTTGGCCCCATTTCTGTCTATCATGTTTGGACTTATCTGCCTGCTCCCTAAACCCAGACTCTAGCTGTGTGTGTGTGTGTTGTTTTTTTGCAAAATGAAATAAAACAATGCTTGACTTTTGGTAAGACAGTGTCACCTCTTAATGTTTGTTACAAGCCCTTAATATCAGACACCGTAGCTGTAGCAACAGGATGTTTGTAATGGGATGACATCAGGATGGCAGTTGTGGGGTTTTGTTTTGGGGCTTTGACCTGTGAGCTGGTTGCTCAATGAGGTAAAGGGGTGTGTGGTTTGTCAGACTGAAGCCTCATCTGTGCAGCTGCAGTCTTGTCTGTCTGTCTCTCTAAATCTCTTTTCCAAGGTGTATTCTTTAGCTCTTCTTATATTCTTTGCAACTGACAGACTGGCTTTAGTGACTTGCAATTTCTCTCTTAAACATGTTAGTTTCCAGCAACGCTGATGGATGTGCCTTCTGCATTTACTTTGTAAATTATGGACTAAATTTTCCAGTCTTAGCCTCTGTTTTTTGTATGTTTACAAAATACAAATCAGTCAGTCAACCTACCAATTACCTGATTTACACTTTCAGAATAGGATCACTTGCATAGTTGTGCCTGTGCATTGGATGCACGTGGAAAAATGCAGACTGACTGAAAATGCAGCCTTGGATATTTTAGGCCAAGCAACTTATCAGATTCCATCTTCCAAACTCAATTTCTCTCCCCCAAAGGCCATTGTGGGTATGTCTACACTGCAAAAAACCCAGCAGCAGCGAGTCTCAGAGCCCGGGTCAACTGACTTGGGTTTGCACTATGGGGCTAAAAAGAGCAGTGTAGACATTCTCACAGGCTGGAGTCCAGGCTCTGAGCCCCATCCTCCTCACCGGGTCTCAGAGCCCAGGTTCCAGCCCAATCAGGAACGTCAACACTGAGCTTTGTCATATTCCCTGAAACCTGCCTGTTCTGCAAAGTAGATAAGTCACGTGGAAGAGTCTGCTGGGATTCATCAGCCAGAAACTAGAATTCGAAGGGTTTGCAAAGTCTGTTGAAATCTTTGGTTCCCTCTAATAGCTAGATACCCCATAAATGAATACGGTTGCAATCGCTTTTCCTAAGCCTGTAATAATCTCGTCACCAGAAGCCAACATGACATGAACTGAGCCAAGAACAGGCCAGAGCCCTTTACCCTACATAGACTGTTCTCTTTAACAAGGAAAAATAAACATTGCGTGGTTTGTTTGTTTGCCCTCCAGGGGCTGTTGAGAAAATTTGCCATTTAGTTTGGGGCTTTGGTTGCTGCATTTAGCTTATTCCTTGTTGATGCCAAAGTGCAGAATTCTCTGTTTCTGCCATGATTACCCAAAATTAAATTTTAGAAGAATAAGCGAGACGTTCCAGGGTGCTGTGTGGCTGGAATATCTGCAGGTCAGGACTCAGGAGCACTGGCAGAATTGGGAAGGACCCAGTGCTGGGACACCAGAGTAGGTTTGAGGTGTGTTGGCAGATCAGTAGGGAGAGGGAATTTAGCACAGCAGATGCCAACACTCTACTGCTGGCTCTAGCTAGTGCTGTCAGTTTCTCTCATCTATAAGCACCGCTAATTCGTTTATTTTCTGTTCACTCCTCAGCAGACCGCGCCGCTGTCATCATGTCGGTCAGCGTCCACGAGAACCGTAAATCCCGAACGAGCACCGGCTCAATGAACATCTTGCTTTTCCACAAAACCTCCCACCCAGACTGCGTCCTGTCCCATCTCAACACGTTCCGGAAGCGCTGCGTGTTCACTGACGTCACCCTCTGGGCCGGGAACAGGTCCTTCCCGTGCCATCGGGCTGTGCTGGCCGCCTCCAGCAGCTATTTCGAGGCCATGTTCAGCAACGGCCTGCGGGAGAGCCTGGACGATGAGGTGAATTTCCATGACAGCCTCCACCCAGAGGTGCTGGAGCTGCTGCTGGACTTCGCATACTCCTCCCAGATCATCATCAATGAGGAGAACGCAGAGTCCTTGCTGGAGGCTGGGGACATGCTGCAGTTCCACGACATCCGAGACGCAGCGGCCGAGTTCCTCGAGAAGAATCTCTACCCGTCCAACTGCCTGGGCATGATGCTGCTCTCGGACGTTCATCAGTGTCGCAGACTCTACGAGCTGTCCTGGAGGATGTGCCTGGTCAACTTTGAAACAGTGCACAAGAGTGAGGATTTCAACAACCTCTCCAAGGACATCCTGCTGGACCTGATCTCCAGTGACGAGCTGGAGATAGAGGACGAGGAGAAGGTCTTCAGGGCCATCATTCAGTGGGTGAAGTATGACTTGGACAAGCGGAAGGTGCATCTCCCAGACCTGCTGAGGAACGTGCGTCTGGCCTTGTTGCCTTCCAAGTGCCTCAAGGAAGCCATGGCGTGCGAGGACCTGATCATGGCAGATGAGAGGAACAAGCTCATCATGGACGAGGCCATGCACTGCAAGAAGAAGATCCTCCAGAATGACGGGGTGGTCACCAGCCCCTGTGCCAGGCCCCGCAAAGCCGGGCACACCTTGCTGATCCTGGGCGGGCAGACCTTTATGTGTGATAAGATCTACCAGGTGGATCAAAAGGCAAAAGAGATCATCCCCAAAGCAGACCTGCCAAGCCCAAGGAAAGAGTTTAGTGCCTGTGCCATTGGCTGCAAAGTCTATGTCACCGGCGGGCGGGGCTCGGAGAATGGGGTCTCCAAAGATGTCTGGGTGTATGACACCCTTCATGAGGAATGGTCCAAAGCTTCTCCCATGCTGATAGCTAGGTTTGGGCATGGCTCAGCTGAACTGGAGAACTGCCTCTACGTGGTCGGTGGGCACACTGCGGTGGCTGGTGTCTTTCCGGCATCTCCCTCTGTTTCCTTGAAGCAGGTAGAGAAGTATGACCCTGCCTCCAACAAATGGACCATGGTGGCCCCTCTAAGGGATGGAGTCAGCAACGCTGCAGTGGTCAGTGCTAGGCTGAAGCTTTTTGTCTTTGGCGGGACCAGCATCCACCGGGACATGGTGTCCAAAGTCCAGTGCTACGATCCTGTCGTGAACCGGTGGGCGATCAAAGCAGAGTGCCCCCAACCTTGGCGCTACACTGCCGCCGCTGTTCTAGGCAGCCAGATTTTCATCATGGGCGGGGACACTGAATTCACAGCGGCGTCCGCCTACCGCTTCGACTGTGAAACGGACCAGTGGACGCGGATCGGGGACATGACTGCCAAGCGCATGTCATGCCACGCCTTGGCCTCGGGGAATAAGCTTTACGTGGTGGGGGGTTATTTTGGGACGCAGAGGTGTAAAACGCTGGATTGTTATGACCCTACCTCGGACACGTGGAACTGCATAACAACAGTGCCGTACTCACTCATCCCCACGGCTTTCGTCAGCACATGGAAGCACTTGCCAGCTTGAGAGGCATTGGCTTGGGCCCAGAATTCAGGAACTTAACCGGGTAAGATTATATATATTTTTAACCTGACACTTCACCTAAAATCTGCATCCACACCCCATGTCAAGACAGCTGGATCTAGACTGGCTCCTGGGGACGCCACCGTTTCCCTGCATTTAGAGAGAGGTGTAAACAGATAGAAGGCTGAGCAGGCCCAGGGCATTGTACGTTGATACCTCTCTGCTCTCATACCATAATTATTTCAAGCTGGCCCCTTCAGTATCTTGGAGGCTTAGAGTGCAACTCATCCACTTGTATCCCAGGGCGAGACAGAGAATATGTTCCAGTCATGACTCTAATAGTACTTGTATTCAACACCTTCTGGGAGGGTAGACACTGTGGCATAGATAGTCAGTCTGTCCCTGTGCTAGCATCTGGGTAAGTGTTTCATGCTGATAGGTCGGTATTAAAATGACTTAACCCTTGGCATGCTGGGAGGGAGGGCATGGATGTCAGCGCGGGGTAAAACAAATGATATGGTGTGTATCGTTCAGTGGCTAGGGCAGAAGAAGCACAGAAGCCATGGCACATTTCCAGGGATCAGATGTAGATTTGTCACCAGAGCGGTCCCCTATCAAATCGAAACCCACCAGACTCCTGTGTGAGACGTGAGTGGGAGGGAAGGAGATGTAATAACCCGAAGAAAAATGCATTTGCTGCGCTGCTGGGTGTGCATACAGGGATGGGCTGTGAAAGACGTTGATATTTGACCCCAGGTACATAAATTCTGAGGCTATTTTCCCCAGTTGGTCAGAGTAACAGGGAAAGCACTGTTTGAAATGAGGGGCAGTGGAAACTTGGACAGGAAGCCTGGCATCTGGCTCCCACCCACTCATCTACAGTGGGCCATTTGGCTGCTATGCCGATTGCAAGATTTTGGTCTATGGTTTAACCTTAAAATCACCAACCTGTGTATATCGGCATCTGCTCAGTCTGTGCCAGGATGCAGTTCCCCGGTGAAAGGTGGCACTTCCTAAAATCCCTCCCATTGCATGTTGTGATCCAAGTATTGATCTGGGCATCACTCCCTGGGGAATAATGCTGCCTTTGCAGCAAATCTAGCACCACTTCTGGCACTGACTGCACAGATTCCTCTGCCACTGGGATGTCTGCATCCCTCCATGTGAGTTTGGAAGCCAGTTAAGAGCCAAATGAGAGAACCTGGAAGCGTCTCCTGGGGTGGGTGGGGGATTGGCAAATTTCCTCTATAGGGTTTTCATCCCAAGAAGGTGGATGAGGGACTCCAGAGAGGATCCTCATCTGCACTGAAATCCTCCTTTTATTTTGAAGTTCATTTTACACCTGGAGGGAAGAATGATGCCCAAACCCTGTAACGCCCTCTTGTTTCCCCTGACACTTAGTGTCACAAACATGTCAGGGGGAAAATGCAACAGGGTGGTATTACAACAGCCTTCCAGTGTTTCCCCTTCAACTTCTCCTGCCTGTACAGCTGGCATCAAAGGAGCTGCTGGCACCTTTGTGTACGGTTTGCCCAACTTGCCCGCTGCCTGCTTTTCATAGACATTTGGTGCATGATGGAAAAAGCACCCAAAACACTGAGCTGCTGTAGGATTCTGAGATGTGTCTGTCTTTGACCCGGCTGCACCATTTTTTAGGGCACAGCAAGGATGTGAAGGGTTAACATGGGATTGTACTGTGCATTCCCTGCGCTGAATGATAATGGCTTTTCCAAATACCCTCCTCTCCCCTCCTCACGGGTTGCCTAGCATCTGTCGCGGTAGCTCAGTAATCTAATTAACTGCCACTCGGCTATTAAATATCGCAGCAAAGAGTATGAGGACTCCATCATTTTCAGCTCGGGGCAATGGGGCCTCCCCTCAAGAGCCATCCTAGAGCTGAAAATTAATTTTCTCAGTGAGCTGGTGAACAATAAACCTCTATGCCAGCCACCCAAGTGGGAATGGGACTAGGAATTGCATTGGGTGGACCGTGATGCTTCGTCTACTGAATTCAGTTTTGCTCAAGTCTCTGGATCTCTGCAAGGGATAGGGAGTTTATGCCCTGCATGCGCCAAACCCACTAACAAGGGCAGTTTTCTTTGTGATTTTTTTTTTTAATTAAATTTAAAACTTTCTAGACAGAACAGTTTTTAGGTTTAAACATTCCCCAGTTGTCTGCAATCTCGAACTAGTACATGAAAACCAGGAAGTGAAAATGACTAGCACGGCCACATTATTCAAGATGAGTGATCTGCAAAGAGCCACTGTAAATTCAATGTAGAGAATTAAAGATTTTTGGCTAACCTCTGATGGGTTATTAGTAACCCAAAGAAATAAGACATTTAAAAGCGCAGGAATGCTAACCCGGTGTCCCTGTCCCTAATATATTTTAGCTTTTTCAGCCCATTATTTTTTAAACTAATTTGTTGTTGTGTCCTCTGTCCTGGGTTTCTGACAGCTCCTTAAATCAAAGCACACTGAGAGTTGAGAGTGAAGCCCATACTGGAAAAGGTTTGCCCTGCATGTGTACCCCACAGTGCATCAGCTGTACACTTTGCCCTGACCTATACTGGGCCCTGGGCAAAAGCTGGGAAGGGTGCTCTGGGAGTTGGTCTCTAATTTGGTTGATCCAAAATGCTGTTAGGAATCTGGAGAGGACGTCTCCAGGACATTACATGTATTGGTCCATATTCCCACTGCGAACATTGTGGGGTTCATGGGAGTCAGTTGCAGCTTCCTGAATATAGGATTCTATGCTGTCCACAGCCCCAGTGTAGATTAGGACAGCTGGGGTGTAAAGTAAGCCAGCTGGCTGTGGCCCCTAACGACCATCCACCAAGCAGGGACAGCCAGAATGCAGCATTCTTCCACTGTACCCCCTCTGAATTCCTCCCCCTCCCTGATCTACTCTCTACACTGGGAGAAGCAGAGTGTGGCTAGGGGTGATGAGGGGCTGGTTATTCTGGCTCACTGGGAAGTGCAAGGAAGAGCCAGCTGCATTCCACTCCCTTTGCTCCGCAGGGGCAGGACAGGCCAGAGAATCTGACCCATTCTCTCGAAAGCTCTGTTCAGAGGCACTTCCTGTTTTTCCGTCGTGGGAAGAACCAGCCACCCCATAGACTTTTAATCCTTTTGAACTTGTGAAGTGTTTTGGCCCTGTCCCCTCTCTGCTGTACCCCATAGCAGGGGTTTGATTGCTACTGCCCTTTATGCAGTCCCATGGACCAGAGTTCTCAGTAAGAAGCAACTACCCCCTGGTCCTTCTCTCTCCATCCTGGTACGTACCAAACCAAAGGCTAAGCCGTGTTTGTCCTTCAGAGGCCAAATGGAACTTTTGCCATCGTTGGCTGCTAACTCTTATTTGTCTAGAAGTTTCTCTGTGACCCTGGTGGGAGCCCTAAGGATTTTCCCACAATCCATCCTTGCAGTCACCCCCACTCCGAGCAAGGAAAGCATAGAAAGGAGTCCATCAGTACCACCCCTTATCCGTCTAGAGGGGTGGTTTTGAGTGACCCTATAGGGACACAATGTGCTTCCTCCACAGTTGATCCAGGGGCATGAGACCAAGCCCAGAAATCAACCCCTTGGGTTTATAAAGCACAAGCACCAGGCTTTTTAACCACGTGTTAAGAGCTGGAAGGTGCCGACACACGAATGGGAGTTTTTTCAAAGGCACAAATGGAAGTTAGGCACCTAACTCACAGTGGGACTTGGGTACCTAATGGCCCTTTATACCTTTTAAAAAGCTCCCTGAAAAAGCCTGGCCCAAAAGCTCCAACCCTGCTTTAATTTAAAACATAACAACAATGAATTGTTTCCTGCAGAAGGCTTGGCCTCCAATATGGCCAGGTTTAAGCCCCAGGTGGTTGGCATCAGCCTACCTTTCAACGAGGATCTCCCTGCCCCCTCCAGGAATACAGTGTGACATTAATTTAGTGCTGATCGCAAGCCGTAATTCCAGGGATCAACCATGATTAGCAGCTTAAAAAGCAAAAGCCTAATCTCTCCCACCGCACAGCCCTCCAGCTGATTTGTGTGCCTCCAAGGGTCAGTGACCCATGAAATAATAGACTTTTGTCAGTGCTATACAGGGAGGAGCTATATAGGCATGGGACTCAACCCTCTTCCCAGTTTTTGCCAGTGTCTCACGTGGAAACTCATTTGCCGCCACTGGATTGCAAACGCAGGATAAGCAGTGGCTGCAGCTTGCTGCCGCTTTACAAGCAGATGTTTGTCTCTGAAGCCTGTTTATCTGGCAGAGTCAGAAGGGAGTGGTTGGCCTGCAGAGCCAGGTATATGAAATCAAGCTTTTCCTAAGCCTGGGTTTGAGTAGACAAACACCTGGTTCGTTCATTCCATGCAGAACCTGAGATCTGGCCCCAGGCTGTATGTATGAGCCCCTTGGAAACTTGTGTGGTTGGGTTTTTTTAAGAGCTGGTTGGTGGGAAAATGGGAATTATTCCCCCCCCCTCTCCAAAAAATTCCCACTTTTCTTCCATTTTTTGCTCCAGTGTAATTTTGCTGGGAGTTTCCAGACCAGGCCTCCCAGTCTGTACCTGTTGTGAGAGCCTCCAGTCCCAGGGTACAATCTAGACTAATGAGTAGGCGGGCCACCTCTGCTGTCTAACCTGGGATGCCCTTTGCAGTGCTTTGCTGCTGTAGCCTCCAGCCTGGACAGCTCACAAACAGCCTCCAGCATGCAAATCACTCCCAGCAATGTCTGCGTGTGTGCTGCAGCCAGCCAGATACACCTATTGCACTTACCAGCCTTGCTTATACTGCAGCCTTAGATTTCCCCCAGAAATGTATGTCCTGCACTGCCTAGCCCTCTCCTGGACAATACAAGTTTACATAAAGTCTCTTAGCTGTTTAATAGAAATAATATGCACCCAACTGGCCACCCTAAATGGAGTTTCCCAAACGCTTCAGATAAAGCAATAAAGCAAGTTTATTTTCTTGTAACCATTTCTAACTTACATGCCTCATTACTTGTACTCACCTAAAATATCTCTCTTTGTAGTTAATAAAGTTAAAACACAACTGGTACCTAACTTAACCAACTATATCAGATTCTCACCATATGATTTCAGCAGTCTTACTGGCCAAACTTCTTAGGTCAGGACCCCTTCTCTCAGAGTGCAACAAATGCTTCTTTGGTCACTTCTGGTGCCGTGAATGCGATGGGCAGGAGGAGAGAGAGGGGTCGTCTTGGGGTGTTTGTCCCTCCTTTTTATAGTATCAGTCCCCCTCTTGAAAAACATTTTCAGCTGAGACAGAGTCTCTATGGAAGGATGTTCCCTGCTCCTTTTTCCTCACCTGGTTGAGCATCCTTTGTTTCCCTTCCTGCTTGATGACTCTATTTATTGCTTAAATGCAAATTTAGCAGAGCACACATTCCTTTGTTTGAGACAGACCTGTCTGCCAACCTCAGTGTGGAACATGTGTTACCACCACCGTACAGTGGAATCCTATAACTTCACATACAATGTTGCCCCACATATTTTATCAGGACAAGCAAATTATGAGTTTTCAGATGATACCGCACGAGGCATATGTAGTACAGAGATTATTACAATAGTGGGCGGGGTGTGGACCCGGGTACATTCCGTCACGTCCCCCACCCCATTTCCATCAATGGCGGGGCTGTCATTACATCAATGGCCCCGTAATGGGATGCAGTGAAGCAGGAATTACAAGGGCTGACAATGCAAAGCCTTTTGAGATTCTCCAGACAAGTGAGAGAGTGGAGCCCATCGTCTCCCTGGGGGATGCATTAGGCCCAGACGTGATCCCCCATGAGTGGGAGGGACATGTTCATGGCTGCTTGACCGGGGCTGTGGTAGATGAGTGACCTGGGTATTAATGAGCTTTCTCTTTCTTATTTCCTCCCTAGATGCCACTGTCGAATTCATCTCCCTTTCTCTCTGCTGGAGTCTGCACAGTGACCGAATGCTACCAGCCTCGCTCCTTACTGCCCCCACCCAAAGCCTGCAAAGGGTCTTTTGCAGCCCTTCCCTGGCACAGGGCACGGGAAAAGGGCTGACCCGAGAATGAAGCCGCGCCATTCGGGCTGGGAGGGGATTCAGCTACTCGAATGGCCGTGCAATCAAGCAACTGAAGGAGAACAGAGCCGTGAAAAGTGCTGGTGTGGAGGCCTATTGTGTCAGGGCCGTTTTCCATCGGGGCTCTCGTTTGTGGGAGCGGGGAGGGAAGGGGATTGGTTTTAATATGGTAAGGAAGATGAAGTATCCATCGACGCTGCATTAAGCCTATTGAGATGCAGGAGATGGATGTTGCTGCCACTACCTAAGGAGGCACAAGCTTGAATTAAACAGAGCGCAGTGGGAGCACCAGGTCTGTCCTGCCACCTGATTCCTCTGGAGTTTTTGCTAGGACCCCAGCAGGGTTTTCCGGCAGTCCTAGGAGCGCACAGCACAGTAACCCGACTAGGTGCTTTTTTTACTGGGGCACGCGGGAGGGTTCGACACTTTTAAAAAGTGGTTAATTTTGCAGAGTGCTTTAGGTCGGTGATCCCGGGTCGTTAGGACACTTCAAAATGATCCAAACCGAAGGGGAGTGTGAGACGGGTGGCTGTTGCCAGGGGGGCGGGGATTGGAGAATCCGACTCTGGGCTCTGCACAGATTGGAAAGGTAGCAGAGAGCCAGCCCCATACATGGATACTCCTGCATGACCCAAGTACCTGCTCCTGTTGCCGGGCAGGGAAGCTGGCTGCTGAAACTTACATTGGTAGCCCGTTGATGTTGCTAAAAAAATCCCAGGAGGCCGACACCCCAGGCAGCCAGGTAACTTGCAGGAAGAAGGCAGGGACCCGTTGTGCACATCAGAACATTTTCCTTCCGCATTCTCCTGCAGTCTGTTGGGGGCCTGGCAGCTCCCTTCCCACAGCAGCTGGGGAGAGGTGGTGTACACCTGTCAATGTGTCAGGATCTGGGTTAATTATGAGCTGACATAAAGCTGGATAACACTCGCTGCACATTCAGAGCAGGTCTCTGAGCCACTCCTCTGCATTATTACATCCCCTAAATCCTGGGTGTGTAGGAGGGAAGGGGGGTTTATCAGCAAATGAACAGGAACACAGAATTGATCTTCAGTCCATTGAGAAGGGTGTCCTGCCTCAACAGTGCCTAATACGTGATGCTTCAAAGGTAAAGTATCACACAATTGGCAAGGTGAATTATGGGCGGGGAGTACTGGTAAAGAATCCATTCCCTACCCTGTGCTGGCACATCCTGATGCCTGTGGTTACTGTACCCTGATCCCAGCCTGCAGAGCTGCCACGGTTGTTGGTCATAAATTACCCATCAGCAGCTCTTAAGTTTCAGTGGCTGATTTCCGCAGGCCCGGGCTGTCACAACCTGGCGGTGCGCCCTGCCTGCATTTTGTACCCATTAATTCTGAGTGACCCCTTTGTTCTCATCATGGCTTAGGGCTCTTTGATAACAACGGTTTACAGCATGGACGACAGCTTCTTCCGCACCGAGCCCGACCACTGCTGTCCGCAGGCCTGGCCGCTCCAGCAGGCCTCTGCGTACTCTGAGTTTTCAATGGATTAGTTTAAGCTGCAGCCCAGCCAGCCAAATAGCGCAACGTACTGGAAACCCTTGACATGGCCTCAAACACAGCTGCCTTTCAGGAGGGAAGAGCTCCCTTCCCTGGAAAGACGAGCACACACTTTTTACACAGCCGCCTCGCTAATGGACTGAATTGTGGATTGATTTAAATGTTTCTCCCCCGATGTCTGAGAACTTTAATAAAACAGTCTGGGAAGCGTGGGGGGGGGCTGTGTGAGTTTTCTTTCCCAAACAACTGGGCTTTATGACTAAAAACAGGGTTCTTAGTATAGTTGGCACCGAGCGGTGCCTCGGCCCTGCACAGTTCAACTAGCCTCACAACCGTAGCGAGCTGTAATTCTTGCTACTTTACAGTTGGGGAAACTGAGGTACCATGTTAGGGATCGAGTCCAAGGTCAAGGCAATGAGTCAGTGGCAGGAATGGAAATAAAGTCCTGTGAGCTGGGGCTGTACTAACCTCTCAAGAGACTAAAATGAGCTCACACATACCTCTATCCTGTCACTGTCTTCAGGTCAGAGATCAGTGAGAGCAAGAAGGGACAAGAATGAAAACCTCAAAGCCCTACTCTGGCCTTAGAGGAGTAACGTGTCAAATGGGCTTTGGTAGCCAGCCCACGTTACAGCACGGGTGTCAGGGGAAGCGGTGGTGGTAATGAGGACGAGAGGAATGTTGAATGACCACTGTAGCTCTACATCGGGGGAGGGCAAACTACGGCCCACCAGCCATTTTAAGCCAGCCCTCGAGCTCCCACGGGGAAGCAGGGTCTGGGGCTTACCCCGCTCCAGCTGGGGCGCAGAGTCTGTGGCCGCTCCACGTGGCTCCCGGAAGCCACATCATGGCCCCCCCCCTCTGGCTCCTATGCACTCCAATGGCCCGTTCCAGCACTCCAATGGGAGCTGCAGGGGCGGGGCCTGTGGACAAGGCAGTGTGCAGATCCGCCTGGTCACGCCTCCATGCAGGAGCCGGAGAAGGGACATGCCACTGCTTCCTGCACCCCTGAGCCTCTCCCCACACCTCAACCCCCTGCCCTGGCCCTGATCCCCCTCCTGCCCTCTGAACCCCTTGATCCCAGCCCAGAGCACCCTCCTGCACCCCAAATCTCTCATCCCCAGCCCCACCCCCCAGCCGGAGCCCTTTCCCCCCCCACACACACACCCAGTCCGGAGTCCCTTCCTGCACCCTGAACGCCTCATTTCTGGCCACCCCAAACCCGCACCTCCAATCAGAGCCCTCACCCCAACCCCAATTTTGTGAGCATTCATGGCCCGCCATACAATTTCTATAAGTTAGTCCAGAGCAGGGGTGGACAGTCCTAGGGCAAGGTTAATGGTGCTACTCTGGAATAGCTTTCCTGCTTCTCGCTGTAGGTTCTTAGCCGGCCCTCCTGACCAGAGTATGTCAGTCTCCTTTCGCTCCTCACAAACCCAAGGGTCAGGATTGCGGTGAGGCGGTCGCGCTAGTTGAGGAATTTTGTGAGTTGTTCTCCATCACTGGAGCATCTGACAATTCAGCACTGTGTGTACAGCTGCTGTGCTACCACTGCTAGATAGGGAAGAAGGGTGGTTAAAGCACTTAACTGAGACTGAAGAGACATGAGTTCAAGTCCTGGCTCAGCTACAGTCTGTGTGTGACGCTGGACAAGTCCGCGGGAGTTAGGTGCCTAAATACCTTTGAGGAGCTGGGCCTGAGTGGCTCTGTGCCTCAGTTTCCCATTGGTAAAATGGGAATAATAGCACTGCCCCACATCACAGGGGGTTGTGAGGATAAACACGCTCATACTTGTGAGCTGCTAAGCTGCTGGGGTGCGGGAGGCCATAGAGCTAGCTAACAAAAGAGCCCCCTGGAAGCCCAGCTCACTGTATTCAGCATTAAGGCTACAAAATTCCCATTAAACTATAGAGTAGAAATCCCCATTCACTTCTGTGAACTCGAATGTTACCCGTGGCTCTGGCACTTTAAAAACAAGGGTGGGGGGAGTCGAGAGTTGATCATTTTGATCAAAGCAAAACAAAAGAAGTTCCCCTTTGTCTTTATTCTTGCTCTGGCATGAAAGGCAATTCAGAAGTGAGCGCCAGTGGCTGTGACAGCTGCAACCTGTTGCTAGGGGATTACGGGTGATGCTAGCCACAAAAGATTCTTAGTTAAAAGCAGCAAAAGGAGACCAGTAAGTAAAATAGGGGTGGTGGTGAACCCTTTAGCTAATGCTACAATGACGCTGAAATTGGGGAGGGGAAGGAGCATGAAAGTGCTTGTTGTAAAACGCCTTTCATCTCTAGCTCACCAAACAACTGGGGCGACTATTTGCAGACTCCAAAAATGATCCTCTCCTCCTGATCCCCACTGACTGGCATTCCCAGGGCGTTTCCGTGCCAACTGTCATTTTTGTATCTAAGTACAAGGACCAACATCCTAGGCTCCAGTGACAGCAACTGAAGACGGAAGATTCTCATGCCATTGATTAGACCAGGGATCGGTAACCTTTGGCCTGCGGCCCACCAGGAAAAGCCGCTGGCAGGCCAGGATGGTTTGTTTACCTGCAGCGTCCGCAGGTTCGGTCGATCACAGCTCCCACTGGCTGCGGTTCGCTGTTCCAGGCCAATGGGGCATGCGGGAAGAGGTGGACAACACATCCCTCGGCCTGTGCTGCTTCCCGCAGCCCCCATTGGTCTGGGACGGCGAACCGCGGCCAGTGGGAGCCACGATCAGCTGAACCTGTGGACGCAGGTAAACAAACTGTCCTGGCCCGCCAGCGGCTTTCCCTGGCGTGCGGCGGGCCAAAGGTTGCCGATCCCTGGATTTGCCAGAACGAAACTCTTTGTGTCAGGTAGAAGTGCAAGGAATTGGGGCCAATGTCACACAACTGCCAGCGGAATGGTTGAGCGGGGCCTCAAATCTCTTTTACCCCTAGTCCACACTGGCTTTTTGGGGGGAGGGGTTGGAGAGGCTGTATGGAAACACACCGGGGCTGAGTCAGGAGGGAAAGCGATTGGAAGGTAGGCTTCTGAAGTAGTGCATTGCATCAAGGGCTCTGCTTATTTTCCTTCTCTCCTGACAATCTCTCTTTTCTTTCTACTTCACCACCTCTTAATTTAACGTCATTGGCTGTTGTGCAAACCCTAGCCCAGCAAAGGGTGACCTACTTAATAATTTCTTGCTGACTTCCTAATTAAAATCACAAGATCGGAGCCCAGCAAATCCATTTGGAGTTTGTCAGCTGAATAACAAACCTGATTAGATGGAAGAAAGCTTGGCTTTCGTTCACTCGACACATGGACGCCTCACTTCCTTCCCCTGGCGCATGCAACAGCACCAGCTATTTGATTTTCCCTAACATCATGACTAAGGAGCGTATCTTGAGATTTCCCCAGGAACTTGTTGACGGGGAAGGAGATGTTCCATGGGGAGGTGCAGTCACACTTGTATTGGCTTCCTGCCATTACAACTGCTCCTGACAGGTCTGGCTTCCTCTTTGGATCATTAAGCTCAGCGATCAAATTGCTGTAGCTTAAAATTCTGGCTGGCTGGGGAAGTCCTGCATCAGGCTGAGCCCGTCACACCTGGGGCTGGAGGAACAGCTCTCTAGGGGTGAATGCATTGGGCCAGACCTGCACTTCTCCCCACTTTAGCTTTTGATCTAGTCACATTCTAAGAAGAATCTGACCTGGTCACTACAAGGGTGAGAGATGCCAAACAAACTGGCTAGTCATTTGGAGGCAGTTCTGAATGAATGCCACAGTGTGGTACTAGGGGCCAGCGTGCTGCTGGGCGTGGTGGCCTTCAGATGAGCTGCAACAGTGGATCCTGATCACTTGTGTTCATTAAAAATCCTGCAGCAATTTAGCCAGGCCACAGGCGCTAACACAGCTTGCAGAGATGCCCATTATTAGGTCACTACATTCAACCACCTAACGACTCTCCAGCGGTTGTAGCCGGAAAAACCATCCATTTTTTCCCTCTCCTAAAATGACTGCGCATTATTACGGTCACCGGCCACCCCAGACGGGGCTACAGCGCACTGGTGAGTGAGTGAGACCTGGCTGTGCAGGCTGGGCTCCATTGGGCTGGACGGCACTCTAGTAAATAGAAGTTTTTGGCTATTGTTCTTTCGTTGTCTCTCTCTTTCTCGCACACACACAAAATCTGAAACACAAAGTGGCAGCTGACCCTGCTGAGTCCCCAACACAAAGACCCGTCACTCGGCCAAACAGCAGTTTTACCAGGCTATGAAGGGACTCCCCCACCCTCGCATCCCTTCTCTCTGAGCACGTGGCAGTTAAGCTGGGGGACTGGGGGAAAGGGGAAGTAGGGGAAAAGTTAGCAGGGTGGTGTCTCGTCTGCGTTCCTGGGACAGAGCCTCGAAGTGGAAACGCACCGCTCTGTCATCAAGAGACAGCACACAAAGGGGACGCGTGCTATTTTCGAAGGGCCTACATACAAACAACACATTGGACTCTTGTGCTCCGTCTGCTGGCTTTGCAGCTCACAGACACTGATCTTAGTGCCATGCTGGCTGTTTCCTTAGCAACGAGGGATGCTGCAGGCAGGCAGGGTGGTGGGAAAGAGATCTTTACTGAGAGGCCAGTGTACGTCTAGGGCAGCATGGCCAAGCTTGCGAATTTCAGCCTTTGCCATCACACCAAACTAGGTCCTTCGTGCAATCCGACCCTCTTGCTCCAGTTCCACTCAGACGACACTGACCTCTTTTTCATAACGAAAAAGGAAAAGGACAAAAATTACCAGAAAAATCCCTTTAGCTTCTGAAAAGCTGAAGCCTGACTTGCTAGGAAAGCCTTGGTCAGCCATTCGATTTCCACATGGCTGTGACCTCAGAGCAGATCGATCTTACTTTAACCCTGTGTGATCAGCACCCACCTGGCAGTGCTGGGTGGAGAACTGACATTCTGCCTGGTGGCTGCAGGTCAGCATTATAGCAAACCCTAGAAATATGAAAAGGAAATTAGATTAAATTCAACTCTGTGCTGCCCAGGCACCCAGTGCCCACCCCTCCTGTGCACCCGTCCTACATGGGTGCCAGGCTGTCAACAGAGTGCAAGAATCCTCCTGCACCTTGCCAAAGGCTCAGGCAGGCACCATGCTGTGTGGGAGCCCTCCAATTGATTCCTGCTCAGGTTTGCTTACTTCCTGGGCCTGGAACGACGCAAAGAGCCATCGCAAGGCCCTTTAATCCTTAGCGGGCTGGTTTGCGGGTCATGCCAGTGCAGCATTGCGTTCATCACACCACCCTGCTGCCTGGTGTCCAGGTTCCCCAAAGCTGGCCAGGTGCAGCTGGGAGGAATGAACTTCAGCGAGTCAACGTGGCTCTTGGAGTGTCTCTGCTTGGCTCTTACGGCCAGATGCAGGGAGTGAGCTCAGTGCACAAAACTGGCAAACGCCCATTACTTTGTTAGGGGTCGTCGTCTGGGAGAATTAACCACATCAACAGGCTGATGCTTCCCTACCAGGGTTTCTCAGTGCAGCTGCTAGACAGCAGCGTTTCCCTAGGCAGGGAGAGGGGCCCCTCTGTGCAGGCCCAAATGAGACAGCTCTCTGCCACCCCACCTAATCCTTGCTTTGGCTTCACCCACATCAGCCCTATCTCAGCATTCGCTGTTGCTCTCCCGCCTTCCTGAGTGATGGTGCAGCTGTCAGGACAGTACCACTGGGCTAAGGCTTTCCACTACAGCTCCCTGGCCGCCCCCGAGGCCCCGCTCCCGCCTCACAGCTCTCGCGCTGCAGTCAGGGACTCGCAGCTAATTGGACTCAACAGCCTGGCTGCAAAACTGTGACCAGTATGAACCAGCTTCTGGAGAAAGGGGGGAGGGGGGGGCTGGGTGGAAGCTGTTGAACCCTCTAGCAAGAGACGCCAGGCTACAGCCAGAGGTCAGGGAATAGCAGGCGCTTCAGTCTGAGGAAAGAAAGAAGAAAGACTCCTCTCCAGGGAGCCTCTCTGCCATCAGGATAGCAGGAAACAATCCCTGGATTTGTCCTCTTTGGGGAACATCTGTCTGAGGCGCCGGGATGACGCCTCAGCTGCCAGTGAAGACGGGTTTCTATGTCTAGGCCCACTGAACAAGCCATTACCCTATGAAAGGAGGCAGGAGCCCCCCAATGCAAAAAGGACAAGGGCCGTGGCTGTGCCAGCGGCGTGGGGTGGGACCGCGGCTAAGCCTACAGCAGCACCCAGGGGCAAAGCAGCAGCTGGGAACGTAGGAGGGGGAAGGCAGTGAAATGAAGGGCAGGACATTATTCGTAGATTTTTTTAAAGTGGCATCTGGGTACTATGGTGAAGGGGGCCATAAAAGCACTTAGGACCAAGGGGAATGGTAGGGCTGAGCCATTGCAGGCTGGGGGAGGCGTAACCCTAATTATCCCTCCTGATTCCTGGGGCTGCCCCTGGGTATAGCCCCATCCGACTTAACACTCGGTTCCACACAGCCCTACTGTTTCCTCGCGCTTAGCACGGTAATGGAGCCGCTCGCACAGAACCAGGAAGCTGAGGTTGGAGAAAATGCAATTAGTGCAAAAGTAAATGGATCCGGCAGCAGCATTTTAGGATGGCCCTCCTATAGGATCCACCCCAGTCCAGTCGGTCGCTCTTTTAGGGTCCTTGCCAATTACGGTAAATCCCCCCTTTGAGGCCTATTAGCCTATAAGTGAAGGGGTGAATCCAAAACCAATCAGTTCCCAATGACTTTAGAAAACGTCTCTCCATTAGGGCCATGCTGGGATCACTTGGTGTTTTTGCTGCACCCTCCATTCCCTCCAGGGGCTGCAGGGAAAGCCGGTGAACCACAAACTCAACCACAGTTAATGCATGAAACACCTCGCCCCCGTACCGGAGGAAACCTGAAGCAAAATGGACTTATTGGACTCTAGAAGCAGCTGTTCCAGCCTCCAGCGCAGCCATTTCATGCGTTACCTCCCGAGAGACCATGTGCTGTAAACAAATGGGTTGATTTTGGTCAGTCAACCCCTCTCACAAATACCCACCACATCGTACAGTCCTGGACATGGAGGATGCCACCTTTCCTGGGTGTTTTCTGCTCTGCAAGGGTAACCCCTTATGTCACACTAAGCCCCCGGGAAAACAAACACAGACTCCCTTCCTGCAGAGGCAGGTGTGATTTGGTTTGGACCCTAAAGGCTGCAACACTGCAGAGTGGGAGCAGTCAGAGCTGCTCCAGAACTAGGCTTCCCCTCCCAGCCCACGCTGTATTCACTGAGAATTCTGTTTACTACCATATGAAAATGTAATCAGTCAACAGCCTCACACACCACCACTCTGCTGATGCTTCTTGTTTTGCAGCAGGAGCCTCAGTAAATCAGCTCCGCCAGGCCTGTGTATACTTTTGTTTTCCCCCTTGTCAGCAACTGCTCATGTTCCCTGAGGCAGAGGATTCCATTGTTTTTGGACCACAATGCAAGGACTTGGAAAAATCCCCAGCCCTGCTGCATCTGCTGTTGTGAAAGGGGATCCCACAAGCACAGCTGAGTGAACAGAGGCTTCTAATATCAGCCCACTCCAGGCTAGCTGCTGTGCTGGTGCTTTTGCATGAAGATGCCCAGATTCATAGATTTGCAGCTGTGAAGATTTTCCCTTTGGCCAGTTCATAGCCCCGGCCATAGAACTTCCCCAAAATAATTCCTAGAGCAGAGCTTTTAGAAAAACATCCAATCTTGATTTAAAATTTGTCAGTGATTGACAGTTGTTCCACTGGTTAACTGCACTCTCTGTTGAAAATTTACACCTTATTTCCAGTCTGAATTTGTCTAGCTTCAACTTCCAGCCATTGGCTCACGTTATACCTTATCTGCTAGATTGACGAGCCTATTATTAAATATTTATTCTCCCTGTAGATACTTGTAGATTGTCATCCCTTAACCTTCTCTTTGTTAAGCTAAATAGATTGAGCTCCTTGAATCTTTCTCTATAAGGTATGTTTTCTAATCCTTTAGTTATTCCCATCCGTGGCTCTTCTCTGACTCTTCTCCAATTTATCAACATTCCTCTTGAACTGTGGGCACCAGAACTGGATGCAGGATTCCAGCAATGGTCGCACTAGTGCCAAATATAGAAAAGTAAAATAACCTCTCTAGTCCTGCTCGCGAGTCCCCTATTTATGCATCCCAGCATCACATTAGCTCTTTTGGACACGCTATAAACGTGATCAAGTCATGGTCACATGTTCAGCTGATTCTCTACCACAACCCCCAAGTCTTTTTTCTAGGATAGTGTCCCCCATCCTGTAAGTATGGCCTATACATTCTTTGTTCCTAGACGTTTAGCTGTATTCTCAAGCATATTGTCAGGCCTGCCGACAGCAATTCCGGGCCCCAGGGCAGAACAGTTAATGGGCCCTCTAGAAAGGGACGTGCCCACCCGGCTGCCTTCGCCGCCACCAGTACCACACCATGCACGCCTAGGAGCCAGAGCCAGATTAACCTTTTGTGGGCCCGGCGCCAAACATATTTGTGGGCCCCCATGGGGGCAATGGATCATGGTGCGGGGAGGTCAGTCCAGAGGCTTGGTGTTTTGCAGCCTTTTCACAAAGGTTGTCAGCATTGGTTTGCTGATCAGTTTGGCAAACCAAGCTCCTCCACTTTTACTATATAAATCCATGGTACGCCCACATCTTGAATACTGCATGCAGTTCTTGTCGCCCCATCTCAAAAAAGATGTATTGGAGTTGGAAAAGGTACAGAGAAGGGCAACTAAAATGATTAGGGGTATGGAACAGCTTCTGAAATGGGGAGAGATTAAAAAGACTGGGACTTTTCCGCTTGGAAAAGAGACGACTAAGAGGGGATAGAATAGAGGTCTATAAAATCTTGACTGATGTGGAGAAAGTGAATAAAGAAGTGTTATTTACTCCTTCTCATAACACAAGAACTAGAGGCCACCCAATGACATTAATAGGCAGCAGGTTTAAAATGAACAAAAGGAAGTACTTTTTCACACAATGCACAGTCAACCTGTGGAACTTTTTGCCAGGGGATGTTGTGAAGGCCAAAAATTTAATAGGGATCCAATAAGAACTAGATAAGTTGATGGAGGATTGGTCTATCAATGGCTATTAGCCAGGATGGGCAGGGATGCGACACCATGCTCTGAGTTTCTCTAGCCTCTGTTCACCAGAAGCTGGGAGTATACGATAGGGGATGGACCACTCGATAATTGCTCTGTTCTGTTCATTCACTTTGAAGCACCTGGCATTGGCCACTGTCGGAAGACAGGATACTGGGCTAGATGGACCATTGGTCTGACCAATATGGCTATTCTTATGTAAAAAGTAATTACAATATAATAAAAATGTTTAGTACAGAAACTCCCCAAGATGGCAACAATGAGAGATAACAACCTTGGCAAATAATACATTTTAAAATCTTGGCCTACTAGGAAATGTATATTTAAATCAGTTTCCCAGTCACAAATCTAGCATTCTGGATAGGGTGACCAGATGTCCCGATTTTATAGGGACAGTCCCGATTTTTGGGTCTTTTTCTTATATAGGCTCCTATTACCTCCCACCCCTGTCCCGATTTTTCACATTTGCTGTCTGGTCACCCTAATTCTGGAGCAAAGTCACTAAAACATAGTCCAACAAACAAATGTTCCTTTAACGTGCTCCTCCCTTCTCCCTGCATGACACTGCACTCAGAGTTGTTATCCTTGGTCAATGGAGACCCAGAGTTCAAAGGTGCTTTCGCATGGGGTTGCGGGGTGAAGGCACCTTGCTCATTCCTCTAGCTGCTCGCCATTCATCCTGGCCGCTGTTGTTCGTCATGCCACTCACCGTTCACTCCACTGCTCCATTACCAATGGCCCTGCGCCGTCACCTTCTGCTGCCCCCTGCCACTGTGACCTCTGAGTTGGTCTCTTGAGATTCCACCAGTTCTCAGTGATTTTAGCTCTCAGTGGGGGAACCTCAATGCTAGGGCAGGGCGGGCAAGTCTCTTCTGCAGACTGGTCCTGAAGACTTCCCCTCCCCCCAGCTCATCACTAGCTGTCAGGGGAGAGCTCATTCAAACCTTGCTTACAAATCATAATTTGAAATTATTAGGTTGGCCAACATCGCCAAAACGAATGCATCAGTGTTGTCAGAAAAAACAGCTGTGTGAGGAAGCTAGTCTTTGTTCATACTTTTCAAACCTATGCTTTTTCAGGTACAAGTATTTTATCATATACTGCATATGCTTTTGAAGTGTGTATTCATGTTTCAATTTCAATTCACATTTCCAACCAATGACTAAATTGGCTATACTGCATGTAACTAGTTGACCGCTGGGCAGGATGTTGGGGAATCTAATTTTGTATAAGCACTTCAACAGAGCCTGCACCACCTGTCCTTTTACTTTATGATTGTGGATGCAGATTAATTGCTTTTACTCAATATGTTATTTTACCGGTCTTCACATGGGAGCTATGGAGACTTTGATCAATATACTCAATGCTCACTAAGTGCCTCTCTAACCTCGGCTGGAATGCTTCTGAGAGCCACATCGAATCCCAGTATGTCTTCCTGTGCCACCTAAACCAATAGTGCACAGCAGGAACTACTTGTTCTCTCCTTCTCTCTCTATCTCTCAGGGTGGATGTACAGTATTTTCCCCAAAGGCCATGTCGTGTTAGGGCACTAGCCTTTTCTGAACTGATCCCATTGTGGTGAAGTTCAGTTTGTGGAGCAAACAAAGGATTGGGGCAAGTAATAACCTTCTTGGATTGCTAAAAACTATGTCACCATGGAGGCAATGCCAACTATGGCTCCACTATACAGTAATATGTTACCCTCTAATGGCCAATGGGCTACAGAAGTTATAAGCCAGGGATCGGCAACCTTTGGCCTGCGGCCCGCCAGGAAAAGCTGCTGGCGGGCCGGGCCGGTTTGTTTACCTGCAGCGTCCGCAGGTTCGGCCGATCGCGGCTCCCATTGGCCACGGTTCACCGTCCCGAGCCAATGGGAGCTGCTGGAAGCGGCGGCCAGCACTTCCCTTGGCCCGCGCCGCTTCCCACAGCCCCCATTGGCCTGGAGCAGCGAACCGTGGCCAGTGGGAGCCGCGATCGGCCAAACCCGCAGACGTTGCAGGTAAACAAACCGGCCCAGCCTGCCAGCGGCTTTCCCTGGCGGGTCGCAGGCCAAAGGTTGCTGATCCCTGTTATAAGCCATAGCACAGCCTACCCCAGCTAACAGCGTGTATCTGAATGTAACAGTAGAAGTCTGTGTTTCTGGAGTTGAAGGTGCTGAGGTAATGGTATTTACCTTCCTTGTAAAGAGCTGAGATCTATGGACAAAAAGCTGTATCAAACAGAGTCAAATATCATCATACCCATCTTCCAGATGGGGAAGTTGAGGCATACAGAGGGAAATGCAACTTACTCTCAGTCACACAGCTACTGATTGGCTGAGCTAGGAACAGAATCCAACTCTCCTGCCTCCCTGTCCACCATATCTCGATTCTGTTCCTCATGACCAGCATGGCCGCAGAATTGTTACGAAGACACGCACAGCTTTATGGCCCTGCTTGTATTCTTCAGGGATACAACCAGACCTATTTTCAGTGCTGATGATCCCTGAAGGGTAGGGTAGACACAGAAACACAGCAATTGCCAGACTGGATCAGGCCAGGGGTACATCTCATCCCATATCCTGTCTCTGATAGTGGCCAGCACCAGATGCTACAGAGGAAGGTGCAAGAAACCTTGAAGTGGGCAGATGTGGGATAATCTGCCTCTCACATTATGTCTCATCCCAATCAAGACAATTCCTTTTTCTCCAGAAAATTTAAACCTTACAGAGGGGGAAATAAATGTTCACATATTTTAAAACATCCTCAAACATACATGTAGGGATTCTTAAGTTAAAGCTGGGAAAATCTATTACTGGTAAGGTCAATTCTCTTTCCTCCCCATTCATTCTCCTTCATCGCAATAAATCCCGTCAATATAAGAAAAACTACAGGGATGGCAGTAAATCGGGCACAGTGCTCAGACTTGAAATCAAATTTATTTAGAGGAAAAAAAATGACTTTACAAGAAGTTGCTGCTAACTAGAAAGGAAGATAAATAAAAGCTTGTTACAAAACCTGATGGTTTCTGGCAAATTACAGAAAAACTGAAGAATTTTACAGTCAATAACCTGCTCACTTTTTACATAATTACAAATTAACATACAGCAATTATTGTTTTACCCTCTTTTTTAAATTTTATTTTTGCAACATTTTAACTTTTTTATTTTTATTTATTTTACAGATTCAACATGAAAAAATGCAAAGCATAAAAAAAACCAAGAACTGGATGCAGAGGTATAGAGTGTTATTATAATGCACATCCTCAACAGTCTGTGGATTGCTCTAGTGCATTCCATATTAGTACAAAATAAACACGAGGCTAAACTTTAACCATAGGCAAACTGAACTGGACATAGATGTTCTGAGTCAGTGTTTATTATCAATAAAGAATAGAGTTAAAAATACATGAGAGTGTGAATGTGATCAATATTTATAGATTTTTAAAAATACATACAAAGCTTACTGCTGTATGCAAAGCAGCGAACTACATCCTTTTTTCCCTCCAGGCAACGGAAGCAGGATATTTTAGGGCAGAACTTCAATGTCAGTGAAGTGCATGTGCAGGGAAAAGGCAATAAGATCCTAAAAGGTATATTGATAGTGGTCTTCCGATTACTCAAGAGCATGAGAGGTCCAAGACTAAACCAGTTCAGCTTGCCTATCTTTAAAACTTAGCTAGATCATTGGAGAGAGAACTAATCATGGATCTCTGCCCCTTCTGACAAATGAAATAAGAATTACAAGTACTTGGGGATGATTGATTTCATAGGTTAACTTAAATTATTTTAAGTTTACAAACCTGGCCAGCAGGCAGAAGAGTTTCCAGAGTTCTGGTTAACAAGGAATGTTATGGTACGTTTAAAGGGGCAATCAAATCCTTTGTTGCCACCTCTGACCAGTCTTCCCTTGCCCAGCTATCCGGCTATCCCAGCTAACTCCCATGAGATTTGGCACCCACTACACTCTCCCTAGCCTGACGTCTTCAAGGCTCTCTGGCATAGTGGACTGTATCAGTGAAAGCTTCAGGGTGTTTTAGGAACCCAAAGGAGGTGTGAAGATTACCAGACTCTACAAATACCCGTGAACGAAAATATCAATCAGACCTGTGGTCAGACTTCAAGAGCTATCTGTAGTGAAAAGCTCCAGCCATCTCAACTGAAAGCAAGTGCTCCCACCCCAGAGACATAGCCGATGAGGTCCACGGAGGTACTGTATTGGAAATAGCCTCATTGCACTTCACTCATTGGCTACACTCCTTACTCCGGGTTTCTTACTTTCTATCTCCTCTTTCTCTAGTAAGACCTCAATGGAAGTGTTGCTCTTTACACAGCATTCTCCGTCCTTGCTAGGGAGATGATACTGATGCCGGGGGGAAGCCAATCCCTCCTGCCCCTGCCTCAACCCTCTGGCAGCATTGCTGCTCTTGATTTTCCTCCAGCGTCACGTGTAAGATGAGTCTTCCAAGCTGGGGAGTTGGGCTAGGTTTCCGAAGGGATTAACCGAAAGGCTGAGTAATAAATGAATCCCACAAGGAAAGAGAGGGTTCTCAGCTCACTACATTTAGAAGGGGACAGTGGTAAAATTCATACATTCTGAACTTTGGGCTAAAAAAAAATAACATGGAAAGCTTCTTTCCCACCACGGCTCCTACATCTCTTCAAAGCCTAAATTATGCAGACTTCACACTTAAATATTTTGTAACTTCTAACCTCCTTCCCAGACTGTATTAGGGATGGGGAGGGGAAGGAATTCGCCTGATTGTCTCAATATAACCAAAAAGCAGCAAAGGAAGTGACAAGAAAGATTCCATTTAAAGTGCTTTATGGCATCGAACAACACAGAAAATTATATATTGAGATGATCACTTCATTTAAAAGATGCTGACATCAAATCCCAGGCAATCCCTTTGATTCTAGGGACCGTTTGCTACAGCTGCAGTCTGATCACAGATTGCTGGTGTGGCCAGAAGTTCCCGAATACTGACCACCTGATCTATTTTATGCTGAAATTGCATCCTTCACTATGCTATTCTCTGAAGCGCCTTCTACTGTGTAGTAACGGTTACCATGCCAAACCTTGCCACAAGCCTAAGGGAGATCTGATGCTATCATCAATGATAAACTAGCAAAGGGAGCTGAAACTGCAGCTCCTTGCAAATGACTCTTTTCCCCGCACCAGTAAGGAATTCATGCAGCCACTTCTGAACCTTGCTGTCCTGAGCAGCAGCAGCACAACACATAGCAGGTGACTTTTGAGAGGACCCATGCCTTAGAAGCCCAGTGGGACGTCAGGTTGCGCTAAGAAATAAAGTGCACTCAACAAGCACGAGTTAGATGCCAAGCATGGAAGTGGAACAACATAATTCATTAATGAAGGCCAGGAAAGGAAAAAAAAATAAAACATCGGTGCTGCTACAACTGACCCACTTAACACTACACCTGGGACCATGCACTATCTGGGTAATGCTGGATAACTTGAGCAAAATGGATACAAAAACAACCACCTTCAGTTCCCTAAAAATGAAAGAAACTGGAGGAAAGAGGAGGGCGGGACTACAGACTTTAATTGAATATAATCAAATCACGCAGCAAATTGTATCCTCCAATGACAAAGGGTTTCTGTTCACAATACAAACACAAATAACTTTAACAACATGGGCAGCCAGCCGCTTGGTGAAATCCAGACTGAGCTTATACAGTGCATTGAATGCCATTCTATTTACAATAGGACTAGAGAGAAGCAATTCATCCCCACTGCCCTGGGGGAGGTGCCTCTATTTAAGGTGTGCTGTTTCGTAAGTTCAAGAAGTGCTGGCTCTGGGGAGAGGAGATGTATCACTGGGGCAGAGGAAAGCACTCACACGGGCAAACGCTCCTACAAACTAAATGGGATCCTTCAAAAATACCAGCCAGCCAAGTTCTGTGTACAAATGCCACACACTGGATTGGGTTCCCAAATTTCCTTTTAGCACATTCACTTTCACAAGCAGGCGAGTATTAGGGCAGAGGTTCTTTAAATTAGCTGTGGCTGTTGTTTTTTCCTATTTCTAAAAATCACACTCCAGCCTTAGGGCATGAACCAATGCCTGCTGAAGCCAATGGAAAGACACCCATTGATTTCCAACGGCAGCGAATCAGGCCCTTCCACCAAGAGCAATATTTGGCTTTTTACCTTGCCTCAAAGAGGTATGGGAATATATAACACAAACCTGTTTAAACAAGAAAACAGAGGGCCAGCAAGGTTCCAGACAAAAACCACTGCCTCTCTTCCCAAATTTTGATCTGGCCTGGAGATACTTTGCCTTGAAAGCAGCTCTCCAGCCGGAATCACTTGTACCTAACCGCTCTTCAGGCAGGACACAGGCTGCTATGCAGCACTGAACACACCCTGGTTTTGTACTGTGCAATGACAAAATAAAACCATTGGGTTGATTGAGCTCATCTTTAAAAAAACAAAAGAAAAATAAAAAAATAAAACAAAATAAACTTTTTTCTAAACCAGATCTCTTTCAAATAAACAGAAAGATAAATATTTTTGCAAGACCAGCTTGCAATTAAGAACAAGCACCAAATAATATTTAAAAAAACAAAACAAAAATATAACCTCAGAAAACATCTTACTTCTTTTTTTTTGTTTTGTTTTTTGAGTATGAATTGTTTAGAGAGCTTCAAAAGCAAGCAGGCTATTCAGGAGTCCACTGATCGAGACAGACCAATCTAAGCACCCTTGTTGCTGTTGCTCATTATTAAAAAGGCTAGCACTGAATTCTGAAATCTACTGCATGTAACTAGCTTGTGAGGAGATATAAAGCAAATAAGAATCAAAACATAGTGCAATTTTTAAAAAAAAAGGAGAATCTGTGGGAAAAGAAATGACCACAACAGCTTCAAACTGTTCAAGGGATCGAAGCGGATAGAGTCTCATGACGTTTACAAATCTGCTTAGGCAAATCTCCTGAGGTGTGTGGAAAGAACAATGAATTTAGAAACAATTCAGCTTTGTGCATGTATCTCCCTTGGTCTTCTCACATTACCACCATACTTAGCATTTGTCTAACACCTTGCATCATGAATGCATTGGGGGCACATCTGCTAATTCTCACAGGGAATGATTATGATCCCAATTTTGCAGATGGAGAAACTGAGACAGAGCGGCTAGGAGACTTGCACACAGTGAGTCAATGATGGTACCGGGAGCAGGACTCTGGCGCTCCTGACCTGTAATACAACGTTCAGCCCATTAGGACACATTGTCTCCCCAGTAAGTGTATG
The DNA here is from genome assembly GCA_003942145.1 of Platysternon megacephalum. Classification (NCBI taxonomy): domain Eukaryota; kingdom Metazoa; phylum Chordata; order Testudines; family Platysternidae; genus Platysternon; species Platysternon megacephalum. Next base: position 8,450,815 of record QXTE01000017.1, read on the forward strand.
TAAGCACACAGTACTGTACATGCATAAATACTGGGCTTTATGTTCCTTCCTGTTCATCTGCTCACACAAGTTAGTCCCTACATCAGGTTACAACCTCTGCCATCTCGTTTGAGTGCTCTGGAAATTGCTATGAAGTTGCTTTGGGTTAGAAATGAGCAATATGAGCGGATGGAATCTGGAGAAACAGAAGCCCAGTGATCATACAGATGGCATCACTAAGAAACGCCAGGGGAAGAAAATCACAGGCAGTAGGTTAAAAAAAGTGATTCCCGAATGGAAGGTTCTCATGGGTTTTTATGGGACAGTGAATTTGTAACAAAACAGTGTTGATACCAAATGACATCTTGCTGGAGAAACGTAATCTGACAAAGAAAGCCTTGCTCAGGAAGAGGAGGGAATAGACTGTAACTCACACACATTAAAAAGCAGTTGTCACTTAACACGGTCTGTTCTGGCTTCCTGGGATTACTTCACAAGTACAGCATCCTTTTTCCTTTCTGGATCGTGTTTTTAACACATCCAAAGACATTCTGTTTGGTGCTGGAAACGGATTAAATTTTAATTCCTCTGCCCCAAAGAAATCCGTTGGGAGTAACTTTTGATTGTATTTTTTTTACACTGTTGCTGCTGCCTAGTGTTTGGTACCTTTCTGAAATGAAGCATGTAACATACAATGTGCTTGGAAAGGGCATGAGGGCCAATAAAGATACACTCTGAGCATTAAGGCTAAGATATTTAATATCTACATGCTCCCTGAAAGTCATCAGGTATCCTTGGGCAGAGGCTAAGCTAACCCAGCTTGTCTGTACAGACTGTAAGTATATCCCAGTGGATACATAGACACATACATATATATATATATATAGTATATCTATATGCCAGTGTGTACGCACCATTTTCAGAGTCCTGGCCTTTTGCTAAATGCTTGGTTTTGGTTGTATTCCCCAGAAAAGGAGAATTTGGAGGCACAGGCCCCTTGGGCCATAGTCTTTCATCCTTTAGCAGTAAGAAGAGACTGGGAACATCTATTCCTACTTTCAACCAAGATTTGCACCCGAAGTGGGTGCTGTTTGCAGTGTGGTCAGCCTCTGCAGCCAGAATTCATAAAAAACCGCAGGACAGAGCCCCTTTCCCACCATGTGCAGCCTTTACAAATGTTTTATTTAACACACAGAGAGCTGGTGGGGTGCAGGAGCGTGCTGCAAAATGTGGGAGGGGAGGTTTCCACTGTACAAAGGCTGAGAATGACTGATGTGCAGAGGGAGAGCTGCTCATGCTTTGGCCCCATCAGATGCATGTACAGCTTCTAACACAGGACAGTGGAGAGGGAGGCTCATCCCTGCAGAATTAGGAGCAGACATTCAGCAGAAGATCTCCTCGCCATCTGGTGGTGCTTCTGATGAATGAGCATCTGGGAAAGGAAAGTCAGCCATGAATCACCACCAGAAGGAACAGGCAAGGAAAGGGTCTATGTTAAAACAAACACTGCCTACCACCCACTGTCTCATTCCAAAGCACATGACAAACTTTCTGGGTGGTTGACATTTAAAATACACCTTTTAGTTGCTAGACCCACCAGTCCCATGATCGTGTGACTGGCGTGCAGCAAAATTCCTGTAATCTACTAGCAGCCTCTCATCCCTGAGGTGCTGGGTTCCAATTTGCCCTGGGTCACAAGTATGATAGGTTTGAGGGTCACAAGCTAGTCTCCGGCTAATATAAATCCACGTGTGGAAACGACTGTATCACTTTACACTGGCAGGTCAGGAGTGATGTGCATAAGCTCAGAGGGGGAGGAGAGGCAACCGGACTAGCAAGGGGAGCTACAGGTCAGGAATGAGGTGCACTGACAGAAAAGGGAGGAAGGGACTCGAACGGCAGGGGGCATTGCAAGAGAAGATTTCATGGACATAGGCACAGGTTTCAAAAGTTTTCCTAAGACCTAGCCCTGGCTCCAGGCAGTGTTTATCAGCACCTCCCTTGCATAAACATGGATATTGCACAACAGAAGTAGAAAAATATAAGGAGCGCCCAAGCTATGAAGCCACCTGGGTTAGGTTGGGAGAAAGGAGGGAGACGGGAGCATTGAGCGCCCCCTGGCCATCTGCTGACAGGATGCAACCCATCAGGCTGGGCGTCAGGGTAACTCCCATGGCTGCAGAAAAGGTGCTCCCATATTGAATGCCATATAGAAGAGAGCGGGGGGAAGGGAAAAAAAATAATCAGAGAATGTCGTCATGTCTGTTCTCTGCACGCATGGGACAACGCCTCTCCCTCCCAAACACGCAAAATCACCTTCTGCTGGAAAATCTGCTCACAACCTCTGTTTTTCTCCACCCCTCGCTTAGTTATAACCCATCCCTTTGGGCTCCATGGCTCCCTGAGATTAAACAGCCACAGACAGCTGCGAGCTCGCTAACCCCTAAAGATCTCCTTGGGCCCCATCTGACACTCACCAGCAGGTTGGGAGCGGTGTCCTTTGCCCTTTTTCTTCTTGTCCTTCTTGTCCTTTGGCTTGGATAAACCGAAGAGGCGGGTGGGCTGCTGCACCTCGGCTGCCTTGTTAGTCTGGTTCGTTGCGCTAAGCAAGTGGAAAGTGCCTTTCTCTTTGTGTGTCCTTGAGAGACTGTTCCTTTTGGGCGACACAGACAGTCCTGCATCAAAGTGCCCCTGTTTGGGAAGGGAAGAACTGTGCTGCTTGGAGTCCTCAGCGGTGGGCTGGGAGGGGATCCTCACCGTTTTATCATGGGGGTTTGAAACCTGCAAAGAGGAGAACAGAAGTGTTTTACTGTCAGAAGCAGGCAGGGCTCAAAATCATGGGGAGGGTAATATTACCATGACCGCTGCCAGGGACAGTCTGTTGCCCTGCACGCCACCTATAATCACCACCCAAAAGTCATCTCCCCGTCAAATGGACATTTTCTCCTAACAAAAGCCGAACACCCAGAGGCAGCCCTCTCTGTCCAAGAGGGAAGAGACAAAGATTTTAAAGATGAACCCTTCCACTCCTTTCCAGATACAGATGGTGGCACAACCACCTATGGACGAGTCCTCTTTAAAAATCTAGGAAACCCAGGCTCCTTCCCCCTCCCAGATGCAGATGGTGGTAGAAGCCATGGGAGCTTTCTTAGGGAAGAGAATGTTGTAGGATGTACTGATGCATGATGACAAGTGGAATCTTCCTAAGTATAAAAGACAAGGCAAAATATTGTACTGCTTTTCTAATGTGTCCTCCAGCAACATAACTGAACCCAATGTATTTAAAGCGGGGGGGGTGGGGGGTTAAGACATGAATTCCTATCCCTACATGCTCCATCAAACGTCCCTATTGATAGCTTTGACATGCTGTGGATGATGCGTGCCTCCAAGAAGTTGCTTCCTTTTGATGACCCTGGCATCTTACTGGTCTTCAGCAGTGTTTTCTCTCAGGTGTTCCTATAGCACCCCCGGCCAGATTATCTGAGCTTCCTGCAAGTAAGTTAGATCTACGTAATAATGCATACAACTTCTTTGCAGAACATGGCATGTTTATCTGCTCTCAAATATATCACAATTCATAGGGCCTTGTTCATTATTCAAAATTGCATGAAGAAATGTCAGCCCCTGGGCTGCTCAGGAAACTGGGGGTAGCAAGTATTCCTCTGATTACCTGCTATTCAGAATTTACTGTTGGAGAGAAATGATTGGTCTATTAAGTCACATGGTGCTGTTTCCACTCCCTGAATGCATAACACCACTTCTGCTTCAGCCCAAAACAAATTACATTTTGTTATGGAATTAATTCTGTGTCTTAATTAAAGATCTGCTCCAGGCCTGAAATCAGAGTTCTGCACATATCTGTATGAACGATCAGAGGGGTAGCCGTGTTAGTCTGGATCTGTAAAAGCAGCAAAGAAATCTGTGGCACCTTATAGACTAACAGACGTTTTGCAGCATGAGCTTTCGTGGGTGAATACCCACTTCTTCGGATGCAAGTAGTGGAAATCTCCAGGGGCAGGTATATATATGCAAGCAAGAAGCAAGCTAGAGATAACGAGTTTAGTTCAATCAGGGAGGATGAGGCCCTGTTCTAGCAGTAGAGGTGTGAAAGCCAAGGGAGGAGAAACTGGTTCTGTAGTTGGCAAGCCATTCACAGTCTTTGTTTAATCCTGAGCTGAGGGTGTCAAATTTGCAGATGAACTGAAGCTCAGCAGTTTCTCTTTGAAGTCTGGTCCTGAAGTTTGTTTGCTGTAGGATGGCCACCTTAAGATCTGCTATTGTGTGGCCAGGGAGGTTGAAGTGTATGAACTAGGCAATCTTTCCCTCATCCAGACCCCTTCTGATTATTTAGCTCCCTTCTTTGCAGCAGAAGTAACTACAACGTCAAACAGAAAATGAACCCCAGCTCACTAAGAAGTGTACGCGGTTCCTGCATGGAGCTGTAACTCTGTACAACTCTATCCCGAGCCCCTCGACTCTGTTCCCACCCTCGCTTGCTCTGTCGTGTCTATATGCTAGACCATGAGTCTGGAGAGCAGGGACATGTCCAGTAGCTGGTTGTTAGGCACCATGTTTTCCCCAGGAATTGAAATTAGAGGGAGTGTTAGAATTTCGGGGGGAGAGGGTATTGGAAAATGACTAAATTGGCAACATCGCGTAAATAACTGACCACAACGGAGGTATAGGGAAAGCACACTTTTGGGTGCTAGTTCACATATATAAATACTAAGGCCTAGCAATGTAGTCGCAAGGCTTATACTGGGGGAGCTGATCAGCACCAAACTGGTCACCACCAAGCTGCTTCTGTGAATGCTGAGGGGTGTGGTCAGCCCAGCAGTGTGCCCCAGACTAATGGACTGACTGCATATGGAACCAATCTGTGCTTGCCTGTATGTTCCTCACAGGTGAACAAAAACAGTGTGAAAAGGCCGAAGTGAAATGCACCAGTGATTTCCCTCTCAGCATCCCTGTATATGCTCTTCCCTGCCATTTGCTATCAGACCAGCAAGGAACGTCTCAAAACAAGCTGGCCAAACACAGATACATTCACAGATGAGCCCCACTAGAAAGACAAAAGACATACTATAATTTCACATACCCAGCAGGACCTGCTAGGAATCTTGATTCCACAACACTCTGAGGAACGTCTTTTGCCAGATGTCTCACCCTGCAGCCTTCTGAGACATAACAGGCAAAACATAGCCCCAAACATCAGGTGCAAAAAGAGATGCCACCGGTAGAAATCAGGCCCCACGTATCAGCGTCACAGCTTCTAGATTTCACATCTAGTCTGACCTCCTGCATCACATGGGCCACAGAACCTCCCCTGGTAATTCCAGTACTGAGCCCATCAATTGTGACTCAACTAGTTCATCTCTTTTAGGAGACATCTTGTCACCCCAGCCACGTGCCCTGGCTGACAACTCAACTGGGAGCAGAGTGATTACCTGTCTGAGGTCAGGCTCCGTCTGCACTGGGGGTAATTGCTCCACATCTCTCTTGAGCTGCTCCTTCTCCCTCTCCAGTTGTTTCTGTGCTGCTCGCAGCCGCTCCAGATCCAGCTGGTAGGCTTCTTTCCTCAGCTTCAGCTCTTCCCTCTCCCTTTCCAGATCCCGGTGCCCCTTCTGTGCCTGCTCCTCTCGCTGGGCGAGCCGCACCTCCCGCTCTGTCAGCTCCTTCTCCCGGGCCTCCCACTCCTTCTCTCTCTTCCGCTTCTCCTCCTGGTGCTGGGCCTGCTGCTTCTGCAAATTGGCCAGCTCCTGGCGCTGCTTCTCCAGGCTCCGCTGTTTCTCCTGCTCGATCAAGGAGTTTGGCCGGGAGGAGCTCCGTGTCAGCGCTCTCTCACTGAGAACTAGCTTCTGATCCTCAATATAAGTATCCTGCTGCAACACTACTCCCTGAGGGGAGAGGGAAGGACAAAGTCAGTGTCGTGCCTCCCTTCACTGAATCCACAGACATGCAGTAACTCTAACATCATGAGGCACCTTGCAATTGTAGTATGGGGGTGGGGTAGGGGAGGGTTCATTAATCATTGTTATCCTAGAGCAGTGTTTCTCAAACTTGGGACGCCGCTTGTGTAGGGAAAGCCCCTGGCGGGCCGGGCCGGTTTGTTTACCTGCCGCGTCTGCAGGTCCGACCGATTGCGGCTCTCACTGGCCGCTGTTCGCTGCTCCAGGACAATGGGAGCTGCTGGAAGCGGCGGCCAGTACGTCCCTCGGCCCGCGCCCGACAGGGGCTTTCCCTACACAAGTGGCGTCCCAAGTTTGGGAAACACTGACCTAGAGGGTCCAGTAGGGCTGGTTTATTTGAGGTACTTATTTGTAAGACACAGAGTAGGCCTGACCTGCAAAGCACTTGTAGCCCCTGCTGGCCTGGGCAGCAAGAGACCAGGAGCCAGTACTCCCACATGCCAGTACAGAGTCACTAGGACACTGGACTGGACCCTTCAGTCTCACTCTGGACGGGCAATGCAAAGGGAAGGGGGTGGGGGTGAAATGCTGACCTCACCGCAGTCAACACTCACTGAGGGGACCTGCTGTTTGGGAAAGGAGCACGTCAAAGCAGGGTACTAGGTTTACGACTGACCTACCTGCAAAGTGCTGAGCAGGTTGTGGAGGTAGGTAATGCTTTGGAGAACATGCTGCAAGGAAACAAAAGCACAAGAGTGTTGCTGTTATACCTCACCTTACTGTCTGACCAGAGGCAAAGCCCTTGTCTTTTACATTATAACTCTACCAATGAGTAGGGCTCTGTGTTTGTCATGGAGGTCGCGGAAGTCACTGATTCCATGACTTCCTGTGACCTCCATGACTTCTGCAGTGGCCAGTATGGCTGACCCCAGGGCCACGCAAGCAACCGGCCCCGTGCCCAGCTGCTCAGGCAGCCCTGGGGACAGCCACACACCAGCCGATGCTGGAGCGATTCTGCAGCCAGCTGCTGCTGGAGTGGCCCCAGGGCCAGCCACACCGGTCACTGCTCTGGCGGCCCTGGCCAGCTGGCCCCAGGGACCGCCCAAGCAGCGGCAGATGTGGCTGGCCCAGGGGACCACCTGAGCAGCGGTCCCGGGGCGTCCGGAGCAGCTGCTGGCCCCCTGGGGTTCTCCCCACCTGGCAGCGGGCCCCACAGGACTCCCTCCACCCTCCCGGCAGCTGGTGCCGCAGGCTCCCTCCCTCCACCCCAGCGGTGCTTACTGACCCAAAGACTTAATCAGGGATATTTATGGTATAAGTCATGGACAGGTCACGGGCGGTGATTTTTTGTTTCTTGCCGGTGACTTGTCCATGACTTTTACAAAAAATACCCCTGATTAAATCATAGCCTTAGCAATGAGGCTTACAAAGCCAGGCCATTTTATTTAAAGCCACACAGACATCCTTCTACTTCCCCTGACTCTTCCCATGCTCTCTTCCCTGTACTTACTTATCCCAAGCACACGTACTGGTCACAGGTATCTATTGAGCCATCCATTTCTCTCGGGCATCTCAGAGACATCTAAGATAATCTCACCCTGGCCTTCCTCAGCGATCAGTGCAGCAACCAGTCATTGAAAGAACCTGACCGTGGCATCTGGCGTGCACCTACTCTCACAACAAGGTGTGTGAATCATGCACAGAACCATGGGATTGTTGATACCTCATAGGAATTTGCAGGTTGTTTCTTTAAACCAGGGATCGGCAACCTTTGGCACGTGGCCCGTCAGGGAAATCCACTGGTGGGCCGGGACGGTTTCTTTACCTGCAGCATCCGCAGGTTTGGCCGATCGCAGCTCCCACTGGTCACGGTTCACTGTCCCAGGCCAACGGGGGCTGCGGGAAGCGGTGCGGGCCGAGGGATGTGCTGGCCGCCCTTCCCACAGCCCGCATTGGCCTGGGACAGCGAACCGTGGCCAGTGGGAGCCACGATCGGCCAAACCTGCGGACACTGCAGGTAAACAAACCGTCTTGTCTCGTCAGCGGCTTTCCCTGACGGGCCACATGCCAAAGGTTGCCGATCCCTGCTTTAAACTATTTCCTGCTGTATCAACAGGTTGAAGAGCTAATGATGCTAGGGGAATGATACAGGGAGGGAAAGGAACTGGAATGAGCGGACCATATTTTCAAATTTGCAGGGAAACAACTGTTGGGGTAAATATTATAAAATGGCCCAGAATGTGTGCCTGTCATGTCTGTTCACAAATGCAAACCCCTGCACTTATGGTGCAGGGAGACTCTGCAAAATAACGGGCACAGAAATGCTGCATCAGTATTATTGGAGGCCCTTTGAAAATACAGTCCTTAAAGGCAAGCGCTCCAATATCATATACTGGTATAGTGCCAACAGAATGTCTGATGCTTTGGGTGACTTCCCGTATCTCAAAACACTGGCTAAGTGCTTCTTTCAATCCCGCTGAACATATTGTAATTACTCGTTTAATACAAAAATTCAATTGACAAAAACTGCAGTATTTCCAATACTTGTGTAATAAATGTTATTAAGGGAACCTTTGCTCACTGTGATACTTTGCTGCCATTAGAGTTAATTGGGAGTTACCGAAGCGTATCAAAGGGAGAATAGAAACCTAATTGCCCCAACTCACTGCACCTGCATCATACAATTATACTCATTCTATCTGCAGATGCATGGTAAATAGAGTCACGTGCTTTCTAATTGTAATTAAACCTTGATGTCTATAATCAACGTGTATCCTACGGCTGCCAATTAGATGCCAGTCAGCAAATCCAAGCCTAAGTGCACACATAACACAGTGGGTTTAACTCTCAGTTTACTGCATTTAAGAGACTTGTTACACTTTAGCCTCACCTATTGAAACAAATACATTTGGTACCTAAACTGAAGGGGAAAAAAACCCACACAATTAAGGCAGGGAGATTGTTCTTACCTCGTTGTTTCTTTTCAACACGAACATCAAATTAGCATTTCCCCCCTGTAAAAAGAACACAGATTTAATAAAAAGGCAAATGAGAATTCACAGGAAGTGTCTTTCTAAGTAGGATTAATCATAGACACACACTCCTATTTTCCTTTTTGGAAGGGCAGAACTCATGTAGTTTGTAGTAAGTGAAAAATCATAAAATCAAATGTTAATTAGCGATCATTTTGTAGTGATTTGATAAATTCATCCACAGCGAGAATCGGTGTGAGGTTATGTTTGGCCTTGGTATTTCAATAACGATGCATAATTAGACATGTTTTACTTGATTTGCAGACAGATGGCAGATAACCAGTGCCACGGAAGAGTCTATTACCCAGTAAAATTGTTTTAAAGAGGAAATTTTAGTTAGCGTAAAATTGGTTTTGAGCATGTGCCCCCATTTTTTTTTCCAGTGGGGGTGAGTTTTAACTTGTTCTAATATGTCCAGAAATATATGCTTTTTTCAGATTTAAAAAAAAGTTACAATTCAAGTGTTAAAAGCGTCAAAGGCCCATGGATGCCATTTGACACAAACACAACAATAGTACCTTCTTCAAAATGCTGTCGGATTCCGTTCTCCGAAGATCCTGAGCATCATCACCTTCATCTTTCTCTCCACCTAAAAGAAACACATCAGGTTGGCACAGGTCATTGAGTTTTTCAAACCCCAGATAAAATCCTCAGTCATTAGCAATTGTAAAATGGGAAAAAAGGACTTGAAAAGTGGATGCACGCCGCTGAGCCATGCTCTTCACATATGTATGTTTGCTTCCTATTTGTACCAATAAATATCAGCCATTGCTGACAGAGAGTGGAGAAGAACATAGGTTAGGGACCAGCTTTGGTTTCAAATAGTATGCTGAAAATTTAGCAAGCTGACTTCTGGGTCATCTGTTAGAAATCTCTCAATTCCATAAACTGTTTCCATCTCACTAGCACATTTGCTCTGGTCTCCAAGACGAGTTGTTTTAGAACATGTAGTGTGAGTCAGATCTTACTACATCAAGCTACATTTCAATGCTACCCATGCACACTGGACTTGGAGGACGTAGACACTAGTAGTGCAGTATACATGTGCAAACAGGTATGTTATTTTATGCTAGCAGCTCACCCACAGCACATTAGAACCCCGGAATTTTGATCAGGACACTCGATTTATCCACTGGGATCTTTAATTTCCAGCTGGACAGCTCACAAGAGTGCTTCCAATTGAGACATGCCACATTAAAAGACCCACCTGTGCCCATGGTACCCCTCTAGTAGTTTTCTTCCATTGATTTCAATGTGCTTTACCAACATGGTATAAGCATCCAACCCTGCTTTGTGCTGTCCAACCGTAGCCCCTTCCTGGAGTCTGGCTTTACTGGTAACTCAAACAAACAATAACCAACCCTAAACTGCAGCTTATGCTATCTATCCCAGCAATCCTTTCATTCTTTTGGAGGGTCCTAGAACCTGCCACTCTCCTCCATGTAGTTGGGTAAAGGATCATTTACTACTATTTTACAGATAGGGAAATAAGGTTATGAGGCTTGTCCAAGGTCACACAGGGAGTGAGTGGCAGAGTTGGGAATAGAACCCAGGTTTCCTGACACCCAGCCATGTGCCTTATCCAGTAGGCCCTACAGTCTCCTCCCAAAGCCTCTTCAAGATCCCTCACTATCTAATTCATGTGAGCATATCTCTGCAGAAGCCCAGGCAAGGTAAAGGGCGGGCTAAGCAGTGAACAATCTCACCAGTCCAGCCGGAGGCTGTCCAAATGATTGCTGCACTAAAAAGCAAGAAAGTGCAATCTAAACAAAATCTCTAAGGTTCCCTGAGCCAATGCATTTTCCATTGGTAGGACAGGACCTGCTGGGAACTTTGTGGCCTTCCAATGGCTAAGAAACTCAACTCTTACATACGGCACACAGCAGATTGTTTGGCACTTAAGCTTACCCCGTAGTGCAGAAACAGCAAGGCTGGAAGGGGGTGGGGGAGCCCGGTGCTGAGACAGCGATGCTAGCATAGCACAGCTTACCACAGTTGGGGTGGGAGGGTAGGAGAGAGCACACAGGGCTGAGTTCTTGGGGGGTATGGAAATCTCTGGAGCCTGCTGTAGACAAACAGCGAGTTGGGAAGCAGTGAACTGTGCTGCCAAACTAAACACTGATTTGTTCGGCTGTGGGAGACTAAATTCACCGCGGGGTTGACATGCTCGATTGCGTTTGGGTCACATGTGTGTAGAGAGCGCAGGGAGGGAGAAGGAAAGGTGGTGTCAGACCACAGCTAGGACCACAGTTTGCTCTCAGGCTGGGAGGTGGTAGCCCACTGGAGATGAAGGAAGAGGGCTGCAGATATAGAAGCACTGAAGCGGAAGTGAAAGAAACAAATACATAAGTAAGGCAAAAGTGTACAAGTACTTTGTGTGTAAAGAAGGAAGGATGGTTTGAGGGGAAAGCACAGGACTAGAAGTCAGGAGAGCTGGCATCTATTCCCTGCTCAGTCACAGACTTTCAGTAACCTGGGACAAGTCATTCCACGATTATATGCTGCACCTTCCCCATCTGTCAAATGGGTACAGTGATATTTACCAATCTCACAGGGGGGGGGGGGTTGGGAAGCTAAATTCATTTAGATATACAAGTACTTTGAGTTCCTTGTCAGGTAGCTGCCAACTAGGTATAAGGTTATTAATACATACATACATGCATGCACAATGCAAAGAAATACTTACACTTGGATGCATTCATCTGATGACTGTCAAATCCTCCAAAAGTTTCTGCTCTTCTAGGAAGGGAGATGGGGCCAACTCCCCCTTCTTGCTCAGAGTTTGGCAGCAGGTCAGCAGCCCCAAGTGCACTCCCAAGACTCCTACTGATCAAGCTTTGCAAATATTCAACTGAAAGGATAAAAAGCCACAGGAAAAAAAGGTCCATTAAAAAACATCCTCAGTATTTACTGACTAGCGTGTTTTTTCTTCTGGCTTAGAGGTGTCAGGTCAGTAAAATGTACACACTTGTTTGTATAAAGATTTAATGGATTTATAGGAGACCATGATGCAATAAGAGAGGTGCAGGTGCTCCACCTGCAAAAATATAATGGTACGTCAGGCCATAACTCAAACACACTGAGTCTTACATGTGCTTCCCATCACCCTCTTCCCCCTTGGCAAATGTTCTTGGTACATTCTTGCACAAAGGCAGGATTTCTAACTTCAGCCTGCTGTGTAATTTACCAAGGGAAAGTGGGCTACATCTACTTGTGGATTTTCCAAAAGACTCAAGTGCCTCTTGTGGATACCAGACCCATAAAACTCTTGCTGTGGTATGAAATCCGTTTAGCCCAGCCCTCATATTCCATTATGTGGCAGGAGGGGAGTGTAACCAAAGATAGCATGGCCCATGTTTCAAACAAAGGACCAGATCCGGGGGTGTAACTGAGTTGCACAGAACACAGACCAGTGTGTGTGGTGGGCAACGGGATGAACGTTCATTTTTGCACTGCCATGACACAGCTCAAACTCTGTGCAGGGCTGGCTCCCCCTGTGCTGGGTTAGAAGCATGAAGACTCCCAGGGGTACCTCTACTGCTTTCTTCTCACCGATCATTATCATCCCCTTCCTTTCCTGAATTTGTGAGCCTTGTCTGTCTCACATGCTTTACTCTCTGAGGATGGGACTGTGTCTTTACTTATGTTCAATATTATTATTACTGTTTATTCATTATCAGAGAAGGGTCATTCTCCTGAAGGTGGCATTTGAGCACTCATGGATTCAACACCACACTGTTGTTTTGGACACTGTAATTAATGGGACCGTTTGGTTTGTTTACCTTCGTTTATTGCACTTTTCATAATGGTCTCCCCTTTTTGTGCCTCCTCTGTATTGGACCTGAACAGCACTCTGGAGACCGAGCCATCCTCTTGCATGCTACAGTCAGTGATATCCCTGAAAATCTTCTCCTTTTCCTCCAGCAGCGCTAGGATCTGCTGATCTTTCTGCTGAAGCTGTTCTGTGGGTGAACAGGGGAACACAAATTTAAAACAGAAAACAATGCTACCCTAAGGAAACCGAATAATCCCTGTGACATGGGCCCCATCATGTGGTAAATCAAAGAATAGCAGGAATTGTGTGCTGCTTACAATCTGAATAGCTACATTTAGGCCTTTCAGTGTTGTCACAGCCATGTTGGTCCCAGGATACTGGAGTGTATACAGAGTCTATAAGCAGGCTTGGCAGACTTTGATTTTATTTATTTTTTATAATTTTAATGGATAATATCAACGTTTATTTTTGGGCATTTTTTTTTTTCAATTTTCATCTATTTAAATGTATACAGTTGTAGGAAATTAGGGCTTTTCCCATTTTTATTGATTTAAATTTTCACTGTTGCAGGAAGTTACTGGGGGTGGACGGAGCAGTGTCAGACAATAGGGAGTGTCAGAGAATTATTTAATGACAGTAGATGATGAGATTCAAAAAGTTGACGCTTTATAACCATTAAAACACAAACTGTCAACATCGCATGTCGAAAATATACAAAGTAAATATCTTCAAATCAAACTTTACGTTCTCAAGCAGCACTTTTCTTACTTCACCTAGCTGCGGATTTAGATTTTTATTGATGGGCAATTTTTTTTGGTGTGTGTAGAGTGAAATTGACATTGACCAACAAAAAATTGATCCTTCCAAGCCTAGCTCTATGCTCTCACACGGAGCAGTCCCCATGGAGTCAAACTTTGTTTCTCCAAATGAAGTTGGGAGACATGAAAGTAACGCAGCTCGATGAGGTGTCAGTCACTCTCACAGATGCATTTGAGACACGTTGGGGGTCATAACCTCATTTCAGACCATCTAGGTTTAGACACAGTGTGACCATAGTTACTCTAAGCAGCAAATACCAGAGTCAATCACCAGTAAAAAATAACAAATTCTGAACTGTTTTGGGCTAATGCCCACAATGGAACGTTTCAGAACCCCCAGAGAGCTGGGGTTCTCAGCAGTACTGCATTCCTAGTACGCAGGCTGCTCAATGCTCAGTTTTCAAGATACATTCATACACACAATGGTGCAAACACGGCAGGATAACAGTCCTAGAGGATCACTGCACTCCCCAGGTGATTGTGTTCACTTGGCTTTTGACCTTTTTTACATCTCAGACCTGAGGGGAGGCTACTTGAGGGTGAAAACGTAGGTAGGGACTAGGCACAGTCCTCTTCTTTGTGGTACCAAGGCACTATGCTTCGCACTCATTTCTTTGGCCTCACTTCTACTCGCAGGCAGGAGTAACTTGCCAGCCATGCTGCAGTACTCGCATTAATCCAGGATTGGGCGCCCTTGTGCTCTCTGCCCTGCTTGTTGGCTTTTTTACTTTGCATTTAAATACACACCCCTGCACCTGTGCTGCAACTACAGCCAGCAAACCGAATTTCTGCAGCTACGTTGGCCATTTGGTGTCTCAGAAATAAAGTCAGCACAGCAGAGCTCTGTCCCAGAAGGCGCCTGCTTCAAAACGACATCTCATCCTGGGGACAGTATTTATCTGTTAGCAGGAAACGGCTATCCTGTGACAATGCTCCCACTTGAATGGCATCTTAGCTTTTACAGTGCAGTAAAGTAACTGTGCTAGCGATACTTGCAAAGCCACATATTATCTGCTCGACCCATGATGCAGCAGAGGAAACAGTACTGAATAGGTATATTTCTTCACTCTTTACTCCTCCTTCCACAACCAAAACACCCTGCATGTTGGGTCAATCCCTCTAGTGAGAAGGGCTCTCTGAAGAACCAGTGAATGTAGCTCCAAGCCCTGGCTGTTGGGGATTACAACAGCAGCTCTCAGCTGCCTGTACATCTAGGGGCTGAGAGACGGGGACCTGAACCCTAATCCTCTCCCAAATATCTTGCCACTCCTAGACCATGCTGGCCTAGGCCACAAAATTCATTTTCTTCACAGCTGAAAGCCGCTGGCACCGGAAAAGAACTAGAACTATTGACTAATAGAGGCAAAAGAGAAGTAGAGTACCTGACATATCAACTATCTGCCCGTGCCTCACATGTACTGCATCGGAGTTATAGGAGCCTTTTCTGAAGGCACCAGTGGAGGCCATCACCCATTGGGAAGTCATCTCCCTGTACTGAAGGACACGTCGTTGTTTCACTTCAGCTGCAGTTCTGTTTTGGTCCCAATGAGAAGGGGAGAACTTATTCTGTCAACTTTCAAGCCCAACTGAAAACTGGGGGTTCTAGATTTGGACCAGAATTTGAAACTTTGGAGATTCAGAGCTTTCCATGGTACTGGCCTCTGGCAGCCTTACAACCCACGACAGACTGACTTTCAAACAAGGATTTTAATTGTTTGCAAAGTGCAGGCTTCTATCCTCCCTGAAAAATTATGGTTAAAATCAGGAATGGAAAAGTTTCACAAAACTCAACATTAGGTTTGCAAAACTTCACCCAACGATTCTCTGAGCCCCAGCAGCCTTACCTTTTAATTCTCTGGCTTTGGTGTCCAACACTCTCTTTTCCAGTTCTGATTCACTAGGGATTCCTTCATCTTCGTCTTTGTCCCTGCATGAGAGATACACCTCAATTACTACCACAACAAAGCATGTGAGAAACATCTAAACCACACGAATAGCGTGTTAACTTACATGGTGTTAATTGTGTCCTGAATTATTTGTATCCAGCTATTGCGTTCCTCCTTGGAGCTGGCATGGACTTCTACCATCTCTGGATCTTTCACTACGGTGGTAATTAGGAATAAACCCTTTTCCTCATGGGCCACTTCTCGTACAATCAGTTTCTTCAGAGAGATTACAGTGGATCTCTGGTCCTTCAGATGAGAGAAGATTGGTGAGAAGACAGACAAAAAGCACCAGAGCTTTAGGCTGGCAACAAGTGCTCAAAAGCTCCTAATACCTGCAGTCACACCTCCTTCCTACTTGTGAGCACCTTTAGCAACTACAGGCCAAAAGAAGTGCTAGCCTCACCCAACATGTATATTCTGAGAGTAATTTATTTCACTGAGCTGAGAACGCTGGTGTCACCTTCCTCTGACCATTCAGGAAGAACTGCCCTCAGCTGTCCCTGGATACAATTCAAAATTGCCTTTGTGGTTTTCCAGACTCTCCAAGAACATGCTCTGATCTCACATCCTGCTGTCTGTGCTCTCTATTCCTGGACTCTTTATCCCACATCACCACTCTCGGTATGGCTTGCTGGTCCCTGTTTCACTGTCACTGCCTTTGCTCTCCCTCCCTCGGAACCCTTGCATCACATCCTCTCTTCACATCTCACCAAAATCCTTCCTGTTCTCTGTAGCTTAAAGCTGACCCCCACTACGGAAGTTTTTGTGAGACTGTTGCGTCAAGGATTCCACGGAAGATTATGTGCAATGAGCTGTTAGGGTCACTGTAATATCTCTGTGTAATCTCTCTGTTAGCATTGAAAGCTTCTCTTCCCACCTGTGGCATGCATAGTCCAATGGGCTCATTTGTGGTCTTTACAGAATCACAGGGTTTTTTGGGGGAGAGGGGGTGTGCTTTAGCAGAGGTTTGCCAGCATGACCCTTGTGTGCACCACAGCCAGCTGAAGAGCTAGGAAATGCCCTGCGCTGGCAGCAGGGGGGTTGGAAATGTGGCTCAATGAATGGGAAGAACAAGAGGAACAGAGAAAGTCTCCTCTTTGAAGCATGCATGAAAGATGCATCCCTGCCAGACCCGTAGCTATTCACTGGTTTGGGGGCACTGGCACTTTTTTTTTTTTCATCAGGTCAGCATGTCTCATCGCCTGTCTCTTTCATCTAGGACTTTCTCCGAAAGCTCCTGTTTTTGTTTACATGAACTGGTCCATGACAAATATATTCCTATAGCATACTGCTTTGTGAGCTTCTCGAAAGCAGTAGGCTTTTGTTCCTGTGCTTTTTGCTTTTTAGATTGATTAGGTCTGTTTTTTTCTGCTGGGATTCATTTGTACACAGTTCACGTTCTTCCCTCCTAAGTGAGCAGGATTTGCACAGGCTGATGAAGAATAAATGTATCCAATGACAGGCTTATTTTCAGAGCCAATTACCAAATGTTCAGAATCACTGTAGAAATCACCGAGTGGGAGGGAGAGAAATTAAGACATGTTTTCAATAGAAAATAATGGAGTCTGCTAAGGAAACAAAACTGTTACATGCAAAGTGATCTGTCCAATAAAAACTAAGGAATGTAGCAGGCAGTGACATGCTTTCATTGCTAAATTCATACCAAGGATCATCTATGTAAAAGAAAGGAAGAAAAAACACCAAAGCCTTACCAATGAGGCAAAGACATACTTCTGGTCCTTTTCCTGAAGGAATATCAGCATATCTGAGAGGAGGACAGCCTGGACCTCTACAACAGAGAAAAAACACCAAGGTTTAACCATCAAATACCTATCTATGTCAATCACTGGTTCTAGTGCCTACCAATACCTTTTATTTAGCAATGCCGTGCATTCTAGAGCTCCTGGTGAACATAAGAGTGATAATTCGGGCTACCCTAAGAAAGTGGATTAGTCTGCTGTTTGGTGTGTTTTGCTTCCTAGTTAGTAGGAACTGTAAGCATTGCAGAGGCAATATAGTCAGCCCCTGGAAAGAGAATGGCCTCTATCTCTATAGCGACTCCTCTGGGCAATGTAAAATCACCACTGAAAGGAGTCAGAGGGAATCGTATCTACTTGGTCTTTGCTGGGATGTTCTTTTCCAAACCACAAGCCCTCCGAGAGTCATGGAAGATTGGGGAAGTGGAAGCAAGGGATGTTCACTGAACATACACCCTATTCATTCAGATAATCTATATTTTTATCCTCAAGCAAAATATCTGTTTGGTTTTATTGCTCTCCTCTCATGAGTGGTGCAAATTATCTTGTAACAACACTTGTCAGTGGCAATTTCTTCCCCAGGCACTTTAACTTCAGCAGCTAATGTTGACACTGCCCACAGATGTATATGGCGCTCTCTGAATTCATGAGGAGCCAAATGGGTGTGCCTCAGAGGGGAGAATCTGACTCAAGCAGGAGAAAAGAAAGAAATGCAAAGAGGATGAATATAAAATTCTGAATCAGAGCAAGGATATTTCCCCAAAATACACATGCTACCTTCCAAGTTGCCTCATGATACATCACAAGATTACATAGTAAGTATTGAGTGCGATGCCCCACCCAAGCCCCACCGCACAAAGAGTTTCTGTGTAATACACTACGAGACCTTGTGATATACAGATGAGGTAAACTCAAAAGCTAACTCATCCCCTGCGTAATTCCTTCCAGGCTTTTTGAAGGAACAAGATCCCTTTCAGATCAAATATGAACCAAACTTTTGCCAAAGTCTCAAACCAAACCCAAACCTCTTTGGAGGTTTGTAAAAGTTCAGGTAAGATTTGTTTTACTTTGGTTTGTTTTTATTTCCAACTGCACTTTCTGCTTTTGGTGCAGAGGAGGAAAGACCAAAATACTTCAAGGAAAGCTATTCCTGTGTTTCTCCTGGCTCCAGTTCCAAATCCCAGAAGTTAGGACAAGCAGGTTCTAAACTTTTGGATGCTTTCCCATCTGGAACTTCTGACTCATCTCTACTGGCTAGGATCGGCTCTGGTAGTGGGAGCCATTATTTCTATGGGAAATGCATAATATAACCCAGGGGTCGGCAACCTTTCAGAAGTGGTGTGCCGAGTCTTCATTTATTCACTCTAATTTAAGGTTTCGCGTGCCAGTAATACATTTTAACGTTTTTAGAAGGTCTCTTTCTATAAGTCTATAATATATAACTAAACTATTGTTGTATGTAAAGTAAATAAGGTTTTACCAATGTTTAAGAAGCTTCATTTAAAATTAAATTAAAATGCAGAGCCCCCCCAGACCGGTGGCCAGGACCCGGGCAGTGCGAGTGCCACTGAAAATCAGCTCGTGTGCTGCGTTCGGCACGCGTGCCATAGGTTGCCTACCCCTGATATAACCTATGCTAACAGAGATCTTATGAAAGTGTAACCCACATGCCAAATAGGGAGATATCTCTTTAAGAGATCTATTGGGGGTGGGTAGGAATGAGTTGTGTCTGGGTCACTGCTGCCAGGCAGATGCACAATTAGCTTTCCACACTCAGAAGTTTCTGGAATTGGGTGTGGTAGTTTTGGGTCTGCTCAATAGGTTCCCTGTTGCTGGACTCAGACTTCATGAGGGCAAGTAGTTAGCCTTTTGCAAAGCAGCTGCCCTATGTGCACTCTGTGGGTTGGGACAGGCTGAGCTGAGCAGAAAGCAGGCTGTTTTCCCTAACTCTGAAGCATTTTGCAGCAACTTGGTGGTACAGGTGTGTCTCATCTCACGCTGGGGTTACGTTCCGCGGTCAGCGCGTAAAGTGAAAACCGCGTATAGTCAAAATTACATTGAGTGTAATGGCGGGCAGAATCACACGCACTACGGAAACAGTATTTAAATTGTTATTTTTCTCTTTTTTTTTTGTTTTTTTTCTGGTTTTTGCTGACCGTGTAAAGCTGAAATCGCACATGTTAAATGCGCCTAAGATGCGACAGACCTGTACTGTTCACTCAGCAGGGAAGCATTGGCAGTGTTAATTATAGAGGGAGGAAAATGGGAGGGGAAACTAATTTCTTTTATTTTAACTGTATACTCTGAATGCTGTTTAATTTTAGCCAAACTGTTTTAGTTTAAATTGTCTCAACCAGTATGATTCCCCAACTTTTATTTAAATGTGATAATGAGGAAAGAGTCATTTATATTTTGCTATTCTCAGTTTTGTTTCTTTTTACAGGATTTTTTTTTAAATCTATAAACTTAACTGAGTGGTTAGTTAACTGGTTAGCCGACTAGCTGAGTGATTTCAGCAGAGGAGGAGGAAGAGTCTGCATGGATTCCAGCTGAAGATTTCTACAGGAAAGTAGAGGCAAGATGTTGGTTTTGACTCAGCGGACTGTATAGATTTGGTGATCAAAGACTAATTGAGACTCAGGTGAACTCAACCTAAGCTTTTGGGAACTCTGAGTTTCTTCTCAGTGTGTTTCAGTGGGGACTGACCTGTTTAAATGTAATTTTTTTTCTTTATTTTTAGGTATACTGTAAAGGTAATACATGTGGATTATAAAGTAACCATGTAATGTTGTAGAAATTAAGTTGTAATTATTATTAATAATGGTTTTTTATCATTTTATAAACTTGGTACTTAAGAATTAAGTTAATTCCTTTTGTTCTTCTGGACTTGATTGTCGGGAGGTTGACCTTGTGCAATCCTTGCTGAAAATCCTCAATGACTAAATTCTGGGTCTCCAGGTGCTTTTCTATGGGTGTTGAGTTTTTTTAGGCAGTGGAGAAGAGCAATGAAGTAAACTCTAGCGTCCATCCAAAGATTACAACAGCAAGAGAAATAATTTGCCTTACCACCGTCCATAGTCACAAACATTCACAGGAACTAGAGCTGTCAATTAATCACAGTTAACTCACACGATTAACTAAAAAAAAAAATTGTGATTAATCGCACTTATAACAATAGAACACCAATTGAAATTTATTAAATATTTTTGATATTTTCCCACATTTTCAATATTGAGTTCAATTACAACACAGAATACAAGTGCACAGTGTTCACTTTATATTATTATTTTTTATTACAAATATATGCGCTGTAAAAATGATAAACAAAAGAAATAATATTTTTCAATTCACCTCATACAAGTACTGAAGTGCAATCTCTTTATCATGAAAGTGTAACTTACAAATGCAGATTTTTTTTTATTACATAACTGCACTCAAAAACGAAACAGTATAAAACTTTAGAGCCTACAAGTCCACTCAGTCCTACTTCTTATTCTGCCAATCGCTAAGACAAACAAGTTTGTTTACGTTGACAGGAGATAGTACTGTCTGCTTCTTGTTTACAATGTCACCTGAAAGTGAGAACAGACATTTGCATGGTACTTTTGTAGCCGGCGTTGCAAGGTATTTACATGCCAGATATGCTAAACATTCGTATGCCCCTTCCATGCTTCGGCCACCATTCCAGAGGACATGCTTCCATGCTGATGATGCTCGTTAAAAAAATAATGCGTCAATTAAATTTGTGACTGTACTCCTTGGGGAAGGAATTGTATGTTTCCTGCTCTGTTTTAAATATATTCTGCATATATTTCATTTTATAGTAGTCTCGGATGATGACCCAGCACATGTTCGTTTTAAGAACACTTTCACAGCAGATTTGACAAAACGCAAAGAAGGTACCGATGTGAGATTTCTAAAAATAGCTACAGAACTCGACCCAATGTTTAAGAATCTGAAGTGAAGTCCAAAATCTGAGAGGGATGAGGTGTGGCGCATGCTTTCAGAAGTCTTAAAAGAGCAACTCTCTGATGCAGAAACTACAGAACCCAAACCACCAAAAAAGAAAATCAACCTTCTGCTGGTGGCATCTGACTCAGATGATGAAAATGAACATGTGTCAGTCCACTTTGCTTTGGATCGTTATCAAGTAGAACCCATCATCTGCATGGACGAATGTCCTCTGGAATGGTGGTTGGAGCATGAAGGCACGCGCATCTGGCACGTAAATATCTTACAACGCCGGCTACAATAGTGCCATGTGAACGCCGGTTCTCACTTTCAGGTGACATTGTACACAAGAAGCAGGCAGCATTATCTCCTGCAAATTGTAACCAACCTTGTTTGTCTGAGTGATTGGCTGACCAAGAAGTAGGACTGAGTGGACTTGTAGGCTCTAAAGTTTTGCATTGTTTTATTTTTGAATGCAGTTTTTTTTGTACATAATTCTACATTTGTAAGTTCAACTTTCATGATAGCACTTGTATGAAGTGAACTGAAAAATACTATTTTTTTGTTTTTTTACAGTGCAACTATTTGTAATCAAAAATAAATATAAAGTGAGCACTATACACTTGGTATTTTGTCTTGTAATTGAAATTAATATATTTGAAAATGTAATAAACATCCAAAATATTTAAAATAAATTGTATTCTATTGTTGTTTAACAGCGCGATTAATCACAATTATTTTTTTTAATCGCTTGACAGCCCTACTAGGAACCTAGAAACCATCTTTAAACTTTTCCTCAGAACAGATCAAATCATATATTTGGAATCTAAATTATCCTCCGATGGCACAGAATATGGAGGGATGCACTGGTAAAAACCTTTCTACTTCCACGTCTGCAATCAAGACATTCTTTGGAGACATAACATGGTAACTTTCCATGCATCATATCTGTTCCACACACACCAAAGAGAGATGGCCAAACTCCACTGAAGCCCCAAGTACCAAGATTATACGCCTGATATTGGTGGAGAGCGAAAACAAGCCCAACCTTTCTGAAGGGGGTGGAGTACAGCATTGGCAGCTCTTGGCAAGCTTCTGCTTGTGGGCGAGAGAATGACTAACATGATTCTTATCTCAAAGTTCACTTGAAAGATTTCAGGCCCCAGTTCAGCAAAGCAATTAAGGCCAATGCTTTGATGAGTTGGGGGCTAAATGCCTTAACATTTTTTTACTTACATTAGTGAATGAAAATCAGTTCAAGAGATCCAGCAACCAGCATGTGGCTCTTTTACGGGGCTTCTGTCCTGCAGGGAGTGGGGGCTCGGGGCTTCAGTCCCCGGGATGCACCTGCTGGGGCTCAGGACTTCTGTCCCAAGGGAGGCGCCTACTGGGCAGAAGCCCCTAGCGCCACCACCCCGCCACAGGGCAGAAGCCCTGAGCCCCAGCAGGCAGGCCTGGCTCTCGAACTTCTGAAGATTATCGTATGCGGCTCGGAGGGTTAGTACATTTGGCTACCCCTTGTCTGTAATGTGCATGTAATAGAGAATACAGCAGTTGCAGGGACGTCAGGGAAACAGAAAAGCAGTAATGGTTTGGAGCCTCAGAAATTTCTGAGTAAAATAGTGCGGGCCCCCAATGTGGAGACTTACTTCAGTGTAACAGGTAATGCAATGCTGGGCCTGCTGAGCAGCTCCGGGGAACTTTCGAGTGATAGAAATGTCGTGCTGCTCCTGGGCAGCAAAACTGGCAACTGCAATGGTTGCGTTTCACATTCAGTGTGCGTATTTCCTAGAGCCAATGGAAGTGTATAAAACCGTAGTGTACAAACATGAATCACTGCCTTGCAACCAGAGCATTGTGCTGATCCACATGGCCAAAAGATACAGATGGCTAATCACATTCCTTAGTTAATTAGCTTCGGTGCCCTCCCACTGCCAGCCCTCAGTGAACAACTGCGCATCACCGTTCACACCAGCAATGGCACTATCGCACCCTGCTGCTCTCATTCTTAATTTACTCTTGGTGGCCAATTTTCTATTAGTCTGGATCCCAGGTCTCCCAAGGAAGTGCCCACTGGAAGAGTGGGGTTGGTTCTATTTATTGCTCCTCCATGACTGTTGAGGAGCCAGTGGAGCCAGGTTTCTCTTCCCTGGGGGGGGAGGGAGGAGGTGGGGATTCACCATCACACCCATCACTTAGCTTGCTGGGCAAAGCTTGGAAGGTAAATAAATAAGCAGCATCAATGGTAAGCAGTAACAGAAATAGCAGAAATATTTGTGGCAGTAATCTAGGGTGTTACTAGGAGCACAGGGAAGGATTTTTCATGGTTTTTACTTTGACAGCACCTTTCTAGAAACAGAAAAATCAATAAAATAATATGAATAATAAATGGGCCAGCGATTTCAGAAGAAACCCTGTGTAAAAGGCAGAGGAACCACCAAGCCAAAGGAAAGGGAATGAAGTCGCAGGTCGCAAGATGGATGAGCCCTGCCATCATCTGGAGACAGGAAGGGTACATCCTTTGGGTGCATGATCTGTAGGATTTTCTCACCTTTCAGTCTCCCAGCTGTGTTTTTCAGTGAGACAGGCCCATCTCGGATGAGCTTCCTACGTCTCAAGTCCTCCCTGGCAAACATCTGGCCGCTCTTCATCCTCATGATGGACTTGCTGTCCGTCCGGGTGTAGATCTCAGTAAGACGCGTTTTCTTTTCATAGTTGTTGACTTTGCTATTGACCGCAGCAATCACATCTTTAACCAGGTTTAGTGACTGGCTCAAGTCTTGATGTTCCACTTCGTTTTCTTAAGGAGTGAGAGAGAGACTTTAATTTCAGTTCACCCTTATTGTGAGTATGCAGAGCCTAACTTCTTACTTCTCCCCTTTCCCTTACCACTGAGTCATCAAACGCTATAGCACATGGATGCGCTATTTTTAACTATCTTCCCAAGACAAGTTTCATTTAGAAGAAATGAAAAGTTTGTCACAAACCTTAAATAGACACCTATACAGTAAAGGGGAACCATAGGAAATATACTCTGCATGAGCTATGGTAAACTAGGACAACGTAAATAAGGACCACATTTTCAGCCTCTGCAAGTGCATGGCTACATGACTGCATGTATAAAAATGGGCATGCATCCATTATGCATGTGCATACAACTGTTTATGCGAGCAAATCAGGTGCAGCCATTTTTGAATACCAGATTCTATTAGGAACACTCAGTAAAGTTGCAGTAAAAGTTTTAAGGGTCTGGATTAATGGTCCACCCTCGTAGTGGCAAAATTCTCATCTCTTTGAGTCTTGATGAAGTGACACATTTGTGAAATAAATTGTTTCACATTCCAGAGACCCTCACTCACACTTTTATAAACCACGCCAATGGGACAGACGACTATGTATGAGGAGGATAATGGCCAACAAGATAGTCCCTTCTGAACATAAATTTATTTTATAAAAAACAAACAATATTGGAAAACTTTTGAAAGGTCTGAATTACAGAACATTAATGATTATAAAGACACAGTGGTCAGTCTCTGCCATTCCTTGGCTAATCTACAGTGTCAGCGGATGTATCTGTAGGATGCACGCCCGCTGATAAACTGGAATAGAAAGCATTACAGGTGTGTCGCATCTTAGGCGCATTTAACATGTGCGATTTCAGCTTTACGCGGTTGGCCAAAACCAAGAAAAAAACAAAAAAAAAGGAGAGAAAAATAACAATTTAAATACTGTTTCTGTAGGGCGGGCGATTCTGCCCGCCATTACACTCAATGTAATTTTGACTATACGCGGTTTTTGCTTTAGGCGCTGACCGCAGAACGTAACCCCAGCGTAAGATGAGACAGACCTGTACATATGCATCACACTCCAGAGGATTTTGTGGGTGAAATCATACAAAAAACACCTCTGGAGTTTACTGTATATCTTAAATGGAGTGGCACAGATAAACCACACCTCATCCTCACCTAATAAAAGGCTTCCACAGAGATTAAACAGAGTGCACCAGCAGAAAGCAGTGAGATTAAACTGTAAACTGAGCCGTTTTGCTCTCTAAGTGAGAGACTGAGAGAAACCAGGAACATAGCAAGCATGTGCTATGCAGGCTACTCCCACATGTTTCTACCATCCTAACCCCTGATCTCCTCAGGCGTTAAGGTTCTATGGCCACTCCTGATGGGTTGATCATGCAGAATCAGAAAGGTGCTTATGTGACACAGAGAAATACCCTAGAGAGTTGATTGAGGACTTATCACCCGTAACCACTTGATCACAAATCACCCATAAAGAGTCATATTCGAGGCCAAGTTCTTTGAATACAGTATTTAAAAGTACGGTAATGTAGGATTCCTGGGATGGAAGAAAGGTTCAAAGGGAGAGTGTGAATCCTCTTGGAGATCTGAGAATCTTATTCTTCCTTATTTTGCCATCCCCTTCTCCAAGGCCCTGTATCGCAAAGTGGACAAGACAGGAGTCTTTGGAGTCTCTGCATGTTGCTCCATAATTAGCTAGAGATTGCTGTAATGATGAGCATACCAAGGCACTTCACTTCTACAGGGGCTGTGTGCTGTATTTTTGCAGCACTCTCAGGCCTGTCTAGCCTGAGGTTTGAAACCCTGATGGAAGAAATGAAACCCATGTCTCTAATTACCGCAGTGCTGGGCACTAAACACTGGGCTGGCTGGCTGATTTTGAGTTGGGCAGTTTTACTGGGAAAGGTCCTGGAGAAAGATACAGAGGAAACAAACATGCTTAGGAAAAGAAACAGGCTCTACCTTTGGTATATTGTAATATTCTTTGTAATATCACGGGATACTTTGTGATCCTTTGAGTTACTAGTAAGATGCACTCAGGAATCCCCAGGCGCCTCACCACCGTGCTGCTCATTTTTTTCTAAAAAGACAAGACATAAATTAAAATGCTGCCGATGGAGCGTTCGCTAAGACATGCCAACGTGCAGTGTGCACACGCTGCGGGGGTCAGCAACAAATCCCTCACCAGTTCCTACCTTGATGAATGCCTGAAACCGCTTCTCTTTTGACTGCAGGTCTTTGAAATAATTTACAGCCTCGTTGTGGTGCCCGCAGAATTTGCCGTAAGTTTTCTTCATTCGCTCCCCATTCTCACCGGAAAACTGCAAGACATGAACAAACTTATAGCCCCCACACTGAGTTCTTGGGATCAATCACTTGGCATCACCCACCGTCCGTCACTGAAAAGGACGGCTACACTGTCAGTATAAATCTAGCCTGAAGTGTAGCTTTCAAAAAACTAAATCGATGGAATTTTCAGAACGGAGACTAGGCACTGTATAAACCCAGAGTGAGAGACCCTACCACAAAGAGCTGGCACTCCAAAGAGATAAGATGGACAAAGGGGGGGTGGGGGAGAGAAGAACTACAGAGGTGTGAAGCAGCTTGCCCAGAGTGACAGAGCAAATCAGTAGCAGACCCAGGAAATGGAATCCAGGTCCCCTGCTTCCAAGCTTAGTGCAATAAACTACAGACTGTACTGTAACTAGCGCTGATGCTTTTCTACCCATGTGGCATAAACAAACAAAGCAGGCATCAAACCTGACATCAATCCTGTCACCTGAAAATCTCAAAGCACTTTACAAAGATGCACAATTATTGTCATCTCTATTGTATAAGTAGGGAAGTGGAGGCACAAAGGAGATGTCTACGCAGCAAAGAAAACCCCACAGCTGGTCTGTGCCAGCCGACTCTGGCTCGCGGTGCTGTTCCATTGCTGTGTTGACTTCCAGGCTCGGGCCGGAACCCGAGCTCTGGGGCCCTCCCACCCCATAGGGTCCTAGACCTTGGTTTGAGCCCAGAAGTCTACACAGCAATGAAACAGCCCCGCAACCTGAGCCCCACAAGCCAGAGTCGGCTGGCACGGGCCAGACACAGGTTTTTCTTTGCTGGGTAGACATACCCGAAGAGGTGATGCGACTCACCTCAGGCCACCAATAAGACAGCATAAGGGCAGGTCTATACTACAGAACTACTTCAGTATAAATCACTATGTCGCTCAGGGGTGTGAAATATCCATACCGACCTAAGCACTGGTGTAGTCAGCGCTACATCAGTGGGAGGGTGTCTCCTACTGATGTAGCTACCGCCTCTTGCTCAAGTGGATTAACTACACTGACAGCAGAGAGCTCTCCCGTCAGCGTAGAGCATCTTCATTAAAGCGCTACAGCAACGCAGCTGCACCAATGCAGCCTTTTAAGTGTAGGCCTGGCCTGCCCTAAGAGAGCTAATTGTAATTCAGGAGTTCCTGGCTTGCTGTCTTGTGCTTAGAGCATGCAGGGGTGTCTCACCACTCACCTGATTCACCAGGATGTCTCCTATCCTCTTGATAACAAAGTTCTTTTCACTTTTGTCCAGCAGGGACTCTTTCTTCCTCTCCAGAATCCGCTGGAAGAACTGGTTGTGGATGTTCAGCAAGTCATCCAGGCAAGGAAAGACCTTTTCCACCATTTGCTGTTCAAACTGCAACTCCTGCATCATCCCCCTGCTGTACACATCACTCATGATCTTCAGAGTGCGGACGTGATGCATCTCTGTCTGCATCAGCTCTGCATGAGACAAGGACAGGTCCAACGCAGGAAGCACATGAGTCATTATTATTGTCTTGTAGGACAAGGCGCTGTATCAACCCAGAGTACTTGGCATTGCTAAGCCAAGGAAAGGCACTTACCAGATCTAGCTGGTTAGAAGGGCTCATAGAAGCTAACAATGTAATGAAGTGCTATGGGGTCATAATTCCCCATTCTGACATGTGTGTTACTTGCACTAGTATTACTGGGATTTATACATGTGAACTCAGGGGAAAACAGTCTGTAATACATTAAATGCAACACTTTGGGCTTCCCAATACCATTGGTATATACCAGTTTCATTCTTTTTTTGCCTCTTAATAGTTACTAATTAGATTATCAATGTGAAAACATTTTTTCTTTTCAAAGTGCATGATAGGGCATAGCTTGGGGGTGGATCAGCCCTCCCCATACTCTGTTTATATGAACAAGTGCTCGCTCTCATTACTGCTAGAACACTGGCCCCCAAACTGTGGGACCTGCCCCTCTAGGGGGGGCACGGAGGAACGTTCGGGAGGGGTAGGGCATGAAGTGGGGCCTGGGCCAGCCCCACACAGGGGAGGAGGGAGTGCCACCTCACCCTGCTCTGGCCCCAGCCCTGGCCCCTTGACCGGCTGCGGCTCTGCTCCCAGTCCCAGCCCAGCCACAGCTCTGCTCCCAGCCACAGACCTGGCCCCCAACCGCAGCTGGGGGGAGGGGGGGGAGCAAGGTAAAAAGTTTGGGGACCATTTTGCTGGAATCTGAACATCGCAGAAGGACAGATGATAATACCAAAACACCATGTTGCTCCTCTCAATATCGTTATTTTTCTGTGCAGCAAAAGAGGACTCTTATATCAAGGGGGAGAAGATGCTAATACAAGTAATTGACTACTCTGTACTCATGGGTAACTGTGTATAAAGGTCATCACCAGACAAACCAGGAGATGCAATTTGTTTGGATGGTTCAAGGTAAGTGAAATCCAGAATTCCAAAGCTTACTAAGATGGCATTGGAGGCCTTCATTTCCAGTAAACACCAAGAGTGAAATTCTGGCCCCAGTGAAGTCAATGGCAAACTCCCTTTGACTTAAAGTTTCCAAATTAGTCAGTCACAAACTAAAAAATATGAACAGACCATCCAAACCTAGAGGTTTCTACGAACTAAATTGGATCACTTCTCTTTAACCAATAAACATCTCACCATATATGACATCTTGCCGTTTGACGACATCCTTCTTTTGCTGCCGCAAAAACTTGCTGTCCACTACTTGACTCCAGGATTCTGCCTCCAGCTGCTTGGAGTCCATCTCAAAGTCCCCCATGAGCTGTCCTTCATTCATGTCTGCACCTGCATAAAAGCAGCATAAACGGATATCTGGTCCCATTTGAAATTCCCATTGCCTATTCTACAGATTTAGGCTTTGTTCTGAATGCCACAAACATCATATCCACTCTCCTTTACTGACATGGAAACAAGTATATCGAATTTTACTGGGTAAGTACGAAACAACGCAAACTACTTTTATAGGTTACTTGCTAGTTGCACTAAACAAGTCCACAATTATCATGTATACTGAACTCTGGTTTACAAGACAAGCAAGAACCAGTTATCTACCATGTAATTGCATGGTAATTAATATGCAATTTGCCCTCCTTTGTTTACTTCAGTAAATTAACAGAACCGTTAAGGAGCGCTTTGTGAAATCTGTATTTTCAAGCTTAGAAAGCAATAACTGATGTGCCCGGAACTAAAGATTATGTACATTTTAGAAAGAAATTGTTCATTTGTTGCCTGGACACAACATGTGAGAATTCCTGGCAATTGGGAAATTTCTCTGTCATCATGTCCTCTGTTCGGTTCCTAATGAATTAAAACCATGTTGTACTTTTCAGGCCAGTGTCGGCTAAGATATAAAATGTTTAAGGACTAGTTATATCCTAGAGCACTCCTTGCTTAAAAAATAACTTCATTTTTTGGTTGGATGTACATTGGATTAGTAAATTTAACTGAAAAAAAAAATTATATTTTGAACCTGCCAATATGAAAAAAGTAAAATATATAGGGATATGTAGATGTACAAATAGATTGGAAGAACAGACAAAGCATGAAAGATGGGGAGGAAGGTGTACCTCTGAGCTATAAACACCGCCCACATAACTCAAATGTAAATGAAATGCTTCATATATTTTTCGCCACTCAGAATATGCTAAAATGCTCTAGCCTATAAAGAAATTACTATATGGGGCCTTGCTTTTTTGTCTTTCTTTATACTTTCTCTTATGTAAATGTAAATAAGCTTCAATCTTCCAGCAAAGAAAACAAATCTGATATCAAAACACTTTTAAAGAATTTAGTGTTTCTAAAAATCAATGTTGAGACCATCCATTTGCTGGGGATGCGCCTGTGTTTGTATGAATACATTGGGATCTCTTACCCTCATCAGTTAGCGACTCTGTGGATTCATTCACTCGGCTGATTTTATGTAAAGAGTCTGTTGACTGTGACAGGAATTTCCAAGTCTGTATTATGCTTTCATCATTACCAACTCTGCAGAAAAAAGGAAATGCAGAACCCCATTCAGGACTCCAAAACTCAAATCAATCACTTTTTAAAGTACATAAAACAAATATAATTTTAAATAAAACTGAAAGCTGCATTAAATGTTGCCGATTATGCACAGGTATATGTGTTGTGTGCGCATGTATTTATATACTATATATATAGTGCTAATAACTACAAATTAGGGCTCAACAAACTGGATCATCTACATTTCTAACTGAAATAATCATTTCCCTAAAACCTGAAGTGAATATTTGAGGTCTGAAAGAGTTTGGTAAACTTAATTTAATTACTTTTCATTTTTGTATTGCCATTCCAACGCCTTATTTTCAAGGTACTGTTTTTCCAGCTCAGCTAATGGTGAGGAATATCAGAAATCTCTCAAGAGAGTCTGTACATGCAAAGTTCTAGCTGAATGAAATTCATCTAACATTTGGATAAGCAGTTAATCTTGTGGATGTTTTTCTAAACTGAGCCTTTTGATAATTTTCCCCTTTACAGCTCTGCAAACACACATCCAACAGGGTTTTCTAAAATCACTGGTGTTAGGGAAAATGGAAGAGAGAGAATTAATGATCATGGAAACTCTTTATGTATAGCAGCATTCCATGTGTGTGTGTAATTATTTTATACATAAATACAAAACGCATGATGATGTGTGATGGTATGGAGTTTTTACTAGCTTGAGTTCTGAATGGCTGCATTACATGCAAACTGTTGAAAATTTTAATTCCCAACACACAGGAAATTTGAAGTTATAGTTCCCACAGCAACTGCATCTTGACCCCTTGCCTCAGACAGTATATAGTATTTGTCTTTCTGCATATGTGGTGATAGAATATATGTGACACCCACCCGTAAATGTATTCCTAATGAAATGTGGGGAATAATGTAGGTTGCTTACACTATGCATACTGTACACACACAGGCTTACCCTGCAATGTTCTGTATCGAGACGCTTTTTGAAAGTGTTGTGGTCTGCTGTGATCTCCTGTTATTGAATATTGAGGTTACTGTGTTTTCATCAGGGGCAAGTATTGCAGACCGAGGGCGCTCCTTAGGTTGTGAGGCTAGAAGAGAAATGCCAGATATCTGATAAGAAACACCATCCAAACACCTTGCTAAACTCATTATGATGACTCGACCAAGCAAGGTTCTAACAATTCACTTCCTCTTTGCTTAGAAATAATCAGGGGCAGATCTTCAGCTGGTATCAATTGTTATAGCTCCATTGAAATCTAGCCTCATTCTCTGTCTTTACTGGTTTGTTAACACAGGGCCCATTCCTGAAATCCCTGCTCAGGACATAATTTCCATTCACTTGAGTAGTTCTGCCTGAGTAAGACTTCAGAAGTAGTCCCCAAGTAAGTCTGGAGCCTATACTGAACACCAATGTAATTTATATTTGTTTGACCTATCTGGGCAGTTCCAAACTCTTAAGACACTATATTCTTATGTATAAATAACTTTTACAGCAATATAGGAAAAAACGAACAAGGTAAATGATCAGTCATCATCTTCTGTTAGACTGTTCAATTGTTCGCTTGTGTTCCTGTGCAGGGAAGTGGTGAGCAGAGCACCAAACGGAACACTGGGCTTTCCTAATGGGGGAAGGAAAGATCTCTGATCCCTCACTGTACTGCCTGCTGGAAGGGACGGTTGGGAGGAATGCACAAGCCCAGAAACACTCTCCTGGGAAGCTGAGCAGAACTTTATTACAAAATGACTGAAACAGTCACTTACAGCAACTCGTCTTGGTGCTCTTATCACCTCCTTCGAGCTCTTCCAACCCTCGATTTGCCCTGACCCCTCTTAGGACTGAGTTTCTGACTATCCATCAGTTCACACAATGCAGAGAGAAAGACCTTCCAGTTATGTAGAAGGGCTTGGTCATCTCTCCGCATCATCACTAGCCCCTGCATCTCACTCACTCTTTATTCTTTCCCTGGTCAGCCTTCCTGTTTCCCACAGTGGTGCTGCTGGTCCATCTGACAAGAGCAGCTTACTGAAATGGCCCAGTTTGGAATTACCCCTTCCATTTTAACTTCCCCGTTGAACAAAACACTCAGTTCAATGTTGTTTTAAACATTCTCCCAGTTTATGAATAACCCAGGTAACACCTCTGATGTCTTCTTTCCAGCTGAGAGTTCACTCACTCCAGGAGAATTCTCAGCTGGCCAGCTACAGCCAAATTCAAGCGCCATTGCATTGTGTAACCAACAGAAAAGAGCTGGATCACTAAAAATACTGTCTCCAATACGGAAAACATGGCCTCTTTCTTCCACAGCTTGTATCTGCATAAGGTTATATGGGTACCACAGAACTGGGCCAACCATCTGCACAACATGAGCAATGCCTCTAAAATCCCAAATGTTGCTTATCACAAAGGATATAATCACTTTACTTCTGTATCCTAAAATGTTTTATCTTTCATCGTATTGAAATGGATAACAGTTGAACATGATGGTAAAAGATTATACTGAATACAATGAAAAATAGCAACTTTTAGGGAGCTACACTAGAAAAGAGGGAAGGGAAGGCTTCTTACTCTTGTTTCTCATAATTACTGTGGGTAACGAAGAGGTATCGTGTGCCTGAAGCATCCCTTTTTGTATCTGAAAGAAAAAGAGAGAGGTTTAATTTTTCCCGCCCAACATAAATAAAGGGCTGTGTATATCCACAGACACCTTATTTTAATTACGCAGTAACACCATTCTGAGTTTCCCTCAGAACAGCTTAGATCCCAGATACAATGCCCTGGGTATCTACAAGCAGCATTATCTTCAGCATGGTGATACAGTCCAAGCCATCACAAGGTATGTAATCAAATATGGAGAAATATTTGCAATAAGACGTAAAATAGGGAGATAATAATCCTGATATAGTTCTGATATTGCTAGATAGCTAAGTGTATTAAAGCCAAAAGGATCACTGAGGGAACAGTATACATAATAATTGTAGTGACTAGCTGTTAAATGTAACAATGTGCTCAGCACGGTGAACACAGTCCTTGCCTCAAACAGCTTATGATTTAAAGACAGGAGTGAAAGCCTTGAACGAGAAGAGCATGGTGGCTTGGCGAACCAGGATGGGAAGGGGGCTCCCCGCATATGGGACAACCATGAATTCCAATCAGAGGCGCTCATCTCTATTAACATACAAAAACTGCCTTGAAAGAATATTAAAGTTGCAAAGTCTAGCACTTAAAAGTTAAAAAATGCCAAAATTCAGGTTGCCCATGTGACCGTAATTTGGCTCCATGGTGCACATGCATTATGTTGTAATCTAGTTACAGGATCAGATGCTATTTTTTCTATAGGATCCATGCCTCATTCAGTGCACAGGATGGACGGTGCTCACAGACTGGGGAGCTATTCTATATTTCATTGCAAACTCATCCCAATCTCCCTGCTCACCGTACCCACCTCACCCAGGCCCGGCTCCTCTCCCTGCTGCCAGGGGAGGGCACAGAAGAGAGTATCTTCCTGCTCTGGGTTCCTGGGCCCATAGTCACAGCGGCCCCTGGTACCAGGAGGAGCAATAGCAGGGGAAATCCAGTGCAGCCCTGGGCTGCAGCATGCTCAGTTGCTTGGTGGGGATGGTACATGCTCACTCCGGTCACATGGAGATGCACAGGACAAGAGGTGCTCCATTAACGAACTGCTATTCAATATCTGTTTTATCCTCATTGCTCAATGCATGGCTCCACGCTGTGATTACTGCACGCTATTCAAACCCTACTCTGTATAGAGAAGCATTAATCTCCTGATGGCCTTTTCAATGTAGCACCTGAGTGTTTCACAAATGTTAATTAGTTGATCTTCACACACCCCATGAGGTAAGGTATTATTACTCCCAGTAGTGTAGTCAAGGGTAAATATGGGCAAACTCTTCTGATTTGGGGAATATGGAGTGTAGGTTAGATTAGTTTACTCAATTCTTCTTCTTTTTTACCATTTTACTGATGGGAAACTAAGGCACGGAAGCAGTAATGTCAAAAGTGTCCATTAATTGTGGGTGTCCGATTTGAGATGCCCGTAGCCTGATTCTTCATAGAACATAGCACTGTATCTCTTCAGAACAGAGCTCCCACTGACTTCAGTTGTACTTCTGCAAATCAGACCTCAGGATCTCAAGTTAGGCACCAAGAAAGGGAAGGACACAGGGGTCACGTTAGAAAAGTTTGGTTTAAGTGACTTGTCTAGCATCACAAACGAACTCTGTGGCATTCGAATGACTAAACAACAAGACTATCCTTCCTCTTCCTGCAATCCACAGCCTCATTCACTACACACCTTCCAAGTTCTACAACAAATGAGGCAGGAGTCCTACCTACAGTTGCCACACTAACTACACAAGTCTGATTCATTTCCTGAGCACTGTCCATCCTCTGCACTGAATGAAGCAGGGGTCCTGTGGATCATGTAAAGACTGTATCATAATGCATACGCACAAGAGGGCAAGTTAAGTTTGCAGAGGGCAAACCTTAATTCTGGCATTTACTAACTTTTGAGTGCTTGACTTTTCAACCATAATGTTCTTATACAGTAGGGTTTTTGTATGTAATATCCTAGTGTTTTTTTTTAATTACACCTAGAAAACTAATTCTATATTGTGGAACCATATTGACTCCCATATATATATAATCAGCAGCACTGCTGGAGTCTTTAGATCCACAGCACAGATCTGTCACTTGGGCTCACATGGTAACTCACAACAGTAGTAGGTTGGCATCCTTTATATGGGACAGTCACTAGAGGGAGATGAGCAACCTCCTCCCCCTCCCCTGTGCTCGGCTCCATGTCCCAGTCCTTGTTTCCCCCTTCCTCCACCACTTGTCCCCATCCCTGTCTTCCCTTGGCTCTAAACAAACAGAACTGCATTTTACAAAACTTAGAATATGATTTTTTCCTATTCACATCAGACAAGGGAAGCAGAATTAATCTACAATTTGGGCGAGTATCATAAATTTCAGGAGAGTTTAGGAAAATGATCCCCCATAACACAGGATTCTGACATTATGCCCAGCAGACTGGAAATTCCATTCCTGCACATGTTGCAAAAGATGTCTGTATGCTACAACACTTCAAAATAAATGTCATGTTCAGCAGACGACGTGAAACCTCTCACCTTCATTTTGACTTTTGCACAGGATGCGAGACTCTCCTTACAGCCTTTGTGAACAATTGCATTGCAGTCTGTAAAGTGGGAAAAAACACACACAAAAAGTCAGGTCAGAAGAAGTTTGCCTTTTGATTTCCCCTCTTACATTTCTATGCGAGACCGTGGGGTAATTAGGGATTTTCACTTCCACTCAAACTAGAAGAGCAGCTCTAGATATTGCCAAATGTGCTGCCTTCCATGATAATTAGGCCATATAATGATTATTAACAAGATTTCCCCACAGATTTCAATTGATTGGGAGTTCTGCTTAAAAATCAATGGCATACTATGCCTCAAATTACACAAAGATGCTTGTTATTCTTTAGATTAAAAATAAGGGGGTGAACAGGAGCCACTGAACAACTAGGGACATGATTGAAGATTTATGACTTCACAGGCAGGCAGAAGTAGGGGTTGAATCTAACAGCAAAAGATTCTCCTTAAACACAAATATCTTCTTAATTAGAGCAAGAATGACAGGAAACCAGATGCAGGAAAGGAACAGGGGAAAAAAATATTGCACAAGTGTGAAAAAGGATCACTCCTTTATATTTATATCTTCCATCACTCTGCAGAGACGCCAAAGAAGGTAACAGGAATGAGAGTCAGGATACTGGGTTTGAGATTTAGACTCTTGTCCACCTAGACCAGGGGTAGGCAACCTATGGCACATGTGCCAAAGGCGGCACACGAGCTGATTTTCAGTGGCACTCACACTGCCCGGGTCCTGGCCTCCATACCGGGGGGGGGGTCTGCATTTTAATTTAATTTTAAATGAAGCTTCTTAAACATTTTAAAAACCTTATTTACTTTACATACAACAATAGTTTAGTTATATATTATAGACTTATAGAAAGAGACCTTCTAAAAATGTTAAAATGTATGACTGGCACGTGAAACCTTAAATCAGAGTGAATAAATGAAGACTTGGCACACCGCTTCTGAAAGGTTGCCGACCCCTGACCTAGACTGAACTCATCAGTAGGCCACTGATACGTTCCAAGGGTAACAACTCTCAACTCACTACTTAATACCAACCCGGCTTGCACATGACCCAACGACCTGGAGGTGAAAAAGCTCCACATCCCAGTCCTAATGCCCTGAGTCAGTCAATCACTCAGTGCATCAGATTTTGTCCTAATCATCCTGGAGATAAGCTGTCCATTAAGGCTGGGCTCCACAAAGGGGGCACAGGGAGTTACAGGTCCATCACACACTGATTTATAATGGGATTTTGGTTATTAACTCCTTGAAAATCCCCAGCCTAAAAACATTCAGATGAAATTCAATATAACTAGATCCAGCAAATATACCTGGTCACTTTTGTCTATTCAGGGAAATCCATTTTAAATATTTAGTTTGCAAAATATATTTAAAAGGCTTCTAATAAAACCAGAAATAGCAAAACCCCTGAACGAATAAACAAAAATCTGCAAATCATCATTAAATTCACAGATATGTGTCTGCTAAATGAAAGGATGTGTATGAATGTTGAATGCGTCTCTGAGAGCGGTAATGGGCGTTTGGGTTTATGCTCTTTTGTTAACTTCCCACAATTTCCTGTACATATGAAAGAGAAAGACAAAAACCTGCCGTGCTGTGTAAAAACATTAAGACTATCATAGCTCGGATCAAGGGGGAAAATGCAACAGACCTAGAGAACTTTCTGTCTTTTTCTTGCCTCAGAAACCCTTTCCTTCCTGTTTGATACAACACCCCATTTTCCTTGCTCATGGTTGTAGTAACATATCCTATGATCCTCACAGCCACAGGAGAACTGGTCAAGAATCCCTAATCTTGCTGCTCAATGATGCTCTTGAATTGAGTGAAGTGATGCCCCTGGGGGAGTTGAGACTTGCCCTGGCCTGACCCAGGCTGAAAGCATTGCCATCACAGCAATCCTGCAAAGTCAGAATTCGTCTGAGGTCGAACACACGTAAGGTTTCCTATACATACTCTAGTTAGGAGGTTGGGAAGTCTCTTACAAGGCTAGTGCCACTTCTGTTTTATATACTATCTAGCGAGAAAATACTTTTACAATGAGTTGCCATCACCTTAGTGCAGGGGTGGGCAAACGTTTTGGCCCGAGGGCCACATCGGGGTTGCAAAACTGTATGGAGGGCCGGGTAGGGAAGGCCGTGCCTCTCCAAACAGCCTGGTCCCCGCCCCTTCCCACTTCCCGTCCCCTGACTGCCCCCCTCAGAACCCTCGACCCATCCAACACCCCCCCCCGCTCCCTGTCCCCTGACTGCCCCAACCCCTATCCACACCCCCGCCCCCTGACAGGCCCCCCGGGACTCCCACGCTTATCCAACCCCCCCGTTCCCTATCCCCTGACTGCCCCCCCCAGAACCTCGGCCCCATCCAACCCCCTCGCTCCCTATCCCCTGACTGCCCCCCGTGACACCCTAATCCAACCCCGCCCCCCCGCTCCGGCCCCCTTACCATGCCACTCAGAGCAGCATGTCTGGCAGCCATGCCGCTTGGCCGGAGCCTGCCGTGCTGCCCTGCAGGAGCTCACACCCCCACCGCCCAGAGCGCTGCCCACGCGGTGGCATAACTATAGGGGAGGGGAGACAGCAGGGGAGGGGCCGGGGGGCTAGCCTCACCGGCCGGGAGCTCAGGGCCGGGCAGGATGGTCTGGCCCGTAGTTTGCCCACCTCTGCCTTAGTGGATAGCATGTCTCCATGACTGACAAAGCAGGAGAGACCCAAGTAAGTAAAAAGCTAGAAATAATATAGTCCAATTATTTGAGTTAAAAGTATTAATAGCCCCACCCCACTTTAGGTAATCCC
The DNA here is from genome assembly GCA_003942145.1 of Platysternon megacephalum. Lineage (NCBI taxonomy): Eukaryota > Metazoa > Chordata > Testudines > Platysternidae > Platysternon > Platysternon megacephalum. Next base: position 8,489,078 of record QXTE01000017.1, read on the forward strand.
CTTGGCTCCTCCAACCCTGTACACATCTCACAAATGAAGCTCTTAGAAATTACAACAACAAAAACCTTTTATGAGAGGGAAGAATCTCTAAATCTGATTCCCTTAGCATTTCTGAAGGTGGGGTAGTATTGGATTCCCTTGAGTCAAACCTGCCCCTCCAATTCTGATTCTGGGCCTAGCTCTGATAGAGCTAAAAATCTCTCAAAAACAGATAATACTGTGATTTTCCCACCACATATGATGGCAGAAAAGTCTCAAGAATTCTCAAATGATTAGATTTCTAATAAGATAATAATAACCATAAGATTTCTGCTGTCCTGGAACAGACATCCTGTCAGAACAGCTTGTGAGATTTCAGCAGGGCTTTGGAGCAGAGCCCGGAGCTGGAGCACGGACCAGTAGGTTTTTGCCTGGAGCTGGAGTGGAGCCGAAGCGGAGCAATTCAAAAATTTGATTGCTCCAAATCCCTGGATTTCAGTGCTGTCGAATTCAAACTCAAGCCCTGATTTGGCCTTGAACCTGTATTTCAAACCCTAGCCTAAACCAAATCCAGACCCAAATGTCCCTTCCTCAGCTGATCTCTACAATAAAAACCCAAGCACTTAGGACAAGATAGGAGCTGGGAGCTGGCCAGGCAGCAGTTATTAATTCACTTTAACGGTGCAAAAGTCACTGGATGCTTTTATATGGAATTTCTGGACCAGCAACAAGTTTCAGCCATGCAGGGAGATTCTTCAGCTCCCCTCACCCCCCAATTACAAAACCATTAATAATTACAGAAGGGAAAATTTCTGCTTTGCCCAAGCTGGTATTTTACATTACAAAAAGAAATGAAAGGGAAAAAAAGGCCAGAATTATTCAAAAATTGACCTTTAGAAACATCTATAATGTCTCCAAGGTTTTTTTTTAGAAAAAGTTAATTTTTTCCAATATGTTTGGAGCAGTCAGCTGGAAAAATAATCTGAATAGTTCACAGGTACATTGGCTTACAATAGGCCAAAGCTCTGTCGATGTTTTTTAAAAGTCTACTCTCTTAAGAACTACCACAGTAAATATTGGCCACTAGTGCAGAAAAGTAGTGGAATGTGAAGCAACGAGTGCTATATGAACAATAGAACTCTGGACCATTGCTGTTGAATATTAGTCATTTTAAAAGGGAGTCAGCAGACTATCATCATCACAATCAGGAATTGGTTTAATTTGTGAGACATGGGAACTGGCGGGTGTCCTCTGATATAATGCAGGCTGGAATACATGCGTGGCAATCATCCCCAACTGAAATATGAATCTAGTATTCCTTCTATGCACAAACCAAAGGGCTCCATTAACAGAAGAGGAACAAAACGATGGAGGAAAGCCACAAAAAACGGCCAAATCATCCTAGTAAAAATTCAGACAGCAACAGTTTTACACAGAATATATGGAAGTGAAAAAATGTGACATAATCAAGAAGTTGAATCTCTGCTTTATGTGCAAAACTCAACACAACTTTAACTATAAACTTGCTACTGGCACCTCCATAATGACAACTTGCTTTTGGTTTCACAAAAACACACTTTGCTGCTTGGCTTGAAAGTTTCACATGCTGATGTGCTGCATCCCATTTCCCAAAACAATACACTTCCTCTCTTTGGAAAGAGTTGTGCAAGTTGCAAAATGAAGCAAGTACTGCAAACCAACAAGTCCCCTGAAACCCGTGTGTCTTTAATCTGATACAAAAAACCCTGAAAGAATATTTGATTCTTAGGCTTCATCTGGCCTCCTGAATATTCCATGTATTCTATAGTGAGCTAATGTACACTTTACGTTACTTTAATTTTGACAGAAGCTGCCCTACACTACACATTACCAGTGGTGGCATGTCATGTATATGTAGCTACACAGGCTGCATCCACACTGGGGGGTGTAGCTACACATGCCAGTGAAAGGTTTTGGTGGGGAGAGGCAGCGACGACGGGTGAGCCCTTGCCAGAGTCTTTCCCCGTGCAAGGGGAATGCTCCTGCAGTGGGGAGCTGGTGGAACCTTTCCCCGCTGCCAGAGCCTTTCCCATTCTGCAGTAGGAAGCTACCCAAGCTTTTCTCCACTACCTCTGCCGCCAGAGCCTTCCCTTGCTGGGGGAATCTATTCCTGCGGCAGGGAAGGCGCCAGAAGTGGGACACTGCTCTTTTTAGCAGTGTAGAGGAGGAGGCGGCATGAGGTTGGCGGGTAGAGAGCATGTAGGGTACATATTCGCATACATACCCACACCCTTCAGACATGTCTTTACTTGCCTACACCATGCTTTGTCAGCTTTAATGCTACTGATTTATACCTGTGCTAGGGGAGTTATGTGGGATGTACCCCAGATGCTGCCAAACAAGTGTGCAGTGTAGATGTATCTTAAGGCTATATCTACAGTATGCTATAGTGCACCATGTGCCACTGTACAGACTACGGTGGGCGTGAATAGCTGTACGCCCTCGAATGCTGCACTATAACACCCCCGGGCGCACACTGGGGGCATAAATGATAAGTCCTGTTTGAAGAGAACTATGTTAACACGAACTAGGAATCTTAGTTTATGCCTGCAGCATCCAGACGAGGAAGTAACAACGCAGCACTTTGGCCCACACTGCTATTCACACCCCCATAGTCCAACTTGCTGGGCAGTGCAGACAAGCCCTAAGTCAAGTAGGGCTGGATTACTTACACCCATCGAAGCAAAAAATAAAAACACAATCACACAAAACGTATGCCCAAGCTATAGCATCCTTTACACTGGACATCATACAATGGAGTAGATGACCCTTGCGGTCCCTTCTAATCCTATGGTTATATGGCTCTTGGCTAGGACACTGGCTGTATATTTAGTCACAATGCTTAGGTGAGAGAGACTTCACATGTGCGTATGTAGGAGGAGATTTTGAAAGGCACAGAGAGCAGCTAGATACCCAACTTCCATGGAAAATAAATAGAAGCTGGGCACCTGATACCCATTTGTATCTTTGAAAAATCTTCCCCTTGCTCTCTGCATGCCATGACTGACTGACTGCAGGGAAGCAGCTACTGACTTTGCGTAGCAAAGATGTTTAATACCTTTGTTTGATAGCGATAATCATCTTACTTTTTTGTGTCTATATTTGTTTTGTGAGGACAGGACCCTAGGCAATTTTCATTGTGCGCCACAGCCTATGCTGCGCATATTCACTTGAAATAAACCTTGTATAGTTTAAACCTGTATACTGAAAGGAAATGCAACACACAAAAGTACATCCAGGACAATGTTAATTTTATAGGCATGGAACATGTATCCCTATCTGCACAGGTCCACAGACAGTCAGGAATTTAACAACAGCTACTTTTTGGAGCAATTTAAGCTCATCAGAATGTAACAAGATCAAATCAGGTGATGTTTTGTATCCTAAATGGATTGGGAGGATTTAAAAAATAAGCACAGGAGGGGAGAGGATGGATTTAAGCAAGCATGATTGTTAAAATTTTCCACTTCCTGGCAGGTTAACATGGACCAGTCTTTGTACAATTGTGCTGCTGTCTTTTCTCCTTCAGGAAACTCCAAAGCTGCCTCTGACTCTAGAGATACAACTAGTTATTGTTCCCTTCCCTCCCCCCAGCATTTTTAGACGCTGGTCATCTATTGCAGCTGAGTGTCCTTGTGCTGCCTGCCAAATGGGTGAATGCTGTAGTCTGCATCCTCTAGGAGAACAGGCCATTCACAGCTTCCTATTTCGCAGTAGTTTGGGGCCAGAGCCTCTTTCCCAATGGAAAGGCAGCACATGCTGAACAGTTCTTAGATCAGCAGCTAAGCACCAGACTGAGAGCCACTGGACTCTGCTTCCGACCAGGAGAGGTACTTATAAATACTTTGTATTGTTTCTAAACAGGAGGATAAAAATTATCACTGATTCAATAGCAAGTGATCAGCAGCACAGGGTAGCTTCCTAAATATCCTGCAGTTTTGAACTGTAAACTGAAGGAGTGACTGTTTTGGTCTCTGCTGAACTAAGTCTGACAACCTTACTGAATTCACGTGGCGGATTGTAATGTGAAGAACATTCTGCTTAGGGGCTAGAACAAGAACATCAAACTAATTTAGATAGAAGCCCATATCTCCCAGTGGCCAACGTGCTGGCTATGCTCCATTTAGGTTTGGCACAATTCGATTTTTTTTCGAATTTTGATTTTTTTTTTATCAATTTTTAGTTTTAAGATGCCCCTCCCCAATTTTTAAGATTTTTTTCTATTTGTGACTACTTTTATTTTTACAGCTGTAGGGTTGGGCTAAGGGCAGTGCTGACAGTTGGGCTGAAGAGGTGTCCCTGTGCAACCGAGGGACCCAAAACATTGGGGTGCAAGGTGCGGGGGATGCTGCGGTCATCATGGTGCAGCAGAAAGAGAACCCCAGCCAGGACGGGAAGAAGGAGGAGGAGGAGGAACGGGTCCCCAGCTGCAAAGACTGCAGGGTGGCTACCTCCGCAGCCAGGGACGACAACGACTGCTCCTCACAGTCCTGGCCAGGGGTATCTGCTTTGCTTCCCTACCACACCTTGCACCTGCAGGGATCATGTGTCATTGGCCCTGAGGCAGCGCAGGAGAGCTTTATTTTCATGGACCCACTCACTCACTCACTCAGAGGGCTCCCTGCAGGCATGCTGACTGTTACCCACAGATATTTTTTTTTCTTTGATTTCAGTGTGGCAGCTGAAATTGACATTTACCGACAGTTATCAATTAAAATCGAATGTGGCCAAGCCTAGCTACATTATACCTAGAGAGTGTTGATTACATATTTCGCAACACTAATGCATTTATATGTATATGCCTTCCCCTCTAATACTCACCCTATGCATGCATCAATAAATAGTTGTTTTTCATACAGTGTTTTCAACATTATATTCTACATATCCTTTGAGACTACATTAGTCTAAGCCAGGGGTCGGCAACCTACGGCACGCGAGCCGATTTTGGGTGGCACGCCGCTGCCTGCCGCAGTCCCGTCCCCCAGCCCCACTCAGCCCCCCGGCCCACCGCTCTCCCCTGCGGGGGCAGAAGCTTGGTCCTGAGGCAGCCAAGCTTCCCCCCTCCCCCGCTTCTTCCCCCAGCATGGTGCTTTCCTGCCCCGCCCACTCCCTCTCCCTGCCGACGATCAGCTGATCGCTGGGGGAAGGGGGGCGGAGCCGAGCCGCAGCGTGCTCGCTGCTCGATAGGGGAGACAGAGAAGAGGTAGGGTCGGGCTCTTGGGGAAGGGGGTGGAACAGGGCATATCCCTTCCAGCCCCCTGCCATGAGCCGCTTAGGGCAGGGGGATGGGAGCACCCCCACGAGCCGAGCACCCCAGCCCTCTGTCCTGAACCGCCCCCACACCCCGCCTTCTGCCCTGCACCTCCACACCCCCCCAGCCCTCTGCCCTGATCCCTGAACTCCCCCCTCACACACACACCCAGCCTTCTGCCCTGAACCTCCACACACCCCCAGTCCTCTGCCATGATCCCTGAACTCCCCACACACACACACCCAGCCTTCTGCCCTGATCCCTGAACCCCCCCACACACACCCAGCCTTCTGCCCTGCACCTCCACACCCCCCCAGTCCTCTGCCATGATCCCTGAACTCCCCACACACACACACCCAGCCTTCTGCCCTGACCCTCCACACACACCCAGTCCTCTGCCCTGATCCCTGAACCCCCCCACACACACCCACCCTTCTGCCCTGCACCTCCACACACCCCCAGACCTCTGCCCTGATCCCTGAACCGCCCCACACACACCCAGCCTTTTGCCCTACACCCTCCAGCCCTCTGCCCTCCCCCCTGAACCCCCCACACACCCAGCCTTCTGTCCTGAACCTCCACACACACCCATCCCTCTGCCCTGATCCCTGCACCCCCACAGCCCCCATCCCTCTGCCCTGACCCCCCCCTCAGGTCTGGGGTCCCAGCTGCCAGCCCCTTGCCAGCCGACGTCCCGGCTGCAGGCCCCGCTCAACCCGCTGCAGGCCTAGCTGAACAGAACCCCAGGCTGGCAGCTTAAGATCAGCATTTTAATTTAATTTTAAATGAAGCTTCTTAAACATTTTGAAAACCTTGTTTACTTTACATACAACAATAGTTTAGTTATATAATATAGACTTATAGAGAGAGACCTTCTAAAAAACGTTAAAATGTATGACTGGCACGCGAAACCTTAAATTAGAGTGAATAAATGAAGACTTGGCACATCACTTCTGAAAGGTTGCTGACCCCTGGTCTAAGCCAACAGCTACTACTAGGCAGAGAATAGATAAACTACCTGTTTTTTGTTTTTGTTTCCAGACAGCAAGGTTTGTACCTGACTCATCAGCAATAAGTAAGCACATCTCAGGGACCTGGAAATTCCCCTTACCAAAAGCACCTGAATGCATGGTAAGCTGCATCAACGAGTATTAACCTTTAAAGCACAGGATTTACTCAGGTCTGAAAGCTGTTTAAATAGAACTGCTACAACCGACTAAGCTTGCAAAGAAAAATGGCAGTCCTTTGATCTGAGACACAACATCATCACCATGCACATATGCGAGGGGAAAAGTGTGAGTGTATTCTAATTTCATAATGTTGTGTTACTGCCACCGAGAACTCACTGGAACACTGAATCAGTATTTGCTGGAGCTAAAGCAGGAGGTAGGCTAGGGATAGGATAGAGAGTTCTTTTTTTCCTGAAGTTAAAATGGAAAACTAAACAGTCATGATCCAAGCTAGCTTTCCTTATCACCCCCAAAAGCTTTAATAATTTATCTCAGTCCCAAGCACTAGTAATACACCACAGTCCTGATCTGTTACCTCTAAACAGATACAGATGACAATACTGAACAGCGTCATACCTGTAAACTAGGCCAAACATCAGCTATGAACTAGATTGAAAATCAGTCTCCATTTCACTTGAGAGTCGTATTTGAACCCTTGCTACCTGACGTGAAAGGCTGATGCATTAATCAGATTGGGTTCTCCCTTCTCCCTGATCAGAATTCTCAAATTTGTAGGGGGAATAAAGCAAAAGGTCCATGACCAGCATCCTGATTCTGGCCGACAGGCTTTCCACCAACAGTGGAACACAAAGAAAAAACTACTTACTTGCACAGAGGTGTGAATCTTTGTTGAAAGGTTTCATACAGTGGTAACAGTTGATTGGACCCACGGTAGGGGTTGCACTGAAGAGGTGTCCATTTAACATCTTCTTGTCTTTTTCTTTCTCCTTGGAATCTTTGTCCTTCTCTTTAGTCTTCTCCTTATCTTTCTCTTTTTCCTGCAAAGGGAAAAAGGACCTGTAGAGTCTAGTGACAAATCCCTCATGGTTGGAGCTATGAGTACATTGATTCATACACACCTTACCAATAGCCATGTGTATTCATAGATCTCAGCTAGGGAAGCAAATGTACAGCCTTCACAGAAAAGGATTAACACTATAGATTTCCCGTGTCCTCTCTCTACACAGGCATTTTACAAGTACAGCAGCTCAAGAAATTAGGTCTCTTCTCCTCAAAGCATCTGTGTTTCTTCCCATCTTTGTCTTTAAACATATGCCTGGTTCTGATCATCACTAAATGGCAATCTCTTCAGCACTTCCAACGGATTGTAGCATAACTAAAATAACAGGTTTTGTGTAGGCCAAACTTTCAACGTGAAGTTAGTTTTTACATTGGCCGTAAAAACTAATTTTTATAAGTGTATTTTAAAGGAGAAAGACGGACCTTTATTTTGGGGTGGGCTGATAGAATTCTGTTCCTTATTTTCCTCTTCACTAGTTTGAGCTGCCTTCTTCAGTTTCATTCAATCAGCTGTGAATAACCTCCTTGGGGATATGGATTTTTCACAAACTTTCTATCCATAGCACAGTAGAGTAGGTTGATTTACTGAACTATGGCTAAATGGGACTCCAGGTTAACCAGTACCAGCTTGTTCACTGTGCTCTGTCTTTCTTAACTGCAGAGACCAGTAAAGGCAGATGATGGCTGCTTTGCAAAGCCAAGGTTCTGAGCTCCCCATGTCTCGACAGCAGGGGAGATAAGACTGGTCAGATACATAGACTAGCATCAACGCATTATATAAAATCTTAAAGAGGCCACACTGGTTACTCTCAGCTTTGGGAATCCAGAGCACAGCCGCTTTTGGCAAGCTGACTAGCAAAGCCTTCAGGCCCATCCGCTCTGATTTTCAGAAGGGTCCCTCTTCCTTCCCACAAAGAAATTGTTGTATCAGCAAGATTACGCTGCTTTAAATATGCAGGCTTGAAATTCCCTCCCAATCTTGAAGCTTAATGGGTGATTCAAACTAAGTCACAGAAAATGCAAACATTCCCATTTTCACAGCCTGAGGTAGCAGATGACTAAATACTGAGACGATGAAAAAATATAGGAAGTGACAATATGTTGGTTTCCTTCTATGTTTGGAAGTCCCGTTAAATATGGGTCATAACTTACATCAAGCACAGGGATTTTAGCTCTCTAGTATGTGGCCTGCATCACTGCCACCTTCATGGTAGTTGCACATGCAAAATACAAATGTGAATAATATTCAACCCTTCAACGAATATATATCTGCACATACACACACAAAAAATGTAACTGCTCATTACACAATGCAACCCCATTATCATCTCAATGATAATCATTTCTATCGCAATGGATTATTGAGACCATGATGGCTTTTGTAAGAGAAGTCATAATGGAGGGTAAAGTGAAATTATGAAGGTTTTCTGTGGATTTATATGTTGTTAATGACATGTAACATGCCTAGAGCTAAACATTTTTCCAATAGAGGTCTAAATAAACAAACCAAAGATCCCCCCTGCTGCTCAGCAGCAGGACTGAGGAACAGCAACAAAGCAGTTAATACCAGGACAGTGAATACAAGTTCTGCAGTCACCACGAGGAAAACTTTGACCCTTTGATGTCACATGCAAATAATTAGTAACAAGTTTAACATTTCTGTCTGTCTCTCTATGAATCCAAAGCTGAGTCCATCCCTACATGGCCTTTAAACTAAAGTTGACTCTCTCAGTTACTGACCCCAGAGCCCCTCTCAGTATTACATTCGCAGAAATGAAAGATACTTAGGATGCATTATTAAATGTGACAATCTTATCTGGCGCAGACAAACCTGAAACTGCCAGCAGTCCCCTAAACCATCTAGACTGGATTAGAACCCTGTGACCTACAGGTGAAAGGCTCCATGTCCCAATCACAATCTGCTGAACTGTGCAAATCCAGCAGAGTTCACTTTGGAAGGGGCTCAGGACTTATACTCTGTAAGGGTGGTAGCAAATCAAGACCAAAAGGTTTGCTTGAATGTCAGACTCTGAGGGACTCAGACCTCCAAAGGAAGGATCTTACTCTCAGCCAGACCCTATGCCTCTGTGAACACTTAAACACTTCTAGCAATGCTAAAAGAGATTAACTTTATAACTTCCCAGGGAGTGCAGCTGGTATTTAAAGACAGGTTTTTGCAATTTGGTAATTTTGGAGTCTGGGACATGAACTGTCCTTTATGATTTTATAAAGAAAGAAAAAACGTTTTAAAAAAACTAGATGATTTCAGTTAGACACAGAAAATATTGCACCACCTTTAGTAAGCAAAAAGCCAACTTTCATATGGTGGGTTAATAACACATCACAAAGCATTACCTTAAAATGAAATGTTCTTTCTACACTACACATTACTGAAGCTTCCTTCAAATAACAGCATGAAAATAGAAACACTTTTCTTCCATAAAAAAACCACCAGCATGTTTGAACCAACCAGTTCACTGGACAGCATACTTAAGCATCAGATTTCAGTGTGAAATAACGGTTAAGTTCTTACCTCCCAATGCGTCAGTCCTACTAGTCTCACTGTTATTTCAGGTAATTCACTAAATCTACACCGTTTTACCGACATGCTTTCCCAGGGACAGGAGCGCTGTTCTCTACGTGTATTAGTCCATAGTGACAGCACACTGGTCTGCTCAGTCTGCCACGACAGACTATTGGGAGAGGAAGTCAGATTGCTTGGGCAAGGGAGGGAGGGAGGTCGGTTTGCTGCTGACTTCCTTAAAGATGATCTTAACTATTTTGTGGCTGCTTGTTTCGCATTTTCCCCTAGCTAGACCTGTTTACAAAAATCAGAGGGGCAGTGGTGAGAGGAAATGAATTTTAAAAGGAAAGTGGCACTTAAATTGGCGTCCAGAACTTTAAAAGAGATTTAATAAAACAACCACTCTATGACACATAGGGCATTTATGAAAAGAAAATTGTATTCTGTTAGAAATAGATGCACATTTAGTGTACCTCACCAGTATTTAGTACTTTTGCAGTTGTCTGTTTATCAAAACACTTCTCATACAGATGGCTAGAGAGGTTGCTTTTGTATATCTCTAGCTAATTTTTTTTTTTTTTAATTCACAGATGTTTACAATCTCACAGTTCTTTGAAATGCTATTTTGAAAAGCTCGTGGTGTTTAAAACTCCCTGGATGCAGATGCCTACTCTAACTGCACAAGTGAATGACAGGAAGTAACATGATGATGCACACTAGAGACACTGGTAAAATTACCCACTTATCTATTCCCCCCTTCATTTTTAATTTCCCTTGTGCCTATGTGTCTCCTTTTGCATTGTTGTTAACATAATTTTTTAAAGATATATATTGGTCATGGTCTTCGTCAGAAAGTTTATTTTACAACTGATCTTAGAAAACTGCCTTGTCTAAAACCAAGTTCTGAGCAGAGCAAAATGTGTTGGGAGCAACTGTATGTTTATGCCTCTTGCTCTACTAGAAACAACCAAATCTTCCTGTTCTACTTCCTCTTTCAAGGGTTGTTTTTTGTCTTTCATGTCTTCTCTGTGACAATCCAGTGCTCCGAGGAACGTGAACCCATGTTTCTCAGGCTTACTGTATAAAATTGCAGTAATTAACACAAAAATATTCCGAAGCAAGAAGAAAAAAAAAGTGTTTGACTTGGATATCACTCTGCATTGCCAATTAGTCAAGAGTCAAAGCTGCTAGCTGTTGCAAGCTTTTAAAAAGCAAATTGTGTTTACCATCTTCGAGGGACTCTTGTTTTATCAGAAAGTTTTAAAGTAGTCAAAAAAGCCAGAGTGTGGCAGTCTCTGTGGCTCGTGGTTTAATAGATAACGGTACAGGAAGTATCGCAATGTGTATTCTCCATGTACTGTCTTATCCCTCATCCTAACAGAATCTTTCTCTATATACAACTCTGATCTACTACGAACTCCCAGTTCTTGCCTTATGGCAAGGACTGTCAGCAAATCTCCCAACTATACATATTTCACAAATTCTCACGAGTGGTTTGTATGAAGGGTTCTATATAAATACATTCTCTCATATTGAACTTTGCATTGGAGAACGGGGACAGCTGTCATATTATTTTGAACTTGCCATAATCGGATGCAGCTCTGGGGTTGTCAATGACCACAGCATGCATCCTGTAGAGAGAGATCAACAAAAGGGAACTGATCTCCCTTGCATAAGGGCTTAAAGATGTCACAATCTCTAGATGATGCACCAGAGATGACTCCACTATTGTACATTTATTGTATTACCACACAAAGGTCTATGTTAAAAGAATGTTAAGTTTGGAAAGTCAAGCACTCAAAAATTAGGGTATGGCAGAATTAAAGCTGCTTGTGCTACCTTATTTCAGCTTCCTGGTGCATATGCATTATGATATAGTCTAATTATATATCATATCATATATACCAGGGATTGGCAACCTTTGGCCCGCCAGGATAAGCTCCCTGGCGGGCCGGGCCGGTTTGTTTACCTGCCGCGTCCGCAGGTTCGGCCGATGGCGGCTGCCACTGGCCACGTTCGCCACTCCAGGCCAATGGGGGCTGCTGGAAGCGGTGGCGAGCACGTCCCTCGGCCCTCGCCGCTTCCCGCAGCCCCCATTGGTCTGGAGCGGCGAACCGCAGCCAGTGGGAGCCGTCATCGGCTGAACCTGCGGACGCGGCAGGTAAACAAACTGGCCCGTCCCGCCAGGGGGCTTACCGAGATAAGCCGATCCCTGTCATATATTATTTTTTCCAGAGAACTCATTCAGTGCACAGGATGGTTGATGCTCATTGAACAAGCAGTTATTCAATATTTTGCTTTATCCCCATTGTTCAGTATGCGGTCCCACACCTTATTTACAGCACATTATTCAAACCCTGCTCTGAATGAAGAATTATTAATTTCCTTTTAAATTTTGGAATGGCACTCATCATTACAGTATCTGAGTGCTTCACAAACATTAATGAATTAATTTTCACAGCCCCCTGCAAGGTGATGTGGTATTATGCTTCATATTTTACAAGGGGGAACTGAAGCACAGAGAGGTTATGGTAAAAAGATTCCACTACTTTTGGGTGTCCATTCCGAGATGCCTAGAGCCTGACTTTTCAGAGTAGTTAGTATTCTGTAGCATCTTATATGTTCAAAGCACAGCTTCCAGTCACTTCCGCTGCACTTGGAGAGCTCATCACTTTTGCAAATTACACCCTAGGGTTTCAAGACAGGCACCCAGAAAATGAGGAACACACATTTAGCAGCCACTTGTGTAAAGTTTGGTTTAAGTGACTTGTCCAGCATCCTATAGGAACTCTGTGGCAGAGGAATGGATAGAAGCCAATTCTCCAAGGTAGCATTCAGCTGCCTTAACCACGAGACTGTCCTTTCTCCTCCTGCAGTCTCTTGCCTCATTTCACTACATACCTTCCAGTTTTGGCAACACATGAGACAAGGGTCCTACATTCAACAGTCTAACTCACTACACAACCATAATTCATCCCCAGAGCCCCCCAGTCCATCCCATCCACAGAATGGTGCTGGGGTCCTGTGGAAAAATTAGTATGTGATCATGTTATTAAAGAGGGAATCATAATGCATGCGCATGCACATGCAACCTTAATTCTGGCATTCCTAACTTTTGAGTTCTTGACTTTGCAACCTTAATGTTCTTTCAATGTCATTTTTGGTGTGCAATTTGCTTTGTCTTTAAAAAAGCAAACTGGAAAAACAGAAATCCCATCATATGGAACCATACTGACACTTAGACCTATAGCACAGACCTCTACCACTTGAATGAATGGAGTAACTGATAAAAGTAGAACGCTGTCATCCTCTATGACAGTGTTTCCCAAACTTGGGACGCCGCTTGTGTAGGGAAAGCCCCTGTCGGGCCGGGCCGGTTTGTTTACCTGCCGCGTCCGCAGGTCCGGCCAATCGCAGCTCCCACTGGCCGCGGTTCGCTGCTTCAGGCCAATAGGGGCTGCTGGAAGCGGCGGCCAGTAGGTCCCTCGGCCCGCGCCGCTTCCTGCAGCTCCCAGACAGTAGAGGGAGGCTGAAACACATTTTGCCAGTGGGTTTCACAGCTATTTGCTGACAGCAGAGGAATGGGGACACTCATGAATCGCGGGGTTCCATTTCAGGTTCTGACAGGGAGCGTGCTCTAGTTGTCATAGACCTTTCTGCCTTTGTTCCCTTCCACCCCCACAAGTTTGGCACTTTTTGCCCGATCCCTTTCCCAATCCTGTGTTTTCTCCTCCGCCCTCCCATACTCATGCTCCGCATCTGATCTCAGTCTCTTGAGCTCATCCTTGCACAGAGAGCCCTAGTGTCCCACTCTGGGGTCCATGTCTGAGTTCCATTCCTTCCTCCACCACGGCTCCCAATCCCAGTCTGTCTCCTGGCTCCTTGCCCAGCCAGTGTCAGTCTTCCCCATCAACAGGCTCCCCATCTGATCTCAGTTCCCCTCCCCCTCGGGTTCCAAGTCCCTTTGCCCAGCCAGTCCCAGTTCCCCTCTTCATCTGATCTGTCTCTCCCACCCTATGGACTGCCAGTCTCCTTGACCAGTTAGTCCCAGCCTCTCCCTAGCTCCTAGTCTGATGTCAGCCCCCTGCCCTCCCATGTACCTTTTCCCCAAGGCTCCTTGTCTTAATCTACTCCCTTTGTCCTTCAGGTATGGACTCTTGTTCCCTCAGCATTTGAATCATGGTGCTTCCTCTTGCAAGCTTCCACAGCAGTGAAAACGCAAGCAAGACAGTCTCCCTGCTCTTATTTCCAGTGTCTGTCCTTAATCTAAAACCAACTGCAGGAAAAGTCTAGCTCCCCCTCTGCAGCCTCTGTGCTGCAGCATTCTCAGCGGAGATGGAAATTTTGCTGAAATTAGTTGTCAAACACCATCGTGTCTCTACTGAACATGTGCAAACTGATATTCTTCAAAAGCTTATAATTTGGCAAATGTGGGCATTTTCCCCACAAGAAAAGCAAGAGGTATATTCCTGAAACAAAGGCAACCCTTCTGCCAAATCACAAATTCTTGCTCCAATGCATGGAGATGCTGGAGCTTCTCAATGAACCAAATGTACGAATGTTTTCAACACCGGCAAAACAAAGTATTTTCCCCTAATCTTGCTCTTGTAGAAGACTGAAGTATTTCTGCTGAAACTAAAAACAAAAAAACCCCCCAAAAAACCCCAAACACTCAGGGGAGGCACCCAACATAGAATTTCAGTGCAATCTGTTCTAGTCTAGCAAGGTTATGAGCAACTGGCAACCGGCTTTTATAACGGGAAGTGCTGGTCGAACTCAAGTATATGTGGTGCTACCAGCACCGCCTCAAATAGTATTTTTTGCCAACCACAACACATTCTTTGTCACTGTTTATTAATAACATGACAAGGTCTCTATTATTATTATTATTAAAGAGCCATGTCCTCCACAAGATCAGAGGAGACCATAAAGAACATGTGGGACAGACAAGCAGTTCTGTTTTGCCTGAACTGAAAATATAGCAACACACTTATATAGCAAGAGTCATCACTGGCTCCAGAGATTCAAATTTAATGGAGCCCATGAATGTTTCATATCTTCAACGAAACCTCCATCCAAATCTGTCAGCAAATGGAAAAATATAATTGTAAAAACTCCCGTCACTCAGTAGTAAGGGAAAAATCCATCATTACTTATGAGGCAGTATCTCTTTAAAAACAAAAAGGCTTTGGGGAACATTCAGCCAGTTGAGCTATTACATTGGCTGAATACAGTGTATGAGGAAGAGAAGTAAGAAGGCAAAATCTGAGTGGCACTCGCACCACACTGAACACAAAGGCATGTGCACTATATTCTTTATACATCACCCTTTTCCTGTTGCTAGTTTGTATTATTGCCTTGACTTGCTTTTACAATGATTTCCCCCCTACACAGCAATGTTTCACTAGGAGGAAACCTGATCTCTCCAGCCAATGAGGATTCTCCAGAGTTCTCAGAGCTGCATGGAATGGTACATTTATCTGTGGGCTTTGGAAATTTGGAGAGGTGCTAATGTTTTAAATAATCACTGATCAGGTACTAAAAGCACAGACACTTTTTAACTGGGAGGTGGAAATTACTATATCACTGCCATTTAGTATGGCAAATTCTGCTAGTTTTCCTTTGCACACACAAATTGCAGTTTTTAGAAAGGTTTGCAGTGCACGATTGTCTTGGGCAGTCATAGCTTATGACACAATAAGATGTGCACAGCTGGGTAAATCCTTGCAGACAAAATAGCTTTTCCCCTTTATGTATAGGGACCAGCAGCAAGCCTAACTGTAGAACACTAGATATTTGTTTTCACTTTTTCAATAACATGTTCCTTAAAAGGACACATTCCATACTGATACACTTACATTTTGACCCAGTTCTCCTCCCTCTCCATATAACTGTTTACATAGTCTGCTTTGTTCTCCAAAATAAATTAATAAATAAATAGATAAATAAATGAATGAATGAATAAATAAAATGCTTTGTTCTAAATAAATCTAAAAATCAATGTCAGCAGCTCAGCCCCCAGGTGAACAAACCAATGTCTCTCAGGATCAATGGGATGTCATTACATAAAGGAAAATTTGGCTGAATATCAGGTAAAACTCTACCTAACGGTGGGATGTATCAGATCGTGGAAAAACCTCCCCAAGAAAGTGGTGGGTATTTGCATAGCTTGAATCCCTGAAACCTTTGGAGAGCAAAGTACTAGGAAATGCACTACAGAGAACAGCCCTGCATTGGCAGGGGCATAGAGTAAACAGGATAGAATAGGTCTTTTCCACCTCTAATGTCTGTGATTCTGTTAAATGTCTGTGATTAAATGTTAATATGTGTGATTCTATTTTTGTTATATTTCTAGCACAAGAGTACATCAAACTCTGTAAGGAAATCAATTTCAGCATCGAGTTTCCCAGAGGTTGTTACAGACGCAACAGAGATTTTAGACGTATTTAAAATACCTTGAAAGAGGATCTTTCAGAAATGAGCCTATTGCCTTTTACCAAAAGCACCTTGTTTTATCAGACTAAGCAGCGTTTCCAAACATCAGATTTAAATTTGTTTTCATTACATTTACGTCTCTTTGTTATAGGATGACCAGATAGCAAGTGTGAAAAATCGGGACAGGATGTGGGGGGTAATAGGTGCCTATATAAGAAAAAGCCCCAAAAATCAGGACTGTCCCTATAAAATCGGCACATCTGGTCACCCTACTTTGTTATTCATTCTATGGGCCACATCCCAAGAATTTACAAGTCCTGTTGAAATCGGTGGTAATTCCTGGTGTTCACCACTGGGCACTATGTTAGACTGAACATATTTCTTTGAGGCCTAACAGGATTCATTTAAGAGCTCTCAACAACACACTAAGAAGTCTTATTCACAGGGAGGTGAACATTAAGCACATGGCACTAACATAATAAACATAATTAATAACACCACATGGGCACCAGATGCCACTTACTTTGCTCTTCTTGCTGCTGGACATTTTATTCCTGAGGTAGCTGAAGGTGCGACTGACTTTTGTTCCACTTTTCCCTTCTAAATCTTTCCTGGAGGGGCTGGGAGGCAGGAAGTTGCCGCTCTCTTCAGACACACTAAAGTCAAAACACAGAGACTGTGGGTTTTTAAAAAAAATTTTTCCAGATCATGCAGAACAGGGTAAAAGACTAGAGGAAAACTTTCATGGTGTCAAGTATCAGGGGTAGTCATGTTAGTCTGTATCCACAAAAACAACAAGGAGTCCGGTGGCACCTTAAAGACTAACAGATTTATTTGGGCATAAGCTTTCGTGGGTAAAGTAAAGAAGTGAGGTTTTTTAACGCATGAAAGCTTATGCCCAAATAAATCTGTTAGTCTTTAAGGTGCCACCGGACTCCTTGTTGTTTTAGAGGAAACCTTGTTTTTTTTAAAAGAGCAAATACATTTTTCATCCAGCTATTGTAGCTAACTAACAGATTCATTGGTCAGTTCACATTTTTATATGAATAATGACAAGCTAAAGATTAAACTCTAATCAGCCACTTAGTCACATGTTGCAAGAGACTGTTTCTTTGGTAATATTTCTGTACTTCATAGTCTCAAACTATGACATTGTGCCCTCTGCTGCTTTAAGGGAGAAACAGCTTTTCATTAACACAGTAGTCAGCAATTTCCCATTCTGTATGGCTACACATACCCAGTCTCACTCGTAATTTATTGGCATAAACTGCGGTGTCTTCCATAACACACACAGAGCAGATGGTTATAAAGAAAGATATGTAGTGAAATCTGCACAAAGGACAGTCTCCACTGGGAAGCACCCTGTCTATAAAGTACCCCCAATATTTCCAGTACAATTTAATTAGAGCTTTTGTTAAAAATTATCTTTGCTAGACTACTAACTTTTACTGGTCCCTTAAAACAGAGCAAATAGGACTCAATTTGTGTTTATTTGTTAATCTATAGGTTCATTTCATGTCAAACTTTGAGCTATCAATAATTTCAGAAAGGGGCTTCCAGCAGCTCCCATTGGCCCGGAGTCGCGATCCGCGGCCAGTGGGAGCCACGATCGGCCGGACCTGCGGACGGGGCAGGTAAACAAATCGGCCCGGCCCGCCAGGGGCTTTCCCTACACAAGCAGCGACCCCTGTTTGAGAAACCCTGTCCTAGCACAATGGGGTCTTGGTCCATCACTGCGGCTCGTAGGTGCTACCACAGTACAAATAAATAGGAGCGTTTTTATTACGTTAGGGAAGTAGGAGGCACCGGGTCCTATAAAAACATGCACCATTTCCTGTCCAAATCCCCAGCATGCACTGTAAGAATTAAGTTCCAAAGGGGAAAACTAAAATACCTCCTCCCCCCAACACTTCTCCACTCCCCCACCCCAAAAGGAAAGGAAACACTGTAGGGATGTACATAAAGGAGTCATATTCCACATAAAACACACAGTCTTTCCAAGACATGCCAGAATACAAAAGTGAAACAGTCAGCTGAAGAAACCAAAGGGAGAGGAGAACAGTCAGCTGAAGAAACCAAAGGGAGAGGAAAACAGCAATAAAAGGTGCTCAAGAGCCTTCTGGGCAAGTCAGACAAGCCAGAACTGTCAGGAGAAGTAGCACAAAATATGAAGCAGTGATCAAAGACCCAGATCCCATGATGCCACAAATGCTACCTTGCCCTCATGCAGAAAGGAACTATTAAAGCAAGCATCCAGTCAGAACAGAGGATCTCTGCTTACAGACATGCAAGGATGAACAAAGTATATCTAAAAAACATGAGAATTTCTGCAATCATAAAAAAAATAGACAAAGGGAAAGGGAAAAAGTGGGAATAATATTTGGGTCTTGTGTAAATTTATGTTGATTAATAATAAATGAATAAACATTAAACATCCAGAATTAACCACTGTTCAGGAAAAGACAGTTGCATGGATGGATCCGTCTTCATTCCCAGTGTGGCAATTTTAAGAAATCTTTTATGATTCTAAACTGTTCTTCAATGTACAGAAATATTGGCCTGGTTCTCAGAGGGGCTGAGCACTTGCAGATCCCACTGAAGTCAAGAGAGGCTAGGAGTGCTCAATACCTCTAAAAAAAATAATCAGATCTATATTTTGGGCATTTCAACAGAGAAAAGATCAGACCATCACAGTACTGTACCTCTGAGACAATGAACTACTGGTGCTGTTGAACGATCGTGTGCCTGGAAAAGATTAAACAAAAATGTTAGACTGCGAAGTCTTGCTCACAGTAGTGCTAAAAACATAGTTCCTGGATTCAGGTAGTTTATGAAAAAGAGGGGACTGTTTAGAAGTTAAGGGCTCAGATATGTTTCTTCGTGTGCCCAGGGGAAAGAATGTTCACCACAGCCCATGGGATTCCAAGTTAGTGACAGAGGTGGAAAAAGAGGTGGGTTGCTTAGCGGTTTTATCATTCACCAGCTGTAAGGCAAAGGATGTGAATCTGTGATCTTCACTGGTACATTAAGAGTGCATAATTCCAAACTGCTAATTTAATTACAATAGGTGAAAATGAGAGACTTTGCCTCAGCGCTTTTATTTATACTCCATCAGAATGAATCTATTGTAAAATACGTCCTTATTTCATGTATAGAACAGAATTCTAGTTGATAAAATTATAGTTAATTTTCCCCTCACAACCCTTAAGCATGTAATAAAAGGATAAGGGAAACAAGAGAAGCCTTATTAATTTTTCCATTGAAATGTCTACAGAGGCAGAGCTTAATCACCCAAAATTGTGCTCTAGGAAAAAAACCATGTACAACATGCTACTGAAGTCCTCCAGTGACACAAATTCCTCTTGTTCACCAAGAAACCTACCTACACAGTCTGCTTGGAGCAGATTATCTAGCTGATGCTAGATGTTATTGAGTAGCTGCTTAGTATCTGGGAGTGCTAAAAAAATCCAAATAAATCAATTCAGATGGAGAAAGATGCCTGATCCTTCCTCCAGGAACTAGGCATGGCAGGACTCTAAAGGACCCCTTTAAAGTATTTTCAAACATGCTACAATGACAGCAAGCAACATAGCTGGTCTTATTATTAGGATTTTGTAATTGCCACAAGAACAATGGTACTTTGGCTTCAAACACTGTTAACTGAAGTTAGAGCTAAGAGCTAATGCAAATGAACTTAGCACTTGGCATCCGAAGCAAAGGGCAGATCAGTACCCAGAGGCTATAAAGTTTATTAAAATACCACATTTCTTCAGGATCGGCCCATCCCCACTTCTAAAATAAATAAATACAGTCTCGATTACTGACTACAGTTCCTAGAATAGCATGAGAGAAAGCTATTTTTTTTTACCTTTCATTCTTCGATATTCATGAATTAAATAGTGGTCTAACCTGGTCACCTAGTACTGGTTTAGGAGACCCTTTTTGTATGTCCTCTGTGGAGCCTTTAGTCTAGCAAGTGATCTGTCTCAAATCCATCACATAGTGCAATGATATTCATTCAATCAAACTCCATACTATTTACTATCTATCTCCGGTTTTTGAATAGTGCCTATTACCTGAGTATCTAAGCATTGAACAAGTAATTTAAAGGCTCAAACTGTTGTCCATGGTGAACTTCATAGTGGACTCTGCTCTTCACATCAACTTCAATCTACTCATCAACATAGGTTAAACCTCTTTGCTCGCTCACTCGCTCTCTATATATTTAACCATCATCTGCCTTGACTGAATTTAAACACTTCATACAAAACCTATGAAGTATTTTACCATCCTATACCGTCACCAGAATAAGTGGGATGAAGCAACATTTAATCAAGAGCTGCAATAATTTGTTGTTCATGATCCAGCTTTCAGCATCTCTGAGAATTCCTGAGCTGCATGGCATTTCAACTATGCAGTTGCTGTTCATCCCGTGAGACAATACTTTACCTTGAACAGAGAGAATCATTGATAGTGGTGTGCAAACCAACCCAGACAAAATAAGAACCAATCCAAATTCTGAACTAAACTGCTTTTTACTAAACCTAAAACTAAACGTTTTCAAAAACGACTGTATGACAGCATTCAGATACCTGTTATATTCGCCATAAAAACAGACGGATGGACAGAGAGATTTCCCTCCCTCAATACTTTCTGTATTCCTTCTACCCCGGTGCTTCCTGGCTCTGCCTGGAACCAAAAGCGGAAGTGCTGGGCAACAGCAAGAAAATCTCATCAGTGCCCTGACTGGATAGCACCTGAAAAAGCCTGTTCTTTTGAGATTTGCAGCCCCACTGTGCAACTTCAATGAGTCTGGATAAGCAGCCAAACTTTTGGGTGCTTATCTGAACCTTCTGAGCTTCACCATCAACGATAATTTCATATAGTAGATGGACTTAAAATAATTCATAAGTTTCGTGATACAGGAAGAAGCTGCAGGATTGGCATATTCCAATGAGAATGCCTGAATGACAGAAAACAGCTTGCAGCGCCCTATGACAGCCAGTAATTAAACTTAAGGGGGCCAAAGAATTCCAAAAGCCTGCTCACAACCAACTAAACTTTCCGTAAAATGTACAGACCAGCTCGTCAGGTAATAATTTACCCATCTGAAATCTGCAACTCAAAAAAAAAAAAAAAGAAAGAAAGGTAATCTAAATATATGATTGTGTCATTCCAAAGGATGTGTAGAGATATTGGAGGAAGGTAATTAAAATGCACACTTGATCTGAAAGTAAATGCATCCATCTCCTCTGTCAGATATGAGCCCTGGAGAGGTGGAAAAATAACAAGTCTAGGTTTATTGTATCTAAAAATACCTGTGGCTAAAGCCACCTTTATATAAAGCCATCACAGAACTGTTTGAATGAGAGGGATTACAACAAACACCCAGCGAAGTAGGACCACAGGACATAGGTCTTCTTGGGTCACTGAGTCCAGTCTCCTGTTATCGCGGGCAACTCCATCATATAATCAGCTTATAAAGGTGTCAAGTTCCATCTTCCAAGCAGTGTGGTAGTTTGTCCCCTGTACTCCTATTGTTCCACAACCTCACTTCTATGATGGTTAGAAACCACCTTATTTCCAGCTAAATTTATTCATGGTCAATTTATACCCATTTGTTCTTGTACCAACACTGCAATAGCTCCTATCCCACTTCGATGTTTACCCCCAATGTATTTAGAGAGAGCAACCGTATCCCCTCTCAGCCTTTGTTCTGATAGGCTAAGCCAGCCAAGCTCTTTAGTCTTGTCTTGTAAGATCGACTCTCCATTCCCCTGATCATCCTAGTAGCCCTTTTCTACTAGTTTGAACTCATATTTCTTCCAGATTGAACTCATATTTCTTCAACAGGGTGACCAGAACTGTACATAGTATTGTAGATGAGGTCTTATCAGTGCCTTTTACAATGGCATTAATACTTCCCTATCTCTACAGGAAATATCTCACTTGATACATCCCGGGATCGCATTTGTTTTTTCTGTGACTGCATTACATTGGTGGCTCATAGTCATCCTACAGATGATTCATACAACCAGGTCTTTCTCCTCCTCTCTCATTTCCAAGTGATGAGCCCCCAGCTTATGGAACATTTTTATGTTCTGGGGAAGTAATAAACTAAATTTTTAAAGCTCACTAGTCATAACGGGATGGTTGAGGGAAAGAACACAAGACAGTCTGGGCTATTCTGATATTAAATGGTCACTCTGCGTTCTGGCAGGATGACTTTTTTTTTTTTTTTAAGTTTGGCTGGGGAGAAGTCTCTTTTACTACAATGAGAGGGGTAAGCTATAACAAAAAACCCAATCAACCAACCAAAAACATTGCATGAACATCTTTGTCCTGGAGGGAAAAACACAACAGGTGTGGCCTCAACCAGAAAATCTGGACCTAGATTTTGAGCTCCCGAAATTTGAGCGTGTTTGGCTCAGTTGTGTGCTTTTAACTCACCAGATAACAGGGGCAGCTGTGAAATTCTAATCCGAATCAATCGAATCAATGCTCAGACTGCAAATGCCCATAGTGGACAAACTCTCGCCAGTGCAGTTTATGAGCATTCAGATCCACACACATGGTTTGGGGTCTCATCTCCACTGATATTCCCAGCGTGCTGGAATAGCCACAATATAACCATTTTTTTTAAAAGACTAACAACAATATTTCCCATTCCCATGGCAGTAGGTACAACACACTTACTGACCTGATACAATCAACCTTTTCCAGCCTCCTTGATGTGTCAGAAAGGAAGAATATTGTGAACACATCAAAAATTAATTAGCTGAGAAGTCAAGGTGTTGGAATATTAAAAGCTTTGGATTAAAATCCTTTCATTATGCTGTTACTGAAGCATTTAGACACAACGGCAAAGGTGAAGCTGTTAGGCATCATGCAATGGAAAGATTAGCTTAATGCTCACAAGCTAAAACAGCCAGGTCTAAAAAGCAGAAATACCTTCCCTTTACCTCCACCCATAATGGCTGCAGTTCATGTAAAATGATTACTTACTATCCAACTCCTCCTCCTCATCACTGGAAGAAGAGCCAACAGAAAAGAGAGTTTTAGACTTAGGGATGAGCGGAGAGATGTTGAAGGAGAAGGAGATTCGTCCGCATGGTCGAGTCCGTCTCTGGGCTGAGAAGTGGGTTAACACCAGACATTAGAGCATGCATGAAAATGCATTTAATAATAAAAAGGAGAGGAAAGCAGCCAAACGCAAACTAAAAATAAAGCAAAATAAACGTCTGCAGAGCAGCTGGTTTCAGAAAAAGCATAGGCAGCAAAGAATTCAGCATGTTTTCATTTTTATTTTAAAAGGTGCAAGTTTAATTCCATGCATAACTTTGGGGTCAAGGCTTCTCTTATTTTCGCTGGCAGCTTTTTGTAGCAGTGCGCAATAGGATTATATATTTGAACAATTATGTTTCCAAATACAGTAAAATCCCAGAATAAACAGCACCTACTGAATTTATTGGGATAATTGCCAGGGAATCCATTTCAATGTCTCAAAATACTGGTTAAGTGGCACACCTTGTCCATTTAAATGGCATACCGGGTGCTATTACAGCCATACAGTATTGCTGAACTGTTGGCTTTATTTATTTATTTATTTAGTGTTGTTGCCACCATTGCACTCTTAAAAGATCCAGTTAATTTTATGCTTGTGAAAGGTGCTGAATTGATAGCACTGGAGAGCTAAGCTCCCTAGTTTATCTTTCAAACAAATATAGCATTCACAGCAGCAGCCTTCCTCCTACTATTCTTTTCAAAGGGCATACCTCTTGTTCTACAGGAACTACTTATAGCAAGGACGAATCTCCATGACCTATTCAGTCCAACTTTAATGAGTCTGCCAACTAGGGCGCCAAATTATTTCGTGACGTGGACCCCTGTAACAGGACTGAAGCTCGCAAAAACTCATAGGTATAATTCTGTCACATACTTAAATGTTTTGCTTTTTTTCTTATTTTAATGCAGTTTGTGAAATGACAATGTTTCTCTCCTGGTCTGTGTTTTTTTCTAGGAAACAGGGTCAATGCTTCCCAGCATGTTTCAGTACACTCTTAAATCTACACAGATGAAGAGCATTCTACTGCACTGGCTTTTTAAATTAATTTATTTTAAGAGAAGTGCCTTAATAGCAGGAGACCGTCTAATCTTTGGCTAAAGAGAGTAGTTTTCTTGAAACAGAGGCACAGTGTCCTATCAGCCATAATAGCTCTTATGGAAAAGTACTTTGGAATTTAATAGGGATAAAACAGTATCAATTTAGTAGGATTCTATAAAGTTACTCTTAACAAACCTGTAGGATGAGTATGATTCTCTATTAAATCCTGTAAGTTTTTAGCCATACTACAGAATTCTACAGCACAGATATGATTCCCTATTAAATTCTATAGGATGGCTATTATTTTCTATTAAACACTACAGGGATTTTCCATATGGGAAAATAGAGGCAAAAAGGAGAAAGAGGGAAGACTGATACTCAACTTGAAATGTGCATAGTAAAGGATTTATGGAGAGGAATTGCTTTTCAGTGCAATTTAGAGTCACGCAAAAGTAGCCTTTTCTTTAAAGAGCAACCAAGCAGACATAAGATAGCACATCAATTTGGAATACTGCAGTTAGCTGCAAAAAGTCACCAAAGAAAATAGGGAGGTAACATACATAGTTACCTACAGGAACAATTGGTGGGGGGGAAAATTGACCTATCTTTTAAAAACCTTTCTTCAAGATCCATGTAATTTTTTGAGTCTTCAAGCCTTTTACCACACAAAACAATAAATGCTTTAATGCTTTATTTTCTTAAGCATACTAGCAATGCCTACAACAAAACTTAGCCTTTCCGAGCAATGCAACAATAACAAATCAGCGCATATATCCTAGAGCTTCTGAGCAATCCTTTGTCACACATAAACTTGCGTGCATGCATGCACAATAGAGGAAACAAATGCTAAGGAATCAAATTTCAGTTTTCAAGAAACAACTGAAAAGAACAAACAAACATCTTTTTGACTATTTATAGAGTCTCTTGTATGTTTTTGGTTCTGTACTTTAAGACAAAATGGAAATTCAGAATGCACAGGATTACCCAGACAAAACAAGCAACATGATGAAAAATCTCCCGCAGTGTTTTCTCTGTCACTGGACAATATGCCCACGCATGGGAGGACTGGTCAAGGTCATGTGACACACTCAAGAACCAATGGCACTGCTTAATGCAAAACACTCAGAGATGCATTTCCCAGTGGAAGGCATTTAGCTGGGACATTTGCAGACAAAATTAAGTTATAGTTTTATTCATATACCCTATTAAACTTGCTGATGGACGAACAAATCACTCATGTTCCCTGTATCTTCGCTCTGAAAACCACGATGGTGAAGAATTATTTTTTCTTCTTTTTAGGTTACTATCTTGTCAGGCTATTCTCAAAGAGGAAAGATTAGCCACAATATTTTAAATGTAAAGAGAAGAGGCTCCCCAGGCATGGCTTAGTTCCTACTTCAGTTTAGTTATTTTTAGAAGTTCCTGTATGCAATTGTAGCAATTCTCCTCACTGGAAATGTGTTATTCCAAAATTGGGAGCAGCCTTCAGCATATTCCAGCCAATAGTTCTTGCGAACTCTCTGATTATATAAAACGCTGCAGCATTAGCATTTGTGAATGCTAAGTGCACATCAGCCAATTCCTTCAGGATAGTGTGGATGCAGCAGGAACAACAGATCTGGAGAGATTAGAGGAAGTGCAACTCTACAACCAGCTTCCAAACCAACACATGACATGCACATGCAGAGACCAAGATAAGGCCAAAATCCCCCAAACATTTACCCAGTTGGGTTTTATTTTTAAAGCTTTTGTGCAAAACAAGCTGTTTTCTTCCCATCCAGGCACCTTGGAGTGTTTGGGATAAACTTTATTTTATATCATATAGCATAACACAAGAACCAGGGGCCACCAAATGAAATGAATAGGCAGCAGGTTTAAAATAAACAAAAGGAATTATTTCTTCAAACAGACAATGAACAGTCAACCTGTGAAACCCTTTGTCACAGGATGTCGTGAAGGCCAAGACTATAACAGGGTTCAAAAAAAGAACTAGATAAATTCATGGAGGTTTGGTCCATCAATGGCTATTAGCCAGGATGGGCAGGGATGGTGTCCCTAGCCTCTGTCTGTCAGAAGCTGGGAATGGGCGACAGGAGATGGATCACTTGACGATGACCTGTTCTGTTCATTCCATCTGGGGCGCCTGGCATTGGTCACTGACAGAAGACAGGATACTGGGCTAGATGGACCTTTTGTCTCACCCAGTATGGCTGTTCTTATGTTCTTATAAAATTATTCAAGTGGACAGAATAATCATGGACAATTAAACTTGTTCTAGATTTTATTTACTTTATTTACTTCTATGAAATCACTGAGATTTATTCTTGTAGAACTATGTATAGACTAAGTACGCTGTAATGAACAGATCAATGTTCAGTTTTGGAAATCCAATAAAAGTTATGTATTATACCGTGAGATCCTCCAACAAAAAGGCACAAAAGCACTTCACCAACATTAAGACTCAACGCACCCTTGGGCTGGTAAGAATTATCATCATGCCTGTTTTAAAGATGACCTTGCTAAAGATCAATCTGGGTGGCACTTGTTCTACAAGGAGGCTACATCCCTTTGGGATTTGCCATGATGATTATGATGAAATGGAGACACTGAAAGGTGAAGTGTTTTGCCCAAGTTTCCACATTCAGTAAGTGGCAGAGCTGGGAACAGACCTTATGACAAAAATTTTCAAAATGACTAATGAGTTTGAATGCCTTACTTTTTAGCTGTCTAACTTCAAACATCTTAAAGGGACCCGATTTTCAGAAAATCAGGCTTTTCTAAGGTATCTCAAATTAGCCACTCAGAAAGCTAGACAGTCTTGAAAATTTAGGCCCATAATTTGGCCCAGCTCTAGCCACCAGACTGACCCTACTATTCTACCCTAAACTGGTTTGATTAACAATATTCCATTTCCATAGTCTCGTTTGAGTTACCACTTTCATTCCCTGCATATATAACAGGGGTAGGCAACCTATGTCATGCATGCCGAAGGCGGCACGCGAGCTGATTTTCAGTGGCACTCACACTGCCCAGGTCCTGGCCACTGGTCCTGGGGGCTCTGCATTTTAATTTAATTTTAAATGAAGCTTCTTAAACATTTTAAAACCTTATTTACTTTACATACAACAATAGTTTAGTTATATCTTATAGACTTATAGAAAGAGACCTTCTAAAAACGTCAAAAAATATTACTGGCACGCAAAACCTTAAAGTAGAGTGAATAAATGAAGACTCAGCACACCACTTCTGAAAGGTTGCCGACCCCTGTTATATAGAGTGCTCTGGTTGGGCTGACATTAATTAGACAAAAACAAATATAAAAAAGGGAGGGATTTGTGACCAAGTTTATCTGCTCCCAATTCAGGTCTTGCTGGTACCTGTAATGTGCATTAAGAGGGAAACCTCTATGAAATGGGTCACAGTTTACTTGAAAGTGAAGTGGCATAAGTCTTCTACTGATGCAATCTCCTCAGTGAACCCAACAGAAAGTTTCCAAGTAATGGGGAGAAAAGCATTAGGTTGCCAAGCTTTCTGGTCCTCTAAAGAAGTCTGTTTTTCTGGGACTGTGTTATTTAGAGTGTTTGGTTAGCAACTAGAAATGATGCCAACAAACTGTTTACTTAAAAAAAAAATGAAGGGCTTGAGTAAAAAGAGGAAAGAGGGTGTGACATAATATAGAGTAAGATGTAGGTTTTTTTATTGGATGGATTTGGTGGTGTTTTGGTTACTGTTGCTATGGGACACATCCTTTAGGCCATATGCTTATTAATCATGGAAGAATGAGGGCAATGAACTTAAAAATGTCACAAGGCACCCTCTCTGTACGGTTCTCCCTGTTAACTTCCAAACGAAATAAAACTCTCTACTTTAAAGCATGTCTTTTTGCTAGGAACAGGTCCTTTTGGGTGTGACGCTCCCACTGAATGGCTGTTTTGTCACTGAGTTCAGGGGAGGAGCCCCATGATGAAGCTAGGTGAAACAGAATTAGTTTTTATAAATGTAAGGTCAAACGAATCTCTGGTGTAACTATTAACTTTGTTTGGATGATTTTGACCAATGGGCCAAAAACAGACAGGTTATTTTTAGTAAAATGTAATCCACAATAGGTAAAGACTGATGATCATACGCATTTCAGTAATGAGAAAAAGCTCAGAGCTGGTCTCATCAAGCCAATGAGGAATTGTATAAAAGCAGACCAAACATACTGCCTGGCCAACACTTAGTGAGGAGAAGAAGTGTGTGGTCTTCTCAAGCACATCTGGAATAAAGAAGACTTTGCAAACTACTTATTCTTTTCACAGAATTTAACTTAAGAAAAGCACCCCAGACTTTTGACATTTCACCCCTGCATCTGTTGCTTCTCCTCAAAGTATGCAACTTGAAATTATGCCCTTCAACCCACAGAAAGGTTGATCCGGGTAACAAGAATATTAATGAGTAAATTCCTTTAGAGAACAAATATCAGGAAGGCCATTCCCTCTCTGGCCTAAACACTAGTCTTATGGCTTTTCTCCTGAGGATACAGAAGATTCGGATTCCATCTCTCTACATCTCTCAACTCTCCAAGATATGGAAAAGTAATACCTCAAATGAGGAAGCATTATAGTAACAGCAGAGGAAGAAATTCAAAAGGATACATGATTTATCATGAACATAATCAGTTTTTTTATAATATACTCAAGAAACATCAGTTCTAATACCAATAATTTATGTTAACAGAGTAAAATAATTCTAGGTATGCAAGGTGGTAAATTTGGGTCTAAAAATGAGTGATGCCCCTTTTTTAAAATTAAATGCAATAGAGAAGCATACCTCTACTTCAAGTAATAAGACAGAAAGAAAGCTGGAGGGATTCTATCTTGGGGAGTTAGCAAGGGGTACGTGAATACTGCATATGGGATGATAAGGCAAATGGAAAGTCATGTTTACTCACTGTCTAGTCCTGGTTGAGTGATTGTCATTAGCGAAATGGATTTGGTCAGCGGAGAAGTGGCAGAAGTACAGAAACTAAATCCATGTGGCTGTGATCTTTGGCGTGTCTGTGGAATAGAAAACAACTCTATTAAGAAGATATGCCAAGCAATGCCCTCACCCCAACTGCAGACTACAGTCTAGTGTTTAAATGTATTAGTTGCCCATCCCTTTAAATACTGGAACATTAAAACACTCAAAAATACCTTCCCCAAAAGGATGGGCCCAACTAGAGTGGTAGGGTACAAAAATGGTGAATTGCAGCATGACAAAAACACAGAGGAATTGGAAAAGTGAAATGCAATGTCTTTAAAAATGGAAAACAAATATAAGTATGTAACAAAAATAGAGGCAAGCACAGGCTGCTTCCTTCTCTGGCAAGCCAATAAAATGTATGTTTGTTGTCTGATGACCAATGAAAATACTGCTGTGATTTCAACCCCGCCAGCTGTAGCCTATAGAGATGACATTTGCTTATGTTAAATAGAAATGTGCTGAAATGTAAGTAGAAAATATGCTTTTGGGCCTTAAATTTGGGCATGATAATAATAAGGCCTAGTAAAATATGAGCGAAGTGAGATCATTTAGACGCAAGTTAGAGATAAATTCGGACACAATCCTAGGCCATGTTGTAAACAGATTTTGGTTTTAACTAGTTTTAACAAGTGACTTAGATAAAATGTGAATGTTTTAGAAGAATGCTATGTGTATTGATAGTTATTGGAATGATATTTACGTAGACATTAAGAAAGATTATGTGTAATATTAAACAACCAATGAGAAAGTAGAAAATATTTAATTATGGTAAATACGGTAAAAGGTAGGCCTAATGCTAATTAATTAAGGGGTGTCATTATAATTGATTATATAAAGAGTAGTATGCTAATTTGGGGTACCAGAGAGAGAAAGGATTATATACTCATTCTTCTCATCCTGGGACTGATCAGCCTGGATGCACCATTTTATCCTGGACTGTGGGTATAAATGCAGTGTATGGCTATACTGTAATGCCTGTCTGCTTTAACTCATTATTTTATTTTAAATAAAGTCTTTAATGCTGTCCCTCACTGTGTCATTCACAGTCCTCCATTACATTAAATTATCTGTTACTGCCCCAGAAGCTCGAACCTTAAAGAGTTCAGTTTGGTTCTATTGCTTATCCTTAGCCTATTAATTGGGAACGCATACATCAAGGTTACACATCGGCTGTCAGTACAAAATGGCAAGAGTCTGACACTGAGGGTATGTAGCTGTAACAATGGACTTTCAATGAACACCATTCATCAAAGCAATGGCTAAGAGATACAATCCCACATCGTAATGCCAGCTCTCACAGATCAGTTCTCATGAGCCCTGGTTACTCCCTTCACCTAGGGAAGTGAGGATTTACTTAGGCTGTGACTAAAATGCCACTTTCAACACCACTTTGATGCTCAAGTGACAGATGCACTAAGCAACACCAATTTCCTCTGTGTGAGACTCATGAAGATGTCAAAGAAAATCAATGTGCCAGGATCAGTCAACAAAGACTATCTTCAGCAGTTAAACAGGGGCAGCTGAATAACCCCCAGTTCTTTTGTGTCTGCCCAGAGAAGTACAGTAACTCCTCACTTAACGTCCTCCCGCTTAACGTTGTTTCAAAGTTATGTCGCTGCTCAAATAGGGAACATGCTCGTTTAAAGTTGTGCAATGCTCCCTTATAACGTCGTTTGGCTGGAAGAGCAGCGACTTTACAAGGGACCATTACACAAGTTCCTCTTCTCCGCCTTCTCCCCCTCCCTCCCAGTGCTTTGTTTGGCGGCGCTTAGGACTTTCTGGGAGGGAGGGGCAGGAGCGGGGAAGCACAGCGTCTCCACTCTTCCCCCTCCCTCCCAGAAAGCCTTAAGCGCTGCCTAACAGCTGTTTGGCGGGGCTTAGGACTTTCTGGGCAGGGGAAGGAGCGGGGATGCGGCGGGGGTGGGAAGAGGTGGGCCTGGAGTGGAGCGGGGACGGGAAGAAGCGGGCCTGGAGCATCCCCGGGCAAAGTCGGCGCCTGTTCTTCTCCGGGGAAGCTGCCGCTGCTGCGAAGTTGCTTCCTAGCGTCCTTGCCTGCAGCAGGCTGTGCCTGTGGGGGGTAAGCCAGGGGCACTTCCCAACCACAGTACTGTACAGTATATAATGCCTTTTGTCTGCCCTAAAAAAATTTCCTTGGAACCTAACCCCCGCATTTACATTAAATCTTATGGGAAAATTGGATTCGTTTAACATCGTTTCACTTAAAGTTGCATTTTTCAGGAACATAACCACAACGTTAAGTGAGGAGTTACTGTATTATGGTGGAAGTGTGCCTTTCAGCTATTCAATGCATTTAATATATTTGCCTTTTAAATAAAACAGATTGAAGATACATGTCCACAAAACACAGGCCCATCTCTCCTGATTAAATCATCCCCATCTACCTCCTCTCCAAGAAGGTGAACCTAAATTTGCATAATTCTCCATTTGTTATATTGCATTTAGTTGCTGCTTGTAACAGTAGGATGAGACCATTAAAAAAATCAGAATACAGGTTATTATGAAAGAGAAAGGTCCTCATTTTCTTATACATTATGGGTATAAACCTAAAAAACGTAACATAAAATAATACTTAGTACTTATATATGCTTCACATCTTCAGAGTGCCACACAAACATTCATTTTTTTAAGCCTCATAACACCTCTATAGGAGAAGTGTTATTAACTCCATTATACAGAAGCAAAGTGACTTTTCCAAGACCATCCAGTCCGTAGCAGAGAACTCAGGAGTTACTTGTTCCCTGTCCTAGGGTCTAACCATGCTGCCTTTATGGCTGAGTAGCAAGGTCGCTTTGATCAAGTGGGAGTGATGCACCTTTTAGCCTTTGCCAGGCACATATCTATATTAAAGATGAGAATATCTCTGTATTATGCATGCAAAGAGGACCCTCACTTGGGCAAAGTTTCGGAGCCTTTGATTTAGAGTTTTGTGAAAACCCAACAATAAGAAAAGTACAGCTTTACCTGACGGTCAAAACCTCTGATTTCCCCCTGCTCAGATTCTACTTCCTCTTCAGTGAGTGAGACCAAGGAGCCACGTTCGTCACTAGCAAGTGGACTTCGCCTGAGGTCTTTGGAACTCAAAGAGGAAGTCTCTAAATTTGAGGAGGGCTTCTTGTTATCATCGGAGTCTCCTGCAAGGCCTTCTAGGCTGTAACTGAAGAAAAATCAGAGAGGTTAGACCCTGAAAATTCTTAATGCTTTAACATAGAATGTGGCGCCTGAACTGTGTGCATGAGCCACGTTCTAATTCAAAAAGGATGCAACCTCAACATTCACCGTGGAGTGAAACGTATATTATTCCCTCAGTTTGTGTTACTTCCTTGAGTAATATACGGGACCTAGTGCAGGTAGCAGCTTGTGGTGTTCACTGCAGACAGCAGTATCTTGGTACACTCAGGCAAATGGTTGCGTGAGAATAATGGACCAATACATTTCTGTGTTATTGGACTCCTTCTCACTCTCTTGAACAGTGCAAAAGAAAAACCGGGAGCTTTCTTAGGTGTGCTTATTTCCACTCATTCCATTCTCTCCGCTTCAAATGATATACTGGATGCGGCTCAATTTAAGCTAGACATAGCTGGTATATCCTGATGCTATTTGCCCCTGAACAGAAGTTCTATGTTGAAATGTTCTATATCCTCCCATAGCTATGAAGCCATTGATTTATAGACAGCAATATATTGAATGTTTACAACTCTTCTTCGCAGAGATGTTCCTTGATGCTACTTAGCATTTGCCACTGTACAAGGCTTTGGCAGAAAGCAGGGCATTAGTGCCAAAATCTAAGTATTAAATAAGTGCCGTCTCCATCGGCCAATGAATCACATTTCAGCGTTTGCCTCTGCAGCTAGGTTGTCCAACTGAGCCAGACACGATCACTTAAAACAAAACAAAAAGCATTTGTCTGCAACATTGGTGCTTATGAAAGAGTTGGCCAGACTCAGCCACAGTGACGGCTGCTGATATGCAAGTTTTCCCTACGAAGAGCCACGCTAGAGTAGCTCAATTCTCACCTGCAACATTATCGTCCCAGCCTCACCATTCTATCAAAAGCACTGTACCCAGCACCTCAATCCTGACCTGCAGCATCCCTTGCAATTCCAAGCCCGGGTTACCCTACAGATCTGTAGAGTCACCTCATTCCTGACCTGCAGTGCCCCCAACTATGCCAGTCTTAGATCCCCAACATAGCTCTATCACTGAAGCTCAATTCTCATGTGCAGCAAACGCTGCTATTCTGATCCAGGGCCTTCCTTGAGAAAGGTGGCTTTTGTTATGGTCCAATATACAGTAGGAACTAAAGATGACACCAATACACACATTTTCATTTTTGACATGAATGAGGATTTCAGCCCCTCTTTCTAAAGGTGAAAGATGAACAAATTAGTCCCAGTGCACCTCCTGGCATCTTTCGGATAGGATCCTGCTATATAACCTTAGCATTTCAAATACTTCTTTTTTCAAACTTTGGAGTTGAATCAATTGCTATTTAATGGCCTGTGAGTGCCTGAAGACAAAATGTCAATTACAGTGACACTTTTATGTTCTTTTGATTGTCCTCTCTATGCATCGTATATTATGTGACAATTTGCTGTGGTTGGATAAGGGGCAAGTGTTTTACAGAAAACATTTAATATGTACAACACACTTGGACTCAAGGTTAATCATGAAATCTAACTCACTATTGAGTTAACATTCAAAACGTGTTAAAAGGAAAAATAAAATACTTTGTAATGTACAGTGGAGCTTTAAATCCACGTAGACACCAAATGGATACTAGTATTCTACATATCACTGGAGGAGCTGGTGGTTGACAAACATGTATCGTCTCAAAAGCAAAAGCTGAAGTAAATCTTAAATCAGAAGAGACAGACATCTGGCTTCCAAAGATTTTTTCAAGTTAGTAAACGAGAGGCAGACAAATCACAGAATTTGCAATTTTATCAATTCACAAAAGCCTTTAATTGCATTGTGTTTAGCTATAGCATGCATTGTAAAATTTACTCCCAAACATCTGCAAGGGGAAATCTGTCCCACTCCTATTATCTAGGGAGGACAGGCTTCTATTCTTCCAGCCCAAAATCACGTTGGTAGTTTGCTGTGATCTTGACATCTATCCTCTAATAACTGGGCTCAGAACAGCAACTCTCTTCAGACATGCCATCAAATAGTCATCAGCTGATAATGATCTGTGGTTTTTACCTACTGTATTTGGATCACATTTAAATCAGTGTTCTAAAGTAAATGATCTGTATTCCAAACTTCAGAGTTATCTAGCCTCCAGAAAATACAGTTAGAAATTCTATCCTTTAACTGTTGGAGGCAAAAATAAATCTGGGTCCAGATCTTCAGCTCTGCCAATGTACCTCCGTTGAGGATCTGACCTGTGATAATTAATTCTGACTCTGGACTTTCTACAGGACACGCAAGTTTTAAGTGCCTGGGAAAACCAAATCTGTGGTTATCAGATTTTGTTCTAGAGAGGTTTAAATGACTAGCTTCTCTGCTCAAGAGAGAGCAAAAAGAACTCTCATTGTACTAGAAGCAGTCTGCATGAATGTAAACGCCTACAAAATATCAGTCAGTATGGAGGAAAACATAACTGTATCTCATTAACTCTGGCTTAGATTCTTTTGCTGTCACTTTCATTGCTCTGATTGTATGGAAAGATGTGCCTAAAAATCATCACAGGAAAAAAAGCAGCTCCAGGTGAATAATGCAGCTTCTCTGACACTCAAGACTAGCAGAGATTAACCAACACCTTCGCCTGCACTTCAGTCTCTGGAGGACCCAACACCAAATGTGACTGGGGGGGGGAACAGACAAAGCGAACAGACACAAGCACATTCCAGCCAGAGCAGCAGAGAAACAGACTACCACACAAAGAGCTAACACTGTGTTTGCAATGCTCCTTTGCTGCTGCACATTTATTTATACCATACCTTCTACAATTAAAGTCAGCACCCATGGTAATGTACTGTACGCCAGAGGGACACCAGCTCAAACTGAGGATATCAAAGGCAAAGAAAGGAAAAGGGCTGCAGTTATTGGATTGTCACAGAAAGGGAATGCTTCAGGACTCGGTTAAACTTATTTAATTTTAGAAAGATTTTTGCATTTTATGTTAATGAATGGTGGGTGAAAGGTACCAGTTCTGCAGTCCCAGGACACTAAAGCCCTGTTAGTTACCACAGAACAGGGATGGTGCAGGGAGTGGAGCAGTGCAAGCTTCCCTCGAACTGCTTCCACCAATGGGTGCCAATACTGAACTGGAGGTGAAAGGGGAGCTCACTCCATGTCCCATGGGTGAAAATCTGTACCAGCTGTGAGGGAACTTTTTATTCATTTAATTGGCATATGCAACCCAGTCAAGCCAAGCCATAGCATTTTATAGAGAGAGAATGGGATTGAGACCCACAAAGGCCAATTTCACATAAAGCAAATGGCCATGAGGTAACAGGTCTATTAATAACAACAGTAATCAGCACTACTATGACACCTTCCATCCAAGGATCTGAAAAATGCATCACAACCATTGAATGGATTAAGCTCCCCCCACATCAGGTAAGCATATTAACCTAATTTTACAGATGGGGAAGAATGAAGAAGAGAATAAGTGATCTGATCAAGGTTGCACAGCAAGTCAATGTCAGAGCCTGAACAGAAACTACGTCTCTCCTGACTCCAAATTCTGTGCTTTAACCACTAGGCAATGCGTCTTGCTTTTTATTTCACAATGAATCTAGGATTAATCCGAATCAGGGACCGTGAAATGAAAGTTTCTCTTGTCAAAATACTAGTGCCAAGAACCAAACAGTCTCCATCTTGCATGTAAAACAATTAGAATTTCAAAATACAGTGACAATTTCTTTGGTTCTCATTTTAAACAATGGTTTCAATTATTATTTCTTTGCGAGTTAGCATTTACACTGTTAAATTTGGCCCTACAAATATGCCCAACAGAGTCCAATTGCAGACTCTTCGAGCACAGAGGAACTGATTTTCTATTCAGCTGTGGTGCTTAAAGGGGGCAGAAAACTGCCCCAGGAAAAACCCATTGCATAAGAAAGGTCCTGCACCAACACAGAGCCACCAGGGTAACCTTACACTGGTCCTGTTCCCAGCTCCCGGGGTAGGAAGCATGGCTAGAGAGCACTGTGCTCTGGCCCAGGGGGCTATGGGAAACAGAATGTACGTTTGAGCAGCCCTAGAGCTGCTCTGACATCAGGGGTTGGGCAGGGTCCAAGTGGCCCCAGAATACAGGGAGTGCAAGGAGGCATAAAGCCATCTTTCCCTTGCCCCTCTTTCTTCCAGCACTCCAAGCAAAACTGGAAGTACTCAGAAATGGGGCCAAGGAACCTAAATGAATAAAGAAGTAAGAACAGTTAACTGAAGAACCTATGGTGTTTAGTCTGAGGGTATCCAGCAGCAGTTTGTCTAGGAATTAAAGGTAGTTTCATATTGAGGCTGCTGATTGGGCCATGATTAAGGCCCTACCAAATTCACAGCCATGAAAAACGCATCACGGACTGTGAAATCTGGTCTCCCCCTGTGAAATCTGGTCTTTTGTGTGCTTTTACCCCATACTATACCGATTTCATGGGGGGAGACCAGCATTTCTCAAATTGGGGGTCCTGTCCCAAAAGGGAGTTGTGAGGGGGAGGTGTCACAAGGTTATTTTAGGGGGAGTCGCAGTATTGCCACCCTTACTTCTGCATTGCTGCCTTCAGAGCTGGGTGGCTGGAGAGCGGCGGCTGTTGGCCAGGCACCCAGCTCTGAAGGCAGTGCCCTGCCAGCAGCAGCACAGAAGTAAGGATGGCAATACCATACCATGCCATCCTTACTTCTACACTGCTGCTGGCGGCGGCTCTGCCTTCAGAGCTGGGCTCCCAGCCAGCGTGGTGCTCCCGTGCTCCAGCTGCCCAGCTCTGAAGACAGCGCCACCACTGGCAGCAGCACAGAAGTAAGGGTAGCAAGACCGCAACCCCCCCCATAGTAACCTTGCAACCCACCCACCCCACAATGTCTTTTTGGGTCAGGACCCCTACAATTAAAATGCCGTGAAATTTCAGATTTAAATAGCTGAAATCATGAAATTTACAATTTTTAAAATCCTATGACCATGAAATTGACCAAAATGGACAGCAAATTTGTTAGGGC
This sequence comes from Platysternon megacephalum, assembly GCA_003942145.1. Taxonomy (NCBI): domain Eukaryota; kingdom Metazoa; phylum Chordata; order Testudines; family Platysternidae; genus Platysternon; species Platysternon megacephalum. The sequence goes on from QXTE01000017.1 coordinate 8,526,628, forward strand.
CCTAGCCATGATGCATCTGTTAGTGAAGCTCCTGTGCACGGCAGGCCATCAGATATATAGAAGATCTTTTCTGATCGCTTCCAGAATATTAACATGAATATCCATTGTGAACAATCACCTTGCTGTAACATGCACAACCTTTAAAGTGCATTGTAATCAGCAGCTAAGTAAACCACTGCAGGATAAGGAAGTATCTCCATTTTACAGATGGAGAATCTGAAACAAAGGGGATAAGACACTTGCTCAAGGTCACAAAGGGAGTCAGTGCACTGCTATACTACGAATAACTCACATCATTTACAGCTCTACGGCTGCTCTCACCTTCAGAGTCTGCTGAAACCCCTAAATGACCTGTGTGTCCCCTAAGACAAAGGTTCAACATACTCACACAGTTGTGTGTGTATTGTGGGGGTGAAGTAGGGAAGGAGAGTGTATCCAATTTCCTTCACAATGAAAACTGACCTACAGCTGACAGTTGTGTAGACCTGTGTGTGTGTGTGTATAAATAAATCTCTCTCTACATACATATATTTCTTAACTATATTAATTTTATAGTGTGACTACAAAACTGCAGGGCAGAAACTCTATAATTGAGAGATGAAGGAGTAGGAGACTTGGAGGTAATGGCAGAAGGTCCCAGAGAGGAATAAAAATTCTTGGCAAGAGCTGTGGAAAACACAGACGTATAGAATTATAATCCTGCTGGTGAGCCACCCACAATCTATTGGCAACACCATGCAAAAGTGAAGACAGTGGCTCGTCATACTATATACAAATCCTTGGCAGAAAACTTGGGGGGAAGGGGGGAGGGAGAAGAGGGAAGAGCCATTTATGTGCCCAGCTACAGACTGGAATTAGTTTGAGGCTGTGCCATTGTCCTCTCTCCAGCACTCGCTTGTAGGGTATCAAAAAGGCTGGAAGGCTGGGGCAGTGGTAAAGAGGTAGAATGAGAGTACACTGACTAAAGAATCTGACCTAAATTGCAAAGGTAAGTAGTGATATTAAGTGGCCAACTTGAGGCACATTCTCTTTACGATTAGCATAAGGACCCCAAGCTCCTCTGTAGAAGTCAGGTGGATATCACTGTGCAGCTGGTAAAAAGCAGTTAGCATGCATATGCTCACAAGACAATCCTTGCACGCCACCTTACAAAGTACAGAGCAGTGTGGAGTCTGAGCCGAATGGAGTCCGTAGCGCTTCATTAAGGGTGGGCGTAACAATAACCTGAAGTCTAGGGGTATGTCTTCACTACCGGCCGGATCGGCGGGCAGCGATCGATCCAGCGGGGATTGATTTATTGCGTCTAGTCTAGACACGATAAATCGATCCCCGAGTGCTCTCCCATCGACTCCTGTACTCCAGCTCAGCGAGAGGCGCAGGCAGAGTTGACGGGGGAGCGGCAGCAGTCAACTCACTGCGGTAAAGACACCACGGTAAGTCGATCTAAGTACGTCGACTTCAGCTACATTGCGTAACTTAGATCGACCCTCCCCACCCAGTGTAGAGCAGGCCTAGTATATTAATGAAGGTAATAAGGATACCAGTAGGTGTGAGCGCGCCTGAAGAGATAATGGATTGAGAGCCTCAAGGGGAAGCACAGAGGAAATATCACCATTTCCCCTTTCACTTGCTCTTCTCAGAGGTTATAATATCATAATTAGAGATGCTAAGTACTTCACTGAGGCCTGTGCAGTCTGTGTTGCACTGTAAAAGGAAGATACCGTAGAAGGCACATAGAGCACTAATTCCTTGAGGCCGTGCTTGAGAATTTAGGTTTTTGCATGTTACAGCAAGGTGTGAGAGCGCATGCTTCTGTGGAGTTGAGAGTCAAGGTCAATGGCCGTGTCAAAGGCTTGTCAAGGGCTAACACTTCACTCTACATAACTAAGAAGAAAACCAGCGGCTGTGTTTACAGCCAAAGATCATGTAGAAAAAAAGTCTCACTGGTGCAACTGAACCAGTTATAGCACTCGTGGGAATATTTTGCTGAACCCCTTTACTATAGACAAGGCCTTAGGAAACAACTATACACAAAAGATCCATGTTCTGTGGCAGTAGAATGAGTGTCATGGCACATGAAGTGAACCAACGTAGCACGTACTTAGTCTTTTCCAGTCAAAAGAATGACACAACAATGACACAATCATAAGTAAAATTTCAGAGAAGTGGGTACATCAAAGGAATTAATGGGTCTGGAGTGTGGCAGGGAGGACAAGGTCAAAAACAACAACAAAACTCCCCATAAAACCGGGGCCATGGAGGGCGAAGGAAGGATCCCTTACTGCACCTCCAAGAATTCTAACAGTAATAGCAGCAACTAGTTTTGTAATAGTGTTTCTGTAGAACCAGCATTCAGTTTTTAAAAAAAAAGCTTTTTCCTGAGCTGTAAACATTGCTGCTCACATAAATTAATCATGCTGATGCTTCAACAATAAAATAGGGGTAAGTTTGCCTTATCCTTATTTTATTTATATATAAATAAATACATATGGGGAGGATAATAAATCATAAATGTTTGCCAGATAAAAAGGGACAAAAACTGGTTTGAAAATCATTCTTATTTTCCAGCTTTTAAGAGGCAGGGTTAAAAAAACCCCAGAAAGTTAAAATTAAAGCAAATCAGCTGCTGCAGGTGTACCAAGTGTATTATGTATCCTCTGTACTATTTTCAAATATGTTCCTACATGCCTATCCCGGAGATCTAGGGATTTTGATACATTTTAAACAATAATTAAGGCGAACAGAGAAATAAACAATTACTTGCCCATTTAAATTCAACCTCCAGTCCTAAATATATTATTTTGTTAGATGCTTCCAATCCGCAACGTCCAATATCCTTCAACCCACCCCATCAACTAAAAGCCCTAGAAAGAATGACTTCACAGCTTGCACTGAAGGTTGTAAAAACTGGGCTGTGTCAGGCTAAGGGTGAGAGCGATGAAATTGGATGCATGTCTCCATATAAGACAAATGTTCCAAGAAGTACTGAATCTAAACTGGATTAACTAATATGAGAGTATGAAGTTAGTAGACATTCAAATGCAAAATGGTTAGTCACGTTAGTTGGCTCTGTACCTTCTCCTATGAATGGGAGGCTTCCTTATACCATCCCCCAGAACTCGCATTGAACTGAAAATGAATCATGGAAAGCGGTCAGAGATGAGAATGGAACAAAATGAACAAATGACAGCTGAAGGGAAAACACCCATTCCTCCCACCCCGCCCTTCCCCCCAAAAAGCAAACAAACAGCAGAAGGAAGGAATGAAAAGGGGAGTATAAAAACTATAGCACTTAAGGGAGCAATGTGTCTCCTATGAAGTTATCTTTCTCCCTCTATTTCACAGTAAGGCCTTGTTACTGAACACAGTATAACAGCCACTGACAATGGTTGCATATAAGCAGGTGCCAATCATGGGTCGACAAACACAAACTAGTCAGTGCTAGTTCAACAGCAGCCATTGTTAGCAACCCTCATTGGCAACAGCTTTATGTGGTAGTGTAGACAAAGTCTAAAGGACCACCAGTGAAAAATCTAATTTTTTCTTTCCTTCAAAAGGGCATTAAAAACACGGCAATTAGTGGCAATCTGACGGCATGGCAATGCTGAAAACATGGTGTGTGATTGCAGTTCATGGAGACATCCTCGAGCCAGCTATAATCCAGCTAACTTGGACACAGGAGCAGTGACGCATGGTAGCACGATTCCAGTGTGGGGTAGCCACCTGAGTAATTGCCCTGGGTTCCAAGTGGCCTTGTACAGTCCACCATGAACCCTGTACGGCTCCAGTACCTGTACCTGACTGAATAACTAGGTACATTAGCTGAGTATGTCTATATGAGCTGCAATCCACCCCATGTGAGATGTATAAAACTCAGTATGAACTCTAAGAATTACCCAGGATGAGCATGCGCCATTGGAGCCTTATAAGTATTCTTCATGAGATTTATAAAGGAAAAAAATGTTTTAAAAACCATATTTAAAAGATATTTAAGATGCTCAACAGGTTTTGTCTTTTTCTTCTTCTTTTAATAAAAAGATTATGCTCCACTAATTTTTTACCATAGAAATATAGAGAATATCAAATCTGTTATTCCTTGCTTTTGCTAGAGGACTCATGGGGGAGGGTAGAGTCTCACATGGGGAGCTCTCTCAGGGCCTGGTCCAGCTCTCAGTGTAGTCAATGGAAAGACTACCTTTGACTTGAATGGAATTGGATCAGGCCCTCAGCCCTTAACTGAAGGGATGGAGGAGTTAAATCCCAACAAAAATATTCTAGTTAAATAGTTATTAGCAAAAACCGATCAACCAAATAGAGATTTGGGTTTGAATAAAACTTAATTTCCAGGCCTTTATGTATCATAAATAAGCAAAAAGGTGCAAAACCCCAACTGGTTTTTCCTTTGCAAGTCACCTTTCAGCCAGACGTACACCCTTATTTATTGGTGGCTGTGTACGTGAAAATATGAAAATAATTCCTCTGTTTCTTTACTTAAAAAGGAATATATCAATCATTTACAGTAGGAATATTTTCCCATGTCACAAACATCCAACCTGTGCCATTCAACCTCTGATTCAGAAGTTTTTAACTCCATCTGCTTAGCATTAGCTGTAATTGCCAAATATGCAGAGTTTATTACCCTCAGAAATCCTTACATAATAAGTTCAGTACATAAAAAATAAATCTTTCTAAATGAATTTATGAGCTTATAGACTCAGTCTGTCGTAAACTGGCTTTGATCTCTGAAGTTGCCTCTCTTGCTGTTTTAAAATATTGGTGTGATTTTATTTATGTGTGTGTCATCCTGGGACCTGGAAAGAAGTCCAGAAAGGGTTGACAAAGTCATGTAAGAAAACAAACAATGCATATTACTTTCTGAGTACTGAATGGTTTCTCAAGTTTAGCTTTAGAGGAAATAAAACATAATTTAAGGATCTATAATTTCTCTCCAGTGCGTGAAAATAACATCTAGAAATGTCAAGGGGATTTATGCACATGCATTAAAGGGTGACTAATATCTCTAAATCGGGGTTACCAAACTCTGCCCTCTGGCAATTTACCAGGAACCAAAGGACAACTATTGGTTTTAATATAATGCAGACGACTCTGGCCATGTTACTTGTTAATACGGAGCTGTGAGCCATGAAAACAACAACTCCCAGCAGTCAACTGGATGGGTTCCAATTTGACTCCTGATGGACCTGCAGTCTCCAACAAGCCACACATCCATATTGTAGATGAGGGAGGTATACAATATATGTGACTTAGGGAACAAACTTTGACCACCCTGGCTCTAAAGGGATGTTGGTCCTATTTAAATCAACAGCCAAACTCACTTGGTTTCAACAGGACCAGGATCTTAAATGACTATGTAAAACTAGAGTAACTTTTGTGCGGTGCAACTGAAGAAAGGCTGATGTGCATAAGAACATGCTGGGTACAAAGGGAGTCAGAGAACTTGATAGTTACTCAGAATGCAGAGGGCTTACTCCTAATCAGTTACTTTATGGGTGGAATTTTTCTGCAACTGGAGATCAAGGGAAGAGTGGTTCTGGAAAACAACATTATTTCTTTTCACAGTAGCTGATGTAAAGCCTTGCCTTTGTGCCGTTCCCTAGTCTTTTCTGAAAGGAGAGAGAGCAGAGGGGGAAACTGGAAGAACATCCTAGGTATAGGGTGAATAGGGTCTGTCCACTTCATTCAATACTGCAATTCTATCAGGAGTCAAATTGGAACCCATCCACCCCAGTCCCAAGACTGAAGACGTATATTTTTCCATTACAGCCTTACAGCCCATACAACACCTTAATGTGAGAACTCTACTGATTAATAGTGGCTGTGTTTATTCTGTGGTCACCTAGATTTAACACTCAGATAACCTTTCCTTTAGCAAAACCCTCTGCATAGGAACAGGTGGTGATAATTTACATTAAGGACTGGTCCAAGGTGTTTCCATTCACTTCAATGGGCTTTAGATAAGGACCTTAGTCCTCTGAAAAGCTAAAATATATTGTAGACATAAAGTACTTTTAATTCAACATGTAATTAAAACCAGGAAGATTAGTTTGTTTGTTTGAGGGCTATTTTTTTTTTTTGTGTGTGTGTAGTAAGTGGTTCTCTCTCTCTCTCTCCTCAGAGTTCATGGAATGACCTCACTTTTCTGTGTTTTTGCACATCCTTCAAATGCCAATCACAAAGCCCACATGCATGTGCTTATGTGCGTGTAAACAGCTTTAAACAGCCTTTTTCACTCACCTCCTGTGATTGATTTCTGCCTCATTGGCAGCATTCTTCCCCGGCCCCCAGCTGTGCCGTCGGAATGGTGACAGTGGTCGCATGGAATTTCTTAAGACAGAGGAGTGGGTAGGCACTTCTGTAATACTGTCCATCTCTTCTTCCATCTCGCCTGAGCCACCAAGTTCACTCTCCCGTCCCCCTGCGGCTCCCATGTTAATGCCGTTTCCATCCAGAGTGTGCCTCTCCTTAGGCCTGTTGAGGTTTAGAGCATGTGGAAGGGATATGTCACTCCCAAGAGAGGAATTCCTCTCCAAAGAGACTGTGTCGTCTGCCGATGAGCTGGAACTGGTGACATCGCAAGCAGACTGTTCCTCTTCAGGCTGTTACAGCAAAAGTAAAAACATGAACCTTAGCTAAGAGAGATCTCAACTGATAGCCCTGGCCAGAGCCAGTCATCACAAAAGCTATGCCCGTTCCTTCTTATTTGCGCAAGTCATCCTCTACAACTTTGCTCCCTTGGTCTTATCCCNTACTGTTCCACTGCACCATACAGCACAAACTGAACATTAGTCAGTAGCATAAAACAAACACACACAAAATGATTAGTCCCCTCCCCCAACCACCTTCCATTTATCAAAAAGTTAATGTCAGGATTTTCAGCATTTGTCAAATCCAACTATAATTGAAAAATACTGTTCCACAGGATTGGCCGCCTTGTGGGATGGGTCTTTATTCATACTGTAATCTTGGGTTTAGTTTGCTCCAAAAGCAGTAAGTGGAACCCCAGCTAGCTCTATTCAGCTATCGGCCACATTCTGACAATACATCCTAAAGCGAGTCTATGATTATCCTGTGTTCCCGGTGGCTAGTATAAAAAATACAAGCATGTTGATGACATCACTTTCAGACTCAAGGCCAATGTGGAAAGTTTCAATGTATACTCCTGCAGAGCCCTGCACTGTATCATTTAAAATAATAATATTCAGAATGATCCATCCAGTTGTCTATAATGGACAATTCACCAAAGCCACAGTGGCTAACTGTCTTCAACTATCAGAGGGGTAGCCGTGTTAGTCTGGATCTGTAAAAAGCGACGAAGAGTCCTGTGGCACCTTATAGACTAACAGACGTATTGGAGCATAAGCTTTCGTGGGTGAATACCCACTTCGTCAGATGCATGTCTATAAGGTGCTACAGGAATCTTTGTCGCTGTCTTCAACTAGCAGGCTCACTGATACTCAACAGGAACTGAGCATTCGGGGAGCTGCAGTCCATCAAATCTCATTTGCAAAAAGATAACAGAATAGCAAATTCAATTGTCAGACGAGAGATGTGCCTTTACAAATGCAACAGACAACAGTAATGAACGTGAACACAAATGCTGTTACCACATTCCCACTATGGGACACCTCAAAGTCCAACATCGGGGGCTCTTTAAAAATCAGTCAATTAGACCACTCCAGAGTCTGCATGTTTCTGTTCTGCGTTTGTACTAGAACAAAAATATCACCTAAAAGCTGCTATGGCAATTAAAAAGGGAGTATGAGGTGTTTGGAAACAGTCCTTGGTAAAATACTTCATAATTTAAAGAGAAACCTTACTGCCAAATTTGGTGGGCATTAGCCCTGCTTCTCATATCAGTTTAATAAGTACAAGATACATTTTTTAAGACATGTATTAAAGAAATGCTTCCACATTCTTTCCCACAATCACATCCATCAAAATCCAACATCCACAGAGTAGACTGCATGAGTAATACAGTTGGGGGGGGGGGGGGGGGGGGGGGAAAGTAAGTATATATTTTTGGTTGAAATAATTCAGTGATCTGTGTGTCATGATAAGGAATATCGGCTATTAAAGATAATTTTTGTGTAAATATACTCCAGTGACAAAATCAGTGTTAGAAAAAGTATATTACTGTATATTTTCTAAATAAAGTTTGGGGTAAAACAAAACAAAAACAGAAGAAAACTGGAGAAGCAGCCTTATAAAGTCACTGATTTTTTTTTTACATAATTGATGATAGCTTGGTATTTGCATGTCATGATGACAGTTTACTGAACTGCCTAAATCCAGACAAATTACTTAGTAGTCATGATGAGAACAATACTTTTATTAGAGAAGGAAATAGTTTGTTTCTCTTTTCCGGGTCACAGGAAGCTGTTGTCATAATTAGGGCAGAGTCCCTGAAGGGAAGGAAGATTGCATCCTGGCTGACCACCAGAAGGGTGCAGTTAGTTAAAGGACATTAATCCTGGATGCAAATGGAATGGATGTAGTGCAAAATTGCCAAATTACTGTGTTTTGCTGCCTAAATCCAAAACAGGGAAAGGGATTTTTATTTTCCAAATGGAAATAATTTACGAAAACAAAACATCCCTATTTAAAAAAAAAATCAGAATTACTTTCCCTCATATTTGCGCTTGCTTGTTTCTTAAATTGCAGCTGGATAGAATCAAAATATAATTTAAGAATTAGAATTATACATTTGGTTCATTTATGGTTTTGCCTTCATCTCTTGGACTGGTTTAGTAAAAAAAAAAAAAAAAGGTGCAAGTTGCTCGAGCCTCCAGTGTACGGTCATGACTAATATCCATCCCTCCTGTTCTTCAGAAAAAGTTCTCCTAAATAACACTGATTTCCTATTTAAAAAAAGACACTCCCTTCCTGTAAGACAAAGCATTTTAAAGAGTCAAGACTAACAGGGACACAGTGTGGCCTAGTGGATACAGCACCAGGCTGGGACACAGGAAACTTGGATTCTATTCCCAGCTCTGCCAATGGGTGATCTTGAACAAGACACTTCACCTCCCTGAGTCTCAGTTTCTCCATCTGTAAAATGTTTTGAGATTTATAAATGAAAAATGCTGTATCAGGATTATTATTATCATCATTATTATTTAAATGCTCAAGAACTCTGGGCTGCACATACTGATCTGCAATTGCAGAATTGCTCTTGAGCACTGAATTATACACACTGGTTTTTATTTCAGGATTCCCAATCAATGTAAAAGGGCATCTCTGATTCACAATGAAAGTGTAGCTTGGCACCTGTACTTTTCAATCAAATATTATAATGGAGATTTATTAACTTAAGTAAATAAGATGTTAAATCTCCCAGGAAATATTGCATATTTCAGGCTATGGCTAGCTAGACCCATCATGTCTGCTCTCCCTACTTTGCATAGCTAATTAGAAAACCATTAAAAGCTGCATTAGGAATAACAATGCTAACTTAAAAAGGAAAATGGTGCAGCACAGGAGATTGTATCTGTAGATGGGAATCATCATGTTGGAAAAACCTGAACAAGATTTCTAAACCTGGAATGCAGAAAATGTCCCTCCACTCCATTAACAAAACATCCTCTTTTAGCCCCACTTATCAGTTGCATGTAAATTCCCTAGATAATGATGCAAATGCAGAAAGCAAAACCCACAACACAAGGCTGGAACCTCTCAATATCACAAGGCCTGATAGTCATAAGCTATTCATCACCACCACTACACAGAGGTGTTTTTTTTTTAAATTTAGCAATTTGCCATCACAGTAGATTAAAAAAAAAAACTATGTTAATGTAAACTGTGCTGGCAGGTCCACAGACCACAACTGCTTACTATTCCTTCCAGCTAATGAACTTAGGTACTCAATTCTAACCCTGCTGATGACCCAGTGTTGGGGGTGATTACTAAACTAGGTATGACCATGGCTCCCAGGTGTTAGCTGGTTAAAAAAGAACAACCAAAACCCCACATCATCATACGCTAGCTCCTGGGAACTTTAAGGAAGGCAGATTAATTAAGGTGATGGGAATTTTAAAACCACAGAATGTCACATGGTCTTAATATGTGCCAGAAAGTGGGAGGATTTTAACATTAAAATGAGAAACAAACAGTTTCCTTTGTTTCTTTTATGCTGTTGTTCAGGGGAGTATGGAAGCTTCTGGGGAAAAGAAAGATCATAGATGAAGGTAAAAAAAATTAGTGAGATGGGGCCATCACCCACGAGGAAGTCTTTGGGAGAATCCCAAATCATATTAGCATTTTGGAAAGTGAAGGCCAAGCTGTCCACTCATGAAAATGATCATTGTACATCTCTATATATCACCGACTATCTACTGCCCGACTATGTGCAAGATTGAAAGCTTTAGGAAATACTCCATAGGATTTCTCTTCCTTTTCCAGCTGTATGCAGTGTACCACAGCTTAAATTGTAAGACTGCTCTGTGGCTCAAAAAGATAAGGAATACAGTCTCAGGTGTGACCTCTGGCTCACAGAGGTAATCTGCTTAATAATATCTGCAAGGGCAGGTTCACAAGCTGCATGGTGACTTTAAGTGTCAATGGGAGCTTAAAAGCTAAGATGAGCAAGCAATACTAGTTATGCCCCAGGAAGATAGAGTTACACAGACGACAGGAAATGACCTTAGACAGCATTAATCATTCACAGAAGATAATGTTGCAATATCTGCCTACTGCACAGATAGCTGTTTAGAGAAGGAGGAGGATGACTAGGCTATGGGAATAAACACTGGAATAGAGCCTGACATTTTGCTGGAGTCTTAGGGCTCATTGTGTAAATGACTCTTGGATGCCAGCAACTGCAAAGAATCTGAAGAAACAAGTCGTGCTTTGATGATAGGGTCTCTAACTGAGGAGCTCTTGTTTCTTTGGCACTTGATGCTCAACCCTGCATGTGCCAATCAGAATATGGGAGATGGGTAAAACACATAGTAATGAGAACATATATACACACACATACACACACACACACACACCTATAGTCAGGTGCAGTCCCAGGCATCTCGCAGAGATTGACTGCTCAGAGGACCTCAAGCCTCTGGAGCCCCTGAACAGAAGCAGGGCTTAAAATGGATGAAATGTAAACAATCTTGTGGAGGCTACAAGAATTTCTGATATTCACAAGAGGCTCCATATAGCCATGGGCCTGCTCTGCCTACAGTTTCCTGACTATATTAAACAACTAATATTGGATTTCCAGCCAGTGCTATCTTTCACTTCACTGAGTATTTGTTTAGTAACTCTTGCTATGAAGAATGGATGTTTCATACAGCAAACAGCTGCAGCAGCAAGCGGTTCAAGTGTAACTCCATCCAAAGGGGAAACAGGAACTTTAGAATAATAATAATCAGGAATGGGCAAAATCAAAGTGCTCTGAGGTTTTGAGACCCTCACATGCTTTTTGTTTTGTTTGGGTTTGTTGTTGTTGTTCACACAAGTAGTTTACAAACTTTTTTCTTCTATAGTTGATATCTATTCCTCTTCCCCCCATTCCACCACAATTCAATTAAAACAATATTGACCTGGATAAAGGGAAGCCTGTGCTAGTTACTAGGGACAGAACTACCTCACTACCTCTAAGAAAGACAGGCTATAAGAAGATTTCCTACACTGGATATACTTAATGAATTTAACTCCTTGCTGTTCATGTACAAACCTGACAAGAAGCAGGGCAGTGAGCAGATTCTCATTTTTATAACGTTTGTAATTCAGAATAATTTGCTGAATGGGTTACGTGAAGATTATGGGTAGTTCATAAACTATTTGCTGTGACTACCACTCAGGATTTGCTATGAATAGCTCTCTATTTATGCTGTGTCTTTGGTCACCTAAGTTACATGATCTTGGCAGTGCTCCAGAGCTGGACGACTCCCAAACCCACAAACACTTTAAGATGGCCATTCAAACATCAATACTTGTATAAATGCATATTTTCACCATCATTTCTCTGAAATATGTCAATATTCACAGCACTTTTCATTTTGAAAACTTTTTTATGGACAAAACGTGCTGGTATTAACGTTTGTGAAAAGTGAGCAAAAAGGGCCACAAATGCCATCTGATTGAGGTCAGTACTCATTTGAATGTTCAAAAACACTTTCTTTTTAAAACTGATTTTTCCCATCTCTAATTGGGACCCTGGGAAAAAAAGATAATGAAAACCAGAAAAAGCTACTGAAAGCTTGATGGTATTGATAAAAGCTTCTGGTATTTATAAATATACAATGGATGGAGGCACAAATGTAGTAAAGAGGTGCCAGCCATATAGGAAGGAGAGAGACAGGGAAAAGGGAACCCTTCTGTTTAGATTTGGAGGGTTAGCAAAGGGGAGACAAAAGTGCTTGTAAGGCAGAGGTCAACTAAGTCATTTCAGCTTTGAATAAGCTTCCAAACTAAATTGCTAAACCTTTTCAGTTTTACCCATCTCTAGATGCAATCCACTGCATAGTGGGAAAGACTCAGAACACTGATTTGATAAGAGCTTTCCATTCTGCAAATGAAAATTTCCTCAGTACTTGCCCTGTCACTGTAATGGAGCCATTAAAGAATCATATACCCCACTTGCACACTTCCCTCGGCCCCGCACCTTGACGTTTCTTTCCCCTGTGACACTCCTGCCATTTTGGATTACTATGTCATTTTGAGCCTCCATTTTTGTGGTTATATTTTGGGAAACACACCCTATAACTTGAGGGGAAATGTAAAACGTTTTGCCATTATTTACTTTAACTCCCCACCGCCACTTCCACAAACATCATTATTAAGATCAGACTCAAATAATGAGCAATGCTGAACTCTGTAACTCGTGCAACTCCCTGAATGGGATAACTGGAGACAATGCTCTGCTCTGCCTGAAGGAAAGCCCTGTATAGAGGCAAGTCCCCCACCCCCATTTCATGAGTGAGATGGGAAAGGGCGAGGCTGGTGAGCTCCACGCCCTGCCACATTCATTAAGGGTAACTTTCCAGTGCATTTACAGCACACGAGATCACTTAGTCCAGGCTGTGGTCTTTCCCATTGTGCTGGAAAACGTTCGCCATCATCTGACTTGATTTAACCAAAGAGAAATTCAGTTTGTTAAATGCATTTCTCTGGAAGTTTGCATGAAAATCACCCTGACTTCCAGTTGCTCAAGACAGGAAACGCATGTCTGAGCAGCAGGTAAGCATGGTTACAGATGATAATAATAATCTGTGCAGAATTCTAAGCTTCACCATATACACACAGAGCTTGTGCCAAGGTTTCTGTAACGGTTGTTCACAGGAGCCTAGTGAGCCTTCTCATTCTGGAGCATTTTTTCCTGAGGCTCCCTTTCAGCCATCTGCTATGCTTATCCTTTCACCAGGTAGAGTGGGTGACGGCAAGCAGCTTAACATTATAAATTGGTCAGCTGGAAGTATTTGAGGGTGGGTGGTTTCTGCTTCTCAGGTTATACCAGGCTGTCCTGGTCCAGGAAGCAGTAGACCCAAGGCAAATTCTGAAACAAAGCAACTCTCATTTAAGAATCTGATCTTGTATCTTGGTTTTCACCCTCCTCCTCATCAGGCCAATGATGACTCTCAGGACTTTTAGGCCCCTTCGCAAACTGGAAGCACAGTCACTCAAAAACATCCAAGAACTAGAGCTATTACTGTCACTTATATTGCTACTGCCTGGCAATGTAACCATGCCCCACTCTGCACTGTTCAATTGGCCCTAAGTATCCAGACTGAGTGTTTTCTTCCTTTTAACATACTCTCCCTGAAGTGATGGAATCACACTGGTTCTCCAACAAACCACAATATACAGTGCAGAGGAGGCCAATGGAAAGATCAATGCTTTGCAGGAGGTCTCTGTTTGTAGGAGAAAATGTAACGTTTGTAACACTGGATTTCATAGCCTCTGTGCAACCCTTATTAGAGACCTTGAAAGAAAGTGTACTTTTTCAACTCTTCCGATTGTGTTTGAGCTATCTGCAGAAAGTTAAAATCAAATTATCCCCTTTAATGAACCCTGCTGGAAATCAATAAAACGTTGTGCAAAACCACAGCAAACATGTCCCTCTTGATCATCACTGTAGCTGTATACAAGGGGCCTGATCCTTCTTATCTCTTCATCTATTTCCAGTTACCTATCACCAGTCGTTATATAGGCAGAACTCCCACAAAATCAATGGGAGTTTTGCCTGGGGAGGGTCGTTAGGATCAGGCCCCCGGAGCAGTAAGCTGGCCTTCTGAGACAGCCCTACCTTTCCAAAGACGATGTCATCCATCCCATCGCCAGGCAACGGGAAGAGTTCAGACTCGCTTCCAGTTTCTCTTTTCAGGACACCCTGTGATGAGGCACAGTCTCCACTCAGCCCATCTTCCAGGAAATTTTCACATTCTGGGGAAACAACCAACAAAACACCAGACTGAGTTACAACCTGACCTTTTCTTTTGCAGTCACATGCATCCACCTCTCATTTTTGCTGCACGAGGTACAAAAACAAATTCAATAAAAATCACTAGAGAGGGCATCACACCTGCAATTGGTTGTGGACAGCAGCACTGGTCATGTCAGTTAATTGCTATTGACTTATTTACACAGGCCACAAGTGTGCAACCCACTTTACAAACAAGTGTTTGTGTCACACTCTGCGTGCACCTCCCAGAAGTCAGAGCAGGTTTTTAACATTTTATTCAACAGTTCAGAACTCCTCCTTTAGCACGTCTCAGAGTATGTCTACACAGTATGTGGGAGGGTGATTTCCAGCACAGGTAGACGTACTGAGCTAGTGTGTGGCCACAGTGTCACAGGCAGCAGCTTGGGCTAGCTGCACAAGTACAATCCCGTCCGAACCCCTGGGTACATACTCGGGTGGCTAGCCCAAGCCGCTGCTTGTGACGCTGTGGCCACACAGCTAATTTTAGTGCACTAGCTCAGTACGTCTACCTGTGCTGCACATCACCGTCCCACATACTATGTAGACATACTCTGAGACGTGCTAAAGCAGGAGTTCTGAACTGTTGAATAAAATGTTAAAAACCAGCTCTGACTTCTGGGAGGTGCACTGCTATTCTTAGCAAGCAGAGCTAGTGCATGTATGTTTATCCAAGCTGGGAATCACCCTCCCAGCTGCTGTGTAGATATACCTTACGTGGCATAAGTGTGTCTGTGTAAAATTAGGGTGACCAGATAGCAACTGTGAAAAAACAGGACAGGGGGCGGGGGGTAATAGGTGCCTATATAAGAAAAGTCCCAAAAAACGGGACTGTCCTTTTAAAAACTGGACATCTGGTCACCCTATGTAAAATAGACATGCCATGTAAAGCATATATTCGTACCTGTAGTATACTCTGCAAGTACATATACAATATACATTTGGGGACCAATTCTGACTCCATTGAACTCAATAAGGGGCTTGCCATTGACTTAAATGAGAGCAGAATTAGGCTCATATTCAGTAGGCGTAAAGCAGTGTTTCTCAAACTGGGGCCGCCGCTTGTGTAGGGAAAGCCCCTGGCGGGCCGGGCCGGTTTGTTTACCTGCCCCGTCCGCAGGTCCGGCCGATCATGGCTCCCACTGGCTGCGGTTCAGGAGCTGCTGGAAGCAGTGGCCAATACGTCCCTCGGCCCGCGCCGCTTCCAGCAGCTCCCATTGGCCTGGAGCAGTGAACTGCGGCCAGTGGGAGCCGCGATCGGCCGGTCCTGCGGACGGGGCAGGTAAACAAACTGGCCCGGCCCGCCAGGGGCTTTCCCTACACAAGCGACGGCCCCAGTTTGAGAAACACTGGCGTAAAGCATATGTAAGTGAAACGTGTGCTCCTCTTTCTCAATATCAGAGAAAGTCAATTTCATTTAATTCTTTAAAGCCAAGGTTAGGATTTCTTTAGTGCTTAGCAGGAGAATTTCCCACATCTCCTACCCAGGGGTGAAAGAGTTCACTTTGTTTTGGAGAAAGGTATGCTCTCTTAACAGATTAAGTTATTCAGAATTCATACGTTTTTTAAATTTTGTACTTGCTCCTGGAACTTTGATCATTAGAGACATTTTATAAATTAAAAATAAATCCATTTCAACCTAATGCATGTTTTCATAAATTGCCTCTACCTTTCATTATTCTGGTGCTGAGCACAGGATGAACACCTAGAGTACAGCTGGTCTGAAAGGGATTATCTCCTCTACATCATTTTTAAAAAAACTAACAAACTTTAGTTTTTGTTGATATTTCAGTGCAAAATGTCAACATTTCATAGAAAAACCCCAAACCTGAAAATCAAAATCTCTTCAGCCTTTGGCAACCAAAAAATGTTTAGCCAAAAACTGAACAATTTAGTTTCTATAATTTTAATTTAAAATTACTGAAAATAGTTGAGAAAAGCAGGCACTTTCTATGAACATTTTCATTTTAGCAAAAAACCAATTTTCCATCAAAATATTTTTAACTAAATATCTTCATCCTGGCCTAACCTAGGCAGATAAACACATTTTGATGGTATCTGCCTGAATGAAACGTTTATTCACTTTTAAATTACATCTACTGTGCTCAACCCTCAGCTGTGTCATACGTTCACTCTGCGTAGCTGAGGTGGGTTTGGGGTGGGGAGAGTAGCCATAAGCCACCTTTGTCCCTATCTGAAACAGGCCCTCTGCCCCCCATGGCAGCTCTACTTCAACTGTAAGCCTCCTGGGGAGTGTTTGTACAGCCCCTAGCACAACAGGGTCCTGTACCATAAGTAGGTGTCCTAGGTGCTACGGTAATACAAATAATATTACGCCAGCTGTAGCCAGCCTCTGCACAAAACTCAGCCCGAGGGATAAGGACTGTCAGGTTGCACCGCAAAGGTCTCCCACGAGCCCACGTTCACATGGTCCTAATTAAAAATTCAACTCTAGCTAAATAGTACATGTAAACTCAGTACTTCTCAGCTGAGCGAGGGGAGTTCACTCAGTGAGTATGTGACAGGAGAAGAGGCGCCAACATGAAGGCTGGCTACACTGTATAGTCTACTGCAGGGGTCGGCAACCTTTCAGAAGTGCTGTGCCGAGTCTTCATTTATTCAGTCTCAGTTAAGGTTTTGCGTGCCAGTCATACATTTTAACGTTTTTAGAAGTTCTCTTTCTATAAGTCTATAATATATAACTAAACTATTGTTGTATGTAAAGTAAATAAGGTTTTTAAAATGTTTAAGAAGCTTCATTTAAAACTAAATTACAATGTAGAGCCCCCCCGGAACGGAGGCCAGGACCCGGGCAGTGGGAGTGCCCCTGAAAATCAGCTCGTGTGCCGCCTTTGGCACGCGTGCCATAGGTTGCCTACCCCTGGTCTACTGAGTCACTGAGAGATGACTATGTTGTGGTAGTGACATGCTTGGCCTTTGGTGGTGGTGGAGAGAGAGGGCTAAACAGCCAACCATCCGCCCCGGCACCAGCACTGAGCTATTACATCCAGGAACAGCATGGTTCCACCTATTTCCATCTGTGTCCCTTGGCTAGTGGGAAATGGAGACACCTTGATAGTTGTGCAAAAGAAGAATAGTGGAAAGTTCAAAGAGAATGAAAAAAAATGCTCTTTTAAAAGCACTCAGATACAACAAATGCTTCCCTAGAAAACTGCTTTCCACTAGTGGAGATAAAGATGTTCCCTGTGGTACTGTAATTACGCTCAAGAAAGAAAATAAGACTGGAAACACCAATATTCCAGAGATGAGTTTCCAAACCACAGAGAATAGGAAAAGTACTTCTTGTACTAGGTGTGGCTGTTCCCCATTCCTTCTCCCCTTTCAGTAACCCGGAAAATCTGAACCTCTTTTCCACAATTTGCAGGGGGGGAGGGGAGGGGAGAGAGAAAAGGGAAAAAGAGAAGCTGTAACAGACTGTGAGCCAACACCCCGGACAATCCAGCTGGCAGTTTAACAGAGCATGTCCACATTCCAGACGGAAAAACAAACAGGCCCAGCGACGTTCTGATGGAAAATTCACAGGGAAGCTCCAGATTCGCCAATGGACGGATACCTCGCTCAGAAAATAAATCAGAACAGGCATTAAACGGGATTGCAGGGCCAAGAGAGGGGCATGAGAGGGTGGAAGAGGAAGGAGTTTCTTTCTTTCAAGAAACAATGGGGGGAGGAGAAACATGACACATACCTCATCCCAGCTGTGCTGAGAACTTTCCAAATCCAAAGGCTGTTTGGAATAATTCTCTCCCCTTTTCAGGGGCACTTTATTTATTGATTTTTTTAAACTGTACACATGTTGCACAATTTGGGACTCCACATTCTTACACCATGATCTGATAAGCCTGGTGACGACACTGTGACAATGCCTTAACAGATGACTCTCATCACATACATGTCATGTATTTACTGTGCATACATGATTTATAGTTTAACTATGCTCATACATGTGTGTGTCTCTCTCTCCATGGCGATGCATATGAAAATAAAATTACACTGGGTGCATTTTTATGTGCATCAGATGGAGACAAATACAAATCAAACTAAAAACCCATGGGAAGGAAAACTCCAAGCAGTTCACTGCATGGAATTACCACAGCATCATCCCCTCAAAGTGGGGGAGAGGTAAAGGAGAGAGAAGGCATAGCTTTCTAACTGAATGCTTGCACTGAGATCCATGGGAAAAACCATAGCTCTCAATGTATTCAAGCAACCTATATGTTTTTTATAAGAATTTAATATTAAATGAGAACCTTTCTATAAGTGGTTGTTTTTAATGATCCTATAAAATTTAAGTGAGCTCCAGCTCTACTATCAAATTTGATAGGATTCAATTCCATACTGTACTCTTGGGGGAATTCTGCGCCACTGTAAATGCGCAGAATTTATGTGCCCCGCAGATTTCTTTGCTTCCTCGCAGAAAAATGACTTTCGGATGGGGAAGCAAAGGGAAGCCACAAAAGTGGTCATGCAACCCGCCCCAGCAGCATGTTTCGGGTGCCCAGGGCAGCTGGCAGAGAGGTAAATCACTGTGGTGCTGGGGGCGGACTGGGGGCGACACGGCTGGTGGCTCCTACCCTGCACCGGGCTCAGCTGCTCGTCCCGTCTGGGCAGGACGGGACTTTCTCTTCCCTTGCACAGCATCCGGGGCTGCATCAGATCCACCCCCAGATTTCTCCCCCAGCTGTAGGAAGCTCTGCAAACTCCACCGCCCCCGCCCCACGCTTCCTGCAACCATCGCTCCTCAGCTGCAGGGGGAGGGATCACTATACAGGGAGCTGCTCCTGCATCTGCCCAACACCTGTGCATCCAGACCCCCCCATACCCAGACCCCCACGCCGAGTCTCACCCCCCCACACACCCAGAACCCCCCCAACGAGCCCCACTCCCCCTGCACCTGGACCACCCCAACGAGCCACCCACACCTGAATCCGCACCCTACTGAGCCCCAACCAGCCGCATCTGGAGCCCCACCCCACCGAGTCCCACTCCCCCCCCAGCATCTGGATCCCCCCCAGATCTCCCCATACCTGGACCCCCCTGCCGAGCTTTATCCGCCCTACACACAGCCACCCCCAGCTGAGCCCCAGCCACCTTCACCTGGACCCCCCTGCAGTGTCCCATTACCATTGCACCTAGAACACCCCCAACAAGCCCCTGTGCATTCAGATCCCCCCCACACCTGGATTCCCCACTGAGCTGCCCACACCCAGATTGCCCCACACAGAACCCTCTCAACTCCCACCTGTGTCCCCCACTAAGCCCCTCCACACTTGGATCCTTCCTTGCTGAGCCTGCCTGCCCACACCTGATATGGAGGGGCAGGGCCGGGGGGTGTTTCTGGGGCAGGCCCGTTTCTTGCGCTG
The DNA here is from genome assembly GCA_003942145.1 of Platysternon megacephalum. Lineage (NCBI taxonomy): Eukaryota > Metazoa > Chordata > Testudines > Platysternidae > Platysternon > Platysternon megacephalum. Next base: position 8,546,446 of record QXTE01000017.1, read on the forward strand.
AGTCCGTGTCCCGGGAAGGGGGAGAGGGGGGATAGAAGGCTGCACAGTGATCTCCCATCTCTGTGCAGCCAGTGGCATGTGCTCCCCAACGCCATGCTGGAGCTTCCACATTTATTTGACAAATAAAACTTGCAGAATTTTAAAATATTGTGTGCAGAATTTTTAATTTTTGGCGCAGAATGCCCTCTGGAGTAATATTGAATTCTACTGGTTGTTAAGTTAATGTCTGCAGAACTCTACTGGTTTAATCTCTTTCACATTCTGTCAGACCTTTGCCTAAAGGGGAGAGACGCACCTGCATTCTTCCCTGTCCCTCTTCCCATCCCGCAGCATTGCAGCTCAGTCAGGAGCTGTGTTGCTATTGTGATCCTTGAAGTCTTTGTGCAGTAACCACACCACTTCAGAAAGGGACAGAAGCGGAGGAGCTGGAGTACAGACACTGGCTTCAGAGGCAGTAACACCAACACTCCCACAGTCAGATCAATGGTAGATTTGGTGTGTCCTGTTTTCATTATTTATGGAGTAATGGAGTCATATGTGTAAAGGCATTTAGCAAACACATGGAGCACACAGGCTCTGCCTTGAGGAACTGAAAATCAATTTCACAGAGGGAAATACAACCCACAGGGAAACCACATATGCAGAAGATGGCAAGCCATGTTGAAAGGTCTCATGAAAGAAGTGCAATTGAAAGAGGAGGCTGAGTGCATCTTGGGAGTGCTAGGCCGTTCTAAGCGTAGCGTGACATATGAAAGAAAATACAGCTGAGGGTGGTTACAAGGAGACAAAAGAAGCAGCTACGAGACATGTAAGTCGGGGTGAAATTCAGATGGACTTTGAAAATGCACGCAAGGAGCTTAAACTGACGTAATAAGAGACAGGAAGGCAGTGAAAGGATTGGTGCTTGCTACTGCCCATCAATCTGGGGGGACTCAGAAGTGGAATTATTGACTGTTTAGAATAGATGATACTTCTTACTGATATGGTGGATTACTGTCAAGTGTTTCCCCAGGGAAAGTCCAGGTTTTAAAAGAGTTTTATTTTATCTAATAGGGGCCAGAAGCAGAAACTGGGTAGACCCCTGGTCACTTAACTACTCACATCACCCCCTCTTAACAGCACTTTGGCCAAAGTCAGATCTGAACTTCACATTTGGGGCCACTATACGAGTCTTTTTTTGTGTGTGTCTTGCATAGAGAGCGAGACTCAAGGCTGTATCCTCAATGAAAAAAATAGTTTAACTAATTTCACTTAAGAAACAGCTCAGATTTTTGAAGCAGATGATGAAGTCCCATATGAAGGAACGCATGAGCTTGGGCAGACACTAGACTGTTGTGAGAATTCATCAGGACAGTTACACTGCCACCTCACGAAACTGCAGACATATAGTTAGGGCTGCAGGTTTGTCACTTTGCTGAACAAGTCACGGATACTTTGTCTTCTCTGTTTGGCTGTGACTTCCATGCAGGAAGACTCTAGGTGGGTCATGACAGAAGGGTGGCAGGGCCAAACCTCAGCGGCTCTGACTCCATGAGCCAAATTGCAACACCCACAGCGAGGAGCTGGGCCCAATCCCACAGGAGCCACCGCTGCCCAGAGTAAGTGCAGGATGGGCTCGCTCTCAACCCCAAGGCCCAGCCCTGGGACACAGGAGCCACCACTGCCTGCGGTGAGTTTGGGGTGGGCTTGCTCTCTAGCTCCCTCTCCACCTCCCCTCCTCACCTGGCTCGAAACAGGGTTGTAGTGCTGGGGTGGTTCATTTGTCAGGGCTTTGTTTAAAAAAAAAAAAAAAAAAAAGATCATGGAGCAGTCACTAAATCCATGACTTTTACTAGATTTATCATGATTGCTCTGTGATTTTTGATAAAAAGAAATGCCGTGACAAATCTTCCGACCTACGTATAATACTCATTTGCAATGGATACTTCACTCAACATGTTGCTTGGTCAGCATGCCAAGAATCAACCAGACAGCTCGCTGCTTCACTCCAGGATCTGATGCGAGGGGTGTCATGACGTGACAGTGCACGTCTACGTGCATTATTCAGCAGGAAGCAGAGGCAGAATGTTAATGCACTAACCAGAGTGTTGCTGTTAGCCAATAATGTACACTCAGGAGAGTTAACCCTTATCTTCCAACTCATCACTGAAAACAAGGTAATACCCCTCCTTCTCCACATCTCAACCCCTCAATTTCTTTAATGAAAACAAAGCAAGACATGGCCGCTGTAAGAAAAGCCCAGTTCAAAGCCACCATTAAGGGAGCAGATAAACTACTCCAAATTATGCTGTTTTAAACACACGTATTAGAAGACAGGAAATGTTCCCTCTTATCTGGGATATCAAGGCACCCTGAAACAGGCCAGGCTAGTTTTTCCATCCACGTGGAAGGAAGGGCAAATACTAAACAGCATAAATGACCATAAGCTCAACACAGCTCAGGGGTGGGGGTGGGAAAGATGGCTCTGAACCACCTTTCTTCTCTCTGAATCCTGGGAATCAATGGAGGCTGCTGGGTGCTCCGTACTTTTGAAAGATCAGGCTACTGATTTAGGTGTCTCAATATGGATTTAGGAATCTAATTTGGGGCACCCATTTTCAAAGTCTTGGCTATAATCTGTACACCCATGCACTTCTAAATTTTATTTATGAATCAAATGAACGAATAAAATGTTTTAACACAGAATTGCATCATGAGAAGATGGGCTATGTAGCTGGATGTCTCGGTACCAGTCATATAAGCACTGGAACAATGGGCTAATAATTACATGTGCCCTTTTCTCCCTTTTGTGCATGTTTTTATTTTATGGGGATGGGAAAGAGGCGAGAGAGAAAAGGAAGGGAAGAAGGATAATCCCATGGTAGAAGGTTAATTGCAAGGAAAAAGACTGGTGCGTCAGCTTCTTGAACGAAGGGATTGGGTGCACAGTGTTCTACTTACCTCTAGATTCATGAGTTTGAGTCGGCTCCAGCAGTGAAGGATCTGAACATGGCTCTATTGAACACCAGCTTTCACGATTTATCTGAAAGGGCAGAAAGTAGGCCAAGTAAGTAAATGTCAACAGTGAGGCCATTTTAGGGAGTGCACTGCTCCTGCTTTAAGTGCATAGTGCTCTTGCTGCATGGAGACCTGTCTGGACATTCCCACCTGTGGCACTGTGCTGACTTGAAGATTATAGGACCATTTTCACTTTCCAGCACTGAGAAAGCAACGTATTAAGGTCCACAGCTCCATTGCCATTGGTACTTTGGCCTATTTGAGGCTTGGGGGCAGAACAAGACCTGTCAGTCTCTGGCAGCAAGGGAATTCCCCACACCCCAGTTGTGCCCACCATTTGAGACAGCCCCCACCACCTGATTAATTTAGTTCTACTTCCCCGAATTACAGATTGTGTTAACTATACTGTGAGGAAAAAGCACAATGATTTATCCTGCTGTAGGGGATGGGACATTCCCTTTAGTGAGACACCACCACATCTCTGGGTGCCAATGTCCACCTGTTTCCTTTTGCCTTTGGATTTTCTTGGTCTAGCTCTGAGGAACTCTCTCAGAAGCTGGCAGGGCCTCAGCTGCTGCAAAAACTTCAGATGGGGAAGTGGAGCCGAGGGGAACAGTCTCCCCAAAAGCCAAACGCAGTCCTGGGATTTGGCTGGGAATCAGACACGACGGAGACAAACTGTTGGTCATTTGAAATAAAAGGTAATAAATAAACTTTGGAAAGTTCTGCAGCAGGGAGGGCTGGGGCAACCGCCAGGGAGGCAGAGACAACTGCAGGGAACTTCTGGGGGCAGGGCATTACATTGCTGCCAGTGACGGACACCAGAGGTCTGGTTCTGTCCCCAAGCTGCAAGCAGACTGAAATATCCATTGTAATGGACCCGTTGACCTTAGCAGAGAGAAGAAAGAGAAGATGCAATATTTTATCACTCTTCAGCGCTCTCTGCCACTACATGTAGAGAACATCAGAAAGGTGGGTTTGGAACTAGATTATGACATCTGCCACCTCGAAACTGGCCAGTGCCACAGCAGAGCCAGCTGGTAAAGTCACAAAAGTAAAAAAATCAGCATTAGGCACCCTGGAAAAGCATTAGGCATCCTGCTCTGATGTCCTGGCTAAATCTTACTATAATACAGATACATACAACAAACAGCCCTAATGTTATAAGGCTTTCCAATTGCCTCCTGGGCCAAAAGAATCTCAAAACTGTCTCACAAAGCGATAGGATATGTGTTTGTTTTAAGTGGCTAAAGAAATGACCAAACATACTACATCATCATTTTCCAAGATCATCATTTTCCAAGATCAGTGTGAGATCCTGCTTGAGTAGACAGGAAGGATGACAGTGTTTACAGTGCTAGCTTTGGACTCAGGAGACCCAGGCTCAATTCCCATCTCCACTTCCTGAGAGACTTTGGGCAAGTGACTTGTCACTCTGTGTCTCAGTTCCCCATCTACAGAATGAACGTATCACCATAGCACGTCAGGGGCGCATTGTGAGGAGATACAATAAAGATGCTCAGATACTTTGGTAATGAGGGACACAGAAGAATCCAAGATAGAGTGGGAACCAGAAGCCCTTTAAATATTTCAGATTTCAAATGCATGCAATCACTGTAAGTGATGGTTACGATGAAAAACACAAGACATTTAATATTAAACATACACACACACTCGCCGTGAGGCGATGTGGGTGAGGGGAAGGGATGGGCACTGTCCCATTCATATGTATCGAATATCTGGGAAACACTGATGCGCAGTATATTATTAAATGGTTTAGTAAAGCCTGCAAACATTATATAGACCTAGTAAATATGCACTGGTTAGAAATTGGGGTTTTCTGAGTTTCTGATTCAACTCTGCAGGAAGAAATGTGGCAGCAAGGTTGATAGGATGTGTCCAATACAGAGAAGTTGCATCTATCCATTCCTGGATTTACATGCATATATTTCACAATTGAGAGCATCACAATAGAGACCGCTAAATACCATGACAATATTCTTCCACTCTTCCAAGTCAAACCAGAATCTCTTTGGAACTGATACGTAGGCTTTCACTTACAAATCTAGAGGAACTATCTGCAAACACATGGCAACATAAATTCAGGTTTGCCCAAGCTTATGTCTCTGAAGAAAATCCATTGTGGTCATTTATTTGTGGTCTGGGGCCAAACTTCTCTCCCTTCAATACCAGCTTGCACCTAACCTTCCCTTACAAATATTGGGCCTGATTCTCCTCTCAACAATTTCACACCAGTGTATCTCCACAGAACCAAGGGAATTACACCCAATTTACATCAACGTCAGGGAGAGGAAAATAATACCTAACGATGTCCTGTCCTACAAACAATGCTTGGAAAACACATAGGGTGTTTGCAGCTGATCAAGAGACTTGTCATGACAGCATAACTTGCACTGAGTTGGATTAACATCATTATCTATCATTTTCTCTTTTTCTATCAGAGTTAGTTGAATAAAATCACTGCAAATTCATTACAGATTTTGGCAATTTTTTCAACAGATAATTATTTGTGATTTTTCCCCATTAGCCAGCCAGCTCCACCCTCTCTAGCCTGTGGCTTTTCCAAGGATTTTAACTGTTGTATTCTAAAACTAATTAATAAAAGTAAGTAATGAAAGGGTGCTACTGAAGGGAGACCTTAACAAGACTGTTTAACACACACCTTCTGGGTGTGGTGGTGTGTCCCATCTAGTGGCACCGGGTTGGGTTGGATGGGTGTGTGAAATGAGTCTGCTCTACAGCCTTAGCTAAGAGGCAGTTGGCTTTCATGCAGTACAGGCTCATGCACTAAGCTCCAGAGGTCCCCAGTTCGATCCTGCCCGCCAACAACCGGGGTCTGTCGGCATTACAGGTGGGGGCTCCTCCAGGGTTTCAACTGGGAAGACTCTAAAGCTCAGGACGCATTTCCTCAGCTAGGGGAAGTATGTAACCCACACACCTTCTGGGTGTGGTGTTGTGTCCCATCTAGTGGCACTGAGACCACTTAGAGAGAGTTAAATGAGTCTGCTCTACAGCCTTAGCTAAGAGCCAGTTGGCTTTCATGCGGTAGAGCAGGGGTGGGCAAACTTTTTGGGCCAAGGGCCACATCTAGGTGGGGAAATTGTATGCAGGGCTGGGGCAAGGGGTTGGTGTGCAGGAGAGGTGCGGGGTGCATGAGGAGGCTGAGGGCAGGCGGTTGGGGTGCAGGGGGCTCAGGACAGGGGGTTAGGGTGCACAGGGGTGCAGAGTGCGGCAGGGAGCTGGGGTGCAGGAGGGGTGCAGGGTGTATGAGGGGGCTCAGGGCAGGGGGTTGGGGTGCAGGAGGGGTGCAGGGTGCGGCAGGGAGCTCCGGGCAGGGGGTTGGGGTGCAGGAGGGGTGCGGGGTGTACGAGGGGGCTCAGGGCAGGGGNTGGGGTGCAGGAGGGGTTCAGGGTGCAGGAGGGGGCTCAGGGCAGGGGGTTGGGGTGCAGGAGGGGTGCGAGGTGAGGCAGGGGGCTTAGGGCAGGGAGTTGGGGGGCGGGGTGTAGGAGGGGTTCGGGCTCCGGCCCGGCACCGCTTACCTCAAGTGGCTATGGGGTAGCAGCAGCACGCAGCGGGGCCAGGGCAGGCTCCCTGCATGCCTGCCCTTTCCCCGGCCCCGTGCCGCTCCCGGAAGCACTGCGGCCCCTGGGGGAGGAGGGGCGGAGGGCTCTGCATGCACTGCCCTTGCCACGCCTCCAGGTACCTCTCCCAAAGCTCCCATTGGCTGCGGTTCCCCATTCCCGGCCAATGGGAGCTGCGAGGGGCGGTGCCTGGAGGCAAGGGCAAAGCATGGAGCCCTCTGCCCCCCCCACCCAGGGGCCCCAGGGATGTGGTGCCGGCTGCACTGCGGGCCGGATCCAAAGCCCTGAGGGGCTGGATCCGGCCCGCGGGCCATAGTTTGCCCACTCCTACGGTAGAGGTTCATGCGCTAAGCTCCAGAGGTCCCCAGTTCGATCCTGCCTGCCGACAAGGGTCTGTCGGTGTTGCACCTGCTTTTAGAGATAATTTAATATAGTCTATTTTTATAATACACCCAAGTATTCATTTAACTGCACTAACGCAGGAAGAATATTTATTATGCACCAATATAAAAAAAAAAATAAAACTACTTGCGTAAATGAATGCTCTTTACACTATAGAAAGCCAAAGAAGCAGCATTTGAGAGAAGATTGCTCGATGATCACAGAAACTGGGTGATCCAGACATACTCAAAACAAAGGGCCATCCACTTAAACTTTCTTGCCAGAGCCCCTCTTCATCCTCATCAAAACCCAGCCCAAAGTTTACACTTTGCGGTGACTGAATATTGAAGCACTGGGCAGACAAGTGAGGCTGGTCACAGAAAATCAGTCTCAGCTCTACCTTCTATTAGCCTCTGTCACAACCTAGAGATTTTATCATGGACATAGAACCATTATCAATCACAAACTAATTCCCCCCCAGTCTTTCTGCTTCTTTAAGAGGGATGCTAGCAACAGGAAGACAGACTGATTGCTACAAAAAATTCAAAGCCCTTCTTTCCCTCGGCACCCACACTGATCATAAGCTTGTTGATTCTGAGCTGCCAAAGGCTTGCATCTTGATTTACTAGTGTGAGAGGAGAGATAATATGGCACCATTTAGCAGCAGGAAATCTGCAGCATTCTCGATGGACAGAGCTTCAGTATGCAGACTTTCGGGAAAAGGTCAGCAGGAAGCCAGTTATTTTTACATGCACTGGATTGAACTTGCTTAAGACAATGAACGGATCAAGGAAGCACCTCCACTACAATTAAAAAGGGTATCCCTGAGGGTTTGGTTGGTTTGTTTTTGCTTTTTGCTGTACGTACAGGACCGGAGTATGGATATGGCAGAGTAGCAGCCAGCTCAGTACCAAAGAGGACTCAATTAGGCCGACACCAGTGTGGATGTGCAAACATTGGACTGTTAGATTTTTCTTCCAGGGAACATGTGCGCAGTGGTTTCCAGAATCTCAGAGCCAACATACTGCAGACATTTAATTTAAAATCCAAAGCAACTTAATACAGAAACCTCTGTGCAGAGTAAAAGAAAGAGGAGACATAAGAGAGTCTGTTAGACAAAAGAGGCTGTTAAGTTACATTCTGCATCATGTGGGAACAATTAGTGACCACCAGCTCTTATTTCCTTCAGCTAAACACAGAGATCTTTCATTTTAAAGATCCACAATGGCGTCCCCCTCCCTTTTCCTGTGCTCATCAATGTGTCTCAGTGGAGTTCTCCAACATCCTTTACTGTACTCAGTAATGTTCCACTTCACTGGCTCTGTTACTTCTTCTCAGATAACTTTTTAAACACTGTCACTTTCGTCTTCTGCTGCAGCTTGTGTCTTTTCAAACAAACAGTCACAAGACCTTCCCAGAGGGCTTGCCCTTAAGCAGTAGATGATTAGGTCCATCTTCATCTCTCATTCACATCTACCCGTCTCGCCGGGGAGTGCGTCAGTGTGAGACCTGAATGTGGGCCCTAGTGTTTCCTTTCCAAGAGAAGAGATATGTTAAGTGTCGTTAAGATCAGCAGCTATCATAACAAATGCCATCAAACACTGGATTGTTGGCAAGACTCATGCACGTTAACGGTTCTAGGTTGAATTGCAACAGAGCTCTGCAGGTTACACCTCACTGGCCATATAGTGAGACAGCAGTGAGTGCTCCTGCTTTAACCATACCTTAAATTCCCCAAAGGAGCGACTTATGAGTAATAATAACTAAGATACAATAGTTGGGGACACTATAAGATGTTTTAATGGAGAAAGGTCTCATTTCCATTCTATTCTCAAAGTGTTCCCCTCCACTGCACACATTATCTTGACATCAGGAAGCCTTCTGCTATTTAAAAGGTTTGCAATTTTCAACTTTTGTTGGCAGTGTGATAAATTAAATTGAAGTATCTCGGAAGAAGGGGGAACCAGATAATTTTAGCTTTAATTTCCTTGAAAATCTCTAGTGGTTTGGTTTCCTTCTTTATTATTTTAACATAGTCTTAAATTTGCAATTCAAGTTTCCAGGTTTCTCTCTCTATTTTATTTTTTTAAATCTCCCATCCTTTGAGTTCTACCTTACAATTCAGAGCAGGATACTACTACACAAAGAGACTATGGCTCTAAAGAAAAAATATATACCGTTAATCTATTCATTTACATTCAGCTGATATATTATTAAGTACTTAGGATACCTGAGTATTAATCAGTACTAGGAAAAAGATTTGAAATGTTTAATGGAGAACAAATATAGTTGAACAAAAGTTACTTGAGAATTTTTCTGATTTTAAATAAAATACTCTTTTACTTCAAATGTTTTTCCCATTTGATTAATACAGGTCTGTCTCATCTTACGCTGGGGTTACGTTCCGCAGTCAGCGCCTAAAGCGAAAATCGCGTATAGTCAAAATTACATTGAGTGTAATGACGGGCGGAATCGCCCGCACTACAGAAACAGTATTAAAATTGTTATTTTTCTCCTTTTTTTGCCGACCGCGTAAAGCTGAAATCGCGCATGTTAAATGCGCCTAAGATGCGACAGACCTGTATTCTGAAATTGTGTAATGAGTTTTAAATTAAACAAATGCAAACCTTAGCCCTGCCCTCACATTCATGGAAATATCCTGGGGTCCTTATCATTTCATCTGAGGAATTTACACAAATCACTGAAATTAAATTTTAAGTGAATTAAAATTATGATGGAAAGTCACAGACACCACTTGTATATTCCTGGACCAGAAACTGAGGGATAGGCCCAATTATGGATACTCCTCCCGTGGAAAAAAAAGTAAGATAATACCTTATGTTTTCAAGACCCTCCATAGCCAGTAACAAAGTTACCATCTAATAGGACATGATGAAGGGGAATTCAATAATGGAATTTTCAGCATGGTTCCATAGACATGCAATAGGTGTTGCATCGGGGGGGTTCTCAAATCAAGGCAGTAGAGGAACGTAAAAGCCATTCCACAAGTTATCCAGAAAGGACTATGGGCCAAATCCTGCAATGATTTGCACACGTGCTTAACTTTATTCACTGAGTCGTCTCCTTGACGTCAGTAGAAATACTCACAGTGCGTGAAGTTAAGCATGTGCATAAATCCTTGCCAGATTAGGGCCTGGACCCTTATAGTACACTGAACAACACTGCCATTTCTCCCAGTTTCCAGGGGCATGGGTATTCAAAAAAGGGCCTGTGGGATATATTAATAAGTAAGTGGAACAAAAGGGACAGGACTACCAACTGCTGTAGTTTGAACGGGGAGCAGGGAAGAGACTCCTATAACCATAAGACCTTTCCAATTGCTAGGTAAATTGTTGCTGTGTAGTTTAAGAACACCAGGGGATTTTCAGGCTGCAGCATTCCCTTTGACAATCTTCCAAATGGGAAAGTGGATAAATGTACCAAGAATATGTTTTAACTTTTGACACAGTGAGGTCCCTTCCCCATTAGCTGGGACTAGATTGCTGCTGAAAAGCATTCTAGAGTAGATGTGCGTGAGCTGCAAGGAAGCCACCTGCTAGCCTTATATTTTCCCCTCTTTCCAAATTCCAGGTATCTGAAACCTACTGGCAATCTGAAAATGCCCTATTATCCTGAATGAACCTGAGTGATCCCTCTGCTGCTCTCTGGAAAAACAAACTACAGGTCTGCCGCATCTTAGGCGCATTTAACATGTGCGATTTCAGCTTTATGCGGTCGGCAAAAACAAGAAAAAAAAAAAAAAGAGAAAAATAACAATTTAAATACTGTTTCTGTAGGGCGGGCGATTCTGCCTGCCATTACACTCAATGTAATTTTGACTATACGCGGTTTTCGCTTTAGGCACTGACCGCGGAACGTAACCCCAGCATAAGATGAGACAGACCTGTATGTTCAAAAAAAATGAAAGCTACAGCATATTAAATGTATCCCCTTCCACCAAAAAAACACAAACAGCAAACCCCCAAAAGCTGACATTAGTTCAACATTATGGCTTTGAAATCAAACAGTCAAAAACCAGGTAATTCCAAAAGCTAAGGCTTCCTTCCACAAGGGGAATTGCATATCTCATATATTTGATTGTAATGCACAAAAATCCAACAAATTCATGAATGTTTTTATTTAGAGAAGAAAAACAGGTCTATAAACTAAATGCACAGAGGGAGATAAAATGCTACATATACAAGTTAACACCGAGAGAAACCTTGGGCTTAAGTATGAGCTGTACCAAGGTGGGAAAGATAGCGCTAAGACACTTTTACAGACCTCCTTCAATTCTTGCCGGACTGGAACTGAAACAGTCCACGGCATAATTTGGAATAGAGAAAATACTGCTCTAAGTTACGCTGGCTACAATGGTCCTATAAGGACAACTGCATTGACCATCTATTGCACGAAATGTTGTCCGCCCCGACCCCTTGCAGTCTAATACATGGAGCAGAGCAATCTGTCTGAACCAGAGGTTGAAAAACTGGTCCATTCAGTTTCAAAATATCGAGTGCTTGTTTTCACACCTTCACACTCCGCTGCTGCTAATTTCTGCATGTATGGTCTAATTCAACCTCTACTAAAATCAATGGGTGACTCAATAGGAGATCTGGCCCTCAGTATCCCTGATTGAGAAGAAATAAGCAGGGGAAAAAATCCTAAACTATTTGACTCATACATCTTATAAACTCTGCAGGCGGAATTTAAGTTCTCTGACCTGGAGCTAACAGTTTCGTAAGCATGAAGCTACAAAGACGCTGTGAAATGTACAGTGAGTGCTTTAAAGCAATTTTTTACTGTGACTGCTCAGTCCTGAATTGGTTGTTTTAAAACTTAGCAAAGCAAATACTGGTAATCAAGGCCTATTTACATACAAATACCTAAATAGACAGACATGTAAGGTGCCAATCACTGTGGTATCTGGGTGCTATGCCTAGGTTGTATTTACATCAATACATTTGTAAGACACCCATACACAATGATGATGGGTACAGCATAAGAACCCAGAGAGGATAGTTACCAATACTTTGAGGCTCCCCGATTCTATGGCTGGCAGGGCTGGTTCCTGGAGTAACTTAGAGATGGACCAGAGCGTTCCTAAATTACACCTTGCTGCCTAGAACCATAATAAGCCATTCAGGCAGGTGGAGATATAAGTATCGTAGACTGCTTCCCTTCTCCTACATCTCCTAGACAGGTGTGGCATAGAGGGTGGGTGGAAGGGAAGGGAGGGTGGCATAGAATCACTATGTCAGCTCTATGCCATCCAGGACTTCCTATATACTGTCAGAATCCCCTTGTAGCCAGTTAAACCAGCTTTATAACCTCTGTGCTGCTGCAGTGACAGAACAGGACCATATAGTAGGTAAGAGGTTTTGGTCTCAAATTTCAAATGCTAGGAATTTTTGAGTTGCCCCCAGAAAAAGGAGGTCAGATGATTATTTTTTAAAACAGAGGGGGGAATTATTTTTATCCTCTCAACCCCAAAATGGCTGATGAGTATTGATTCAAACTTTCCAAAACAAAAAAACCCAGCTTCAGGCAGTCTAAACATGAAAAAATTCAGCTCCAAAGTTGAATCCTTACGAAAGTTATGAGCATGTAAAAATAATCAGTTAGAACTGAAATTATTTTGCAACTTTACCTACAAGTGGTCGCAACCAATGCAAATGCAACGTCATTTATATTCTGCAGCTAAAACAGCATTAGTTCTCCTGTGTTCAGAGCTTATCACAATGATATTCCCCTACCAGCTGGTTTTACTTCTGATGTCACAGAGCTCACCTACCTAAAAAAATCCAGGGTTAAGGGCACACCAATGCATTACTGACAACCCTTGATTCATGAGTCCTTTGAGAATCAAATCAATGCACCAACATAAAAGCTACTCACTCTCTTATTATCCACTTCACCATGATTTCAAAGGCAGACTCATTACTGAAGGGTATTTTTGTTTGTTTGTTTGTTTGCTTTAATTTCTCTATCGATATCTGACCTTTGGACACTTGAGGCTAAGGAAACAGTGTCCCACCCAAACCAAAATAATTACTTGGGAGAGTCCTCCTTCCTTCTATAAATAGTTTCATTAAAAAAGCCCTCCTTGCCTAAAGGTCTGATCCAGCTCTCATCAAAGTCAACAGAAGATTTGCCATTGACTTTGCCTGGTATTGCACGGGGCTCCTACATCTCTAAAACTAGCCCAGGTTGTGTTATAGATGACAGATTAAAACATGAGGCACTAAAAAACAAGGTAAATGTTACTGTAATTCCCAGTTGTTTGTGTCTCTATGTTCCCTGAATTAGCACAGCATCCACACCCACACTGAATTATTTTCAGGAACAATCAGTATCATCCAGTGTTGGAAGCTGATTGGAAAAATATTAGGGTGATTTCACAAGAGCCATATTTTGTTATAAATTCTAAGTTTTACTTAACAAAAATTAAGTTAGGGAACTGATGACTTCAGAAATACTAATTCACTATAATCATAGCAAATAACAGTTCAGTCTAGGCAGACAAACACAGCTTCCAAAAAGACTGTGCTTTTTATGTAAACAGTTGAATCTGTCAGGGGGTAACAATGCTTCCTGTCTATTGTAGGGGACCATTCAACACCACAGCTAAAGCACTGTTTGTATAACGTGTCTGCACATTTATTTTGTCTATGACTCAGAGGGGTGTCTAGAGATTGCATTGCAGGGGCTTCCAGTTTCTTGTAATCAGCATAATTAAAGATAGTATTAGAAAACAATTCACCAAATCCAATATGGCAAGAAAACCAGCAAAAGTTTTTTGGGGGTAGGAGAAGAACATATTAAGTGGGAGCCAAAAATAATAATCCATCTATAGGTGAATGCGAGTTGGCAAGTGCCAGGCTGATCTTAGTGCAGGTGGGATGGGTCAGGGAATCGTTTGGGAAGACATATCACGGAAAAAATAACTACACTGCTTATAATTCTGGATTGAAAAAAAATAATTGTAGTTTCTCCATCTTCATCTCTGACATACAGAAAGGAAAAAAGACTCTAGGAGCCATAAAGTGTGACTAACAAAAATTAGCCACGCAACCATGCAGCAGGAGACACCTACCCATCCAGCACCCCACCACCTCCAGTTTCAAAAAGGTGACTCTCCTCCATGAGTTAAGATATCAAAGGCAGGCAGTGTTATGAAGTTACTTGGGCTGCCTTCCCATTTCCATCCGCTGTGCCAGGAAACTGTTCAAGCTCCAAGCAGAGCTATTACGGTGACAGAACATTCCCAGACTGTCACCATACCGTTTGGTGGAGTACTTACTAATTTTAGATTGGAGGAGAGAGCCCTGAACAATTAGCCAAGAGGCATTTGAGGCTTTCTTTCACCCATTTTAAGACAAAACAAACATTTAAACAAACAAAAACAACTCCTCTCCCTCTCCGCCAAAATAGAAAAGCTTTATACAGAACCAACAGCCAGAGCCATGCAGCACTGACAAAAAACCTACCATGCCTTTTTGGGCTGAACCCACAGTCTTCCAGGTGAAGTGCAGAGGACCAGTGGGTAAAAACATCTTTAGTTCAAAAGCAACTTAATACGGGAAAGCACAACACATCTCCTTGGGAAGTTTGCAAAATCTTTGCAGTACCACTAATGATTTCGATAGAGGAGAAAAGCCAGCCAGCCAGAGCACTTGAAAAAGACATATTTAACTGTATGTCTCTATCACCACTCAAAGTATCGGTCATAGCAAGAGCAAAATCACTTGATGTTATATAATTTTAATGAATACTAAAGGTTGCACAGTCACCGCCTAATAGCTGCCTCCCACCTGCTCCCCCTTTCAAAGGAGGCACAAGAAATCTGGCGGTCTGGGGTGCATTTACAGCAGGGAGTAGATTAATGAATCCAAGATGAGTAAGCAGCACTAATGAATAGGAAGTGTAAACAAACAATACTGTACCTTTAACAACACAACATCTACAGTCCTGTCCACCTTGGAAATGTCACACAGGCTGTACCGCCTCTTGTGTCGTTCGTACATTTTGTCCAAAAAAAGGAAAACAGAGGTAAAACTCAAGGAGCAGAGCCCACCATTAACTCCAGGATAAACTCGGTAAGGCGTACAGTCCAAATCTCTCACATATGTGCTCAGAGAAGCCCCTGCATTTCAGCGTTCTTTGAATCACATCAGCCTCTCCAATTCTCTTAACAGGAAAAAGAAAATCCCAGAGCTGTGACTGTTTGATAAAAGTCTTCTTAGAACACAGGGTCACTTATGCAGATGACGTAGGAATTTATAGCAAACAAGACAGATATGTTTAGAGAGATTATTCTAAATATGAAAATTAAAAATAATATTAAGTGGTAAGGATGGCACCAGTATTCCTGCTACATTTGATAAAAAAAGTTTTCTAGCCAATGTTAATGGCAGACAAGCACCAAAATTAAATTCTGGAAAGAGAGCGAGAACAAAAGCCAGATGCATGCAACTGGAACTGTGTAACATACCAAGAGAAAGAAAAAAAAATACCTAGGCTAGACTCAAACACAACTTGTCTAATTCAAAGAAGAAATGAGTCTGGCCCTCAAATCCAAAGAAAATACTGTTGCTGATAGACTTTTTCTTCCACTGTTTAAAGATGGAAAAGAAAAACAACAAAAAAGACACTTTCCTCCTTTCAAGTAAGTCCACTGTTAACCAGGCAAGAGGGATTGGTCTTGAATAAGTTTAAATTTCTAATGACAG
This sequence comes from Platysternon megacephalum, assembly GCA_003942145.1. Taxonomy (NCBI): domain Eukaryota; kingdom Metazoa; phylum Chordata; order Testudines; family Platysternidae; genus Platysternon; species Platysternon megacephalum. The sequence continues at coordinate 8,562,158 of QXTE01000017.1, forward strand.
CACAGGGTAAAAGGGGAAAAAAATAAAATAAAATAAAGCCACTCCCTCCTGATTTCAGCTGGAACGTCACTGCTTGCCTTTTTAGTGCTGTACCAGCGTTCTTTGAGTCTTGAAAATATAATTGCAGTTGTGGGAACATGATTCATCTTTTTTGTAGAGAGAAAAAGCAGGGGGACAACAGGGTTTTCTTTTTCACCCCATTTCTTTCACCTCAAGATGCAGCCTCTTGGTGGACTTGGTTAATCGAAAGAGCTGAAGAAGAGTAAAGTGTGCATCTTAAAGAAAAGGATCAGGAGAAAAGACAGCCCTTCTCCCGACCCTGGCCTCAGGTGAATGAAAAGAGACAGTTTCAGGCGTACAGCTTCTCAAAAACAGGAATGGAAACTTGTGATTTAATGTGTGAAAAAAAGGAAACCAGCATTTTCGGTGCTTGCTCTGTCTGCAGCGCACAGCAGGAGAAGCAAAAGGCTTCAGCAGCTTGTTATAATATTTACAAGATAAAAAAATACAATTCTCTCTCATTTGTTTTAATCTGAAAAGCAGTGTGTTTAAACAAAGTTTTTAAGTCTCTCTAATGCTGGTCTAGCCAGCGAGTCTCCCTTCCTCTCAATGGCTCATTCACATCAGCTGGGCCCTCATTTCACACTGCCACATGGTTTCCTGTTTTCAAACTGATTCAGCCCTCTCCGAGCCCCCTTCAGCTTCCACTCCACCCTGACCTCTCATGGGACAAAATGTTTCCATACTTCCCTGGCTTTAGACATTCTCTCACTCATTGCTTAAAAGGGAAGAGGAACAGAGACAGAAGAGAAAAGGAAAAAGGCTTTAAGTTGCAAAATGCAGAGATTTTTACAGAGCAGAAGAACTCACTGCTGTTGCTAGAGAGGAAGATGGGAATTAAGGGAGCTTTTAAGACTGCATCACAAAGGGAAAAATAAGAACTTTATGTAATGGCAATATCAAATCAACCTTCCATTGCAGATATGGAAAGACGTTCTTCATGAGGCCCATGAAATTGGTCAATCCCCCAGGACAGGGATTCACTCTATTAATGCACATAGTTGAGGATTTCTGAGGCTGTTGATACAGTCCCAGAGGAAATGACTCAGTGGTCTAAGTCCCATTAGTTGTTCAAGGCTACTTGTAACCACAAGCTCAAATTCTGGCAGGGACTACTCAACCCTGCATCCTTCCAAAAAGTGAGCTTCACCCATGTCAATGCATGAGGATCTTTCAGAAGCATCTTTAAAATCAGAGGTCCCACCTGCTCTGAGCCTACATGTGAGAGCTCTTCTCACCCTTCTGCAAGTGCAGGAGTCTGCTGCAACTCAAGTTCCTCTCTTCCGAATGTTGTCAAGTCTGCTGAGGCATGTTGCTGGCTTCTGCCCCAGAGGATCTGCCTCTCACTGGTGGGCAAACTGATTCTCATAGGCAAAGAGTTTGTAAAACGCTGAGATGAAATATGGTCCAAAAATGTAAATTATTATTCTGAGCTGCCTTGCAAATGCCACCCCAATCTGGCTATCCTGAAGCCATCAGATCAACCACCAGTACACTCACCATGCAAGCTCAGAAGACTGGCAGTCTCATTCAACACGTCAGAGTGGCTACCACTAGGAAGATGAAAGTGTCTGATCTCCTTTGAAATCTCCAACCCTCACCTCTCATTTCAGCTTTCCACAGCCTGGAGCAGTTCCAAACTCTCCCTCACAACCTATAACATCACCTCCACAACTCACCCAACTGGACTAAGGAGGTTCCCATAGCTGAATCTTTCAAATAACACCATCCACTGGCTCATGAGATCAGTCCCGGAATCTTTTCTCTCTGTTAGTGAACGCAGCTTCTGCTTTCGGTATTAGGACATACCCCAAATATGACAATACAGTAAACAGGGACTTTCAGGAGTCACCAGTTTCATCCAATGATGAATTCCCAGCAGTCATGCAGTCATAGAGATAAGAAATCACAAATGTCTGTGACAGCTCTTCAGGCTCTGCCATATAAGGCAGGGATTTCCTCAAACTCAGGTTAATTCAGACAATGAAAGCTGTGATGAGCAGTGTGACGGGATGATGCTCTAATCCAATGGAGTGTTGCAAACAGCATCTACAACTCATACATTTGGCGTTTTCTTCAATTGTTTTCAAGTGAACTTTGTGATTTTTTTAAAACTGAATTTCCTGGTAACAGGTTCTTGAGACACAAGTCTTCTCTTCCTCTACAGAGCCATGGCTGACCCATGCAGCGGCTGTACAAGCTCCTTCAGACTGCCTCAGATAATGTATCTCACCTTTGAGCTGCTGGGCATAAGAATGGCCATACTGGGTCAGATCAAAGGTCCATTTGGCCCAATATCCTGTCTTCCGATGCCAAGTGCCCCAGAAGGAATGAACAGAACAGGCAATCACCAAGTGATCCATCCCCTGCCACCCACTACCAGCCTCTGGCAAACAGAGGGACACCATCCCTGTGCATCCTGGCTAATAGACATTGATGGACCTATCCTCCATGAATTTATCTAGTTCTTTTTTGAACCCTGTTATAGTCTTTTAATGATGAGAGAGAAGTTCAGTGATTATGGCTCACTCGGTCCTTGGCCTCCAAATGAGACAGATGAACAGGCCAATCCGTGTTAATTATGGCGGTGGGTTCTGGGCAGAAATATGTGATAAGACAAACCTCTAAAGGGGGCAACTCCATTTATAGGATAGGCTAGAAGCAGCCACTTTACCCTTTCTAAAGGCTAGAAAGTGACAATGACCTCTAGCCGGGGACAAAAACTAGAGGATGCCCAGGCAGGTACTTTCTACACCAGGAGGAAGAAGAGCAAGGAAAGGATCAATATCTATCTATTCATCTTGGTAGCTCTGTGAAGTGAGGTGACTACCGGAACTCCATTCAGGATTAACATGCTTTGATCTCATAGGATCTGGAACTCAGTGGCAGGGTCACCAACGAATCCCTTAGAACTCCCCTCTCACATGCACAGTGAAGTGATCAACTCTTTTACAGATTTTTTTTTTTTTTTAATTGAAGCTCCCTACGTTGCTCCTGGCGGTGGCTACAAACGCTCCTGTCCCTTCTCCAGGTTTTTTCCTCCCAGGTTCTGTGGTCAACAAACTTCACGTTGTAAAACACACACAAAATTATCTGCCATGCGCACTCTCACGTGAGAGACGGTCAGTCTCCTTCCATTTTAGGTGGGGCTTTTGCTGCATAGCAACAGGCTGGAAATCTCATTTCCCAGACATCCCAATCGCCTTACATACACATGCAGAAGGAAGATGCAGGAAACAGGCTCCTGCTGAGTCAAAGAAAAGCAATGGTATCCTGGTATCTTTTGTTTCTTTATTTTTAACACATGCAGACAGTCCCTGGACACACGTAGTCAGTCACATGCGTACACCCAGGCAATATACACTGTATACATGCTGAGGAATACAACCACAAATGCACGGAAAAGTGGAAAAGACAGAGAGAAAACAAATGAGCTAGTAATTCTCTCTTTTTCTGCTCTCCTTTCATGAGAGTTACTCAAAATGGAGAACAGAAACAATCAGCAACTACATCCATTGGCTACAGATTCGACAGTTCTGGGCACTTTATTAAAAACATCTGGAAATGATGAAGAGTTTAAAACTAACCAATCATTTCATATCCAAACCAAAACCAGTGCTGCAGATTTCAAGTGAAGAAAAAGTCTTGTTCAACTGCATCATATGATCTCTAACTCCTCCAGATAAAACCCCTCCCCCCTGCCCCACTCCACGAGCTAACAGACCGCTTAATGACAAGGAAATCATGGTTAGCCTAAAACAGACAGCATTATTGTTATCTGTTTCAAATTACATGATCCATATAGTTATGAAACGCTGAAAATGATGCAATCGACAGCAATACTGCAGAATATTAATATTTTAAACTGTGGCTCTGATATGAATTAATAGAGTAGAGCGCAAAAAAAATCCTCTTCCTTTTGATCAAATCAAAACCCACTTCTGATCACTGCATGCAGGAGTTGTTAAATGCATCAGAAGGAGAACAGGGAAAGGGCTAGGTTTTAAACTGTGCTTTTAAAAAGATATGACACTTTGCAAAAAGTGTTAAGATTTTTGCCCAAATGAGATACAAAACACTATTTCCTAAAACCAAAGAAGAGGAAGGAAATCTGCACCAGAAGATTACAAATCTAATAAAGAATGTACATCCAAGTTTGGAAGAAGTGCACATTTAGCTTATTTGGAGAATGGCAGGTCAGCAATGGTAAGAGAAAACACGTTAGAAGACAGAGACCCTAGGGTGTATTTTCAAGAGGACGAGGCAGTTTCTCTACATCAAAGAGTCACATACAACTCAGTACTGAAAAGACAGGCATTTTTAAAAGTATATATATATAAAATCTGACATAATATATTTTGCATTCTCACAACATGCTTCTAAAAACAAAGCAGAATTTGGAAACTGAACCCCTCTGAGAGAACAAATGAAGTCTGGAAAACATTTTGTTTGCAGTTATGCTTGTTCTTTTTCCGATCTGATGAATGTTGCAGCTGAACATGAAAACAGAACCAGCCTGTGCGCCACCTGGTGGCTACAATTTATTTAATTATTTAAAGTTAACAGATGTTCCTCCTAAAGCAAATGAAAGCTCTTGCAGTTGTGCAAATATTGAAGCAAGTTTGCAACAAATAGAAAGTTAGCAACTTATACAGTTATTATTCCCCTATTAGACATTGCATAGAAAATAAATTGGACAACTGAAAGGACGGAGGCCTAAAGGAAAATGGTAGGGCACATGTTTAGCTGATTCTAATCTAAGGAATAAGCTCTGCTCAACGATACAGAAGACACAAGAGCACCAAGATCCTGCTTATATACCCTGGAGACAAATTCCTTCCTGGCCCCCCACATTTGCCCAAATTAATTATATTGAACTCACTGCTAGGCAAATTCAAATAAAAAGCCTGAACCTGCAACCGTTACTCATGTAACCCCCACTTAAATCACTGAGATATTCATTCAATGGCTTTAGAATCAGGCCCATCCCCTCACAATTAAACTATAACCCAACACAGTGGGATAACATTCGAGAACTGAACCTGTAAATCCAAACAGACACAAGACTTACACATCATATAGCTTGCACAAACTGTAAAATACACAATTCTGAAACAGTGAAAAATAAATGAGAGAGAATGAGGAAGTTCCTCTAATTACAGAAACATGGAGTGCATACTGTATTTAAAAAATAAAAATAAAGATAAACGTCAACCTTACAGGCCCTTTAACTACTTCCCAACTTTCTCTTTCTTAATACCTCTTCCGTATAAAGGTCTCCTGCCAAATTTGTAAATAACTGTGGCTTTTTTTCAAAAAGAATAAATGCTGATACTTTTATTAGACTTCAGTGCATGTCTGAACATCTTTTTCAGAGGAAGCAAACTGCACATTCTACAACTCCCAAAGAGATTAGCAACCCCTCGTCTCATTTTACATCAGTTTGCAACGTACAGCTCTGCCCATACCAAAAAGAAGCTGCAAAAGAAGATGTCTGGCTGCCTCAAGTGCAGTGGGAACTTTGTCAACAGCATGGATGATTCTTCCAAACATTGTGAGAGTGTTAGGAGAAAGTGTCTCCTCGCTGCCATGAATTCTGACCATTTCGAACCATGCAGTGGGGCCAGCTCTTTGAAAACGACAACGGAAAACCTCATATTTTATCTCTCAGTTGGTGATCTTCTAAGCTTATTGTAAGTGCCACAACTTTAAAACAAAGGGTATTAAAAGTAACTCTCCATAGCAGTGTGTTCTGTTTGTTTGTTGTTTGACCTGTGTAAATTTAGAGCTCACAAAAGTGAGGAAGTAAGAGAAATCGCTAAAACCTGGAACACTGCCAACAGGCACCTCAATTGTCACCTGTAGCATTACACTAATATTCCAGAATTGGGCTTCAGAACACAGCTCTGCCTCCTCAAGTACCCCTGCTATTTGAGTCCTTAAACACTCCAGGCAAGGCAGGAAGTTTTGTGATATGGACACTGCTGTCAACAGAACCTTAAGCCCATTTTGAAACAACATCTCTTGATATGAAATATTGCTGAATTAATCCTTTATAAAGCATCCGCTCCCCAGTCTTCCATCTATTACTATAATAACTGTATGTCTTACTTGATTATTATTAATAATTCTTCTACTGAAAAGTCATTTTTTGCTGGAACATGGAAACGAAGTCTGCAACCAGAAGCAGGTGTTTATTTTTTAGATTTGTTTTTAACAAAAAAGCTGCCCACATGAGCTTGAAGGAAGTTTTACTTCGTTTATGATTTTAAGATGCTGGGAATTTGTGCACTAAGTTTAATGCAAACACACGTTTCACAGCCAAGTGGGAAATTCCTCAAAAGAAACATTTCTTACAGAAATCTTGACAGCTACCCTCGCTATTGGCAAGATCATCTCTTGCCCTACAAGCGCATGGAAGAGAGTATGGGGTATAAAGCATCCCTTTACTCCCCCACATGAGGGGAGAAAGTAGTTTGCAACTCTTCCTCCTGTGCAGGTGGATGAGCAGGGGTGGGGAATGGGAAGGGCTTTGGCTCAGCCCCAGAAACATGCACAGATGAGCTGGTGTAGAGGGAGAAGTAGTTGGCTACTGCTATAGACCAGCAGGCACATTGATTCCCCCCTTGAAGCAAGAGGGAAGCCAGGGAGAGCAGTTAACTTAGGCCTGGTCTACACTTAAAAGTTAGGCTGACATAGCTACTGCACTCGCAGGTGTGAACAATTCACACCCGAGAGCCACAGCTATGCTGACCTAACCCCTAGTGTAGATGCGGCTACGTCAATGGAAGACTTCTTCCGACGACCTAGCTACCACTGCTTGGGGAGGCAGAATTCCTTCAACGAGGGGAAACCCCTTCCGTCACTTTAGGAAGCATCTACACTACAGCGCTACAATGGCACAGCTGCAGCGGGCTGCTGTAGCGCCGGTAGTGTAGACATGGCCCCAGACTCAAAGTTCCCTCTCTGGTCTACTCCTTATTAACAGCTGTAGGAGGTGCAATGGCTAACTCCTCCATCAGAAATATTCTGTATAATAGAGCCCCTGCTATATATGATTACTGCTCTTGAGGAGTGCTGAGTAACAGAGTGAGAATTAATCTTTTCTAACACCTGCTGCAGTCAAATGAACATTTACACTAGACATTGTGAAATAATCTGAAAATAATGAAAACTGGCTACTTATGGATTCAGTCCTGCAAGGGGCTCAGTGCCCCTCAACTCCTACTGACGTTAAAACCTCTCCTCCTTATCCTCATCAACTTCAGCATCTCCATTGACATCCTCCTGCAGAGGCGTTTACACACTGGTCACTGAGGGCACGTCTACATTGCCCCAGAGTTCGGACTAAGGGGGCGTGAAGAGCAGTGCACACCAAAAGTGCTGCGCTTTAAGTCCCCTATGTGGATGCTGTGGGCGCAAAGGTATAGGTCCTGAGTGCTATCATATCCCCTTAGTCCAAACTGTGGAGCAGTGTAGGCTTGCCCTTAGAAATGTTTAGAGAGATAGACATTAGCGGAGTTTATATACAAAGGAGAAACACTGGAATTACTCTTCTCCTTGCAAGCTAAATAAGTCAGGACTTGACTGAGGCATAGACAGCAATGTGTATTTCACTCACAAGTGATCAGATGCTTCTTTCTGCCCTGCCATACCGTAATACGAAGACTAGGGGAGACTATAAAACCTGAAGGCAGCAAATGGAAAACAAACAAAAAGGAAAGGATTATTTATGGAACACAAAATTGACCTATGGGATCGGCTCCTACAAGAAGTCACATGGATACAGAACAGAGCATTTTACAGAATTTTAAAGAGGACTATATACTATTAGAAGCGTTAACCATATTGACAACTATGCAAACTAAGAGAAATCAAGCCTCATACTCCAGAACAGAAGATAGTGATGTGTGGGGTTAGGAAGCAATGCTTCCATGTCGTATGAAAAGATACTGAAAAGATCAGATTGTTTACCTCAGAAAGGAGATGAATAAAAGGTGACATAAAAGTACATAAAATAATGAATAGTACAGAGGAGGTAGAGTGCAAGCTTCTGCTCTCCTTGTCTCATAACACAAGAACAAGGGGACATTCAGTGAAATTAAAAGGTGGCAAATACAATACTGACAAAAGGAAACAGTTTTCACACAATGTGCAACTAGACTGTGGAACTCATTGCCACAGGATGACATTAAGGCCATAAACTTAGTGAGATATAAAAAGAGATTGGACATTCATCTGAATAACTAGAATACCCAGAGTTGTAACAGTTAATGCTAATAAGTTCTGAAAGAGATATTCCACACAATGCTTTAGGATTTAAATTTAGGATTTGGGTCTGATGTAGGGGACAGATTATCTCACATCTGCCTACTCTGAAGCAGCTGCTGCTTGCCACTCTCGGAGTCAGGATACTGGATCAGATGGACCATGGGTCTGATCCATTATGGCAATTCCTATGTTCCTACAGTTGTACACAATTGTCTTAGATGACTTAGGGCAGGTGCATTCTTCCCCCAGCAAATATTACGTATTTAGCTAATAAGGGAGACAGGATAGCAGATTAGATCGACCAACTGGCTGACAAGGTCCAACAAAACCCACATACAAAATCAATGAGGAAAACTACTAGACAACATAAAATGGCACAGTTTAGATTGGAAAAGTATTCATATTCTACTTTTCTTCTAAGCTTTTAGTTTAAACTGCTTTCATCAAACTGAACAACACAGAAAGATAATTCATATGCAGCGCTCAGGCCAGAAAGTGATTCAGCTTCCTATGGCACTTTTCTTTAAGTCTGTAGGATTCACACACTTTGGACTAGACTGGGGAGTACACACAATCCAGCCTATGGTCCCTGCTGGGCATTCTGTCAAAGGGGGTGGGGGAGGAGAGAGAGAGAGAATCTGCTCTTTCATCAAGCAGCTTGGAAGACTGGAAGGAGAAGTGGTGGGAAAGTAGAAGACTGGTGTACAAAAGCATCCATCGGACTGCATTTCCAGGTCAATTTTTTGCTTGGCTCCTACTGAAAAAGGCAGGGAAGAGAAGACACTGCATTACTTGCTTTGTCCCTCCAAAAAACATTTTTTGGGGGGTGGTGGGAGGGGGGGATGGAGATGGGTAGTGCATCACAAACTCCAGTGGTAATTGGAATAGTCAGTGATTGCAGCAATCTAAGGCAGTGGTTCTCAAACTAGGGCCGCCGCTTGTTCAGGGAAAGCCCCTGGTGGGCCGGGCCGGTTTGTTTACCTGTCGCGTCCGCAGGTTTGGCCGATCGCGGCTCCCACTGGCCGTGGTTCGCCGTTCCAGGCCAATGGGAGCTACAGGAAGTGGCGCGGGCCGAGGGACGTACTGGCCGCCACTTCCCACAGTCCCCATTGGCCTGGGACGGCAAACCGCAGCCAGTGGGAGCTGCGATCGGCCGAACCTGCGGACGCGACAGGTAAACAAACCGGCCCGACCCACCAGGGGCTTTCCCTGAACAAGCGGCGACCCTAGTTTGAGAACCACTGATCTAAGGCATGCACTCCCTCCTAAGCAGACGGTGAACAATATCAACGATTCCAATTAGACCTCATACCTATACTCATATAAAACTGATATTTTCATGCCTTCTTTAGGATAAAATGACTTACAACAAAACACAGCAGGAAACAAGGACAATTAAAGCTCAACTTTACGAGGAGTGCATTGGCCACAACTCCTTCTGTCTGCAAGTTCTGTTTTATAACCAAATTTCAAATATCAACTTGTTTATTCATCTATATGTTTATGTCACCCGGAAAGTCCTCTATCAGAGTATTTTTGCTCACTATTATTTACAATGGATGAGCCCAGTAAGGCAGTGTTCCCCAAACTTGGGACGCCGCTTGTGTAGGGAAAGCCCCTGGTGGGCTGGGACGGTTTGTTTACCTGCCGCGTCCGCAGGTCCAGCCGATTGCGGCTCCCACTGGCCGCGGTTCGCTGCTCCAGGCCAATGGGAGCTGCTGGAAGTGGCGCGGGGTCGAGGGACGTACTGGCCGCCGCTTCCCGCAGCCCCCATTGGCCTGAAGCAGCGAACCGCGGCCAGTGGGAGCCGTGATCGGCCGGGGCAGGTAAACAAACCAGCCTGGCCTGCCAGGGGCTTTCCCTACACAAGCGGAACCCCAAGTTTGGGAAACACTGCAGTAAGGAATTGATAGACATCTGGATCCTGCAATGAAGGGCACTTTAGAAATCCATACACTTCATGTACCTTTGTGCCCTATAGATTTCAATAGGGGACTGGAGGGAGGGAATGGGTAGGGTCCCCAAGGAATACAAAACTAAGCTCCAATTTACAGACATATTCAAAACATGACCAGATACTTCTCTGCTGTAGCAGAACATGCCTAAGATGCCTCTTCTTCACAGCTTTATGTAATACTACAAGAGGCACTTCAGGGGATAAAAAGCATCTCTTACTTAGTAGCCAGATATCACAGCCTAAGCCTTATTGTTGACATTTTTACAGAAAAGAAAAACAATATTTATTTTTATGATTATGGAATACTACATACTACAGCTATTCAGTAAGAATTTTGGCTCATAATATAGTACATAAAGGTTGTCATTCCTTCCAGTTTATCACGGAACCCCACTGGAATAAATCTGTTCCTGCTGGCAGAGCGTCTCAGTGGAATAGTGCTCTCTTTGCTTCTAATAATGTCAGTTCTACCTTGGAAGCTGTGGGAAGCTCAGGCCACTGAGTGTGTTTTGGAGAGGCTTTGTCTATTCCATTTTCATGACCACATACCTCCCCAACACAGTTACCTTATCCTTGCTGAAATCACAGCCCCTCAAGGCATTAGAAGTGCCTACTTGCTAGTACTGCAGTAAACCCCACCTACTGGGCACAGGACGCACAGGGGGAAATGCCACACAGAAGCATTCAAGATGCTTGGGAGTTTTGGAAGTTCCCTGGGGTACTGGAGAGACTAAACTGGGATCTTCCTTCCTCAGTTAAAACTCCTGATGTCACAGGTAACTCAGCAGTTTGTTCTTGAATAAAAAGGACGATCTCAGGTCTCTTGCTAACAGCTCCAAGGAAGGAGATTTTAAAAATAAATAAATACAGATTACATTACATTAAATGAGGGATGAAGGGAATATTTCCTAGCATCTCAGGGGCCCAACAGCAGAAATGTTTACTAGACTCAGAAGCATGAAAACCTTCAGAGTTTTCAGCAAAGTAGGTCCCAGTGAAATCAATTAAAAGCAAAACAAAAGGATTTGGAGGATGCAAGAATTACAAGAGATTATTTTGTAAAGCAAGAAAGAAATTCCTTCCTATTATGGAATGGTTAATTAATTTATCTACAAAGCCCTTCCACCCAACGCTGGAACTGCAGTTGACTCAGCGAGCCCTTTCGGCTATTACGCAGCATTAGTGTCTCAAGTTTTTGAAGTTAGCAGTTAGAAAAAAAAAAGTACTTCAAAACATGCAAAAACTAATGAATCCCATATGTGGGATGCTGTCATTATTCCATGTTTATAAGAGGATCGGGTTTTGTTAAATGGGTTTATTTAATACAGACGGTAAAGGGGGTGGGGTGAGGGGGAGACTCAGCAAAAGATCCAAAAGCTATTGAAAGAAAAACATTTTCTTTCTTAACCAAAGCATTCAGTAACAGGGGAGAAGACAGGATTTAAGCTAAAAGAAATACAATATACTTTGGCGTACTTCTGTTTGCAGCTTTTCTGACAGCCTGTGACGTTTTGGCCAACAGCAAAACCTTTTTTAGAGGATTAAAAATATATATTAGGATCCTCCTCCTCCATCCCCTTCCCTCACCGCATGGGGGCTGGGACAACTTAAATGCCTTATGGGAACATCTGCTGGGATAGTCAAACAATTATGGCTTTTTCAACAGCTGTTGCCATTTCGTGCTCTTTCGACTGGGTCAGCTTCAGAGAAATATGGAAGGAAATATCAGTCGGGTCCTTCTCCCGACGCTCACCCCTAACTCCAGCACTAAAGACAGTCCCCTCGGAGGACCTGGTAAAGAGGCCAACAGAGGCTATTCTCCTTGCATTAAAGCTAAAAGGGTGACGGCCAGACTATGCTTAAACTGAGAAGCTCCGTTTCCTTTTTCAATTCTTAATCATTGGCATTAGATATGAAACCAAGAAAATGCAATGCCCAGAGGGATGCCTTCACTGCACTGTTCATGCACTTTAATCCTGACTTGTAGCACTCCCTGTTATTCTAGTCTTGGGTCCCACACAGTGCATTGCTAATGTACCAAAATTCTGACCTGCAGCATCCTCGGATATTCCACATCTGGCCTCCTTACCCCCTGTCCCCCTCACAGCTCTGCCAATAACCTCACTCTCAGCCTACCACCCCTCTGCTGTTTCAGTACTGCGAAGTCAGACGTCTGCCATAAAAGGTGACACACCATATATTTAAAAAGCAGACCTGCCAAAGGATGCTAACCCGCCGGACAGCATTACTTACCAGTTGGGGAATAGTTGTTACTCATCACAGTACATATATACATTTCATTTTTGTGCTTTTCTCAGAAACCTAAAGTTCAGTTAGAAATTAACGAGAAACTTAGCTCAGCTACTGGGTGGAATAAAGTTTGTCTGTTAGCTTTATTCTCCTAACAGAGAAGGAACCAGAACGACTTGGGAAAGCTCTTGCATTGTAGTATCAGTAGGTACTTGATGAAGACCTTTTCATTATATTCTTACGTAGACAGGGAGAAAAGACAATGCTCAGAGAACATACAATGCTCAGAGAATTTTCCTCGCACTCCTCTGGCCTGAATGCAGCTGACTGCTTTTTCCTTTAAAACTCCTTTGTTTTTATGCTATCATGTGTTACTAGAATCTGGCTGGATATCTGTTTATTTGCAGCAACACTTTCCCAAAAGAATGGTAACAACAAGAAAAGCTAATGGAAACAGAGCTCACTTATCTGAAATAGGCAGAGCCCTGCTCTTGAATGGAGGATAAGTTTAGGAATCTGAGGAGCCATACAGCAAAGAGGCAACACTGGTACCTGGAGCACAATAAAAACTAATACCATGAAGGAGAGGTCAGCCTAGAAAATCCCACAGGCAAAGTCCAAATTAGAAGCAAGTGGGATGCACTGAGAAGGGCTGGGGTGAGGAGCTGGTCAGAGCATTCTCTAACTGTTGGGTTCCCCACTAATGGGACAGTTATTTAATCAATCTATTTATTTAGATTTATAGCAAAAAGAGAGCAAGAGAAAAAGCGCACACTCTGGGATCCAGATGCCTCTGACAATTTTAAAAATACAACACAAAACCCGGCAGCTTCCCCAAAGGATAAGCATTTACCAAAACTGACAAGCAAGCCAACCAACACACCTACAATATCCCGCCACAACTGCAAAGCCCTGTCCTCACTATTCCCTTCCCTCCCTTCCTCCCCAAAACCTTGGGAAGAGAAACGGGACATGCGGAGGGCCCTGAAGCCTGTTTCAGACCGAGGGAACATTAGGGAGTAAAGAAGTTAAATACAGAGTTAAGGTGCCATTCCTACCAAGAGAGCTCCAGCTTGAGCATCTCTGCTGCCCGCAGCAGCAGTCTGGCATAGGAAGAAAGGAAAGCAGATTCCAGGTCATTTCAGGCTTCGTTCATCTACACCCCCTTAAACCACTCCAATAAACCAACAGGTAGTCAGTGCAGATACAGAGCACAGGTGCTGGTGTGTTACTGCCAAGATATACCACTTAATAAGCAGGCTGCAGCATTCTGCACCTGTTTTCCTTTCAGGGCTCCAGTTTCGGCACTACATTATTCTTCCCCTGTTCTGTCTCCCTCTATCTACTAGTGCAGGGATTGAGGGACCCAAACTTTGCAACCAATATCTCCACCTCAGCATCCACATTTCCAGTGTGTTGCATCATTATTCAACCATCTCAGCCACCCTAAGGTAGCAGTGGAGTGCTCTTGATGAGAGTCCAAATAGATACTCTAGGGCAGTGGTCCCCAACCTTTTTGTGGCCAGTAGCACATTCATGTTTTCAGAAGAGTGTGTCGGGCACCAACAATTTTTCAAGGCTTATTTTGTATTTGTACATTAAATAATACGAAAAATATCATATTTAATATTACATAATATATGAATCCAGAGAGAAGAGAGAAGCCGCGAGGACAGAGAACACCGGCGCCCGCAGCCCCGGAGTACTCTGTCCCCAGCAGGCGCGGGGCCCCGGCTTCTCTCCCCTGCTGGGCACTAGGTGGGCCCTGCGCCTGCCGGGGATAGAGAACACCGGCACCCGCAGCCTGCAGCCCCGGAGTTCTCTGTCCCCGGCAGGGGCAGGGCCACAGCTTCTCTCCCCTGCTGGGCACTAGGCGGGACTCGCGCCTGCCGGGAACAGAGAACACCGCGCCCACAGCCTGAGTTCTCTGTCCCCATCAGGCGTGGGGCCGCGGCTTCTCTTCCCTGCTGGGCACTAGGCGGGCGCACATAAATGCCCCGGCGGGCGCCATGGCACCC
>QXTE01000017.1:8587222-8604898 GCA_003942145.1 Platysternon megacephalum
GCTACATGAAATAATAAAAATAATGCTACAGATAAAGTCAACAGCTTTTTTTAAAGGTTTATTCATTTATTTATTTATTTATTTATTACGATGAGGTAAGTATATAGCTTTGAGCTCAGGGCTTGTGGATAAATAAAAGAGAAAGTGGTTTCAAATATAATGCTTTAAAAGGCAGTTTTAAATTTAAAACCGATACACTTATGTTGCTAATTGTTTTGGATCTTAAAAGACTTTTGGTTTTGTGTTTTTTGGGTGCATGTGTCTCTCACATAAGTAACCCTAAGCATATACAGGTCTGTCTCATCTTACACACATTTAACATGCACGATTTCGGCTTTGCGCGGTCGGCAAAAACACAACAACAACAAAAAGAGAAAAAAAGCAATTTATGTATTGTGTCTGTAGTGCGGGCGATTCCGCCCGCCATTAAAGTCAATGGGATTTCGACTATACGCGGTTTTCGCTTTACGCGCTAACCGCGGAACGGAACCCCAGTGTAAGATAAGACAGACCTGTATACAAATATTAGCTTTAGTAATTCAATTCCATTTCTTCTAAGTGCTGTAGTTGAATTTAAGGCTAACAACCTCAAATGTGGGAGATTAAGCTGGAAGGAAAGTTAAACAACGATGTATTATTATTAATAATTTGTACTGCAGTAGTGCCCAGGAGACATGTCATGGACCAGAATTCTGTTATGCCAGGCATTGTGCAAACACAGAACAAAAAGGCTTATGGAAGGGTATAATAAGCAGCATTATCTAGTATATTCTAGTCAAGCATCTACTGCATCCATCACCATGGTACCTGAGCACCTACCAATGAAGTAAATGATGTGGCTAGCACCTGTCATTTGTGTTTCCTTATTGCAGAAGCTGGACCAGTGGACATGTGGAAACATGCATATGGCTTACTTAGTTTAGCTTCCCTCCACGCAAAGATCATTACAGATTTCACTTTTACCAGCAACTTACCTTTTGCTGAAAATACATACAGTCCTTTAAAACCTTCCATCCTTTAAAGCAGGGGTCGGCAACCTATGGCAGGCGTGCCAAAGACGGCACGCGAGTCAATTTTTAATGGCACGCTGCTGTCTGCCGGGGTCCCGCTCAGCCCGCTGCCGAACCCCGGCAGTGGGCTGAGCCGGACCCCGGGAGGCAGCAGCGTGCTATTACAAATCCTGCCCGACCCAGCCCACTCTTCTCCACCCCCCGCTCTCTCTGGCGGGGGAAGGGGCAGAAGCAAGCTTGCTCCTGCCGGCTGCTGCTGTAGGGCCGGCAGCCAAGCTTCCCCCTCCCCCACCACTTCCCCCAGCGTGCTGCATGGAGCCCCCCCTCCTCTCCCTCCCTGCCGCCGATGGCCCTTGCGAGGGAGGGGAGAAGAGCAGTCCCAGTGCCCTCGCTGCTCAGACTGGCAAGGAGAGGGGGGAAGGGAGGCAGGAGCAGGGCGTATCCCTCCAGCCCCCTGCCGTGAGCCGCTCAGGGCAGGGGGCTGGGAGCACCCCCCTGATCCCAGCCCCCCACCCTGACCCCTGCACCCCCCTTGCACCCCAGCCCCCTGCATCCCCCCCCCAACCTCATCCCTGATTCCTGCACCCTCCACACATACCCAGCCCCCTCACAGCCCATGGCCTGACTCCTGCACCCCCTCACACGCCCCCAGCCCTCTGCCCTGACCCCAGCACCCCCCTTGCACCCCAGCTCCCTGCATCCCCCCCACGACCCCATCCCTGACTCCTGCACCCTCCACACACCCCCAGCCCCCCCCACACCCCTTCCCTAACTCCTGCACTCACCACACCCCCGCCCTGACTCCTGCACTCCCCACACATCCCCAGCCCCCCCACACCCCATGCCCTGACTCTTACACCCCCCACATCCTCACCCACCACCCTGAGCACCAGGTTGGCAGCAGGCTGAGCGGGGCCAGCGGCTGGGACCCCAGCTGGCAAGGGGCCGGCAGCCAGAACCCCAGACCGGCAGCGGGCTGAGCGGAGCCGGAAGCCGGGACCCTGGCTGGCAGGAGTCAGCAGACGGAACCCCAGACTGGCAACAGGCTGAGCTGCTCAGCCCGCTGATGGTCTGGGGTGCCGGCCCCGCTCAGCCCGCGGCCGGTCTGGGGTCCCAGCCGCCGGCCCCACTCAGCCCGCTGCCAACCTGGGGTTCTGGCTGTCGGCCCCTGGCCAGCCGGGATTCCGGCCACAGGCCCCGCTCAGCCCGCTGCCGGCCTAGGTGAACGGAACCCCAGGCCCGCAGCAGGCTGAGCAGGCCAGCGGCTTAAGATCAGCATTTTAATTTAATTTTAAATGAAGCTTCTTAATCATTTTGAAAACCTTGTTTACTTTACATACAACAGTAGTTTAGTTATATTATATATAGACTTATAGAGAGAGACCTTCTAAAAAACGTTAAAATGTATTACCGGCATGCGAAACCTTCAATTAAAGTGAATAAATGAAGACTCGGCACACCACTTCTGAAAGGTTGCCGACCCCTGCTTTAAAGGGAGGGTGCATAACACTCAACAATATATGGTAAATAAACAAAATAATAAGCAAAAAGGAGAACTCCTAGTGAACCATCTATGTGTTCTCATCGACCAGCTACCAACTGTTACCCTCAGCCTTGGACACTCAAAAAATAGCAAGAACCAAGAAAGGCAGTTTCTTCCATTGTGTCACCGCTACACAAAGCGATTCAACAAATAAAACAGCTGCAATTTATTTCTGGGGCCAACACAACGGGAAATGTACATCAGAAAGCAGTCCGTGTTATTTGACCCCCCCTCAGCTACCAGGTTCCATTTCTAAATACAAACACAAAGTCAGGCTCATTTAACTCTTCAAAAAGTAGAGACTTAAGAAAGATGTAAGGCTGTCAGTGCACAAATAATCTGACATCCCGTCAGTTTACTGAAACTAAGTCAAGTCTGCTAAGCTTGAATATAACCATGTATCGAAGCTAGGACTGATTTCCCATCAGTGTGTCTTGACCCCTGGATGAAGAGTCTAGAGTCATTCAGTTTTAGAAGTGAAAGTTTAACATGAATTGATCATATCCTGCTATCATCCCCAATTCCACTTATGTTCCCCAAACAAAATACAAAAGGAGACACAAAAGAGTAGCTAATCAAATCTCAGACATAACCACAATTTATAGTACATACTGATAAATGCATGAAGAACATAAGAACAGCCCTACTGGGTCAGACCAAAGGTCCATCTAGCCCAGTATCCTGTCTTCTGACAGTGGCCAGTGCCAGGTGCCCCAGAGGGAATGAACAGAACAGGTGATCATCAAGTGATCCATCCCCTGTCGCTCATTCTCAGCTTATGGCAAACAGAGGCTAGGGACACCATTCCTGCCCATCCTGGCTAATAGCCATTGATGGACCTATCCTCCATGAATTTATCTAGTTCTTTTTTGAACCCTGTTATGGTCTTGGCCTTCACAACATCCTCTGGCAAGGAGTTCCACAGGTTGACTGTGCATTGTGTGAAGAAATACTTCCTTTGATTTGTTTTAAACCTGCTGCCTATTAATTTCATTTGGTGACCCCTAGTTCTTTGAACTTGTTGGGAAATTCTTGCTACAAAATTGGACGTAAAACTGAACAAATATAATTTCTAAGGAAGCAGTTTTAGGACATTTGAGAAATGCCCACTTTAAAAGCTCACTTTAATTGGAGAAACCTTACAGGAAGGAGGATGGAAGAGCAAACAATTTCATCTCCAAATAATTATTGGATGGCAAAGAGCAGCAATGGACAAGTACTTTGGAACACCCAGCCACACCATTGTGACAGTAAAGAAAATCTTCCTAGGTCGCGTTTAACAGTATTTATGACAACTGTAGCTATTTATATCAATGAACTCAAAGACAGTGTGTAGTTCTGTGTACAGAGAAGCCAAATCCAAATGTTGATTGTTAAATTCAGAAGCTTCCACTCAGAACTACCTTCTCATGTACCCTTTTCCTGTTATATTCTTAATGTTTGCTACCCTCAAAGCCACCCTTTTCGGAAATCCTTTTCAGCTGCAGCCTTTCCATCACATGCACAAGATCCATATTCAAGCAAAGTGACCTGGGACAGGATAGGTAACTGTACAGATAATGCTCAAGCGAGTACAATCGCTGTGCACCAGCTATCCCAGGGGTCGGCAACCTTTCAGAAGTGCTGTGCCGAGTCTTCATTTATTCACTCANTGCTCAAGCGAGTACAATCGCTGTGCACCAGCTATCCCAGGGGTCGGCAACCTTTCAGAAGCGGTGTGCCGAGTCTTCATTTATTCACTCAGCTTTAAGGTTTCGCGTGCCAGTAATACATTTGAACGTTTTTAGAAGGTCTCTTTCCATAAGTCTATAATATATAACTAAACTATTGTTGTATGTAAAGTAAATAAGGTTTTTAAAATGTTTAAGAAGCTTCATTTAAAATTAAATTAAAATGCAGAGCCCCCCGGACCGGTGGCCAGGACCCGGGCAGTGTGAGTGACACTGAAAATCAGCTTGCGTGCTGCCTTCGGCACACGTGCCATAGGTTGCCTACCCCTGAGCTATCCAATTACTCCTCTGGCTAGGAGACTAAACCATAAGAAGAGGTATACAGAATTCCACCCACTCCCATGTTCACATATGTCATGCACCAGGCTCAGGACAATGAAGCTTCTCTCTTTTAGGGACAAAGTTCAATGCTTACTGCTCTCCGCACATAAGTTTATTTCTAAATTATAAATATACAAATATTGTACTACCATGCAAATTTCAGATGTGAAAAATGTGGTTACTTTCACTTTGCTTCCCAACAACATCAAAAAAGAATCTTTGATAAACAAAACCCATGAGTAGGTGCAAACAATAAAATAGTCCCTATTTGGAGCAAGCTAAGAAACCACTTTTACTAACCACCAAATGGCCCACTAATGAGAAGGCAGCAGGCACCTGAAAAATTCCTGGCTATGTGAAATTAACACTACATAAAGCAGTAGCAGAGAACAGAGAGAGCAGCACATCTATATTTTGTGATTCTCCTCCCCCTCCCATACCCAGCCTAAACCTAGCCACTAGCTAAACCTACATGTGTGAATTAAACTCTATTTATAAATCTTCAGCTGTTTTTTTTTTTTAAATGGCCTTAATATAGTACAGTTGTTATGTTGTTTTTGTTGAACTTAGCAACAGGAAACTGTGTCACTCCTTCTGCAGCAAACTTTCCATTCTCTTGGCGCTCCCAATCCCACACCAGAAAAGCCAGATTTAAAAAGGGGCTGGGGAGGTTGGCTAATCTGAGCATGCTCCTTCCCTCTGCAGGGAAGCAAAGGGACAGGACAAAGCTGCAGCCAGACTTATATTCAAGTATCATACCACCTACATTATGAAACACATAAAACAAAACCTAAATTCAGTACCTTTATTTTTGTTCCTCTTTTGAGACACACGTTGCTTGAAATAAATGAAATATGGGGTGTGTTCTTTTTTGCATTTGTCTAAATAGATCCTGCTATACAAGCAGACACCCAGGGATTAGTCATGAAAATTATCTACAAGGGGCGGGTTAAGAACAGTCAGCATCTTTACACTACAGCATTATGATAATGAAAGACATTTATCGAAGCACACATTTTAGATTGGAAGGTTATTAACACTATTCCCTGGTTATTCGCTGAGTTAACAATTACAAACTCAGCCTTAACTTGTTAAAAACATACAAAAATAAGCCTGATTTTATTGTCTGCTTTGGCAATATTATTTTACCGCCCAAAGAGCTTTCATTAATGTGCAGAGAAGAATTCTCTGGGCTCCACCCTGTAATGTTACTTCATCTCTATACTGTTTACTATTATAACATTAGCTTCTTAATTATAAACTAACACACAAACACAGCTGCTCTAAAACAGCGCACACGCACACTACTGAAAATGCCTCAAAGACAATTGGGACAGATAACATCAAGAAAGACAGCTTATAACAGAGCAAAATGCATGAAGGCTGATTTAAACCACAACTTAACTCCATCTCAAACAAATGTGATACCCTAGCTTTTATTATTGTAATTAATCCTCAAAAACGGTCATAGCTGACGGTGACAGAAAATGTTTAACACAAAATAACCCCACTTCATTTCAAACTTCCTGCCTGGTCTTTTTCCTGGTGTCTCCCATTTTATGGTTCCCCCTTCCCCTTCAGATTTGGTTTGCCCTGTATTTGGGCTTATGATTATTATTTATCTTCAATACTGTGGTGCATATAGACTCCAATCAAAATTGGGGTGCCACTGTGCTAGGCACTGTGCAAACACACAGGCGACGTCCACACTAGAAACACTACAGCATCACAGCTGCAGTTGTGTCACTATAGCATAGACACTTACTACAGAGACGGAAGGGGTTCTTTAGTAAATCCACCTCTCCAAGAGGTGGTAGCTACATCGACAGAAGAATTCTTCGTTCGACCTAGCACTGTCCACACTGGGGCTTATGTTGGCTTAACTATGTCTTTTAGGAATGTGAAAAAATCATACCCTTGAGGGATGTAGCTAGGTCAACCTAACTTTCTAGCATAGAGCAGGCCATAGTTAATAGTCCCCTGTCCTGACGAATTAACAATTAAACAGACGACTGGTGGGAGGAGACACAGAGGCACAGAGATGAAGTGACTTGCACAAGGAAACAGGACAGAGCAGAGTCACATACAACACCAGATCTCCTGACTTCCAGTGCAGTGCCCTATCCACTGGACCATGCTGTCTCTCTGTACACACTTATGAACAATCATTTTATGTTAACTACACCATGAGCTACAGTAATACTGTAGGGGGAGGAGGGAATCTTTCACCTCCGCAACTTTGGACAACCTCATATTGTGGGGCACCAACAGACCTGAGTTATCTATCATACATTATGAGACCATCAAAACTTTTTGTGGCTTTGATTTTTTAATTTGTCTTTTATCATCTTTTTATTTTAAACTAAATACCATTTCAAAAATAAGGAGGACTAAAAATCAATGCTATTTTTAGAAGGTTAAAAAGAAAAGCCACAATGTATAACTTATGTTTAGCTTCACAGCAGCTGTGGAAAGGAAATCAGCAACTCAGCTGATCATCAACAGCTGCACAGACATTTCTTTTTAAAGCATTGCAACTTATAAGATAAAGATGCAAAAATGACACTTACTGTTCCTTCAGAAACTGCATGCTCTCTGAGGTCTTTCAAAAAATCCACCTCATCTTCAGTTTTCATCTCCAGCTTTTCTGCAAGGACAGAAGGTTTGCAAAGTAGATTTAAACAAACTTCCCCGAAGGCTGCTGTTTTTCTGTTTACTCAAATAGTTCTAAAAAATTCGACAGGCGTTATTTTCCTTCCAACAGCTGGTTTCATTCCTGACTTTGCTGCTTGTTTGTTAGTAATTTTACAACTACAGTGTCTGTGAACGAAGGAAACTATGAAACAGCAGTGAGCACACAGAAACCACAGGACTAGACTTCTACAGATGGCTCTATGTGAAGCTTGAAATCTAGGTTATATTTGCAAATATGTTTACACCAAAGAAGACTTGACTTCCATTATTCCTGCTGTATGATCAAAAAGTATATATTTGTTTTTCTCTAATTTAGTTGGGGTTGGTCCTGCTTTGAGCAGGGGGTTGGACTAGATGACCTCCTGAGGTCTCTTCCAACCCTAATCTTCTACGATTCTATGATTCTTTAGCATAACATGGAGACAGGTGGGAGGCAAGAATGTTTTCTCAACTTTCAAATGTTTAATGCAATGCCAGCTTCTCAACACATGCCTCTTCTCCTTAACCTGAAGTGGTGGATTAGGTCCCAGAGGGTAGTAAGGCAAGTCAGTCTCCATCCAAATTTGGCAACTGTCTGGACAATTTTTTTTCTGGTAATGGTGCTGATGGCACACAAGAGAAACTTTGTGTCCCCATTGTCCTCTCTTCCCACAAATTAACATGTAAAACTTAAACGATCGCCATTTACACCAGCGTTTTCTTTCTCTGCACCTTTCCCACTTCAAATAACTATTTTTGTCTTGTGACACCTACACAGACCAGGACTTAAATCTAAAACCAATTTCCACTTCTAAAGACCCATGGATTACAAAATACTTCAGAGACAGCTTCATTACCCCCCCTTGTGAGTTATATAAATATTCCCATTCTACAGCAGTGCAGAGAGGTGAAGTGATTTGACCAAAGTGTCACAGTGAGTCAGTGGCTGAGCCAGGGACAGAATGCACCACCTCTGTCTCCCTGCTCTAACCACTAGGCACATCATTCTTCTCCTAGCCATCTGTAACTGAGCACTATAGGAATCAAAAGGATTTTTAACTGACAATCTGTAGTGGATCATTTGTACAAAAGGAGGCTGTGGGAAACCACAGTTCCATCTTAAATTAAAATCACTGAAAAAAGTAGTTGGCACTGATAGTACAAGCTAGTCTGTCTTAAGGGCATTAAGGATACTTTGCTACACATCACTTGCTATGCTAATTCAAAGAAATTACAAATTAACACAATGTTGTGGTATCTGATAGAAAGACCTGATGAGTTTATGGGTTGTTAACAGCAGAACTGCCTAAAAACCCAGAGACAATTCAGCAATAGTTCTGAGCACATGTGAGAATCACCCAGGGGACACCAGTTTTTTGGCAAAACAGCCAGTGGTCATGTATTTATGATAAGAAGGAGGGTTCAGCCAGAAAGGGTGACCCTCCCTCACAAACTCTTGAAATGAGCTGTCTGAAAGGATAATAATGCCGCAGGAATGGGCCCCCAAGAAATGCCAGCCTGTTAATGCCCGGCATGTGCACCCTAACTCCCCCAGGGCCTAAAGGGGGAAGGGAGCCACCCTGGGGCCCCAGGCTATACATATAAACAAGGAACTGTGTTTAGGGGGAACAGACAGGCTGCTATCATGAATGCAAGAAGGTGCCCTTTAAGTATAGGGGTGGAAGGAACAATCTTGTTGCTAAAACACAGTACTGGGCATCAGGGGTCTCTTCCTGGCTCTGCCACAGATTTCCTCTGTGGCCTTGGACAAGTCACTTAAACGGACTGTGCCTCAGCTTCCCCATCTGAGAAATGGGGATCATAATGATAGTTGTCTCCCTCCCAGTGGGGTTGTGAGAATAAATTCATTCATGTTTGTAAAGTGTTTTGAGATCCTGAAGAGAGGGCAAGGGACATGTCTAATCCCACTCCCACTAAAACCAACAGTTAAACATCCATTGACTTCAATGGGAGCAAGATCAGGCCTTATTTTTGTTGTTAACCTATACAACTGTGATTGGCTAGATGTATAATTTAAGGACTTTATCTTTGCAAATCATTGTCTGAGCATTGTTTACATATATGGATTTAACCCAGCCAAATCTGACTTCCGGGTTTTGACCTTTGTGGGCTTCCATATAATCACTTGGACTGGTCCAGCATGTGATTTGGAAGAACCAAGTTTTGTGCACTTTACTTCCGGAACACAAGCACTTCTTCTACGAATGAATATCCCAAACCCATAAACTAGTGTTGAAATACATCACGGAGGCATTCAGGCATGGAGCATTTTAAGTAATATTGTTAATATTAATAAAGCTGGTCTCCAGTGGAACCTGCCACCCTAGCTGCTGAAATAAATGCTAGTGAAAACCTTTCTGGACAGCCAAACCTTTCTGTCCCCGTGGTGAAGATGAGGTTAGGGGCTGGAAAGTAGAAATGGTAAAATTCTACTCATGGAAATTAAGCATATGCCAGCCAATAAATTCTCTCTGAAGGCCTAGACCTGCCAGGAGATCCATTAGGGCAATTTGTTCAAGGGGACTCTCTAGAGAACAAAGCACGCTATTCGTGATTTAGTTACTGTAGAAACCAGGACAGTGTGTGTCGTCTTATCTGTTGGGTGTCCGAACTTCAGCTTGATACCCCAACTGCTTGCTTGCCCAAATGCGAGTCAGGCCAAATATGCACTATTTAAATAGTTTGCATGGAAAATCCCATTTCACAGGGGTAATTCAGTGCTGAATAAAAGGCCCAACCCCTAGGTACTGCATGAGGTTCGTAAGACTTTCTACAAGAGGCATGGGAGTCTCCCCTTGACTTCACTGCACTTTAGGACCAGGCCCTGAATAGCTGTTCGGATGCAGACTTGATTTTGCTTTTGGGAACTCTAAATCTTATTAAACTGATCACATGACATGGGGATGAGATGAAAGAGTGTGATGTCATCAAAAGCAGTTAACATAAATGAAAAACTTACACAGCTAGATGGTCTTGCATTTTTCCCTACCTCTCTCACTGAGAAAAATCCTTTGATTGCATATCACAAACTGTGACAAATTTAGTGATGACAATGAAAAACAAAATCCCCAGTGACATGTGTTTCTGGGAAGCATCCACCTGACCCGAGCCTCTACTCTCAGAAGGGCTCCAGCCCAAAGTCTGTCAAAAAAGGATTTTGGTTCTTTCTGCTGAGCAGCAGTTACGTACCTAACCGCAAAATAAATATATACACGTCCCTACTTGCCAAGATAAGTTCTGACTCAGAACAAAGTGAACTTGAAAAACCTCACAGTACTTAGTAATTTGCTCCTTTGACAAGACAGTAAGTTATCCAGGTAGGGCAGTCACCACACAAAGTTTAAATGCCATCTCTTCTTCTTCTTCTCACACACACACACACACCCCACAATAATAATAGAAAACACATCTTCTGGTCTTTGTTTTAAACCCATGTCTGTGCCATGTCTGTGCCCACATAGCATTATTCTGTAGATTGTTCCAAGAATCCCCGGGAGAAGCCATTCTACCCTAATTTGTCCTTTGTGCCGCTTCAGATTGTGACCATGTTTTTCTTATGGGTAGAAGAGATAAACATATGCTGGATCCTTGTATGTTATTTCCCTTTTACATTTTTGAAATCTGTAACATAATCACCTCCCAGTTTCCTTTCCCCTACCCTAGCTTAGTATGATGTTTTAACGTTTTTATAAAAACACAAGTTGTATTTTTCAATATGGGTGCTAATTTACTGCACTGTAATTCCTTGTCTCTTCGATATCTTGCATGAAAAACCTGTATATCCAACAGCAGGTGTAGAATTAAACCTTGGCTACAGAGACTTAGACGGCAGGAGACAAAAAAACCAAGAAGCTCCCAGAAGAAATTAGCATTCCCAGGTATTGACTTACAGCCACTCCCATTCTATTGAAATGTCAACCTGCCACAATACAAAAATAGAAGTTTCTTTTTTAAAGGAGCTTTCTGATTCATGTAAACAGCCTGTTACATAGCAGCTTATAACTTACTATGACTAATAAAACTCTTTAAAATCCCAAATTTACCAAAACATACAAAATATTCACCACCCCTACCCCCAAAGAATAGGTACCCACAATTGTGCTGCCAGTCAATGCTAAAATAAATCACCTTCCACAACTCTACTTGACAAAATCTCTTCCCTTTATGCAGTAAAAAGCAGTCATATATTTCTATGATTTTACAGCTCCCGCCTCTAAACGGCTGGGGTTGATGGATGCATTACATCTATTTTGATTATTGTCTTTAGAATTCTGAATTAGTCTTTTGTTTTGAGCTTGTTAAAGGAAAGATATGTCTTACCTATAGATTCCTTATAACTAAATAAGAGCAACACAGAGATAGGTCAGCTGTTTACATTTAACAGCTGCCTGAACAGGTGTAATATAAAGCCTGGATCAAACCAGCCGTGCGCTTCAGTAGAAATGTCACCTGTGATTTCAGTCCAGACTGGAAGACTCCGAAAGTCAGTTATTTTTTGTTGTATTTATCAGAGGAAGAGTTGCTGTTTTGTTTTGTTTTGATTTTTTGACGGTTCCTATTAGCTCTTGTTGAACACAGACTGACTCTGCCAAAGCTCTCCTGATGCAGTCACTTATCTCCTATGACATCACTCATCAGAGGTCCCCACTAATCCTTCATCCTTGCTTGTTGCACCGAACGAGCAATGAGCGTTTGAATTCCAGCACTGCTTAAATACAGTGGAAAAGACTGCGGCTTCGCTCCAGGATGGCTTCAGAGTCAGGAAAAGTGGGTGGAGGGATGTGTTCTCTCCCCCTCTTTTTTAAATGACTCAATGCCACCAATTAGGAAGCTTCTTTGCCCAGTTCAGAATGACACTCACAGCTGTTCCAGTTGACCGGTAAGGAAGCTTTAATACAGCACTGTTATATTCTTTAACTCCAAATTCGCAGAGAATACAGGGCAGAATTGAAGGAAAGAGTCAAGTTAGCACAAAACCCTAAGGCACCTGGCCCAGAAGGAAACACACAAACACAACAAATTTCAGCATCACACTCCCATTTAACTGTTTTCTTTCCTACTAGGGAACATAATTTACATGTTAAAGATTCCTCTACAATACTTTGGCATAAATATAAGACTGTTTCCTAACTGTGATGCAATCCTAGAAACATGTACTTGTAGTGTAAACCTTTAATATCTATTTCAGATTTCTGGTCTCTGCAGGAAAAGAATGTGCACTTGCCAAGGGCAGGATTCCCCTCCCGGGGCTGGCCTCTGACACCCATTTCTCTACCCACCATGGCCTGATTTTCATTCTTTAAAAGAAAGAAATATCTCATTTAAGTTGGAAGCTCTTTCTGGCAGAGAGCTTCTTCCTTTATTTGCATGTGAAATGCCATGCGCACATATGGTGCTATATAAAATAAACAAGACACTATTTTGCTTACCTGTAACAGACTCAGATCCTAGCACTTCTGAGCTTGCATCCTCCCTCTTCGTTGGTTCATCAAACTGCAAACTTAAATCCATTTCTCCAATAAGGATGTCTCCCGTAGTGACTCGGGCTTCGGGAGGGGATGGGGGGAGAACCCCAACAGGTACACACTCTAGCTTCCCAACTGCAGACTCAGGGACAGAAGAAGTTTCCAATATAGAAACAAATCCATCGGGACTTTTCACCGTATTGGCAACTTTATCCAGCCAGGAGCCATCAGCCTCTGGAACCAAGCTCTTTGCCCCCACGTCATCTGTAAGCTCAGCAGCAGCATTTATATTGTATGGATGTGACTGTGAGAGAGACGCTTCCAGCATGGCATTGCTCTGCTCCTCTTGGTCTTTGTTGGGCCAATCCAAGACCTGTTGCTGGGCTTCTTTCACTTCAGACCCAGTTTCGCTCTCACTGGCCAAACAGATGGTGTCAGTGCTGGAGTCACTGTCGCAAGGGGGTTCTTCTGCAATAGGCTGAAGCGATGCTCTGGAGAGTACATTGTTCACATCCTCCTCTTCTGGATCACCTGGTACTGTGGATGTCTCAGCTACACCTAGAGGTGCCTTATTCTCAAAGGCAACAGAAGGTGCTTCCATAACAGAGACCTCCTTTAATTCTGGTGCTTTGTTTTGCAGAGAGCCTCCCTGTGCCCCCTGACTGAGATCACATTCTTGGTTCAACATTGTGTCGGGAGGAGGGTCATTCTTCGCATCCAGCGATTTGTACTCTGATTCAGACCCTTGTACAATACTTTCTTCTGCATCCACTGTTGCATTGTCATCTGCTTCCTGACAAGAGATTTCCCCTTTCAGCCCAATATCTGCGTTACTGTCATTCGCTGCAGACTCCTCGCCCTGACTGCAAACAGAGGATTTCACAATAGCAGCAGCAGCAGGCTCCTCGGACAAACCCTTTTCTTTGCCAAGTGTCCCACTTTCACACAGCTCCTGACTGGGTTCAGCTTTGCTCTCTTCAGCCGGCTGTGACAGACTTTGCTCATCAGAGCCCTCTTTTCCCCCACTGTCTTTAGGCAAACTAGTTTCTGCTGTTATCTTACCATGCACAGAACTGTCCTGTTCAGCAAACACTGCTGTCTCTGCTACTGCTGCTACTTCCTGGTTTTGTTTAGATTCTTTATTATGAATTGCAGAGGGTGTGTCCATTAAATTATCCTGGATATGCTCTGTACCCATGCCACATGAAAAGAAGACAGGATCATTACCATGCACAGACGCCTCCTGTCCTGGAGGTGCCACTGCAGCATCTCTCTCCTGACCGATTGCCTGTCCCTGTTGTACATCTCCTTTAAATAAGGGAGACGAGAATGATTTGATTTGCTTGCCAACCCCCTCCTGTTCAGAAATGCTTTCTGATGCCACCAATTGGTTTTGCAGAGGCTCTTTTTCTGCTGAGGACAAACCTGTGTCAAATGGTGGTTGTGACCCAGGCTCACATTTGTTAGCTGAAGCAGTGTCTGGTTTTAAGCTGTCACACATTTCACCTTTTAAAACAGCTTGATTCTCAGCGTGGCAATTGCCAGCAGACCCCTGGCCTTCCTCTGCCGAATCTGTGCTTCCTCTGCCGGTAGTTTCAGTTCCTGGTGACATCTTTTTAAGGGCTTCACTGTTACCTTCGCCTTCAGCTACAATTGCAATGGTTTTACTGCTTTCAAGGGAACACACAGTCTCTGCATCACTTGGACCAGGCCTGTCAAGGGGATTGTTTTTCATTTCAGAATTATTCTCCGCCTTGTCACTCAAAACCAGTTCATTCAGCCCAAGGTCTGCGTTTCCATCTTCCACCTGCACGCCCTGCTCACCACTCTTATTATTGTTATTCACTTCCAAAACAACAGGATCATGTTTCAATGCATTCTCTGAAACCTTTATTTCAGTCACAACCAGCAGCTCCTCTCCAGTGTTGGCAATCATACTCTGCCTCTGCTTTACAAGGGGTTCACCTTGGACTAAGCCCTCTGGCAAACCAATCTTTGCATTTTTGGTGTTCGGGTCTGTTCCACTCTCTTCGCTGCCACTTGTCTCCCAATGGCCAACAAGGATAATATCACTGTCAACACGTGCATTTGCACTATCCTGTGCCTGCATCCCTTGTCCATCTCCACATTCCCCACCTTCTCTTGGAGATTTTGGTGACGCTGCAAGAAAGGGCTCAGTAGCATGGATCGACTCCCCACTTGCTGGGGGCAGCTCTTTCAGACTTGAAGTTCTTGAGCCCAGGGTCTCATCCTCTCCATTCTCCACATGCTGCTGGATTGAAGCAGCATCCACTGACCCTGTACAGTTCTTGCATTCTGCCTGGCCCATAGCCACATCCACACCCTCCCAGGGCGTTGGGGCTTCGCATGCAGTTTCAGCCACAGGAAGAGAGCTTTCAGTTGTGCACTCTTCAACGATTTGCACTTCCTGTTGGGTATTATCTCTACTACACAGGCTGGCTTGACTCAAAACAACTCCAGTGGATGTCATTCCGGTTTCCTCATTTGTATTTCCACAGGATGGAAGGCTTGCAGCACCGTTTACTCCAGCAGCCGAGCTCAGTGTGCAGTCATTTTTATCTGATACAGTCCCAGAGTCTACAATAGAGGCTGGCCCCTCCTCTTCCTTTTTACTCAACGTAGCTGTGTTTTTACTTTCACAGGAAAACTCTGGGTTCTCTATACGCGCCAGGCTCAACAAATCACTTGATGTGTCATTAAGCACTTCCAAACTCCCACTGTCACATTGGTTCTCCTTGTGGCCCGTTGGGGCTGAGAGCTGCCTCACATCAAAGTTAACCAGTGCAGAAGGGCATTCTTTGCTTCCTTCTGTTGGCATTTCTTCCGAGAGGGGGGCTGCAGCAGCCAGAAAACCCTCCACCTCTGTTCCTATATTGCAGTTATCCTCTGAAGTTCTCAGCTCAGGCTCTGGCTGTTCGGCTGCATTCTGAAAAGAGGGAAATAAAGACTATGACTGTTTGTTGTGCTGTATGTCACGCTCTCAAAGTGCACACGTTGATTTATCAGTCACCTGTACAATTCTTAAATCTGTAACATTAACTCGAGTGCATACAAAATGAGACCAGCCCCTCCCTCCATCTCTGCGTGTATATCCACTTGAACCACATTTACAAAATGTACTGGAACAGTAAATTGATCTTTTAAGTCTTGCCAGCCCCTGGATATATTGAAGACTATTGCTTGAATGGATTTAAATTTAAACTCAGGAAAGAGCAGGATTTAAATTTAATTTGCAGTATTAAGTAAACATGCATTTGAATGTACAATCCAGCTCCAAAATGGCATATGCAGTTCTTTTCGAGATTGGCTCTGGGCTGAACTGCCACCCTGTAGGAGGATTACAGATCCCCTGTGTCTTTGGAAACACCATATTAATCTGCCCCCAAAGCAGGAAGCAGCCACTTGCCACCATCCCCTGGGGGCTAGTAAAATACAGACTTTTCTCAAACAACCAATCCAAGGCTTGCCTGCCACCTTTCCTGATTGCCCATTCCCTCCACAGCCCATCTCCCTGTGCTTGTTCCTTCTCCCACCCCACTCCCATACACCAAGTCCTCTGTCTCCAGCTCCTCCCCACCCAGTGTAACACACATTTTGGTTACAACAGCTGCTGACTATCCTGCTGTGTTTACAGTAACCCTAGTCATAAAATAAAACCACATAATAACAGAGACTGCTTGTAGCAAGCAATATGCATTATTAAATCTTTATAGTTCAGGTGTAGAACGGCTCAGGCTAAAAATGTCAGTGGTGGGATGTTCACCGGGGCAATGGCGTTGGCCAATTCCCTTGAACTACCCAGGCAAGCATAAAGTGGTTGCATAGAAACCCTTTTTCCCCCCCTTTATTGATGTAATCCTTCCAGACTGCACATCTGCTAAGAAGCTTACCTGTTCTTAAATACTGTTCACAATTTGGGTCCCCGCAAGACTTAGCAGGTGCCATGCACTACCTAGGGTAGAATCTGATCGACAGAGACCATTTTGTCCCACTTCAGAGCAATAGTTTAATCTCTAGTTCAGAACAAAAAAAACAACACACAAACTTTTTGAAAATGGCTAATTATTTGGGGGGGGCTTTTCTCTCCAGAATTGGTTCCAAGGACCCTAGATGGGGGGTCACTCGCCCCACTTTGCACTCCCACGAAGTATAGCAAACGTCAAGAAAAATATTTGTGCAAGCATGCAGATTTTAGAGCACTTAGAAGCGTCGTCCTTTAAACAGGAAGGACAGAGGGACAACGGTGGGAAAGGGCTCCTCTACATACCCATCTTCAGCATAGGAGGCTCTGAAAGGTGTACCATGATCACATCTCAGCTGAATGAGAACACCCCATGGAGATTAAGACAACTTTAAACAACAGCTCTGAGACACATGGTGGACACTCCACTCATCTTAGCAAATGTTCCCACCCCTCTTTAGAGCCTATGATATACATGAAGTATGCCCGTTCTCAGCTCCCCATTCAAATGGGCAGGACTTCAGATCTTGGCTCAACTGAGGAAGATGGGGAGGGGGGGCTGTAGACGAGCATGGGCCCCCTAGATCCTGACCCACACATGGGTGGCAGTATGTGAGGCTCAGACACACCCAGAGACGCAAGGTCCCCCGTAGCCCAGCTTATGGGGGGAGGGGGGGGCAGAAAGGGGACTTAGAACCACTAGAGGCGTGAGAGCCCACCAGAACTGGACATACACAAGGGAGGAGGTAATGTGAGACTGACAAGTGCCCCTGCCCCTATTCTCCCCTCTGCCACACACCCCCACAGCCCCCTTCCCACTGCACTACCCCTCCACTGTCCCTAACCCCCAAGCCTCCTTCACCTGATTCCTCAACCGCTTTCCCCCCGTGCAGTTACCCCCCTTCTCATAACCGCCCTCTTCTCGCTACAT
>QXTE01000017.1:8604959-8822716 GCA_003942145.1 Platysternon megacephalum
CCAAAGACTTTGGAAGACGTAGCGGGGTTGGGTGCACAGTTGGGATGCATTGGCAGAGCTCAGGGTGCCACCCCCCTCTCACCTGAGCCCCCAACCTTTCTCCCCTCCTCACCATCACAATTTATCCCCCTCCCCTCACTGCAACCCCACACGCCTCTCTCCATATTTCCCCACTTTTCGACCCCAATGCCCCTCCCTTCCCAGGAAGCACTCACATGCCTAATTTCCCCCAAAAAATACTTTGATTCCATGACCTCCCAAACTCAAATAACTACTTATGACTCACAAATTGTAGCAACTTCCGGCCACTCAGTTCAAAACTCCTTTTGTCTTAGGTGGTAGTTTGTGTTTAACATGTCGTTTACTTATGTTAATGACAGGATGAGTTCACAGCCATCAAGAGGGCTCTGATTCATCAGTCATTAGTAAGACTAAGATTTTTGTCATGGCAATTTTTAGTAAAAGTCACAGACAGGTCACAGCCAATAACCAAAAATTCACAGAAGCCTCGTGACCAGTCCGTGACTTTTACTAAAAATAACCCTGACAAAATAGGGAGTGGGAGGGCCCCCCAACACCCACTGCTGCTGACGCTCACAGTGGCTGGGAGCGGCAGGCCCCCACTGCCCGTGGAGGCTAAGAGCTCCAGGACTGGCAGCTGGGAGTTGATGGGGCCCCCTCCCCCAGCTCTGAACTCGGGAGGCCCCCCACCACCCTCATGGGTGGGAGCTCCGGGGGCCACCCGCCACCCATGGAACTCCAGGGGCCCTCGCACCTGGGAGCTCCGAGGCAACCTGCTGCCTGCAACAGCTGGGACCTGCGGGGCCCCCTGCTGTGGCTCAGAGCTCCGAAGGCTTGGAGCTCCAGGCAGGCGCCTGGGAGTTGCGGGGGCCCCCCCACATACAGCTCAGAGCTCCAGGGCTGGCAGCTGAGAGCTCTGGTGCCACCACTGGCTGACAACTCCAGCCCTGCGGCCCCAGGGCTGAAGCAGAAAATGTCACGGACGACTCTGGACATGACGGATTTTGTGACCTCCGTGACATAATTGTACCCTTAGTCATTAGTAGCTCTCAGTTTAACAGTACAAGGTAGCAGAAAGAAACTGATTTTTTGGAGTTGGGGCTGTAACTCAGGAACCCCTGGGGTCAAAGGACCCCAATTTGGATCACTAATGCTACCCTGCGCCCCTATGAGGGACCCCAAATTTCAAAGCTATACAATTAACTATTTGGATTTTAGAACACTTACAAGAGTCAAGCTTTGAAACGTATAAAATGGTGGGAATGGAAGCCATTTAGCCATTTTTCTATATCGGTGCATGCAGAGTGTAAATATGTACATTTCCTTAAATACCATTCTCAGTGTGGGTCTCCCAAAGATTTAGTGGATGCCATGCACTTCTCTGCATAAAACTCAACAGATTGAGACCATTTTGACCTGCATCACATCAATAGTTTAATCCCTAGCTCTGGGCAAAGAAACCCACCTAGAAACTTTTTTTAAATGGCTATTTTTTGGGGTGGGGGCTTGTATCTCCAGAACCCCATGCTCATATGACTCCAAATTTGGGTCTCTAATCCCACCAAGCACCCTTCTGAGGCACATCAAATTTAAAAAAAAAATTGACTAAGCATGTCAGTTTTAGAGGACTTAGAAGCGTTAACCTTTAAACAGATGTTATGATGCAACCTTAACTATAGGGGTGCTCCCGTGCCACTACAATGACAGACCATGCAGTTCTAAACTTGCGATGCTGTCCAAGCTCCATGGTGGGTTAGAATGCACATAAATGATTGGGAGGGAGTGGGCATTGGCTGGAACTACTGCTCTACAGGAAGAACGAACAGACGATAGATCCATTTGTGTGGGTGCACAACTGAACAAGTTCAAATGGAGTGTCAGCTGTCTGGTGGCTTCCGCTCTGTAGCAGAGCACAGGGAATGCTCTACTGGTTTCCAGCCAATACAGAAAAACACAAACAAAACTGACACTTGTTGTGGAACAAGCAAGGTTTTGAAAGACATGGGGAGTGGGAGCCTTCACATCCTCGCAGTGAAGTCACTCTGCTGATAGACTGAAAAATAGAGCCTTCTCCAGAGGAAGCCAACTGGCTTTCAGCTGAGCCTAAATGAAGTAATTGCAGGGCTACTTTCCAAATTCAAATCAGATTAGATTTGAAGTGAAACAGGGCTGGAAAAAAATCTAAACATAGCTTTTCTGATGTCATTGTCAGACAAAATGAACCCGTCAGGCATCTGCACTATCAAAGAGAAACGTGCTTGGTACGTTAGACATATTTTACTGTCATCTGGTGGTAAGGGGAAGCAAAGTGGGGTGATTCCAACACTCGCTTTGGTTTGCCACTTGTATCACCAGTACCAGTATCACCAGTACCACCAGTTGAAACCCAGAGTTACTACCATTCTGTATTCAGACGACAGTGAGGACTGTTGTTCAGAATGATCAGTGTGCTAAAACTTCAACTAGTAAAAATGAAAAATACTCCTCCGACCTCCTCCTTTTGATCTCTTAATGAAAAAGTAGTAGTAATATTTAAATATATAACTCTGCGGGCTGTAACTCTTCATGTAGACACTACCTACGCCAACAGGAGGGCTTCTCTCATTGGCATAGGTAATCCACTGCCCTGAGAGGTGGTAGATAGGTCAACAGAAGAATTCTTCCATCGACCTAGTGCTGGTCTACACCAGGGGTTAGGTTGGTATAGCTACAGTACCTCTCTCAGGAGTTTGATATTTCATATCCCTGTGAGACGTAGCTATCCCGAAGTAAATTCCTAGTGTAGAACAGGCCTAGGATGGTAGAATTAAACAAAAACATACAGACATCTGAAAGGAATGGTGGACACACAAGGAAAAGTGTATGGTTCTGCAGCAGCTGTAAAATCCTGACCACAATTTTGCATTTCACCCTCTGAAGAGGGTCTCCCTGGCAGCTCTGAGAGTGGAATTTTCCAAAGACCTCAGCCCTGACCTAATTGCAGATTCTATGATCAAGCTCCCAGTGGCTTCAATGGGCGCAGTATCAGGCCAATGCCAAGTGCTTCTGAAAACCCCACCATGAACTCCTACAACATTTAACAGGAGTGGACTCACCCTCAGAATCCTGCACTGAGGTACTAAAGAAGAGCCTACAATGCTCTCACTACCTCTCCTCTGGCCCTTCCCCTCAACCAGAGTGCTGCTTCCTGCAGATCTATTATTGTCTTCTCCCAAACAAAAACATTCCCATCTCCCGAGCCCTCTAATAACCCCAGCCAGTACCAGAACCCACCTCACACTCCCCGCCCACTGACCCAACCACCCTGCAGGGAGCTACCCTGTGCGCCAAGCAATTTTCTTTTGCCCTCAAGATGTAACTCGCCTTCTCCTTGCAGGGACGAGTCAGGATCTGGAAGCATAGAGAGGCAGAGTACATGAGGAAGGAGGTGCAGGGCAGGATTTGCTTCTCTCTAGAGAGTCCTGACCGAGCTCCACCTCCCAGATGGCAGAAAACTTCCCTTCATCCTAACAATGCCTTTAGTAGAGCCCCACTCTCAAATCAGAGGAAAGCAGACAGTTCCCAGGTAAGATACCCCTGGGCATTAGTTAATTACCATATATACGCGTTCATAAGCCGAATATTTTTGGTAAAAAGTGACGCATCAAAGAGTGGGGTCAGCTTATAAACGGCTCTACACCAAAATTTGATGATTTTAAACTTTATGGAATCATTGAATTAAATATCGAATACATTGTCATTTTGTTTACCTGGAGCGTCTGCGGGCACGGAGCCCCGCAGTTCCCAGTGTCCGCGGTTTGCCATTCCCAGCCAATGGGAGCTGCGGGAAGTGGTGCGCCACTGCCATTGGCTGGGAACAGCAAACCGCGGACACTGGGAGCTGAGGGGCTCCGTGCCTGCAGACACTCCAGGTAAACAAAACGTCCAGGCCCGCTAGCGGCTTACCCTGACGGGCCAGGAGCCAAAGTTTGCCAACCCCTGAAATATAGGGTCGGCTTATGAAAGGGTCATACAGTTTTGCTATTTTTACCTAACCATCTTGGGGGGGGTCGGCTTATAAATGAACGGGCTAATGAACGAGTATATAGTATATCTAAGTTAAGAAACAGTTTCTTACTGTCACTGTGGTTCTTCGGGATGTGATGGTCTAGTGTCATTTGTAAATCCCTATGTGAGCATTGCCTAGGTGCAAAGTTTCTTACAAGATACCTGGAAGCTCAAGATAACAGCAGCGGGCATCCCAGGTACATTTACACTCACTGTATTGCCCTGTCCCTTTCTCACCGTGTGCTGGTGGCTCGCTATGAATTTCTGGAGCTGCTCTATGTCATGTTCCATGCTGGCCTTTGCTTCTTCCTTGGCTTCAGCCGTTAGCGTATAAACATTCAGCCCACGGTGGTATTTCACACAGTAGTCCCCCGAGTGCACTATATGAGACAAAGTGCTCCAAGAGTCTGGTTCACCAGCTTCCTCTCTGAAATAAAACAAACCCAGGTTAACACATAAACGAGACTGAAACGCTGTGATGCAGTGACACACATGCCTTGGTCTGGATACTCATCTAGTCAATGGCCCAAGCAAAAGAGACTACAGGGCGGTTTACTCTGCAGGCTAGAAGGTCAGGCCAAGAAACACATACGCTCCCCAATCTTGGCAGAGGGAAATGAACTGGAGTTGAGAGTTAGAGTCAATGACAAGCTACATCCCAAAAAGTCCTGCCAAGTCTTATCGACCTGGAGTTTCCAAGCTGTCAGAAGGTTATAGCAAGTAGTGATGATGGGCAAAGTGATTGCTTTCTAAAGTGAATTTAATGCAGACCAAGGTGGCCAGATTGACAGCCCTAGAGTGGGAACTGTCTCCTAATCTATGGAATAAGGACTGTAGAGCAATAGGCAAACAGCATAACAACTTTTATGACACAAACATTCCTCCAGGGATCAGACTGAGACAATCAACTCACTTCACAGAGTGCAAGCAGCCATCATGTGGTAGCAACTTTCATTCATTACTGAACTGGACTTGATTTGAATGGCTGGCCTAAAGGGGAAGATCTTATATGACCATTCTTACATAACAGTTAGGTCACCAATATCCTGAGATATCAAGTCCCTCTACAATAGGATTATTTATTTAATTATAGAGCTTCCCATTTTGTCAGTTAACAGTAACATAATCTTTAAAAAGGGTCAGTCCTGTGAAGAAAAAGAAAAAGAAAACCATGCTGTTGTCTCCACTAGCACAGAGCTTTAAAGTTACAACTAAATTACATTCTTATTTACATAAAATGAACACAGTAATGGTCAAAATACTGCCACCTTCACTACAAACTTCAGAGCATGACTACACTGACAGAAGAACAGAGGCACACCCATATGGAACTTTTCCTGTCCCTAATTGTTAGGAAAATTGTTATGATTCTAACTGTTAACATGAGCTCAGATACCACAGAAAATGGCACAGTTTAAGAACTGGAACTGAAAGAAAAGAGTCAAGTAGAATTTCCCTTAAGGTTACAAGCCAAATTCAGGCCTAGCAGAAGTTTGCATTTGAGTGATGCCTGTGATAAAGACTGAATTTGAATCTAAAAGTATAAATCATACCGACGTGCTATGCTGTATCACAGTGTGATTGGCCCTTTAAGGGGAGTTGGGCCCAGCCATAGGTGTGATAGATCAGCAACCTTCCAGCTGAGGCTGATCAGTTAGGAATCAGAACCCAGATTTTTAAAGGTATTTAGGCATTACTGTGCTCAGCGTTCCAATGTCTAACAGATTTAGGAGCCTAAATCCAATTCTCAAATGTCATTTGAGGAACCTAAATCCCGTGAACTGTCAATGAGATTTTGGCTCCAAGGTGCTGAAATCTCTTTTTTAAAATGAGATTTGGGCTATGTCTACACTGCACTTTTGTCATTATAACTTTTGTCACTCAGGGGTGTGAAAAAACCCCACACCCCTGAATGACAAAAGTTTTGACGTCGAAAAGCACCAGTGTGGACAGTGCTTTCGTCGGTGGGAGATGCGCTCCTGGCGACGAAGCTACCGCCCCTCATTGGAGGTGGTTTTATTTTGTCGCTCGGAGAGCTCTCTCTCGGCAACAGAGAGCGGCTACATTGCGCATTTTACAATGGCATGGCTGCAGTGGCACAACCATGCCGTTGTAAGGTGCGCAGTGCAGACATAGCCTTGGGCTCTTACATCAGTGGAGCAAATATTCAATCTGTATTTGCTATGTGAGAAAGTGCTGGAGAATGATGGGAGAGTGGTCTATGCCTTTGTGGATTATGCTAAGGCATTTGATAGTATATGGCACAAACCTCTTTGGGCAATCCTGTAGCTGGTCGGAGCTGGGGAAAACGTAATAAGGCTTATAACAAATCTCTATGGAAACAAGATGGCTTCAGTGTGCTTGAGCAACGCAGTTGGTTTGACGTGAGGATAGATGTCAGACAAGGCTGCATGCTACCATCAACCCTCTTTAACTGTTACATTGAGGAAATTTTTAACAGATCCACTAATGAAAGCCTACAGGAGGGCATACCTGTCAGTGGACAAAAAATGAGTCATCTGTGTTTCACCAATGATGCTAATCAGATAGGACTGTTGCAAGACTGTTTGGGACCGGCAATGTTCAATATCTTCATTAACGACTTAGATATTGGCATAGAAAGTACGCTTATTAAGTTTGCAGATGATACCAAACTGGGAGGGATTGCAACTGCTTTGGAGGACAGGGTCATAATTCAAAATGATCTGGACAAATTGGAGAAATGGTCTGAGGTAAACAGGATGAAGTTTAACAAAGACAAATGCAAAGTGCCCCACTTAGGAAGGAAAAATCAGTTTCACACATACAGAATGGGAAGAGACTATCTAGGAAGGAGTACGGCAGAAAGGGATCTAGGGGTTATAGTGGACCACAAGCTAAATATGAGTCAACAGTGTGATGCTGTTGCAAAAAAAGCAAACATGATTCTGGGATGTATTAACAGGTGTGTTGTGAGCAAGACACGAGAAGTCATTCTTCCGCTCTACTCTGCGCTGGTTAGGCCTCAACTGGAGTATTGTGTCCAGTTCTGGGCACCGCATTTCAAGAAAGATGTGGAGAAATTGGAGAGGGTCCAGAGAAGAGCAACAAGAATGATTAAAGGTCTTGAGAACATGACCTATGAAGGAAGGCTGAAAGAATTGGGTTTGTTTAGTTTGGAAAAGAGAAGACTGAGAGGGGACATGATAGCAGTTTTCAGGTATCTAAAAGGGTGTCATAAGGAGGAGGGAGAAAACTTGTTCACCTTAGCCTCTAAGGATAGAACAAGAAGCAATGGGCTTAAACTGCAGCAAGGGAGGTTTAGGTTGGACATTAGGAAAAAGTTCCTAACTGTCAGGGTGGTTAAACACTGGAATAAATTGCCTAGGGAGGTTGTGGAATCTCCATCTCTGGAGATATTTAAGAGTAGGTTAGATAAATGTCTATCGGGGATGGTCTAGACAGTATTTGGTCCTGCCATGAGGGCAGGGGACTGGACTCGATGACCTCTTGAGGTCCCTTCCAGTCCTTGAATCTATGAATAAGAAGAGGGGCACAAATTGCTGGAAAGAGTAGCGGTGGAAGTAGATTTGTTAGGTCTAAAGATATCACACGAAAAGACAAAGACAATGGTAACATCTAAATCTGCTGGGAAAGTGAGATATTTCTATCCAAATGTGAAGAGGCATTGTAGTGTGGTGAGCACTTCAAATACCTAGGTAGCATGACAAGAGACTCTAAACATCACTTAGAGATTCAACATAGTACTGGACTCATGACTGCTGCTCTAGCCACACTCAGACACATTTGGAGAAACAAACATATTACCATGAAGTGTAAAATGAAACTGCTGCAGTTTCTTGCCTTCAGCATCTTGCTATATGCAAACAAGACATGGACACTAAGGAAACAGGACAGTAAGAAGCTTTCTGCTTTTGAATTGAAATTCTACAGGCAATTGCTGGGTATTAGCTATACCTCACTCAGGACTAACGAGGATTTAATCACGCAAATTTACAGCATAACTGGAGTAATACTGTATATTAAGACAATCAGACAAAGAACACTTGAGTTTGCAGGACATGTGGGTCAGATGAACGGAGGAAGATGGCCAAAGAAAGTTTTGCAGGGACTGATGCAACGTGCCAAGGGGCGCCCATGGCGAGTGTGGGTTGACGATGTTGTTGATTGGATGGAATGCGGTACAGCGCACTTCTCGAGGCTGCATAACAACTCTGAAACGTGGAGGAAGATTGCATGCCAATGACTCCCATATACTGTTACTGTTCATTGTGATGTGGGAGAATGTTTATATATATTGCCGTAAATCAGTTAGGTGTGCAATGCTGACTGCAGCAATGCCAATACCTTCAAAAATCTGGGCCCAGGTGATTATAAAAACCCAGCAAGTAGCCCAGTCAGGCAGAGAGATGTCAGGAGCAGGGAGACTCTGGCAAGAAGCCCCGAGGTCAAAGGGGAAGAGCTACAGGAAGCAGGCTGGCTCCACTGGCAGGCCCTGGAGCAGGGTGACTCTCAGGCAAACAGCCAGTAGAGCAGAAACCTGTAGGGACTAGCTCCCCGCAGGAGACTCAAGGTTCAGGGGAAGGGACAATGGATGTACTGTACTAGTTGTATGTGGAAGAACCAAAGCTGAAGCCCTGAGGAAACAGGACTGAATTAGAATCTGCACATGATGTCACTCTTTCCTGGGCTGGAGAGACAGGCCAGCAGCCTACGGGCTGCTGTTCTGGAAAGTAAGAACCTTGGTTACACAGCTAGCCCTGATCCCACAAACACTTATACAAGTGCTTAGTTTTAGTCATGTGATTAGTCTCAGTAACCTCAATGGGACTACCCACATGCTTAAAGTTAAGCATTAAAGTTAAGCATGGGTACATTTGCATTAAAGTTAAGCATGGGTACATTTGCATTAAAGTTAAGCATGGGTACATTTGTAGGATTGAGGCCTTAGTATGCAGTTCACGTTGGGTTTTTTTGCCCCCTGTCAAGTTTCATTTTGAACCAGAAACAAGTTCAGGGAACTGATGAGACACTGGCCTCTCAGCGAGAAGCACTTTCCATTAATGGCCAGATTCTGGCTCATCTTGTCACAGTGGCATATGGTACCCTATGGGTAATCATATCACTTTCACAATAGGGAAAACAGCCACTGTGGGGCTGATACTTTCCCCTTCAGTGCATGTGGGTGGGAGTGGACGGGCAGGAGTGGAGCCTTGACTTCGTCACACTGTGTGCCATCTAGGCCAGCTGCACTGATGTGCTGGGGACATATGATGTGTCAGGTATATGGCTCTGCAGGGTACGTCCCTGCCCAAGCAAGTGTGGCAGGGGGACTGGGAGGCAGGCAGTTGAGGCAGTTTTCTTCACTAGGAACAAAGATGTGTAGTTAAGTTGAGTCAGTAGCACAAGTTAAAATCCTAGAAGAGACAAGGCCATTTGTAGTTCTCACACAAGTTATCAGGTCAAGTTCAAGGCTGGGGGGGAGCTTAGGGTGTACCCCAACCTGCTAACTCATGTAAAAACTACAAACTGCTTTAACTTCATAAGGATTTTATCTTGTATTAGGCCTGGCCTACACTACACAGTTAGGTCGACATAAGGCAGCTTACGTCGACCTCATTATGTCAGTGTCTACACCAAAGTCTTGTCCCACCGATGTAAGTGCCCTATACAACGACATAACTCCACCTCCACAAGGGGCACAAGGCTTATGCCGGTGTAGTTAGGGCTATGCAGTGTCCATATAGACACTTATTTACATGGGCTGTTCACTCTCTTGTCAATTTCATGGCTCCAGCTCAGCTGTGAAATTGACAAGAAAGCAGGCAGCTAGAGCCCAACTGCCCCCCCTCCCCATACCCCTGGAGAGCTGGAATGGCTGGACCCCACTCCCATCTGGGAGCCAGGGCAAGAATGGATCCCACTCCTAGCTGGGAGCCGTGGGCAGCAAAACCCCGCCTCCCAATGGGGAATGGGGGGGGGGGGGGAAGGGGCCAGCTGGGCTCCCGGCAGGGAGCTGCCAGCGCAGCTGAGAGACCGGGCTCTCCGCTCCCCACACTGCCCCTCTTAGGTCAGTGGAAGCGCTCCTGGTGAGGACGCACATCACTGACTCATGGAGGGCAGTGTGGACATGCACCATTGCAGAAATTACTGTAGTGGCTGTAAACTGACTTAAGTTTTTAATGTAGACATACCCTTAGTTAACTGAAGTTAACAACACACCCTTCTTCCCTAGCAAAGACAAGGCCTGAGCCACACTCTGATTCCCAAGTTTCTTCGGGGGCAGTGCAATTACAAACTACTTCATACATCAGATGCATGGCGAAGCTATGGTTGAGCCCTAAACGATGAAGGATTTCCAATACTAGAACTAATGCACTCCATTGAGAAATATGTCCATTAGGCCTCATAAAATTACAGGTACGTTTACAAACACATGCCACTTTGAGTCCTTATGATAAAAACAGTAATCCTTTTACCAGGTTAATGAGTACCCAAGGAAACTACTCGAGGAAGGCAAGTCCACTGGATACTGTTATATTAATTACCATGCAATTTAAAAGAAACATCTAAGTCAGGGGTCGGCAACCTTTCAGAAGTGGTGTGCCGAGTCTTCATTTATTCACTCTAATTTAAGGTTTCGCATGCCAGTCATACATTAACGTTTTTAGAAGATCTCTTTCTATAAGTCTATACAGGTCTGTCGCATCCCACATGCGCGATTTCAGCTTTACCTGGTCTGCAAAAAAAAAAATAATAATAATAATAATTTAAATACTGTTCTTGTAGTGCGGGCGATTCCACCCGCCATTACACTCAATGGGATTTTGACTATACGCAGTTTTCGCTTTAGGCGCTGACCGCGGAACGTAACCCCAGCGTAAGATGAGACAGACCTGTAATATATAACAAACTATTGTTGTATGTAAAGTAAATAAACATTTTAAAAACCTTAAGAAACTTCATTTAAAATTAAATTAAAATGCAGAGCCCCCGGACCGGTGGCCAGGACCCGGGCAGTGGGAGTGCCACTGAAAATCAGCTCCCGTGCCGCCTTCGGCACGCGGGCCATAGGTTGCCTACCCCTGGTCTACGTCTTTGAAGTGGAGCAGTAATGAAGAAATGGATCTCTATCAACACTGGCAGTAGATAGTGGGCACGGTCGGGTGGGGCTACCCTGTGACAGTTTTATACACGATATATATTGCAAAGAACAATCCTGTACTGACAGTGGCTGATGGACTAGCTGCCCTAACAGATTTTTTCTAATTTCTATGACTCACTTCAAATTAATCTATGATTCATCCAAATCAAGCCCAGTCTAAATGGACCTGATTCTCCTCCCTTTTTCCACAGTGTAACTCAATTGACTTCAATGGAATTGCTCCTGATTTATTCAGAATCAGAATCAATATTTCAATAAAGAAAGAGAAGGTAATGTACGGTTTTCTATTATAAATGGCTGTTTCAACTTCTGTAAAACCAACCATTAAACCCCTGCAATCCAAGTTATTTTATGCTTTTAATAGCTCAGTTAACTGAATAAATGGCCCTTCTTTATCAAGGAAACACAGACATTTCTGTCTGAGCTTTTTTTTCTTTTCAGCTGTCATATATGAGAAAT
This sequence comes from Platysternon megacephalum, assembly GCA_003942145.1. Classification (NCBI taxonomy): domain Eukaryota; kingdom Metazoa; phylum Chordata; order Testudines; family Platysternidae; genus Platysternon; species Platysternon megacephalum. The sequence continues at coordinate 8,616,652 of QXTE01000017.1, forward strand.
CACTGTACTTAGAGCGGCTTTCGGAACACAATGAAGCAGTCATGGTGAAAAGGCCATTCACCAATTCATGAGAGCAACATCAGCGAGATTAAAGAGAACTAAGCGCAGCAGCCTTTGTCAATTTCCCATCAGCTTCAAGTATATTTGCGAGCATCTTCAAACAGGCATCCACAAAGCAATCTGCAGAATTCAGGATTATGAATGACTTCACAAACATCAAAATTCAGAAATGAATTACAGAGTAACTACGCCTACCTGTTTGCCTCTAATGAAATTCACCACCTTCACAGAAGTATGCCAGATTTATTCAAATAATTACTTCCACATACAAAGAAAAAAAATTCTTTCATATACAAATTTCATGCTGAGTGTTAAACTGAACATTTCCATAATGGTGCGTAAACCTTGTTAAGTAGCAAATTACATCTCACATCCAGGCAGTTTCATAACAGTCATCTGTACCATGCCCAAATGAAACAAAGATATAGCTGATGGCCTGCATCTACCACCCTTACTCCATGAGTTGTCCCACTGAGGATCATGATGAGTCTTCAGCGAATGGGACTCCTCCCTGAGGAAGGTATTGCCACAGTTCAGGGCAACTGCACTTGTAGTTCCCCTTTGTAGTCTAGCAAAGGCACCCATTCTTAGGCTTCCAGCTCCACAGCTGTCCCTCTCTTGAGCAGAGACCTGCATCTCACTCCCTGCTGACTGGGGGTTTTCCAGGCTATGAGTTCCCCAGCAAGTCAGACTGCCTAAGCAGGCCTGCTTTGCTTTCTCCTCAGAGGCTCTAAACAGACTAACTGGCCATAGGCATAAGGTACCCATAGCTTTTCCTAAGCAAGCAAATTTATTCTCAAGGTGAAAGCATTACAGAGAAAAAAAAAAACCCAAAACCTATGCACATGCTAAGAAGCTTACCAGAGATCACCCCAACTCTGACAAGGGCTCTGGGAGGAGTCAGTCCTTCAACCCCACTAAAGGGTTTTTTCTGTGGTCACAAGTTCATAAAACCTTTTGCTCAGAACCAGAATGCCTATGAATCTGAGAGTCACTTTTCATATAGTTTTGGCCTCTGATCTTGCCCTCATGTAACACGTGATCAAATTACAAAGGTTCCCCCCTCCCCCCGCAGGGCAAAGCTTCAAAAGGCTGGTTTCTTGCATAACCAGATAGGGTACATTTGCACACCTTTCCTCCCTAGAGACTTCCTGGGAAACCAACTTAACTTTGAAAGCTCATTTTTTGTCTGGCACATTGCTTCATATAAAAACATAATCCCCTCTTTCCACTCAGTGTGTAACTATAAAGTAGACAACACTAGCAATGGGGGGAAAAGTTTAAATCTATTGTGCTAGTCTCTTCCTCATCTTGGAATTCCTCATCTTGGAATTTTCATTTTTACACAGAATCTTTAGTTTTTACATTTAGTGAAAAAATAAAAACATATATGAACTAGTAACTAAATTTTACTGAAAGTACCAGTGTCACTCATTCAATGTGCACAACCTTCCCCACCTGTGGTGGATATTTGAATGTGCTTTAAATTTACATAGCTAAACATACTCTAATAAACCATTTCTGGTGTATAAAATTTATTCAACGGTGTACAGCGGTTAGTGTTTTAATGCATCTCAAATTTTACTTCAGCCTCCAGATATGAGTAATTCAAGTTATGAAAAGATGCAAAAACCTTATAAATCACTCCTAAAGACTGTGTCACTGAGTTTGGCAAGGACAAATTTTACGTTGACGGTAATGTGCTGTTCAGTACTGTAGGAGCAAGGCTGTAGATACAAATGGAAATTTATTTTATTTTATTATATTATAATGATTGATGGCACTGGTAGGCTTTGAACTTGTTTAAAAATTGTAAGTAGATCAATAAAACATTGTGTTCAACTGAATATGGTGGCTAGGGAAACTAAAGCTCAGAGTTTCATTTTAATCACAGAAAAACATGGATTTTTCATAGAATCATAGAATATCAGGGTTGGAAGGGACCTCGGGAGGTCATCTAGTCCAACCCCCTGCTCAAAGCAGGACCAATCCCCAGACAGATTTTTGCCTCAGATCCCTAAATGGCCCCCTCAAAGATTGAACTCACAACGCTGGGTTTAGCAGGCCAATACTCAAACCACTGAGCTATCCCTCCCCCCTCTGTTTTTTTAATCAGAGAATTTTGGTTTTTTTTTAATCATGGAAAACTAGGATCCCTGTTGATCAGATCTACACTGTGAGAGTATCCACACAGCACTGAATAAAGTTCCAGGATAAAAACTGGGATGAATTCTCTGCTCTCAGTCTCTGTTTTGGTCGTTCCAAAATCCTAGTCAGAAAAAAAATATTCCTGGAGGGAAGAAATTTGTTTCTTTAGGGATGAACAGTGTTTGCACCCAAGCAGGAAAAATATTTACCAGGCCATCCTGCAGCTACAGAAACATCTCAGATTAGGATGCAAGCCCAAAAAGGAGTGACAGCCAAAGCAATTAACCCAAATCATTGCTACCACCAAAGTAATTCAGGCCATGACCATGACGTGCTGAATCCAAGAAACTAATTAGACTGGTCACACCCTAGTGCAGTTAGTACATTTGAAATGTAAAACAGCACAATATATTTTCATGTCCAAAGGCTGCCCAAGTAGATCATTTGCTCTTCCCTGGTGAAGAGCACTTAAGAAACAAAATAACAGATTTAACGCAGCAGAGCAAATACGATGGCTCTGCGTCACTATCTTGCAACGGAAAGAGATAGAAATCTGCAGCTATACAGCGAGTCTTAGAACTTCCTGCAACTACTGAGGAGATATTTTTAAAAAGAGGGAAGAAGAATGAGAAGGGGAAAACAAAATGTGCTTCAAAAACAGAGAGATGCATTTGCAATTGGACTCTGAGGTCCTAAGTGCAAAGTTTCAGATATTGATTTGCACAGGTTTGAAAATCATATGCAGTCCTGTCAGGGTGCGGGGGTGTGGATAGGGGTCGGGGCAGTGAGGGGACAGGGAGCAGGGGGGGTTGGATGGAGGTGGGGTCCTGGATGGGAGGGGGGCAGTTAGGGGCAGGGAGTCCCAGGAGGGGGCGGTCAGGGGACAAGAAGCTGGGGGGGTTGGATGAGTTGGGGGTTCTGAGGGGAGTAGGCAGGGGGCAGGAAGTGGGAGGGGGCGAATAGGGGGCGGGGGCCAGGCTATTTGGGGAGGCACAGCCTTCCTTACCCGGCCCTCCATACAGTTTCGGAACCCCGATGTGGCCCTCAGGCCAAAAAGTTTGCCCACCCCTGCACTAGACAATCTACTCAGATTTTAGTGAATGCTCTGTGACAGAACAGCGCAAACAACTTCAATAAAGCTCACAGTTCAATCCTTCACTATTGAAATTTAATGACACTGATGACAGGGTCACCATTAAAAAGTCAACATTTCCCCAAAGTTACCACAGTGGTATATCAGATCCCAGAGTATTTCCCTAGTCCTAGAAGGGAATTCTATTATGTGGTTGCTCTGGGTAAATAACTTTTAATGGTAAGAACCATAGTTACTGTGTTACCTTATTCTTGCAAATACTATCATTGCTGAGAGGACACAATGACCTCACAGCTGAAATGGTATTCACTACCATTGTGCAAAGTAATCTGGAAAGATAGCCTCTCAGAACTACAATAAAACAGAACTTTAATACTCACCAGTGACATTTTCAAATAAGTTGTATGGGTTAAGGCAGTGTTTCCCAAACTTGGGCCGCCGCTTGTGTAGGGAAAGCCCCTGGCGGGCCGGGCTGGTTTGTTTACCTGCCGCGTCCACAGGTTCGGCCGATCGCGGCTCCCACTGGCTGCAGTTCGCTGCTCCAGGCCAATGGGGGGTGGGAAGCGGCGGCCAGCATGTCTCTCAGCCCGTGCCACTTCCAGCAGCTCCCATTGGCCTGGAGCAGCGAACCATGGCCAGTGGGAGCCGCGATCTTCCGAACCTGCGGACGCGGCAGGGAAACAAACCGGCCCGGCCCACCAGGGGCTTTCCCTACACAAGCGGCGGCCCAACTTTTCACCAACTACCACACCTGACTCTGTGTGGGTGTGGGTATGTGAGAGTTTGTGTATGAGAGAGATTTTCACATTTTAGGTGCCTCCAGAAATATGCAGGAAAGCAGCAATGAATACATTAGTTCAGGGGTAGGCAACCTATGGCACGGGCGCCGAAGGCGGCACGTGAGCTGATTTTCAGCGGCACTGACACTGCCCGGGTCCTGGCCACCGGTCTGAGGGGCTCTGCATTTTAATTTAATTTTAAATGAAGCTTCTTAAACATTTTAAAAACCTTATTTACTTTACATACAACAATAGTTTAGTTATATATTATAGACTTATAGAAAGACCTTCTAAAAACATGAAAATGTATTACCGGCACGCGAAACCTTAAATTAGAGTGAATAAATGAAGACTCGGCACACCACTTCTGAAAGGTTGCCAGCCCCTGCATTAGTTAGTGCCCTAAGAATATGTTATGGGCCACTCGCTAATTTGAATGCTTTCTGAGGTGGCAACAAAGAGTTAAAAATTTACTTGTGTAATAGTGACTAATTCCTTACCATACTGCATATGGAAGTGAACAGAAGCAGGGTAGAAGATTAGGACACTAATAATTCTGGATTGCGTAACCAGCGCTCCCCAGTAAAAGGTGAAATGTTCAACAAATGGTTTCAAAATGCCTTACACTGTAATTTGGGAAATGTTCAGACCACTGATCAAATACCAGACAATATAAAATTCCTGTCAGAAAGGTGATTTGATTTGCATCCCTTCTTTAATAAATGTTCACAGATTTTCATATCCTCAGATAGTATGAAAAATTATTCTCAGTGCAATTCAAACTATACTTCTTCCCACAAAGGGACTACAGTCTTTTAAACCAAGCATTTTTCAGGCTTCAATGAGGGCTGTAAAATAAGAAATCAAAACAACAACATTGATATTATATATACTTGCAGGCAAAGCAGTTCACATACTATAAATTCCATAAGACATAATTGCCTGCTATTAAATTAATTCTTCCTTTTGTTTTATATTCACACCAACTATCTTGAATTCAAAAAGATTGGTACCTCTTGGCATTCACTGCTAGAGATCCAATACTGTAGCACTCAACATTACTTAAGGAACCAAAATAGCCTATTAAAGGTAATTGGTGAAGAAAAGGGATGGCCGAATTTTGCATAGCTGATGGTCTCATTGGAAACTTAGGGTAAGTCTGGAAGCTGCAAGTATTTAGGATAAAATGGAGCAGATTCACCCACCCTCATCTTTAATACACAGGTATGGCCAATGGAAACTGCCTCAGCATACAATGTTCTACCTGTATCCAAACAAAGGTTTCTCTGGTCAAGATGAGCGTTGCATAATGGGACATGTTGTCTCTGCAGGACACACCTACATAATGAACATGCGCATGACTACAGGCTATGTTAGAACTCTATGGAAGGCTGCATTTTGCCTGTAAGCCACCCCTTCGACTATATCTGATATAGGAGAATCTTATTCTTACTCTTGCTCGCCCCCAGCCCTCTCCTTTCCCTTGCGGGAGGTAGGAGATCTTCCTCTCACAGTCTTTTTCGGCTTTTTGACTGGAGCCGTGGAGGGAGACCAGTGCCGGCTTGTGGACGGCGCTGGCGGAGCACTGCGCACGGAGGCCACGATGCTCAGTCCAGAGTCGGACCGCTACTCTGGTGCTGGAGTGAGTGTCAACTCCATTAGGAGTGCTTTTAGAGGGATATCGTGCTACTTCTTCATCTTAGGTTTGAAGGACTTGCAGATACAACACTTGTCGCTTATGTGTCCCTTGCCTAAGCACCTTAGGCAGCAGTTATGTGGATCGCTGATGGGCATAGGCCGTTTGCAGCAATTGCAGAGCTTAAAGTCTGGGGACTGGGGCATGCCTCATCCCCCGGCTGAGTCCCGTTTGGGACTACGAGAACTTCAAGAACTACTACTAAGGGTAACTAACTGTAACAACAACTATCTACAACTATACTACAAGTTCTACGAACATAGAATGAGACAACGCTAGCCGAAGCAGCAGACGTTGCAGCACCGTCACTGGTGGCAAGAAGGAACTGAGGGTGGGGGGAGCCGGTGGCGCCCCTTATACCGTGGCACATGTGCACCGCTCCAGGGGGTGCCAGAGCCAGTCCCCTATGGTTACTGCTGAGGGAAAAACTTCCGGCACTGCTGGTGCATGTGGCAAGCTCACACACCTAATATGGAATGGACATGGGCAAGCACTCGAAAAAGAACTGCTCCTCTTGTATATTGGTTAAGAACCTGTAACAAACTTGTTTTCTATCTATAAGGTAGCCTTTTGCTGGACTAAATGGAATCCTGTGCAGAAAAACTTTGATGGTACACTGGAATGCCTATTGCTAAGTTATTCCATACCCACAACCCAAAAAAATCTTATTAACTCTATAACAGATAAATATTCAGAGGGTAATAGGTAACAGTGTTACCAGCTTAAAATAAGGAAGTTTTGCACAATAAATCAAACGACATGGAAAGCACTATCATAGCCTGTATAAATTCTAGTACAATATGAAAACCGAAAGAGAGGGTGGCAATCAAAGCTATTAAACAGCTGAGTGAGAGTGAGCGTTCAAGGGATGTATCTATCCAATAGGACACAAGGGAATATGAGCTACTCGATAGGACACCAGGTTTCGTCTGTTGTGTATTACATTTTAACAGGATAGTTTCTGAGCCGTAACTGGGTTTGACGTAATGTTTATCCATTAACTGGAAGAAATGCTGAGAAGCTGAGGTGCTATGTTAGTTGCAAACATAGGGGTTCAGGGGAAGGAGTAGACTGGAAGTTTGGGGAGAGGGAAGGTTTGAGTGCAAACAGGGGGGGAACATGAAAAGGACATCATTTCCCCCACTCTTCCCATTTTTCTTACCATCCTGATGCCTCCCTCAATGTGAATGCTTTAAAATGGTTACTCAATCAGCCCAGTCTAGTAGGGACAAAAAGATGTTCCCACATGAAAGACCTTCAGTGACCCGTATGGAATAAGTTAGTACTCTGCATCAAGTTTCTAGCAGACAGCTACACACCTCACAAAAATAACTTCCTATAATTAGCCCTCGTTAGGATGCTCGGCAGAAATACTAAAGAATGAATGGGCCATGGAGACTACACCCCCACTAGGTTAGGGCTGTGCATGTTCCAGATTTGTCAACCTGGCGCCTCTTGCAAACAGTATATTTAATAAAAATATATTTTTAAAATATTTAAAAGTGTTACTTTCTGATGCTGAACATTCTGTGGATTCAAGCTATCTGCCTAATTAATGAATCACTCTCACTCTTCTAGATAACAATGAAATTAATACCCCAATTAACCAGTCTGTGTAACCTCTACATTCTATGTGTCACAATGGCAAAAAGCCAGCCATCACCTACAATTACGGAGCTTTGAGGGCATCATCAATACTGCTACTATAGAAATAAGCACCTAAACACTCACAAATCTATTAAAGGAGCATTTCCAGGTCAAATTAAGCCGAAAATTCAGTTTGTAAAAGCCTTTCGACATATTCTCCAGTTTTGCACCTTGTGTTATCATATACACCTGTGCAAACTGAGTGCAAAATGCCATAAAATGCTACTATCCTGATTTAGCAGTGTTATATGACCACTCTGCACTCACTTTTCACAGATGTAAATGACAGCTAAAGATACAAGAGAGACAAGGCGGGTGAGGTCGTATCTTTTAATTGGGCCAATTTCTGTTAGTGAGAGAGAAGCTTTTGAGCCACACAGAGCTCTGCTTCAGATAAAAGATATGAGACAGAGGAGACTCAAGCCCAAATTATGATAATGATGATGATTTTTTGGTTTGTTTTTTTAAACCTCTGATCATATATAAATGTTTCCATGACTCCACTTTTTTAAATTGCAACTTTTAAAAAAAAAAACAACAGCTCTGTAGTGTTGCAAACACAAATACTCCAGCATTGTATTAGAGCACAAGACCAGGAAAGTTTCACTGGCTAGGAAGAAAAACTATGACTAAAAGTTAGACTGATCAGTCTGCCCAAGCTAAGTGAAGTGCAAAATAGGAAACAAACAGCAAAAAGGGTTAAAAGTATATTCTTATTCTTTCTTACCATGTCTCTATTTGGGGTCTTTTATAGCCCTCTTCCAAAACTCATGATAGTACACCTGGCTGTCATGCAAATTGGTCTCTCTAAGGTCCAGTAATATCAAGCTCACGTACCGAGTCTTTGGTCTCCCCCTTGAATGTCTTCTATCCACAATCATTGCAACGGCCATCCTACCAATATAACTCTCAGGTCTCCACTAGATGTGTCCTTACCAACGTAGCCTTGTCTTCAATTGGGGCAACCTGCATTAGGCCCCTCACAATCTCATTTCTTTTTGTCCAACCATTTGACCATCCCAACATCTTCATCTCCATAGTGGGGAGCATACTGATTTCTTTTCTTGTGGCTGGCCAAGTCTCTGTCCCATACGTTAGGAGGGGCCAAATTACAGTTTTATGCACTCTAGCCTTTAACTTTATTGCCATATTTTTATAAAGGAGAACTGGGGTCAGCTCCTACAATTTGCACCACGTAGCTTTGGTACAATGCCGAGCATCACTCAGGAGGACACCACTGTCAACAACCACTAATCCTAGGTATTTAAATTTTTTCACTGTTCTAAGCTCTCTGCCTGTAATATCTTTTGGGGGTGGGTCCTCCTCCCGCAGTCAGCATAGCCTCAATCTTATCATCATTCACTCTAAGTGTTGCCTACTCAAAACTGTGCTGCCAATGTTCAAAATTGGTCTGCAGGGTCTCTCAATGTTTTGTGCATGCCAATAAGCCATCAACAAACAGGATTTCCAAGGTGGCTCCCTTTGTACACTCTCACTTAGCACATCTAAGACAACTGTAAACAAAAAACGCTGACTCCTGGTGCAGGACAACATTTACTGGAAATTCTCTGCATAGCCCCATTTGGTTTTGACTACGGTAGTCACACCATCACACCTAACCCAGATAAAATGAATATATCCTTCTAGCACACCTGTCCATCACAAACTCTAATTATCTTGGTACATGATCATACGCCTTCTCCAAGTCCACAAAGACTATGCCCAGTTGCCATCTCTTTTTGCTGAACTTCTCCATGAGGCTTTGTAGAGCAAATATGGCATCAATTTTACTTCTTCCTGGCCTAAGTCCACATTGACCCTTCCAAATTTCAACTGTTCCATGCAAATGCTTTTCAATAATCTTCTCCCATACTTTCAAAGCATGTGATGTCAGCTGAATTGAGTAATAATTAGCATACAGTGTAATATCTCCTTTATCTTTAAAAATGGGCACCATTAAGCTTTTACACCTTTCATTAGACATTTTCCTCTTTCTTAAGAATATAATTCAACAGACTTGTAAAATACATGACACCTTCCTTTCCCAATGACTTCAGCCCATCCACCAGTACTTCTTCTGGCCCAGCTTCCTCCTTTTTCATTCTCCTATGTGCCTCCCAAGCCTCTTCCTCCTGCATGTAATCTTTCATGCCCAAGTTTGGCTTATGTGTTCTAGTTCCTCCCTTCATCACTCTTTCAAAATAATCACCTCAGACTTTATTGATTGATTCACCATTTGTTTGCAATATACCATGTTCATTTCTAATATACACAAACTGGTTCACATCCCTCATCATTTTCTCTCTTGCCTTAATGAGTTTGCAGATTGACTAGGAGGATATGAGGGAGAAAAGACAGTTATTACAGGCCTAAATGTTATCTGTCGTAACACTTCTTTTAGCTTTCTTTTTTGCCTTCATATACACCATCTTATCACTGTTCAAGCCACTGGCCTGCTGTTTTTTAAAGGTTACCTTTTTCTTTTCAACGGAATCTTTATTTTGATGATTCCATCACAAAAAGTGTTCCTTCTTATCCTTTTCGGCACTGATTCCATCACTCCTAGGACTCTTGTGCCATGTCCAGCAATATTAACTTTAGTTTGTACCAGTTATCTTCCACACATCCCAGTGTGTAGTCCGGAAGCCTATACATTACTGCTTGTTCAAAGATTTTTTTCATTCCCATCTTTAAGTTTCCACCACTTTGGCCTTTCCAGTGCCCAACAGTTCAGATGTTTCTGAGGTCTCTGCATTCTGAAGTCCATAATAAGTCTGTGCTGGTTCACAATGCATTTGCCAGGTATTACCTTACAATTGATTATTCATGAGCTATTGCTTCTTCTTGTCAACAAGAAATCAATTTGGGACTTGTGTCTGTCACTGGCATACCTTATAATGTTACTTTCCCTCTTCTGAAAGTGTGTGTTAGCAATCACCAGACAAGTCTGTAGGGCCATTTCCCCTTGGAGTTTCTGGTTTCAATGCCATGCCTTTCATGGACTGTTTCATACCCAGTCTTTGCAGTTATAACATATGTACTTAGATCTGCTTGATAATTATCTTCTCATTGGGTGATATGTTTCCAGTAAGGCACAACAACTGATCCAAAAACTCAATTTTTACCTTTTGATCCTCTCCTAACTGTGGTGCATATCCACTTAATATATGGACATTTACCTCATCTCAGTTTAATACTCAACTCATCAGCCAGTCTGACATTATGGTAAACTCTACCAAATGCCTCTGCATGGCTTCATCCAGAATAACTCCAACACCATTAAAAGCATACTAGATTTTAAAAATTCTTTTGAATTTAATAATATAAGGTGATATTAATACAAAGAGACAATTACTTTTTAGTATTTTTTTAAAACTGGACAGTGTCCCTGTAATATCAAATCTACTGAGAAAACTTTAGGAGAAGGAAAGAAAATCAGTAGTCGTCTAGTGAAAGAAGACAACACTGGGAGGGAAAGAAATTTGATATTCTTATCAGAAGGAGGAAGCATTTCATGAGCTTTGGAGAAGGGCATGAGTCTCAAAGCAACCCCCACTCTTTTCCAATTATGGTCGCTCTTAGCCATTGGTAATTGAGATGCTTTGCATACTCCTGTTCACGTGCTTAATATTTATGCATCTCACTCTGCCACTATCATTCCTCCTAGTTGAAGGGTCAATAAGAGACAACCTTAGGAGAACATGGCACCTTTCATCTCTAAGTTATCACTTCACATCTGGCTGAGGACAAGCACGTAGGCAAAGATATTTCAGCCTGTCAGAGAAGAAATACCTGCTTACATATAACAGCCACAAACCTGGAGCTGATATGAAGCCAGGTACTTACATCAGTACATGCGTATAAGTGGTGATTCTGGGAATGCATTTACATAGTAGGCAACTTTCCTGCTAGGAATAGGTTAAGTTTAATAAAACTACCTAGCCATGAAAATAAATGAAAATGTCAGGTGACTTATCCTCATTTTTGTTATTGTTGTTATTATATTTGGAGATGAGAGAAGGGAAGAGAATGTCTTCAGCTTCTACCCTGACCACAGTTAAAGCCCTTATTCAGCAAAGTATTTAAACACATGCCTACCTTTAAACCCACACTTAAATCCTTTGCTAAATAGGAATGGGATTACTCACGTATTTAAAATTAAGCGTGTACTCAAGTACAGATACCTAGAAGAGTACCCATCTCAAAGGCACTACTGAAAGCATCTCATTGGGAAACAGCACAGACCTCATCACTTACGTATTTTAGATCAAGGATTGCAAAATGCTCACAAAACATCTTTTTTTTTTTCTTTTATGTTAGTTGGGTCTGGGTCAGTATGAACTTGTAAATTACATCCATTTTCTGATAAGAACCACACTTTGTCCTGCCTCTCTGTGCACTGATTTACATCTTCACATGCTGAGCCACCTGGCTATTATCAGAACATTTTAAGGAAGGGTAATACTCTCCCTATGATCCCTTAGCTGCACTGATGACTTTATTAATAATAGAGAAGGGAGGAAACCCACCAGACAGTGATAATGCCACAGACGCAGAGCTGACTCAAATGAAAATCCTGCAAAGTTTTCTAGGAGAAATTAGTGACTGCTTAAGCTTTGAATCTCTCCTTTCTCTCGTAAGCGTCCAAAGATAAGAGCCAGACAGAAAAAAAAGTGTATTCCTTGTGGGTCTTTTCATCCTTCTCACCTACTTCTTTCTTTATGGTGCCACACTCATGATTGGCTGCTGAGAGATTCCACATGTGTAGCTCACCAAAGATTTTTGCACTTTTCAGTCATTAGACTAAGAGATTTAGGCTACTACGAAGCAAATCAGATTACAAAGGTGGCATTGTTAGTTGTTTATAGACACATACACACAACAGTATGTCAGATTTTAAAAATAATCAACAACAATTGTGCAGCATTACTGAACATATTCAAGGAGAATAATAAGAAGTGGAGATGATACAATGAGAAGTCCTGCAAAGTGGCCTGGGTGATCTTTCCCTTGCTCTAGTCTTGGCCATTCACAATCTCAGCTGCTAAATTTTAAACATGTTTATATATCTTCTTCCCCAATTCCCCCCCCCCCAAAAGGGGGGAGGGGCTTTCAATCAACTGGCAAACTGATATCAGACAGTCCTTGGAATCTCCTCCTATACCTGCTTCACAAAGCAATGAAGAACATGGACCTGGATTTAAATTTTTTATTAAAGTTAATGTTTAAAATCAAATTTACACAAGTTAAGAGGGAAGGTACTGTACATCTGGGGTCAGGCTTGGGTTATGGGGGATTGCGAGTATCGGTTACAAGGTACATACATATCACATAACCAGCATAGATCCAGATTGGGGTGTGGGAGTTTTTAAAGCGTCAGTGGATAAGTGGGCTCGGGTACGCCACCCATGGAATGTATTAGGAGTCCAAGTCGATATTGGTGTAGAGAATAAGTACATGGGTGGGGTGCGTCCCTCGGTTCGTCAGGGAAGGAAGTGGGTTATTTCCCTGGCCGGCGGTCTCAATTACTTACTACACTGCATTCGATTTGGAAACATCAGCTAGGGCAAAATGCAGCTGTCCTCTTACACAGCCAAGTTACTGCCAGGAAGCAGGCGACCCCTATGTTCCAGAGTGACCTGGCTCTCCGTGAATAACCTACACAGCACTGGGAGCATGCCTCCCAGCATGGGTGGACAAACACACGCTACCTGTGCTCGAGCTAGCTTGCTAAAAACAGCAGTATGGCCAAGGTGGCACAGACAGCTGCATGAGCTAGCCACCTGCCTACATACTCAGGGGGTTGGGCAGATTCATACTCCCACAGCTAGCCCAAGGAGCTGCCTGTGCCACCCCAGCCACACTGCTATTTTGAGCGCACTGGGTTGAGCAAAGCTAGCATGTTTGTTTACCCATACTGGGAAGCACATTCCTTTAGAGGTCATCTCTCCCTTTGCATGACAACATGGCCACTGAGGTTAGCTGAGGCTCTCAAGCTAACAGTGGCCAGAATTAAACATGAAAGGGCTGCTGGCAAACCATTCTCAATGAAGGGACCTCGAATCTGGAATTCACTCCCACCACTGCTCTAAGAGACAGCTGGCTTTCAAGGCCGACCTATTTTCCTAGCTGTTTTCAGAAGGGGATGGATCATTATTTGGTCACTGATTTGTACCCTGCAAATTAGAGAGATGCATTTAAAATGTCTCGTAAATAGATAGATACTTAGCAAATGTGGATAAGCTCCAGTAATGGAGGATCCTGATGGGATGTTTTGGAAAATATCACTGCCTCAGGCAATAGATTATTCCATTTTCACTAGGAGAGAGGCAAGGTTTATTTTGCAAACCTTATTTATAGATAAAACAAAGGTGCACAGGGGTGATTTATGACTTATTCATCACACTCCCAGTAAGATCCCACTTCATTTTAGTGTGCTGTCTGTTCTAATCCAGTTCTGTCTTTCACTCTTGAAGAATCTGTGCTCACACCTCTCATATCAAGAGAGATGATGCAGGGACCAGTTAACATAAGAAAGCAACAACTCTCCAAGAGTTATAAGAAAGAAAATGTTAAGGCCGTTTTCATGAAGAACTGCAACAGCTTAAAAAGGAAAAGCTTTTTTCATAAACAGGGAGGAATCAAGGGACGGAGAGAGAGAAATCATGGGATTTTTTAAAATTTGACCACGTCCCAGAATTCCACTGGCTTCCGCTAAGCATCCCACAACACGCAGTGAGAAAAATCCGAGAACACACACAGCTCAGCAGCAAAGCAAAAAGGACCATGGGATAACATCAGAGAATACAACACACTTAGTACACGTCAAGCCCACGCCATGTACCCAATGGATATGTCTACACAGCAAGCGGCAGTGAGTCTCCAAGCCCAGGTCAACAGACTCAGGCTGATGGGACTTGTGCTACCTCACTAAAAATAGCTGTGCGGATGCTGGGGCTGGAGCTTGGACTCTGAAGTCTATCCCCCTCTCTAGGCTTCAGAGCCCAAGTCGCAACATCTACACAGCTATTTTTAATCACAGTAACATGAGCCCAAGTCTGTTGACCGGTGTGCACGTTATTAGTATGGCTTACATATTGCATGCCAACTAGTGTCAATTCAGTGCAAACTAACCCCTCCGTGTACACAAGGCCTTAATTCTCTTTGGGGCAGGGACCGTCTTTTCGGTATTATTTGTTTTAACACAAAGGGGTCCTGGTCCACAACTAACGTTCGTAGGCACTACGGGAGTACAAATAATAATATATCCACACATGTTATGTCCTCACTAGTCAGGCTAAGAGGGGGATTCAGTATCTTGTTGCTGAAGCTAAGTAATGCTTTGAGGAAATAATATGGATAACTGGAATGCAGATCATATTGGTAGCATAACTGAAATTTGGTCTTTTATTTTCACAGGTGAACTACAAGGCCATCACAAAGCCTCTTGTCTTAGGTCAGAATCACTTTCCAGGGAAAAACAGTAACACTAGGGGGATACTGCCAGAAATCCAAGGACTCCGAACTTTTAGTTAAAAGAACAGGAGTACTTGTGGCACCTTAGAGACTACACGATCTGACACTCCAATACTTGAACCAATTGTGAAATATTCCTCAAGTACACTGCGCGGCTGTTGTAATAGCTTTATTTCCCCATTTTTACTAAATTACCAGCTCTACTCCTATTTGGGTAATAACAGTACTTACAGTACTTGCTGCAAGCTATACAACCGAGTTTTGACTGATGTAATTTTCTTGACTGCATCCTGTCTTTCTTGACTATCCTGTTATGTTGCTAACCATCTAAACACTTAGGAGAGTTTCACCTTATTTCATGGTTAACTAACCACATTATAGGATTGATCCATTTATTCCAACTTTAATACAGTATACAGACAGGAGGTGTGTGGGTATCAGAGAATTATGGGGATTGAACATTGTCACAGAATGATTCATATATCAAAAGATCACTTGGGAAAGCGGATATAACGCCTACCACCATGACCCCATATTATTCCCAGATGATGGGTATTAAATGAAAGCTTAATGCAGGGCTTCTTTTCCCCCCCTCTCTCTACTTTAACATGGTGTTGATAGAAAATTTTGAAACTTGTGAGATGGGAGATTAAATTCAACGACTTCAGCAACATGTATCACAAGATTGACTTTCAGCTTTGAGAATTATTCTCCCCCATCTCCTAAAACAACAACAACAACAACAATAGTAGTAGTAATAATAATAATGGAGAGCAAAGACATTACGCCCAATAACATGCACTGGTGTTTAATAACACAATACTGGCATTGGGCAACTGAATGCCGATTTAAAAGGAGTCTAAAAATTCAGAGCAGAAAAGGAAAGTTAATGACAGAAGAGCTTAAGATGACAAGATATCAAGATAATAAAAATGGATAACAATATAGATTAAGTATGCAACTGGTTAAAACCTTTTCTCCTGCTTTGACAAACATTCCACTCAAAGCAAACAGATTAACTAAGTGTTATCCGCCTTGGCTTTCAAAACTAGATCTCTCAATATACTGCTATCAAAAATAACTTCTAGTCCTCCAAAACATTCTTGTAAAGCACTTCAATAAAGAAAATAATGTGAAAACACATACATGATTGGTCACCTGGGACTAGTCAGTATGTCTTCACAAACCTCTCATTTTGTTTTTAAACACACAAGTTAATTTCAACCCAGACCTTCAGGGTTACATATCTTTTCCATAAATGATATTTTATTCTATAGAATCAGCATGGCTTGTTTTAAGCAAAAACTGGTAGAGAATATTATTTAATAGAAAGAAAAACAAAAAACCTCACCCAAACTCCCAATATCAGCTTTCCATTGGGGGATCTGGCACTTGTGCAAGGAAAAACTTCTTCACTTGTGTTTGCATAAGGTTTAACTCTAACACTGTTACAAAAAATGATGTGACAGCTGTAAACAGAAGACTGTGCAACAAAAACAGAAATGAGAATATAACATGACACTTGCATTTCCCATAAACCTTAAGGTCCTGCCTAACCCTTTCCAGCAACAAAGGCAAAAATAAAGAGTTAACAACAAAAACTGCACCTAATTGCAAAGAACAGTACTTGGATTCGTGTTATTCAAATAACGATGCACAATACAGGCAAGGATGCTGCAGGGGATGGAAAACCAACACAGGAACTCAGAAAAATTATTCTTACTCTGTCAAAAGCTGATGCAGCTCCTGATATCCCCGCTCCAAGGCCAAGCTCACAGGTGTAGCCCCTTCATTGTTGTGGATGCAAAGAGCTCCTCTTCCACCTGGCTGCTGTAGCAGAAACCATGTCAACCTCAGAAGGCCCAGCCTCACTGCAAAATGCAACAACGTCTCCCGGGGGCTACTCTCTGGGAAGAAAGAAAAAAGAAAATGAAACGTGCAGATTATGGATTAGATGAATGCCACTTCCCCACATCCTAGCTACTGGAGTTGAGCCACACTGACGCAAAATACAGTACAATGGTTGGCACAAAACTAGCAGTCTCTCAGAGCCAAAAAGCCAGGCAACCCAAACACTGAAGCACCTGGAAAAACATATGCAAAGGCTGGCTGTTCACATTCAGGAGAGGCTGGCACTTCAGAGTGAGGGGATCACCACAGTGTAGGGCCCTACCAAATTCACGGCCATAAAAAAGGCATCACAGACCATGAAATCTGGTCTCCCCCTGTGAAATCTGGTCTTTTGTGTGCTTTTACCCTATACTATACAGATTTTGCGGGGGAGACCAGCATTTCTCAAATTGGGGGTCCTGACCGAAAAGGGAATTGCAGGGGTGTTGCAAGGTTATTTTAGGGGGTCACAGTATTGCCACCCTTACTTCTGCGCTGCCTTCAGATCCGGGCAGCTGAAGAGGGGCGGCTGTTGGTTGGGCACCCAGCTCTGAAGGCAGCGCCCCACCAGCAGCAGTGCAGAAGTAAGGGTGGCAATACCATACCATGCCACCCTTACTTCTGCACTGCTGCCTTCAGAGCTGGGTGGCTGGAGAGTGGCAGCTGCTGACCAAGGGCCCAGCTCTGCAGGCAGCAGCACAGAAGCAAGGGTGGCAATACCATGCCATGCCATCCTTATTTCTGCACTGCTGCTGGCAGTGACTCTGCCTTCAGAGCTGGTTCCTGGACAGCAGCTGCCGCTCTCCAGCTGCCCCGCTCTGAAGGCAGCGCCGCCATCAGCAGCAGCACAAGAGTAAGGGCAGCAGTACCGCAATCCCTCTACAACAACTTTGCAACCCTCTCACAACTCCTTTATAGGTCAGGACCCCTACAATTACAACACCGTGAAATTTCAGATTTAAATAGCTGAACTCATGAAATTTACGATTTTTAAATTCCTATGACTGAAATTGACCAAAATGGACCATGAATTTGGTAGGGCCCTAGCACAGTAATTTGAATGGAAGTTGTGAGTGCTCAGGACCTCTCAGGATCAGACCTACTGCAGAAGCCAATGAGAAAGGGTGCAGTTCCTAGATGGGCTTGATATGTAGACTCTTTAACTACCTCTAAATAGAAGCTCAGTAAGTTCAAGTAGGTTGTGTTTGCCTGTACGTGCTGGTACTTTTCTCCCACATAAGACTGAATTAACTTTTTGGCACTGCCAAATTTGGTGTTTAACAACACAGATTCCTCCCTGGGCACAGCAAAAATGCTAAACTGAAGACATAAATCTGGAGCAGCTATAAAAAGAGGACAGTCTACACTTTCTCAAAGAAAGTAAAAAGTGAGGATTTTCTTTTGCTAATTTGATTAGGCCTTAGAGCAGCTTTTACAGTGCCCATCTCAGCAGACACAGCATTACACAGAAGCTGTATAATTCTGAGTAGCCGCATTTGTAAGATGGGTGTACCCCCCGCCTTTTACATTTAACAATCATGGTCTTATAATTTGATTAAAAAAACCACTGTGTCTAAGCTTTCATCTCTGAAAAATAAACCCTTATTCAAAGAACTGAAGCCCCAGAACCTTGCTCTGAACAGCAATAACCAGAAATGAGCTCCAGATGCACTGTGAAATACAGCAGTGTTTCCCAAACTTGGGACGCCGCTTGTGTAGGGAAAGCCCCTGGCGGGCCGGGCTGGTTTGTTTACCTGCTGCGTCCGCAAATTCGGCCGATTGCAGCTCCCACTGGCCGCAGTTCGCTGCTCCAGGCCAATGGGAGCGGCCAGTACGTCCCTCAGCCCGTGCCACTTCCAGCAGCTCCCATTGGCCTGGAGCAGCGAACTGCGGCCAGTGGGAGCCGCGATAGGCCGAACCTGCGGACGCGGCTGGTAAACAAACCGGCCTGGCCCACCAGGGACTTTCCCTACACAATCGGCATCCCAAGTTTGGGAAACACTGAAATACAGTATTTGGAGATCAAAGCATTTGTGATATCTGTATCCAGAACATGGACATTTGGATTTTAAAATCTGCAAGAAGAGGTAAAAAAAAACCTAAAGATTTGTTCTTGAAAATTAACAAAGGGTTTCAGCATTGACTGGTGTAGTTTTAAAAGGCACCCTTTACACTGCAGTAAACCAAACGAGTGAATAGATTCAGCGAAACACCCTGAATATTGTAGCAAAAATTTATAGGCTTATTAATTTGGTCGACAACCAAACCAACAGATCAGGTTATAACGTGAGTGCATAATGCTTCTAAGATTTAATCAGGTAATTTCTCTCAAGCACATTTTTGAAGGATGCCACAGTACAAACTGCTAATTCCTTTGTTCAGCTAGGTTTTAAGGGACATCATTAAGACGTTTAGTCAAAAAACAAAACAAAACAGCAATTTCTCTGCTTTTTGCCATGTAGCTTTTGCTGAGTTTCTTGGCTGGCTCAGCTCCTGCAGAGCCTAATCTGTATTCAAGTACCAAAAGCTTCCTGGCACAGTCTACCATAAAACTCCGAATTAGGGCTTTGCAACCTGCTTTCTCCCTCCCCCCACACCCACTACACACCATCCCAATCTCAGCCTCCTCCTGATTAGAGTAAAGGAAAATCACACCCTGCCGAATATATGAGCATGTGTGAATGGTGGTTCCAGCTGATTAGAGGAAGGACATAACCGAGCTTGCTCAGACAAAATATTTGTAGCCTGTGAAAGAGCGAAGAGAGGGACATTAGTAGAACATGCTACAGCATGGCACTTTATAGATGGATGAGAAGACAAGGTATCTTAATAAGTCAGGAAAAAATGATGGCCGACTGTACGGGAAGGGAAATGGGGCCTGAGGAGATAGTAGAAAAGTTTCTGTGGGAGGAACTTTTCCAGAGAGGAGAACAGTAGATTCAAAAATGATCTTCCTAGGGGCTTGTCTACACAAATATTGTACCACTTTAACTGCACTAGTATAATAAAGCAAAACAACCCTCCTATCGTGGATGCAGTTACAGTGGTATAAAATCATACGAGTATAGCTTATTCCTGTACCGAATTGGGGCATCTATGCTACTTCTCTGAAGACAGTTTTTATCAGGTTTTTTTTAAATGGGTAAAATTTTCAAAAACACCTAAGTGATTTAGGAGCCCAAGTCCCATTTTTAAAAATGTCAGTCTTCTTCCATGCTTAAGTCTTTTTTGAAAATTGTACCCAACTTATTACAATACAAATCGTCTTCCAAGCAGCAAGTCACATAGAAGATCTTGGATTTGTGTGTTTCCTGTGTTTGGATACTGCCCTTACATGCAAGGATCCATACATGCTACACTAATGCCTCTGAGTACCAACATGAGAGAGTGCAGTCTTTTACCAGAAGAGATGGCACTTGCCATGTCGAGCACATTAAACAAAAAAAAACCTCACCATCCAGCCTCAGAGCCTGAGGATCTGACTACCGTGTGAACTGGCATCAAGCCATCCTAAGAGAGACAAGTATGAATGATGGCAGCCAAGAGACAAAGTACTGTACACGCAACAACTGTGAGTGCTCAGGGCAGGAGTCTGAGCTGAACACATTTTCAGCGACAGACGATACAGAACTGACATGGCTAGTGTTAAAAGGGATGTGCCATCTGTGAACTGGATTAACTTTGCAAAATAAAAATGCATCTGTCACTGTGACGGCTGCTCAAAGCAAGTTTATAGCCTGTTTGCATCAGACCTTGGGAGGAATGGGGAAAAAGGGGAAAGGCAAAAAAAAATGAAGCTATTTCTACCTTTTTTTTTTTTTTGGCCTACCAACAGGGGAATCTTAGGGCACTGGACTTTAGAAATTCAGGCAAAGGTTTGTTTGAACAGGTTGGCATGGTGCAGAATGACCATCCCAAGCATGGAAGAGTTACGCAACCTTTAGCATGGATTAGCTGTAGCTGTTTTCCATCATAAATGGCTGAAAGCAGAAATTTAGCAGGGGTCTGCAGAATCACCAAGCAGCCCATAAAGTGGTAACACAAAGCCCTTTGCAATTAGAGAATTACAGAAATAAAGTACATGCAATACTGGGAGGTCAAGGCTATTTTGTTCCTTCTATGTCTCCTGGTAATAGGCAAGGTTTAAAACATATGATTAGTGCCCCATAGTGAAAGAGCACTTTAATCCATCTGGCAAGGAATGCAAGATTTTAGAGTGCTGGGTTGGTTTTTTTTTTGTTTTTGGCAGTTGTGGCAGATAAATAAGCAGGCAGTTAAGCTGGGTAACTAAGGATCAACTTTCCACAGAAAACTGTCAAACTCACTTTGTTAACTGACAGGATTAAGGTTTAAGGTGCTTTTAACCAGTAACAAATAGCCACTGAGGAAGAAAACGCTTGATTATGACAGATCTGAGAACATACACAGTGTTCCCTGAGCCAGGGGCTTCATTTTTAATGAATTTGATTGAAAGGAGGGGGGAAAAAAAACACTTCCCATGAAGAGGTACAGAGTGAGTGATTGTGGAACTCCCCATCAAATCTGGCTTCCACTCCAGCACCCCTCCCTCTGTGGGAAACTGCCCTCTCACCCAGCTCAAACCTTACACGTCAGTGGGCCAGGGAAATGGAAACATGTTATCATCACAGATCAGTAAGTCCCAGATGACCACCTGAACCGGCAACGTTAGAAGAGGACGGTCAAGACAGAGGGACGTTGTGCCTTAAAGTGTTGAGAGATGAAACACCAACTCAGCTGAAAATAATTGATTTGTGGGTAATTTTTTTAATCTTATAAACTGTGATTTTCAAAGCAGCGTAGGGGACTGAAATGCCTCAATTCCTACTTATTTTAAAGGGAATTGGGAGTGGCTTTGATATCTCAGTCACAGAATCTTTTATTAAGCAGTAGATTTGGGATGGATGGACTAGGGGGCAGAGACCACTTGTACAAAAAAATAATTTTATTTTGCTTGCAACTTTCCAGTCCCCCGCTTTCTCCTCCCATTGCTGAAGATATCTTGCATTTTGTTCTGAAAAAGGTTTTCCTTCACTGTCCAGGTTCTCACTGGTTTGAAATGATAAGACCATGTGCACAATGCTATGCTGTTGACACAGGAAAGATGATGTATTTCACCCAGTTATTTTACTGCAACATACAACAAAAGGTGAATGTGAGGGAGTGGACTGCAAATTAATATGAAAGTCTGTAGTTAAAGCTCAAGCATTACTGGTAGCTACGCCAGAGAAAGAGGTCAAGGGAAACTATCAAAACATGTGGAAGATGGATAGATTTAAGCCTCTGAACCTGAAAGAACCCAATTACAATACGAACAATGACCACTGATCCAGAAAGCCCACCGTCCCTTTCAACCACTACCCACGTCTGTTTTACTGCTGCCACAATGTTCTGTCTTCTGTAGTGTAGTGGTATCACCTGAGAGACTTCTCTTGTCTCAGCTTGAGAAAGGATTGTACAGGCACAATCAAGACAAGCATCTCAGTAAGACCCCTTCCTTTTTTGTGGGAATACGGTTAGGATGATTTCAGCCCATCAATTCCCATCCCAATTTCTACCCCTAATCCACATGATTGCTTCTTGCTTCGAATTAGGCAATGTCACCAGCACATACTTTGCTGATGCAAATGTAACAGTACAGAGAAGTGCACTGTGTTTGCATATTATCTCCTTTTAATTTCTATTGATGGCTGAATTTATTCTTATCAGGACAATGACATTCATATAGCAACAGGTATAATCTATTCTGGAAACAGCTATATTCAAAACGTTTGCTTTTGCATAATCCAACAAAGGACATTTAAATCTGGTAACCTTTTATTAGAGCTTTACTTTGAGTACATTCACACAGATGATTGACTCAGCAGGTCCTATAAAATTTATCTTGCTGGTCATATTAACCACTCCTCTTTTATGCACTTGGACAAGGGTCAGTTGCTTCTAAATGATTCTCATTATTCTAGCCTTGTAACATTCCTCTCTCTCTTTTCCCCATATCATCTTCATATTCTTGTCCCTTCTGATTTTTCTTTCCCTTTAGTATTTAAAAACAAAAGCTTTTAAAGGGGTATTTCCTTGCCACTCTGACACTAATGTTGCATTATGCGCTTATGTGATTTAGGACAGTCATATACTGGTGATTTTGTATGCTTGGTTATCAAAAGCTTAATGCAATTCTAGTCAAACAAATTATTTGGATAATTTCAGATGATGCACAGAATGAATAAGAGTTAAAGTATCTTGTTCTAGACCAGGGGTCGGCAACCTCTGGCACGCGGCTCGCCAGGGTAAGCACCCTGGCGGGCCGGGCCAGTTTGTTTACCTGCCGCGTCGGCAGGTTCGGCCGATCGCGGCTCCCACTGGCCGCGGTTCACCGTCCCAGGCCAATGGGGGCAGCGGGAAGCGGCGCGGGCGAGGGATGTGCTGGCCGCGGCTTCCCGTCACCCCAGTTGGCCCGGAGCAGCGAACCGCGGCCAGTGGGAGCCGCGATCGGCCGAACCTGCCGACGCGGCAGGTAAACAAACTGGCCCGGCCCGCTAGGGTGCTTACCCTGGCGAGCCACGTGCCAGAGGTTGCCGACCCCTGTTCTAGACTTTCCCCTCCTTCCTGGCTATCTCACAGCATCAGTCTGTGCATTTTTCTTAAGAAAATATTGCAAATGAATGTTTATCATGCAGAGTTCCTGGAAAGTGATACAAATTCTTGAAGTCAATGGGACTTAAGCACGTGCCTAAAGTTAAAACATGTTCAAGTGTTTTGTCAAATAAGTACAGGCTTTGAGTCAGCAGTCCACAACAAGGGTCCAGTGTTCTGTAGTTTATAAAGAGGAACGTTGTCTGGCTCTCAGAATGGTTTCCCCTTATCCTCTCAGTGAGGAGTTACCTTGTCTCAATGCTGTTCAGTAACCACAAGGAATCTCCAGAAGTATTACGAATCTATTGAAGGTATTACTGAAGGTACTCAATATGCAAAATATCCCTCATTTCTCAAACTTTACCTATAGGGTTGGATCTTTGTCATTAGTTTACTACCCATCAGAATGGAAAGAAAACCTTTAATATTGTGAAAAATCTTTGCACATATAGCTTACAAGCAATGTATTTGATAGAAACAAGAATCAAACATACAAGGCTGCACCTAAATTGCTTGTAAACCTCCTGAATCAAGCCGAGTGCAGGGAGAAGGGGAGGGAATCAAATTCATTTATTGATCTACTCAATGTCAGAAAGTCTGGTTGTGAGTCTGTTTCTTTGCACTTCCTTCACTACCAGAGAGCAGGCTGTCTAGTGCTTACACAACTCTTACCAATTCGCCGCTGGCAAGGCTGATGTCAGGAGAATAGTTTGCATTCTGAGATGGAAGCCCATTTGGTGGGGGGCAGAAGTCGAATTGTGATTGTAAAAATAAACCATTTTGCAAGAACATGACCAACTCATGCTCAAAACTTACACAGGATTGTACATTAACAGTCCCTCTCCTACTTTCTAATCGGTTCTGCAGGCTATCGCTTAGTGGCAAGTTATTGTGCCACCTTTTCTCAAGAATATAGTACTGACTTGAAGAGCATGAAACATGATTACACCTTTTAAGAGCATTTGTCATGAGGAAAGGCTAAAGAGATTGAGTTTTTATAAATGCTAGAGAGAAAAATATTTTGCAGGTGATCAAACCGTAGCATTCAAAATTACTGAAAGGATTATTGCTAAATATCTCGTCCTGGTGAAGCAGGATCAGAAATCAGAGGAGAAAATTAGGAACAAATCAGAAATTTGGACAGGAACACTGCCTTAAATAAGAGTGGACATTAGGAATATGTTACAAGATAAGGCCATTGATAAACAATTTAGAGTTGCACTGAAAACCTTTGTAATTAGGAAGACTTCAGAGCTGGGTTCCCCCGTTTCTCCTACAACTGCTATTGATATAATTAACGATACTTAGTTATACTGCAGTATCTACAGTTCCCAATCAGGTTCCAGGGTCCATTGTGTGAGGTGCTGAACAAAACATATGAAGACATAATCCCTGCCCCCCCAAAGGTTTTACAATCAAAGGCCTTAATCCTGCAAAGACTTGACACCCCCCCACCCCCCGCAGCAGCTTAATGCACTGTGAATAGTGCCCCACTGAAGCAGTGAGGCTACTCATGGTGCATAAAGCTAAACATGTACAGGATCAGGGGCTAAGGGGCTGATCCATAGCCTACTGAAGTCAAAGGCAGTCTTTTCGTTCACTTCAATGGGCATTGGATCAGGGCCTAAGTGAGCTTGTAACTGCGGGTTGGGTTTTTGGGATTTCGTATTAGTGATGTGCTAGATCAGGGATCCGCAATCTTTGGCATGCAGCCCGGCAGGAAAAGCCCTGGCAGGCTGGGACGGTTTGTTTACCTGCCGTGTGCGCAGGTTCGGCCGATCGCGGCTCCCACTGCCCACGGTTCGCCGTCCCAGGCCAATGGGGGCTGCGGGAAGCGGCGCGGGCCGAGGGATGTGTGGCCGCCGCTTCCAGCAGCCCCCATTGGCCTGGGACAGCGAACCGCAGCCAGTGGGAGCTGCGATCGGCCGAACCTGCGCACGCTGCAGGTAAACAAACCGTCCCGGCCCACCAGCAGATTTCCCTGGCGTGCCGCGTGCCAAAGGTTGCCGATCCCTGTGCTAGATGTACATAACATACTAAAAACGCAATTAATAAAAAAAAAACCCCCAACATTTTATTTAAGTGTTTCTTTAACCTAATGTCTGGAATACTGATTGATGTATTAAATTAAATTGTGTTGCTCAATATATTTTGTTTTGGGGCTGTAGGGTTTTTTAATTTTATCATATAGTTTGGGGGGATTGTATTATTTAAAAAAACTAATACAGCATTTTTAAAAAAATAAGAATGGGTTAATTTGCAATATTTTCAGATTAGATGCATAATTTATGTATAATTAATGTGTAATTTTTTAATGAAACTTTTAAGTTAACCTGTGGTGGAGAAAGACAGAAAAAGTGATCAAAAGAAAGGTGAGTGAGGGATAAAAGAGAGGAGAGGAGAGAGGCCAGGTTGAAATAAATTAAAATTACTTTCTTTTTTGGGCTAAGTGAATTTCTCCAGTGCAACAATTTGAGATAAAATGGGTACATATTCCATCTCTTAAAAAAATCTTCCACTGGAACAGTTTCAAATCTTCTATGGCCGCTGCAAAATTAATACTTTAAATAATCCTATTAGAGGTGGTTGTTACCTGCAACTGAGAAAGATTTTTTTTTATTATTTTTTTATTTAAAGATCTGGTTATATGGGAAAGCACACCTTTGGCATTGAATAATGGGAAGCTCCCAGAGAATGAAGAACCTAACTTGGCAAAAATGTAAGACCAGTGGGAAAACCATTAACACTAATCCTTAAAAAGTCCCATGGCGTGCTGTCTCTCTTTCTCATATTTAAGTAGTCAAACATGCTGACATACTAGGGAAAAGAAAAGGAAGAAAAGAAACTACTAAAATACAGGAAAGAAAAATAATGTAAGATTATGAAGCACTTTAGAATGTGTACATAATTACTGCTCAGTTTGTTGATTGTGCATATACTTCTTTAAGATCACACAGAATGTAAATGTTATGGTGTCTCATCACTGCTGGGGAGGGTGGTCCAAGTTTAAGCACTATCGCAGGGGTAGGCAACCTGTGGCACGCGTGCCAAAGGTGGCACGCGAGCTGATTTTCAGTGGCACTCACACTGCCCGGGTCCTGGCCACCAGTCCGTGGGGGCTCTGCATTTTAATTTAATTTTAAATGAAGCTTCTTAAACATTTTAAAAACCTTATTTACTTTACATACAACAATAGTTTAGTTATATATTATAGACTTATAGCAGGGGTCGGCAACCTTTCAGATGTGGTGTGCCAAGTCTTCATTTATTCACTCTGATTTAAGGTTTCGCGTGCCAGTAATACATTTTAACATTTTTAGAAGGTCTCTTTCTATAAGTCTATAATATATAACTAAACTGTTGTTGTATATAAAGTAAATAAGGTTTTTAAAATATTTAAGAAGCTTCATTTAAAATTAAATTAAAATGCAGAGCCCCCACGGACTGGTGGCCAGGACCCAGGCAGTGTGAGTGCCACTGAAAATCAGCTCGCGTGCCGCCTTTGGCACACGTGCCATAGGTTGCCTACCCCTGACTTATAGAAAGAGATCTTCTATAAACGTTAACATGTATGACTGGCACGCGAAACCATAAATTAGAGTGAATAAATGAAGACTCGGCACACCACTCCTGAAAGGTTGCCGACCCCTGCACTAACGTATACTGATGCAAAAGATTAGCTGAAAAATTTTGACCAGCTATAATTGGTTGTCACTCAGGATGACCTCAGGAGGTCATCTAGTCCAACCCCTGCTCAAAGCAGGACCAATCCCCAATTTTTGCCCCAGATCCCTAAATGGCCCCCTCAAGGATTGAAGGTCAATGCTCAAACCACTGAGCTATCCCTCCCCCAGACCTTTCTGTCTCCTCTGGGAGTGGTGGTGATGAGCTCCATGACACTCGCCTCAGCTGCAAAGACAGTTGTACCTCAGGCCAATGAAAGAGGGAGGAGCACAGAGAAGAGATGAAATAGGGAATTCTCCACAGACAACCCTACTATCTAAAAACAAGCAAAGAACTTTACTGGATTGAGAGGCCAATATCCAAATTCTGCCTCTATAGAAATGCTGAGTTACTGCATCACTTCCTTAATTGCTCTTAGTAGGAAGTATGAGTCATTTCATTCTCTTGTCTATCTTTAGACACAATCAGGAAGGGTCAGATTATAGAATCATCTCTGAATTAGAGACATGTCCTCTTAAATGGCTACAGTTAAGAGCTGGTTGATGCTTTTATCAGTCCTGCTTTTCAGGGGCTTAAGCAAACAAACAAACAAAAACCAACAACACTGGTAGCATCCAACAACCACTAGTCCAAATTCACATAAAAAATCCTCTCTTTTTTGCACTGCATCTATGTTAAAGGCGCAGCTTCTTAGACAAAAGGCTAGTTACGGAAGGATCAAAGACAGGCAAGCAAGCAATAAACTGCCTTTAAACAGTTAAGTGCAGGGAGGACTCATCACAAGGGAATGCTTGTGTGACTCAATATAAGTGTAGCCATCTATTTGTGGCTGCTAAACACATTTAATCCCATTACATAAAACTAATTTATTCATCTATATTATCTCAGATTAACAAACATCATTCCCACCCACTTCCCAGTGGACCCCTCTCAGAAAGGTCCCATTGCACTGATGGCCACCAGGAGCGCCTCTCTTTTTACTGGAGGTTGTAACAGGCACTCCACAGGTGCCATTCAGCCCTGAATGTTCATGGCTTTCTGACACAGTTGTTTTTCTTAAGCAGAACAATTTAAATGCTACGGGCCTGATTTTCACAAGTGCTGAACTCTCACGAATGCAACTGAAGTCGAAGAGAGAGATTAGTTGCCAGTATGTCTGAAAATTAGGCCCTAAGTCACCAATGATTCAAACATGATTTTCGACTGTCTGGCTAAGACCACTGTTAGTCTGTTAAATGTACTTCATTATTTACACAGCAGCATGTAAATGCATGTGTTAGCATTATCTTTAAACTGAGAGGGGGATTAAAAAACATCTCACAAAACCACAATAAGAATGTAGGAGCTATGCAGGTAGAGGAAAGAAATGGCAGCACTGCTTGTTCACCTACCTGTAAGCCAATGACTCAATGGTTGAATTTTAATGCGGAAACCACCAAATATGTACAAAACTGTGAACATTTACTAACCTTGGTTCAATTGCCTGCCCAGGCATACATGTTTATAATAAAACCAAACAGTGGTCAGTTATTCACTGAAAGACATGAGAGCAGCAACCGCAAAACACTACAGAAAACCATGGTGTGTGAGAACAAAGTTGCCATGCTAGTCTGCACAGAACAATTCATGTTCTACCACACGCAACGGGTTCATTGCCTCCCCAACCACCACCCCCCTTTTCTTTTCTTTTTTTTTTTTTAAGAGAAGGGAATTCATGTGGTAATATAGTACAGATCTCACAACCACATTCTCTGTGTGCAGGCATATGCCATAAATCACGACAAAAAATATAATGCACCGTGAATCTGTATGTGTCCTCCCAATTCCCATGTGACACCCAATGAGCACAGGGCTCCAAGGAGGTGTACTTGTCGTAAACATGTAGGTCTCCGTAGTTCTGTTTCAATATTTGGCAAGGACTCTATAGCTCTGTCTATGCTGCATGCTCTCTGCAGATGAAGGTGTGCAGAAGTGCCTATACCCTCCATCGTCCACACTCAAAGCCATTAAACCCACACCTACTAAGCAACTACATTCCGAGCTGGTGAGCTTGTCTAGGGTGTGGATGGGTGCGTGGGTTGAGCGATGACCTGCCCACCTACACGCCTGCTTTGCAGTGTAGAGGTAGCAAAGGTGCGAATACCTGGGCTCAAGCCTTACCAGTCCTCTACTGTCATTGCCATAATTCCCCATGCCCGTATCTTCTGGGCCTCTACACTCGCCCTCTATGCACTGGAAGCTGCCTCAGCATTTAACCCTTCATTTTCCACATACCATGCTCCACTTCCTTATCATTCTCTGAACAGCTGAGCACAGCATGGAATATGCCTTGCACCCTGCATGCTGCTAGCTAGCCAGAGGATCATACCAGGGTACCAGTTACACTGAGTACTCCCAGGAGTATGTTTTAACATGACTTTGGACCAGACTTGATATTTATGTAGGAGCCTTCCAATCATCACTGTGATACTGGTACACACGCTCCCCATATAAAAAAAGAACTCTCTGTGCATGATATTAAAACACTGGATCACTGAAGCCAATCTGTGCTCTTTTATTACAAAGGAGGTAGAGAAAAGCACTAGACTGTGTGCCAAGAAAAGACGACACGGCCCTGCTCCAAACTCTGTGGATATGCATGGGGTGTTGGGGAAAGTTGCACCAGGGCATCTTCAGCATGGCTAAAGCTCAAAGCACAGGTCCTTGATCTATCTGCTGGAGAATCCCCTCACACATCAGAGGAACTCTCCACAACAGAAGCATTGCAACACATGCAGTGATCCTCTCTCTCTCTCTCTCATACGTACACACATTACTCAGTTGCTACTAGTTCTCACCATTAAGCGTCTGGTCTGTTCCCAATACATTCCATTCTGCTGGCAGTTTCAGATGCCGAAATGCCAAAACCACTTTCTCATCCAGAAAATTCACATCCCCAGAGGGAGGCCTTGACCGGTCCAGGAATCTTGTGAAGTTCAGTGCTTGCTGGTTTCCAGCGCAGGTTGCTAGGAACTGAGCTGCATCATAGGCCTCATCCTGAATGAACTGAAAACTTTCCTCTGCCACCACTAGAACAGGAAGCCCTTCCTTGGCAGCGCAAAGTGCCACCTTCACTGTCTCACAGCAGTCATGGCCTGTAAAATAAAACCAAGAAAATGAACATACTTGTAATGGAGAAGAGAAATGACTAAGCTAAAACAACATGGGTCTGGACATTGATCACCCCATTAGTATATACACACCCGCACGTGGTGTCCCTTGACACATTACTTTTTGCGTATAAAGGAAAAACCGTATGGCAAAAAGTTCTCAGTGATGCCTCCTGCATGAGAACCCACTCACTCTCTTATCTAGTGATCACATTACAGCCTTCTTGTTAGTGGGCTAACTTCAGCCACCAAGAGACAAATTCAGGACTGCTAATAGACTCAGGGGAAGGTTTTCAGAGCCACAAAGGGGAGTAAGGCTCTCCACTCCCATTGAAAGTCAAGAGGAGTTTGACACTTAACTCCCATTTGGCCTTTGAAAATCTCCCCCTTAGTTCACAGAGCCATATTTTAAAGAATACTGTGAGACCACAGCAGCCCATCAGAAATAAAGCACAGGTGTCAGCATTCGGAGCACCTTGCCAGTGAAGACAATGAACTAATTGCACTTAAGCAACCAAAAAGCAACAATTAATACTGGAACATAACATGCTTCAGACATGTTCTGTGTGTGTGGTTACACCTCTTTTGTTCAACAGTGCACCTGCCATTTGGATTTGATTTCACACGACAGAACTAAGCTTGCTGCATTCCAGAGAACAGGGAAATTGCTGCTTTTCATATATACCAAAAAAGAGAGAATGAGAGAAGCTTATTTTCACAGCTCTGCTGACTTTTCATTTACTTATTTTAATTAAAGGCCAGTGCAACAGGACAGCAATTCCCTAGACCCAGAAAATGCAAGATAAACTCCCCTGCAATTTAAAAGGTGGAAAAAAAATCTCATCTTTTTAGCATGACCGACACTTAAAATTGTCTGACAAGCCCCTTTAATAATAAGGTTTATGTTTCAAGTTCAATGTTCTCTGCAGTCTCTGTCTCTCGCTCCAATGGTAGACTGACGTCATTGCTGTTTTTGCCAGAACAAGCACAGACCCTTCACTAATTACTGGAAAAGCTGCTCTCTCTACCCATGACCTCAGCATCTTACTACGTTGATCAAACCCTGTTTATTTATTTATTTTATTAAATAAAAGAGATGATGGATTTTTCACAATTGGGCTTGAACATTTCATTTACCCACACACATGGACGATGAGTGGGTAGCCTTCCCTTGTGTTTGGGAGTGGGTCTCAGTAATCACTTTTATTTATAAAGAAAAATAAGTTTCTAGCCCTTATGGTCAGGAAGAAAACCTTCCAGATAGAACCAAATGCAGGTTTGTCTTCCCAGTCTGAAGACAGACTGCTCCAATGCCTCTGCTGTTGCTCCTAGATTTGTCAAGCATCAGCCAAATTGTCAGTTTCAGTAAAAAGGTCAGTTTCATAGCTGCTATTCAGGACTCTGTAGTCAGCAAATTGTCAAGTATCAGGTTAATGTCATGCTGCTTCCGGAGAAAAACATGTGCAATAGGGGGCAGGCAACAGAGGCTTCCACAGGAGAGGAGGACACAGAAAAACAGAGGCTGGGGAGAAAGAGTAGCTGAGACCTCTCCCTGCAACCTGGAGGCTCTGGAATTAGGAGATGAGACACAAAACTCCTTCTCCCTTCCAGCAGCTAGAATGGAGTGGAGATTCAAATTTATCCTACACCTACTGATGTGAAAGATGAAGCAGTAGGTGTGGCAGAACCAGTGCTAAAATTGCTTAACTGCAAGAGAAGACAAAACCAATTTCAACACCATTTCTGAAACCTGTGGCTGAGTTCTGCTCAGAGCAAGGTCTGGAACATGGTTTCTGAAATGGTGCAAATTCTGGATTTGTAGTTTAACCATCCTTGCCACCAGTCGACACCTGTTGTCAGCAATAAGTACATTACTAATATAGACAAGTCTCCCACCCTGCCTTTCATTTATTCCTCAGGCTGCAGGATTAGTCCTCTGGACAGCAGGTGTCTGGTAAACTTTTCAATCCCTATTACACCAAAATATTGATACAATGTACATAATACAGTAATGACATGGCATCATCCCATGCAAACCAGCTCAGGTGCTGCACGCTTTCTGTTTTCACCAACACAGACACTGTTAGCAACCTGCGGTGGCTGTTTACTAGGCTGTAAGGTTAAAAATAATTCATAATGAAAGACTCTCCATGACATACAGAACAAGTATGGCTTTTGCTGCTGCTATTTTTTAAACTCTAATTTTCACTTTATTTCCAGAAGCATCTCATCTGCAAAATGTGCCTATAATACCCCTGTGATGCTGACAGGCCAGCTCAGGTCAGAGAAATAGGTCAATTCACTTGTGTGTGAATATCAAAGAAATGTTATGGGTACTAATTCACTCACGTTTTTATTTAGTTCAAAGGAAATGTGAATGATATTGCCTTCACTTATCTATTACTTGCTGATTACTATCGCATTACATCATTATGTATACCTTGTAATTGGATAACCCTAGACCAAAAGTGTGTGTGAGTGCTAAGGTGAGAAGATGTTTGAGTGTAAACTGCATGAAAACTAATGAAATGTTACTTGTATTGTTTTCACTTATCTGTCCCTATTAGAATAGAATTTTGTATATCACTGTAACTAAATTACTTGTGAATACAATAGAAGCAAAATGCTAACTTCAAAGCAAGGGCTGTTGTATTCAAGAATGGAAATTCACAAACTAAGTTTTACAATTGCTACTCATCAAAACCCACGTGGGTGAAGACACTGGTCAGATTGTCTTCTGAGAGCCGGATCTATAAATATTTGTCTAAGGGAATGATCCTGCATCTCTGAACTTTTTGGACACTCACAGGAAAGCATTCCAGACGCAAGACAGATCCCCCAAGTTTGTGTAACCAAGAGAGACTTATGAAAACTAGCAGATTCCTACATCTCTGATATCATTTTGGACTTACAAATTCTGACTCACCTGTTAATGTATTTTACCTGATTTAACCTCTCAATAATTCATTTATTTTTCTTACCCAATAAACCTTTAGTTCGTTTACTAGAGAAATCGGCTGCTTGCTTTTGAGATCAAGAGTATCCACTGATGTGGGGTAAGCGACCGACCCTTTGGGATTGGGAGTAACCTGAAGTGGTGTGATTTTTTATTTTAATAACCTTTTATCACTAAGTTCAGTTTGTCTGCGTGGCAAGACAGACTGGAGAGTCTAAGGGGACCGTCTGTGACTCCATGTAATACTGGTATAGTAATCCAGGAGTGCATATTTGTTATTGGCTTGGTGAAATCTAATTATAAAATATACCACCAGTTTGGGGTGTCTGCCCTATTTTCTGACAGTCTGATCTGAGATTGGCACTCATAGTTGTGAGCCTCTCCAGACAATGTGACAACCCCTACTCTAACAGCCTGCTGTCATTCAGAATTCAGACTGAACTTCCCCAAGCAACACCAAGTAATAGTTAAGGGAGTGAGGTAGTGCACGGACAAATAGTTCAGGTCATTCACTTCTTACAATTCCTCTGCCTATCTGACACTAATACAGGTTTTTCAGTTAGGAGAATAGCAAGAGAAATCCCAGGTGTGATATTTGGACTCCCGTTGTCAGATAAACTGGCACTGCACTCATGTTCTCATAGCAGACATCCATTAGCCATGCTGAACAGAGTTCCCATGAACAGAACAGGAGAGAGAGAGAGAGAGAGAGAAACTCCAAACATCAAAAGTTTCTGCACCCAATTTTAAGCAAAACCAGATGGGTGTTCAGTGCAGTGTACTGCAAACACTTTATGCACTGATCTGCAGACAGTAAAGGTCTCTCAGAACTCACACATAAAATAGCCAGTACAGCTTTCAGAGAAGCAAGGGAAGTGACAATTCATTTATATCTAATGGGATCAAACATGTGTTCTGCTAACCCAAGGGGCATGTTCTCCTAAAGGGTAACCGCATTATATCCCCTCAAATGCTCTGATGTTCTCCTTCCCTCCATCTGACAAAACATCAGATTCAGGGGTGAGTGTCTGGGACAGGTTCTGACTTTGGCAATCAGTTCAAAAGGAAGAGGAGCAATTAAGCAACAAGCATGACAAATGCTAAAATTGCTCAAGAGGACCGTGCCCCCTGCTTTGAAATGTCTTCAGGAATGGTGCGTGCGAGAATGCTTCAAAACATGAATGCACACATACAGCCTTCTGAAGGGACCATCTCCAGTGGGGTAACATTTCTCTCAACTTCAAAGACCCCCTTACAATAATATCTGGACTGCAACAACTCCTTCCCCAGAGCATGTCAAATAGCATTAGAAATGTTAGCTGAGTTTCCCAACATTTCTATGAAATAAGTGATAGTTAATGCGATTATGCTCATTTTACAGGTTGCAGAGCAAGGTTAAGTGATTTGCCCAAGATCAAACAGTCAGTGACACTGATGCATCCTGGTACCTGTTCCCTGCTCTAACGACTACGCTGAAGGGATTTCCTTTATGTATGATAAGTATCAACTCATTTACTCTGAAAAACACAAACATGCTTGGCGTATGAAACAGTTCCCCTATGCTTCCTACAGGGAATACTTACAACACTGCAGCCAGTCATTTGGTTATCTGAGGCACCCAGGGCCGGCTCCAGGCACCAGCAAAGGAAGCACGTGCTTGGGGCGGCCAATGGAAAGGGGCTTCAGCAGCGGGTCCCTCAGTCCCTCTCAGAGCGAAGGAATCGCCGCCAAATTGCCGCCGAAGAATGAAGTGGTGTGGTAGAGCTGCTGCCGAAGTGCTGCCGATCGCGGCTTTATCTCCTCCCCCCCCACTTCGCCACTTGGGCTGGCAAAAAAGCTGGAGCCGGCCCTGGAGGCACCATCTCAAAGCAGTCTCTCTCAATCTTTTCAGGTTCATCATCAACATCCAGCATGCATAGACTACTGAGGACCATTGTGCCAGCCAGAATGACCACAGCTGATGGCATCGCACCAGGCATTGTATACTGAAGTTCCCAAATCTGAGTCAATACTGCAAATCCAAGAATCTCTGGGGTATCCCAGTGAGCAGTGCCAGGTACCCCTTTGCTCATCAATGGAGAGTTTGAGAGCACAGTGTGCCGGAGTGTTTTTATCCATCCTGGTGACATGGCCAAAAAGCATGCAATATGGCTTTTGAATATAATGAGCAATTGAAGGAAGGCCAGATCTCTGTGAGATTATGTCATAATTTTGCAGAGATCTGGCTCTCCTTTCAGGTTGACAACTGTCACAGTTCAGGAAAACTGTACCTGTATTCCCCCTCCATGGCCCATCACTGGCACCTACTTTTAGGCCAGCCATTACCTTTCTTGGGCAGAAACCTGCATCTCTCCCCCTCCTGACTGTTGTTTTTCTCAGACTACATTGTGATATTCCCAGCAAACAAGACTTCCTAAACAAGCTAGCATCTGCACTTCGGTTGTCTCTGATGGGTTATGAACAGCATAATTGAAAGCAGTTATAAATTAATGCACAGACCCTTATAAGCAAGCACATTTATTCTTAAGGTGAAAGCAATACAGAGAAAACATATAAAAACAATAAAAGTTCCTACATGCATTCTAGACGCTTACCAGAGGTCATCCATCAGTCTTACAGGGCCTCAGTAGGTCAAAGTCCTTCCAACCCTTCCCAGGAAGGATTGGGGTCTCCCTTGGACACAAGGTTCTGACCATTTGCTGGATGTGAAACGTAGCCCTGCGACAGTTTAAACTGAGACTATTTATCCAGAAGTCCTTTCTTTGTCTGTGGTCTCTGGAGAATCCAGTTTGAACTATTATATGCCTCTCTAGGTGGTGGCACTTCTCTGGAGATATCACAACCTGAGTCAATTAACCTAATCTTAGTTCCTGGAAGACCTGTGGTCATCCTTTCCCATGGAATTACATACAGCTCCTGACCCCAACGATACATAAACTTAACACTGTAAGATCTCCAGGAAATTGCAATATCAGCCACAGCAACTCCTTATTGGAAATTTAAAAACTTCACGACTCCCATTCACTTTTTACTCTTACTTCTTTATTAAAGTATCAGTAATAACAACAATACGCCTATATAATTTGAGTGTGTTTCAAGAGGTCAAGAATACTTATCCTTGAAGGGAAAGGGTGGGCAGGGAGTGGAAGAGAGTGGCTTTAATTGTAGTAAAATGTTCAACGTCTTGTGACCTGCTGATTGCCTTTCATGACACCCTGGGAAGTCATGACCTAAGGGTTGAGAAACAACGATCTAAGGCAAACGATAAATCGTTAAGCATGACCAGTGTATAAAACCAAATAATATTCTAATAGGAATTTTAGCTGCTCTGCCAATGACACCAGCCTTCATACCACATTTGCTCACTACTTTCGCAAATGTTTTTGTGCTTTCCTCCCTGCTATTCCTCTGCTTGGAATGCCTTTCCCACTTAGAACCATCAAAACACATTTATGACACAATATCCACATGACGTTAGCCAATGAACACACTCATTACCCCTGTGAAAACTCATACACCAAGCATTACTCCATCAGACTATCCAATAGCTCTTGCTGAGTTACCGTATTGTCCCTCTCACATTTCTCTCTCCCCTGTCTCAATTAGGATTGATTTAGTCTGTGCACTCCTCAGGGCAGCAAGGTGGTCTGCCTTCTCTTTTGAGAGGTACCAAGCACAACATTGGGCACATTATAAATACATAGATTGAAAAGCAGTTTTATTTATCGGTGCACATGGGGTATGACTGAATTTGAGCTATGGCAAACTTCTACACATTGCCCTCTCTTTGTAAGCAAATTACAAAATCCACAATATTAAGAGCATATAAAGTGAAACTAGAAACCACTTTTCATCAACTTTACCTATCCACGAACTACCCTAACAACTTGAACTCTGCCCACCCTCAGTTCAGTGTGGATTGGTACATTTCTTCCCAAGATTCCATACCAAAATCTGTGTTAAGAGAGGGTCAGCGCTGATAAAAAAACAATGTTTGCCCAGGAGCAGGCAAACGTTAAAAACATTTTTAGAAAGTGAAATGCCATCCATTTTTCAGTCTCATAACTACATTGGCTTCTCTGATTAACCTCCAGCTTTTTAAAAAAAACAAAACGGCTTCTCTGGGCAGGGACTCAACATGAAAAAAAATGTATGCAGAAAGCAGTTTTTTTTTGTTTAAAACAGAAATTGGAAGTGAAGCCAAAAGTGAGCTTACAATGGAAACGGTCCTACAACTTAAACTATGGAGTCTTTGTTGCGACTCCTTTATACAGGTAAATTGTCAGAATGGTAAAACTTTAGCCCCCACACTTGTAAAAAGACATGTCTGATCTATATAGAATCACAGAAGATTAGGGTTAGAAGAGACCTCAGGAGGTCATCTAATACAAGGGTCCCCAACACGGTGCCCGTGGGCGCCATGGCGCCCGTCGGGGCGTCTAAGTGTGCCCGCGTACTGGCCAGCGGACAAGCATCCACCGAAATGCCACCGAGAAGCAGCGTCATCCACAGGCATCACTGCCGAAATGCTCTGGATGACACTGCTTCTCGGCGGCATTTCGGCGGCGACGCCTGTTGACTTTGCCACTTGTCGGCGGCATTTCGGCGGATGCTTGTCTGCTGCTNTCTCGGCGGCATTTCGGCGGCGACGCCTGTTGACTTTGCCACTTGTCGGCGGCATTTCGGCAGATGCTTGTCTGCTGCTACGGTCCTCCGTGGCTCGTCGTCTGGCATCCGCCAGACGAAAAAGGTTGGGGACCACTGATCTAGTCCAACCCCCTGCTCAAAGCAGGACCAACCCCAACTAAATCATCCCAGCCAGGGCTTTGTCAAGCCGGGCCTTAAAAACCTCTAAGGAAAGAGATTCTACCATCTCCCTAGGTAACCCATTCCAGTGCTTCACCACCCTCCTAGAGAAATAGTTTTTCCTAATATCCAACCTAAACCTCCCCCACTGCATCTTGAGATCATTACTCCTTGTTCTGTACTAGCTGTAGTGCTGCATTACACTCTCCTAGCTAGAAGATGAATTTGCTTCAGGCAACAGCACGATATATCAACACAAAAAAATAAAATTAACACAGGCTTCTCGTCCACCTGCACCTATGCACGCAGAACTGAAGAAAACTGACAGAACTGCCTTTTATTTTTTTCTGTGGAGACACCCTGAGAGATAATACACAGAAAAAATATGGAAACCTGGAAGTTACAAAGAGTTAACGGCTAATGATTAACTTACAATATACAACCAAGCTGGGTCTAATTTATACCAGTACCATAAATTTGCTTGACTAAAACTGAGGGTGTGTTTAAAAGGGTGGTATCATTTCCCGCAGGCTCCTTATCATTAAGCAAAGCACACATGGAGACAAAACACTGTTGTAGCTAAACAAAGCCAATGAATGCCTTAAAACATGACTTAACTTCCTACCCAGCTGAACGTGGAAATCCTGTCCAAGCCTCCTATTTTGAGGATTCATATTTAATACACCAAACAATAGGTTCTTGGCCTCGGCAGCTATTTAAAGTTACATTGGAAGAGCATGCTAGGTTTGCTTTAGTAGGTGACTCAGGATTCCAGTGCTAATTGTATNAACATGAAAAAAAATGTATGCAGAAAGCAGTTTTTTTTTGTTTAAAACAGAAATTGGAAGTGAAGCCAAAAGTGAGCTTACAATGGAAACGGTCCTACAACTTAAACTATGGAGTCTTTGTTGCGACTCCTTTATACAGGTAAATTGTCAGAATGGTAAAACTTTAGCCCCCACACTTGTAAAAAGACATGTCTGATCTATATAGAATCACAGAAGATTAGGGTTAGAAGAGACCTCAGGAGGTCATCTAATACAAGGGTCCCCAACACGGTGCCCGTGGGCGCCATGGCGCCCGTCGGGGCGTCTAAGTGTGCCCGCGTACTGGCCAGCGGACAAGCATCCACCGAAATGCCACCGAGAAGCAGCGTCATCCACAGGCATCACTGCCGAAATGCTCTGGATGACACTGCTTCTCGGCGGCATTTCGGCGGCGACGCCTGTTGACTTTGCCACTTGTCGGCGGCATTTCGGCAGATGCTTGTCTGCTGCTACGGTCCTCCGTGGCTCGTCGTCTGGCATCCGCCAGACGAAAAAGGTTGGGGACCACTGATCTAGTCCAACCCCCTGCTCAAAGCAGGACCAACCCCAACTAAATCATCCCAGCCAGGGCTTTGTCAAGCCGGGCCTTAAAAACCTCTAAGGAAAGAGATTCTACCATCTCCCTAGGTAACCCATTCCAGTGCTTCACCACCCTCCTAGAGAAATAGTTTTTCCTAATATCCAACCTAAACCTCCCCCACTGCATCTTGAGATCATTACTCCTTGTTCTGTACTAGCTGTAGTGCTGCATTACACTCTCCTAGCTAGAAGATGAATTTGCTTCAGGCAACAGCACGATATATCAACACAAAAAATTAAAATTAACACAGGCTTCTCGTCCACCTGCACCTATGCACGCAGAACTGAAGAAAACTGACAGAACTGCCTTTTATTTTTTTCTGTGGAGACACCCTGAGAGATAATACACAGAAAAAATATGGAAACCTGGAAGTTACAAAGAGTTAACGGCTAATGATTAACTTACAATATACAACCAAGCTGGGTCTAATTTATACCAGTACCATAAATTTGCTTGACTAAAACTGAGGGTGTGTTTAAAAGGGTGGTATCATTTCCCGCAGGCTCCTTATCATTAAGCAAAGCACACATGGAGACAAAACACTGTTGTAGCTAAACAAAGCCAATGAATGCCTTAAAACATGACTTAACTTCCTACCCAGCTGAACGTGGAAATCCTGTCCAAGCCTCCTATTTTGAGGATTCATATTTAATACACCAAACAATAGGTTCTTGGCCTCGGCAGCTATTTAAAGTTACATTGGAAGAGCATGCTAGGTTTGCTTTAGTAGGTGACTCAGGATTCCAGTGCTAATTGTATCCTCTATCACAGGGGTTGGCAACCTCTGGCACGCGGCTCGCCAGGGTAAGCACCCTGGCGGGCTGGGCCAGTTTGTTTACCTGCCGCATCGCCTGGTTCGGCCGATCGCGGCTCCCACTGGCCGCGGTTCGCCGTCCCAGGCCAATGGGGGCAGCGGAAAGCGGCGCGGGCGAGGGATGTGCTGGCCGCGGCTTCCCGTCGCCCCCGTTGGCCCAGAGCGGCGAACCGCGGCCAGTGGGAGCCACGATCGTCCAAACCTGCCGACGCGGCAGGTAAACAAACTGGCCAAGCCCGCCAGGGTGCTTACCCTGGCGAGCCACGTGCCAGAGGTTGCCGACCCCTGCTCTATCATGACCCTGTCATGGTGACTTGAACTTTTTCTACAAAAGGGTTTAAACAGGAAAAGATACCTAGTATAAAAATTGTTTATTTTGTATGCAATGTATTGGCTTTGCGCCAGTGACATTGCCCCTGGGTGGCTGGCACACACCAAGATTAAGGGACCCAACTACAGTAACTCCCCACTTAACATCCTCTCGCTTAACTTTGTTTCGATCTTACGTCCCTGCTCAATTACAGAACATGCTCCATTTAAAGTTGTGCAATGCTTCGCTATAACGTTGTTTGGCTGCCTGCTTTGTCCACAGCTGGCAGCCTCCCTATCAGCTCCACTATGCCCCCCCACCCCTACAGCGCCTCCTGCCCGCCGGCAGACCTCGCAGATCAGCGCCTTCCCTCTC
The DNA here is from genome assembly GCA_003942145.1 of Platysternon megacephalum. Taxonomy (NCBI): domain Eukaryota; kingdom Metazoa; phylum Chordata; order Testudines; family Platysternidae; genus Platysternon; species Platysternon megacephalum. Next base: position 8,657,593 of record QXTE01000017.1, read on the forward strand.
CCTCCTGCCCACAGCAATCAGCTGGCTTGCAGCGTTCAGGAGGGAGGGGGGAGGAGCGAGGACTCAGCGAGCAGGCTCCCCCCTCCCTCCCCTGCCTCCTGCCCGCGGCAATCAGCTCGCTTGCGGCATTCGGGAGATAGGGGGAGCCTGCGCACCATGTCCATGCTCCTCCCTCCTCCCTCCTGAATGTTGCAAGTCAGCTGATTACCGCCGGCAGGAGGCAGGGGAGGAGCGAGGACGCGGCGTGCAGAGTAAAGGAGGAAGTGGAGGTAAGAAGAGGCAGGTTAAGGGTGGGGGCTTGGTGGAAGGGGTGGTGTGGGTGGGCCGAGGTTTGAGCCCCTCGCCTCTGGTGCTTGCAGAGTAGGGGAAGCTGCCACTGCTGCTGCACAACGTGCTTCTCCTAGCCTAAAGCACCTTCAGCCTCCTTGTCTGCCTCATTGTCTCCAGTGCCAGTGGGCTGTGCCTGTGTGGGGCCAGGTGGGGGCACCTCCCAACTATAGTACTGTACTGTATGGCAAAAAAAATTTCCCTGGAACCTAACCCCCCCATTTATATTCATTCTTATGGGGAAATTGGATTCGCTTAACATCGTTTCACTTAAAGTCGCATTTTTCAGGAACAGAACTACAACGTTAAGTGAGGAGTTACTGTACTGCTAACAGATAAAGGAGTTCTTTTGCTCAAGGGGTTTAGCACTCGGCTTTTGAAATGTAAGGACCCTGTGTGTGCTTTAGTGTGTACGCATGAGATCCATGTGTTGCAAACAGTGGGTATTTACTACAGGCTGAAATAAATAGATATTGCAATAACAATGGAGAGAGGCCACATTCAAAGTTTTAAACCTTCAACACTGAAATCTATTTCCTAGGCAAAATCTTTCCACCTCTTCCATACACACTCAGTGGCTTGTTAATGTAGGGTTGTCATAAAATCTATGGCACTATATACCTTCCAAACACACTGTCATAGATACTCTCTATACAGTATTCACCAGTTTTTTCCTATGACGTATGTCATTTAGCTGGCTTCATCTCCTTTTAATAAGTCTGCATAATGCACCAAAGTATACCAGAGAGGCTGCAGTATATAACTGTTTTTGGTTATATCATCTGACTCTATTTTAGCTTTGTAAAGGGTTCACTGTTAAGAATATTTTAAAACAAGTCCACATGACTATTATTGCCAAGTGATCATTTGTTACATAACTTGTTTACTTTTTTGGTCTTCCAGAACAAAGATTATTTAATAAAGTCGAGAGGGCAGCCTTTTCTATTAACAGTAGTTTCCTAGGTGGGAAACATATTCAGTGGTGGAGGAGAATAAGCATGAACATACATTAAAAAAATGCAAAATCAAGTATATATTTTAAATGAAGATATTCGTTTAATAGCAATTTATTTCACTTTAAACAGCAGCTGTCAAGTAGAAAAAAATCCTAAAATTAAAGGAATTACAAAAAAATATAGGCAGAACCTCCCCTTATGAACATAATTAAGGACAAATATAGTGAACAACTTTAAAAAGTCAACATTTTCTGAAAGTTATGGAGCCATGCAGTAGTAATGGAAATATGTAGAAATATTATAAGAGGAAATAATTGGGGTACCCCAAATGCATGGTAACTGTTGGCAAATGGCAACCACCACAAAAGACACAAATGATGCTTAAGAGCCTAATTCTGCTCCCACTGAAACCAGTGCAAAACTTCCATTGACTTCAGCATTACAGGAGTAGACCCTAATCAATTAGATACTTCACACAGGACAACTTCTGAAAATGATCAATGATAAAACACTATAGTGAACATGGAGTCAATGGTATGGCATATAATCGCCTTCTTTATTGTTTTAATGACACGGTTCACAGACATGACATTTCTTACCCTACCAGTATGTTAAGAGTGAAGTTTTGTTTGCCTGCAGCCAACTAGTGTTACTGCAACAGAACAATTAAGGGCTTGTTCCTACTCTCATTTAAGTCCTAACTTCCTAAACTACAGTTAAAAGGAGAGAGAGAGAAATGAAGCCTTAGACAGATTAATAGGAATGTTAAATCATGTAACCCACTTAAAATGAGCTTGCACGTAGCAGTTCAAGGCCCAGTGGGTAAATCCCCACCTCACAAACTTACACAATGGGCACTAACTGGGACTTAGGAGACTCAGGTTCAATTTCCTGCTTCACCACAAACTTCCTGTGTGACTTTGTGCAAATCACTTAGCCTCTCTGTGATGCAGTTCGCCATCTGTAAAACGGGGAGACTAGCACTTTCCTATTTCACAGGAGTGTTGTGAGGACAAATGCATTGAAACCTGTGAGGCTCTCAGATACTATGGAAATGAAGACTATATAAGAACCTAAGATAAATAAACATCACCACAAAGTACCAAACAAGATGTAAAGCTCCAACTACTCTGCAACATCAGCATTTACTTCTGGCACAAAGGAAAACATTTCAAATTATGGGTTATAAATATGAGCTCAACTAGGAAAACAAAAAGCCAGCAGTTTGGTGAATGCTTCATTTTAGAAAGCAAAAGGAAAGCAGTAACACAAACAAATAAATGTTCAGTTTAACAAAATGGTTTAACTGTATTATACCACTTAATGCGTCCGCAGGTTGGTAAAAATGCTGCTGAAAGCATGTAAGACATCATGAACTGAACAGTTTTCATGGCTCTTTAGTTCAGTGGTTCTCAAACTGAGGCCGCCGCTTGTGTAGGGAAAGCCCCTGGCGGGCCGGGCCGGTTTGTTTACCTGCCACGTCCGCAGGTTCGGCCGATCGCGGCTCCCACTGGCCGCGGTTCGCAGCTCCAGGCCAATGGGGGCTGCAGGAAGGGACAAGGGATTTGCTGGCCGCCGCTTCCCGCAGCCCCCATTGGCCTGGAGCAGCAAACCGCGGCCAGTGGGAGCCGCGATCGGCCGAACCTGCAGACGTGGCAGGTAAACAAACCGGCCCGGCCCGCTAGGGGCTTTCCCTACACAAGCGGCGGCCCCAGTTTGAGAACCACTGCTTTAGTTCATATGTGATATTGTATTACCATATATCAGCTTGATTGGGGATTTGCTTTTAGCAGCAGAAAGTTATTTTCCCTTGGGTTGATAAAAATAACTGATAGTACGACAGAATAACCAATCTCACTTTTTTCAAACCCAAAAAACAACAGTATATTAAAAAAATCCAGCAATATATATTTCATTCTTGAATTTTAAAATGATTCTTTATCCTAAATTAAGCTACAGCTTCTTAACTCCAGTGAAGCTTCTGCTTTAGTTCATAGGAGCATTAGATCCACCCACAATTCTGTTCCACTAATAGGGGAGCTTCAGCAATAATCATCTAATCTTTCAATAAGGGACTAAGGCCTAGTCTACACTGCCACTTACAGGGCTGAAACTTTCTTCGCTCAGGAGTGTGAAAAACAAACAAACCATGAGCGATGCACGTTTCAGCACTGTAAAGTGGCAGTGTAGATAGTGCTACAGCGCTGGTAGCTGCGCTCCCAGAGTGGGAGCTATTCCCCTCGCAGAGGTGGTTTATTACAGTGCTGTGAGAGCTCTCTCCCAGCGCTGGAGCCGCGACTACACAGCCACGTTAAAGCGCTGTCGGCTGTGTAGACATACCCTTAATCTATATTATGCTCTTCTGAACCCTCCTTTACTGGGACCTGGTAAATGTTCCTGCTTATATGCAGGCTACATAACAAGCCAAGTCCCTTTTATGATACCTGTTGGATCCCCATCTGCTATTGGATTATCATAATGCTTCCTTTTACTCCTGTAGCTTCCGAATAGCAAATAATTGTAGAACAGTCAGGGCATCTAGTATCTAGTTTAGAAAGGAAGGTCAGTAAAAGGCTGTCAGTGGAGAGGTTAAATAGAAAATGGTCAACAAAAGGGCAAAACAAGGTCCCACTGCAATATCTATATATATATCAGGTAATTTCATAGTGGTGTACACATTATTAGTCATCATTATTTTAACAGTTATAAATAACTGGAGGCTTCTGAGTTGCGCATTTGAGGAGACATGTTGTGGAAGCTGCAAGGACCAGCAAGAGCATCGCCATAAGAACATAAGAATGACCATCCTGGGGTCAGACCAAAGGTCCATCTAGCCCAGTATCCTGTCTTCCAAAGGCGGCCAATGTCAGGTGCCCCAGAGGGAATGAACAGGTAATCATCAAGTGATCCATTCCCTGTCGCTCATTCCCAGCTTCTGGCAAACAGAGGCTAGGGACACCATCCCTGCCCATCCTGGCTAAAAGCCATTGATGGACATATCCTCCATGAATTTATCTAGTTCTTTTTTGAACCCTGTTATAGTCTTGGCCTTCACAACATCCTCTGGCAAAGAGTTCCGCGGGTTGACTGTGCGTTGTGTGAAGAAATACTTCCTTTTGTTTGTTTTAAACCTGCTGACTATTAATTTCATTTGGTGACCCCTAGTTCTTGTGTTGTGAGAAGGAGTAAATAACACTTCCTTATTTACTTTCTCCGCACCAGTCATGATTTTATAGACCTCAATCATATCCCCCCTTAGTTGTCTCTTTTCCAAGCTGAGAAATCCCAGTCTTCTTAATCCCTCCTCGTACAGAAGCCATTCCATACCCCTAATAATTTTTGTTGCCCTTTTCTGAACCTTTTCCAATTCCAATATATCTTTTTTGAGATGGGGTGACCACATCTGCACACAGTATTCAAGATGTGGGCGTACCATGGATTTATATAGAGGCAATATGATATTTTCTGCCTTATTATCTATCCCTTTCTTAATGATTCCCAACATTCTGTTTGCTTTTTTGACTGTTGCTACACATTGAGTGGATATTTTCAGAGAACTATCCACAATGACTCCAAGATCTCTTTCTTGAGTGGTAACAGCTAATTTAGACCCCATCATTTTATATGTATAGTTGGGATTATGTTTTCCAATGTGCATTACTTTGCATTTATCAACATTGAATTTCATCTGCCATTTTTTTGCCCAGTCACCCAGTTATGAAAGATCCTTTTGTAGCTCTTCGCAGTCTGCCTGGGACTTAATACAAAACTACTCAAGATAGTTATCTTCAAATTTTGCCACCTCACTGTTTACCCCTTTTTCCAACCTAAAGGCCTTCATATTGTAAACTAAGTGATAATTATAACTGCCCAAGTATGCTATTGACTCTGAGACAGAGTTTAATCTTGGAGCATGGGAACTATCCTGCTTTGGCAATGGGAGGAGGAAGAGGACAGACCCTGTTAAATTTATTCTAGCATATAAAAGGTGTTTGTGTTGAAAATGTGCTCTCTCTTAAATTATTCTTTGTTATAGCTTTTATGTTTTAGGCATAGGCACACCCCATCTCTGCCAATTGGATGTGGTTTGTAATCCAATGGGGTAATAAACATTTTATATATGTGCACACAGACCAAAAGGTAAAATATGGGGTGACCTCTCCTAAGCATCTCAAAATCAAAAAGTTTGCAGAAGTGCAAGTTCTTACTAATCCCCTTCGCAGCAGTAAGCAAAGGAAACAGAGCTTGTATAAAAACAATCCTAATTACCACCACCCAATAGAGAGACAAGTGACATGCTGTATGCAACACTCCTGGTACAAATCTAGACAGTGATTTTCCCACTTTTGTTCCTCTTCTTGGCTGAGGTGATCATTACTTCAGAACGAAACCCACTCCAGTTCTGGCCCACCCTGCCTTCCCCAACACTAACTAGCAATGGGAATGCAAGATGGAACAATTTTATAATCAGGTGTTTTTAGCAAACTGCCACTTCCGGTATTCAACACTTCGTAGGAACTTTTCAGACCTAACCCACCAATAAATCCTAAAAAAAAAATCCTCAAAAGTCTCACTGTAATACATTCCAAAACTGTACTACACATATGAACATTTGTATGTGTTTAAAGGAGACTGTGGGTTTTCACAGTCCAAACACTAAGCTATTCCTTCCATGAACCCATGACGCATGAAATGACCCACAGGAAAATGAAGCCTGATCCATTTCTGCTTACAAATTTGTATGATAATTTTACTGGGTTATTGGATATTTCCACTGTGTCATTGGGGGAGTAGGACTGTCAAGTCCTGAATATTTGCAAGACAGCACAGTTGGTGACCTAATTTGATGTACAATTCAGCTCAGTAATATAGTCTATTCGAAATCTAATATTTCAATTAAAAATGATCCCTCTGTAAATAACAATCTTGCCTTATCTTCAACCTCTGGTTATAAATTGAAATCCTTTCTTCAGTTTTGTCATGTACAGAAGTAAAGGCTTGTATTTGAATAGTCAAAAGATTTCTTTTAAAGATTAGTTATCATATGACCAACAATGAAAACACACAGTAAAAGAGCAGATTACTCAGAGTAAGATGAAATGTAGCAGGCCTTGGACTCTGCTCTTAACAACTTTTGTTTAAAGTAAGACATTCAGACTATGGAATATTTTTATGTATAATAGAATTGAAAAGATTAAAGTCATGCGTTCAAAAAATTATTTGCCTAATGCTACCTTATGTTACTCAGTCTAATCAAATGCTCTCCCTTTATGGGAGTTTGTTTTAAACATTTTCTTTAGCTTAGACAGCAGAACCTCGCCTGGTCAGTTCCCCTTTCTGGTTCGCATGCACAAGCAGAGCGCTGGTATGTTTTCAAACAAGAACTGCCAGAAAAAGTTCAGAAACAAAATGGCAATGTTTCTTTTGTATATTAGGTTTAATGGAGTTTAAAAACTTCTCTCTTTAAACCTCCTTCTTACCTGCCCCACCCTTACACAAAAAAAACCAAACAAGCCAACAATTTCTCAGTCTTGGGCTTATGTTATATAATACAGGGGCAGTCCCAATAATATCTGAACGTCTGGTCACCCTACCTTGTATGCTAGGCAGAGAACCTGCACTCCTAGTTCTATCATGTGGTGATTGGCCAAAAGTCATTCACTTTGCTTATGGTTTTCTTAATTTGTGTAATCATGAAGGACTTAATTACCCCGGCTATGATGTTTCAACAAGGGCTGGTCTCCCGCACACTGCCTCTTGCTCATAGTTAATCCTCCAGTGAGGTCAAATAATCCTTGGCTATGAGTCATCATAATCATTTCCACGGTAACTGGCTGCATACAAAAGGTAAGCAGATGATTGCAGATTCATGGTAAAGTCCAGCAGGAGGAGAAGCTGAGCTAAGAGAGATCATTCTCCTACTAGAATCAGCATCTTCAATAAAAACAACGAGGAGCCCTTGTGGCACCTTAGAGACTAACACATTTATTTGGGCATAAGCTTTCGTGAAGTGGGTTATAGCCCACAAAAGCTTATGCCCAAATAAATTTGTTAGTCTCTAAGGTGCCACAAGGACTCCTCGTTGTTTTTGCTGATACAGACTAACACAGCTACCCCTCTGAAGCCCATTTTCAATAAGAGAGACTGAACCATGGAACAATACTGGCTAAATAGATTTCTTTCTGGATATAAGTATGATAAAAAAGGCTCTCTCTCCACCTTCCCCCACCACCACCCCTCACCAAAGACTGGTCCAATACTGAAGTCCTCCCTTCTGTGACAATATCTTCCAATATGAAATACACATACACCTCTACCCCGATATAACGCGACCTGATATAACACGAATTCGGATATAACGCGGTAAAGCAGTGCTCCGGGGGGGCGGGGCTGCGCACTCCGGTGGATCAAAGCAAGTTTGATATAACGCGGTTTCACCTATAACGCGGTAAGATTTTTTGGCTCCCGAGGACAGCGTTATATCTGGGTAGAGGTGTATTAAACCCAAGTTACTAGAGGTAACTGCCATCCAGCACCACTGCAGATACAATCATTAAAGTCAAACAGAAGCTCAAGTGGTGTCCTTTGTTGCATACAGGGATGTTAGGATAACAACAATAGAAATGGATTGCTTTTGTAATTAAATCCTGTGAGGTATTCTGGCTCCTTTTCAAGCTGAAACGGAACATAATCGTTTCAGTTCCTTTCTGGGCAATTCTACTATTTGGGTCCCGAGAGAGATGGGGTCCCAGCACCCAATACTGTCACAGAATTACTGTATGCCTTGTACACACAACACAAAAACAGTCTAAGAGTTACCAGTTCTGTATCACTTCAGTGAGAAAATGAATCATAATCTCACTGACTGCACTGGGTTCCAGTAATCAGTAATCGTACTGGATTGCTCTTTCCAAGTAATTTTAATTACCCTGACAGTGCAAACAGAGATTGTACGCAGTGAATAATATGGCCAACTTTGCTTTAATCACTACATTTACCAGGAGGAAACAAAGAGACCATAGCAACATACAGAACCACGCTGTCATTGGCAAATTCCATTGAACATGCATCTCTCCTATAACATTACCTGCCACATAGATAAAAAGCAGAAAATATACTAAATTACATAAACTATACTGTTGTATATAGTTGAAAATAATAGACTGTTTTTTCCTCACACTCATATCAATGCGCTGTATAGCAACAGTCAGGATAAAAGGTTAATAGTAAAGAATGCCATCTGGAAATTTTTCATTCCCATGGTGTTGAAGCCACTGAAGGAAATTGCTGCCCTTCTTTCATTGCATGAAGCCTGGGCCAAAGAGACTCCAAGAATGACTCTTCCCGAGCACTATATACCACAGGAGTGGGAAAGTCACCAAGGACCAAGCACATTTATTGGAGAGAGATCACACCCTGCAACAACTTCAGAAACTATGTCACTGTGTTTAAGTGCATGAAGGTGTTTTAGGTTTAAGGCAGGGGCTTGTTTCAATAAGGCTACATTCATAGGAGCCGATGCTATGGGTGCTCCAGGGCTGGAGCACCCACGAAAAAAAAAATAGTGGATGCTTAGCATCCACCGGCAGCCAGCTCCTCCCCATTCCACCCCCAGTGCCTCCCGCCCACTGGCAGCCCTGCTGATCAGTTCCTCCCCCTCCCTCTCAGTGGCTCCCGCCTGCCACGATCAGCTGTTCCGCGGCATGCAGGAGGCGCTGGGGGAGGAGGGAGGGGAAGGGGGGGCACACTCGGGGTAGGGGCAGGAAGAGGCGGGGTGGGGGTGGGGCCTTGGGGGAAGGGGTGGAGTGGGAGCAGGGCCTGGGGTGGAGCAGGGGTAGAGCACCCCGCAGGAAAGGAGGAAGCCTGTACCTGTGGCTACATTCATGAGCCTCTGTTCAACTCAACCCTAGCAACCTAAATGCAGCCAGTTCTTTACTGTGCTGCAAATCCACTTAAACAAATGGCATTTCTAGACATTTGTAATTTGTAAAGGCAACTGTGTCCTCTTCTGTCTGGCCTTTTCTCAAAGTCTTTTAACATGCATAAGCAAAACTTTGTGTTTTCTTTTGTACAGCGTAACAGTTATACATTAAATAACTATGCTACCATACTGATGTGATTCCACTATAAACCTCTGTTTGCCTCTGGATCATTTTTTTAAAACCCATCCAGTCAAAGCCTGGTTTAAAATGATCATTCCAGATACATATTTTTTTAACTCAAAGTTTGTGCAAGTAGGGGAAAATAATATTCTCAACATTACACGAGGTTTAAATAAACTTCGATGCATCTGTTTTCACAAATTTTTTTTAGGCTGTGTTTTGCAAAGAAAGCTTACCAGGAGCAATGGTCTCCAATGTCCCACGATTAATTTTTCTAGTGCTTGTGCAGTGTTGGACAGCGGAGCCAGTAAACACCAAGTAAAAAACTACATCATCTTCAAGTTCAGCTTCTTCAGTCAGCCGTACTGTAATAACACAGTCACCCTAAGAAAAGGGCAAAAAAGCCAGAGGTCAAGTTCACATTCTCAATAATTTTATTATATAAAAGACCCTCTCGGTCTCCAAGGCTCCTGGTTTCTTCTCTCTGTCCTTTTTCACACCACTCTAAGAGTCCTGCTCCCATCTTCAGATGTACAGGTAGATTTCAGCATGCATTTTGACCAGATCATCAAGCACAGCAGTCAGCTTCAAAAATATATGCAGAGGCACGGCTATTACATCCTGACAGGAAACAGTTTTCCTATCCCAGGAAAATTTTCAAGATTTCAAAAAAATGTCCCACATTGCACTGGGATGAAACCAAGACTTTTACAAAATTTTGCCCCTTACTCCCCCCTCCAAAAAAAGAGAGCAAGAGAGAGCCCTCACCCCAGAACAGCCAACACAGTCTGGTCTGTAGGGCACTCACCTGGAATGTGGGAGAACCAGGTTCAAGTTTCTGCTCTCAGTCAGGCAGAGCAGATTCTTGAACCTGGACCTCTCACATCCCAGATGCGTGCCCTACTCACTGGCTCCTCTCTCTCTCACCAAAAATCCCATACCGGACCTGAGAATCCTGTCCGATTCAAGTTCTTTTTCCCAAGACTGGTATGGTTTCACTAAAAGTTTCGGTTTCGACAATGTGTTATTTTCTGATGAAAAACTGTTTATGTAAAAAAATTCCCAAACCCTGCTCAAATGGCCATGGTAGGCAACAACATCTGGAAACGTCGGCACAAGATCAAAATCAGCACCGTGATATCACGATGGTACTGTAGCATCTCATTGGTGTTTGACACACACAAGGAAGCATGGAGAGCAACCCAAAATTGCTCAAGTATCCGAAGAATCCCAGCCTAAATTCTCTTTGATCCCTCTCTGTGCCAAGGTAACGACCTACTGATACCTGCAAGGTAACTAACTCAAGCACTGACCACTCCTCTCCTCCTCAACACACAAACACAGAGACCTACGGAAGCATCAAATTCAATAGGGTTTTCTCTTGCTACAGAGAGGGGGACGGAAACATGATCGTAAGGAACCAATAAGGACAGTGTTATTGCAAAATTATACTCAATAGACCTACCCTTCCTGGAACAACAACTCCAGACAGGAGAATAGGCTTTATATTTTCAGGACTCAAATCTGACTCCCTTTGCAACCCAATACCTATGTACTGGCACACATCAATATTGCCTAGAAGTAAGATTTACTGTCATGCCTTCATGGTCATGTGTAATTACACTTTTACCAAACTATAACAATTTGAAAATATCCACTGCCTTGTTGCAAGGTATGCATTACCTCCTCGTTTGCCGCATTTTCTAGCAGATCATGCTTTGATGAGGCTGCAAAACCTTATTTAGATCAAATACACTAGTCCATGAAACCAGAATATACCCTGAATAAGTGGCAGATTTTCTCCTCTCTCTCTTGCTGCCTCGGGTCACACTCCTAGATTTTTAGAACTACTGTTTGCAAAAAAGTATACATAAGTGAGACATGCAGTATAATTGTAGCTGTGTTGGTCCCAAGATATTAAAGAGACAATGTAGGGGATGTAATGAAATCTTTTATTGGACCAACTTCTGTTGGTGAGACAGGCTTTCGAGCCCTTCTTATCTCTGCATAAATGATATGCAGTTATCATAAGTAACTGCATGTAACTGAAGTAATTGTATGCACAAATTATACACGTTCTTTTGTACATACAACTCTAAAAATCTGGTTTCAAGGTGTATAAAGACCTATGAAAGATTAAAAATCCACTCTCCTGCAGCCTCAGAGATACATTCATTGCAAGGGAAGGAAAGTACATACAGCAATAACAAGGGTGAAGCGTGTTTTGTATGACTTTGCTATCCTTCATAATTTGCCTACAATTAATTGCTTAAGACACACATCACTGGGAATAGAAGGCTAAAATGTCTGGTCCTTTTCTACCCACTAATCTACTGAGATCAAAACCAGTTTGATGCCTCAGGTTTTAAAATTTAAGCCGTATTAACCAGCCCTGTGTCACCACTCCATTTAGCATATATTAATGTTGCAAGTTTGGAAAAGGCTCCATGCAGATTATGCAAAATCTAATTTGAATATTCAAACAACAAGCACTGTCTCATTATATAACCTTGACTCTAAAATCCTTCAATTCATTGCTCCTCCTCCTCCCTCTCAAATCAATACTTTCTCCCAAATAAATCCACCAGTTTCCCATTCAGTTTCCGCTCCATCCTCCTTTCTGCTCGCTCAGCCTCCCACCCTGGGTTCCCCACCCCACCCCCTTTTCTACTTCTGGATTCCCCACAGCTCCTCCACACTCCGCTTCGCATTCTGGCTCCCTCACTTGAATTGCCCCTCCATCACCCTGGCCTGGCTCCCCCAAACTCATCTCTGGTTCCTCATGTCCCTCTCTGGATTTGCCTCATTCCTCTCGCCAAGAAAGTAGTCCCCCAACGTACCCTTCGACACAGCACAACACCTACAGCTACATCACTCCATCCAGTGTTACTCTTGCCTTATCTCTGTGTCTGCAGCTGGTTGGGTGATGCTGTGTTTGGAGTTTCTATGGTTACAGACCACCCATGGCCTCCCTAGAGGACTCTAACCACAGAGAATCTGCCTTAGAGGAGTCTAACTGAACAGAAACCGCCTCAAGTACCTCTCCCTCCAGTCTTCCACTCCAACCCCATTCACTTTCCATGGGACTCTATAGTAAAGGCACACCACAGAAAGAAGGAAAGAAAGAAGGAAAGAAAAAACGAAAACGAAAGGGAAACGAGCGAAACAAAAGGAAAGAGAAAAACGAAAAGGGGAGGGGGAGGAAAAAAGAAAATAGAATGTCACATAATTTCATGACTCCAGGAGCTGGGGCTTTAAGAAAAACATCAAATATCATGAGAGTTGACACTACTGCCAACTAGTCATATGCCAGATGTAGACCGTATGGTAGTAAATCTAAGCAGGTTTTGGATGATAAAACCACAAGGGTGACATAACTATTTGTGGTAATGTGGCTTCAGCAGATAGGCTCCTGAGGTCTTGTCAACATACAAAGTTGCCCCAGTGTCATTACACTAGTGGAAAACCCTGAGGGAACACACTGATATCTTAAAACTAGTTTTATCAATTTAGCTTCTCCCCTGTTTTACAGGAACAAGCTAACCAGATATCAACCAGATTTAAATCCATTTAAGAATGCCCAGACACAAAGATGCATCAATTTAAATAAATCAGCATAAAATTACACTATTAGTTAAACAAGTGCAACTGTGTGTACAGATCATGCGGAGAGTTAAATCTATCACTAGTCCTCATATCATGGCTCACAGATTAGTCCATCATCACTGCTCATAAAAGCAATGCTTACAATTAAACAATTAGCATATTACCCACTTTTTGTTGTTGTTGCAATTCATCTGGACAAAAATTTTTGAACCAGTGGCAGAAAGGCACTAGAAGAAGTGCTTCTGCAGTCTATCAGGAGATAATACCAGAGCAGAGTTCTAGAGCAGGGATCGGCAACCTTTGGCACGTGGCCTGCCAGGGTAAGCCCCCTGGCGGGCCGGGTCAGTTTGTTTACCTGCCGCCTCCGCCGGTTCGGCCGATCGCGGCTCCCACTGGCTACGGTTTGCCGCTCCAGGCCAATGGGGGCTGTGGGAAGCAGCGCGGGCCGAGGGAGCCGCGATCGGCCAAACCTGCAGAGGCAGCAGGTAAACAAACCGGTCCGGCCCGTCCAGGGGCTTAACCTGGCGTGCCGCGTGCCAAAGGTTGCCGATCCCTGTTCTAGAGGATGCAAAAGGAATAATAAACAGAAGAGGCAGAAATATAATGTGTGTGTTTTCAATGATACAAAACAAAGATGGAAAAAAGTCTCAGATTTGAAATTCAAACATTACTAATTCACATGTAGAACTAAAAGATTCCATTCCAACAAATATGTCTGGTTTTGAAGCAACTATTCAAAACCCACACTTTTTAACCTACAAATGTCTCCCTTTGCTTTGATTTTTGTTTCTTCATCCTTGCTCAAACTGTTCCCCCCATGGCATCCACATGCAAATACTTAAATGGACCTAAAGTCCTGCTAAAGTTTAAGTCAACCCCNGGCAGGCAAGCAGGGAGCCTGCCCTGCCCCCGGTGCGGGTCGGGCCGGAGCCCGCCCCCCGCACTCCTCCTGCACCCCGACCCCCTGCGCTGAGTCCCCTGCCGCACCCCGACCCCCTGCTCTGAGCCCCCACCGCACCCCACACCCCTCCTGTGCCCCCTGGGGGCAGGGAGGGGGCAGAGTTGGGGTGGGGATTTCGGGGAAGGGGTTGGAATGGGGGCAGGGAAGGGGTGGGAAGAGGCGGGGCAGGGGCGAGGCCTCATGGAAGGGGTGGAGTGGGGGCGGGGCCGAGGGCGGCGGGCGGGGGGAGGTGTCAGTAAATGCGGCCCTCGGCCCAATGTACTAGTCCTCATGTGGCCCTCGAGGTCATTTGAGTTTGAGACCCCTGGTTTAAACAAATATCAGCTAAGGCTAATATTTTTAAACCCAGAACCTGTAAATATGGCTCATCACTTTCCTTTGGAACAAAAGTAATCAGCACAGAGTACATGAGAAGAACCATGTATTGATGGGTTTATACACACATGGACTAAACAAAGGCCATCAGGGTAATAATTTATTTTAACAAGCTGAAGAGATATAGGTTAACTCCCAAATATTAGAGCAAAAACTATAGATACATGCACCTAGTTGTTGTTAAAACGAGCAGGATAAAGGGCTAACACAGAACAAGTTGCAGATGTGGACAAATACTAGAACCCCTCAGGCCCTCTATATAGGTTCGTCTAGACTAGGATTTAAAGGTGTGATGTTAGATCAAGTTAGCTAACTCTACTTTACATCTTCTAAAACTCTAGTCAAGGCAAAGCAATTGTACTTCAGAATGTGCTAACTGGTTGAGTTAACATCTAGAGAGAAGCCTAGGTTATGACAAAATCAGCTAGCATGATTGTAAAGGTCTACACTGGACTGCAGTGTAGACTACGGGGGCTGTGAACTGTAGAGCGCACCAAAATGTTGCGCTCCCCAGTGGATGATGCTGACAAAAACTAAACATTACCTAGTTTGTGTTAGTACAGTCCTGTTTGAAAGAGGACTACGTTAACGCAAACTAAGTACCTTTTAGTTCGCACCAACAGCGTCTACATTGGGCAATTAGAACACAACATTTTGGTCACACCCCCGCAGTCCACATTGTGCCACAGTATAGACAAGCCCTTAAACTGTGTCTACCCAGGTGCTCCAGTGATGCTAAGCTAACTTACTGAACTAACACAATTGAAAAATGCTCCATTTTCTGCTACATAGACAGGGCCTACAAGCCTTGTCTAGACTAGAAAAAAAAGGTGAGTTTTTTTTAATCGAGTTAGCTCAATCAAGCTTGCTTAACTTGACTGTAAACCACACTTTATGGGTCTACCCTGGAGCTCTATTTCAAACTAAGGTTAGTAAACTGTGTCTACACTGGTGTTCAGTGGGGTTCGCAATCAAATTAAGTTAACTAATTCTGTTGAAACAAGGTACCTTTTTACCTAGACAAGGCCTAAGAATAAGCATCTCCTGCCACCTCAGTTAGCAACCTGGGAGCTGCAGCTCAGGTGTCAGTTTCGTGTGACATCAACATCCAGATCTCTCCAAACCCTGCCAAAGTCTTTTAATAAAAAGTGGGAAGTCAATACCCGATATTCCTAATATAAAAAACAAGCACAGCTTTTTTTTTTTTTAACTTAAACTTTGACATTCTCTTTGTGGGTCATTAGCAAGATGGAAAGGATGCCATTCATTCATTTATTTATCATGCGTTGCAGTTCACCTTTGTGTGCGCCTTCAGAACTGCCATCTGCTGTTGTGTACGGCATAATTAACTGTTTGTAATCTACTTTGAGACCCCTGGATGAAGGAGATATACAAGGTCTAATTATCATGATTAAGAAAGTGGGTGGCCTTTAATATATCTCATTAAAATCGGTAACAGACAGCAAAACTCTGTCATCTTCATCATAAAAAAATCCACATCCAAAAGTTACTTTAAAAAAAAAAATCTTTTTGAAAATATGAATTAACAGTTTACAGTACAAGGTTCTCTCTTTCCAACAACTTCAGAGTTAAAGCAAACCAGTTACAAATGTGGCCAAATTCCTTAAACCCACATAGAAGAGTTTCCAATAGCACTATTCCACTCTGCCTGCAAAAACATTTTAATTGAAGCATGTTTACCTTTATTCATTTAATATTACCCAAATAATGTCATCTGTTCAATATCACTGCCACACAAGGTGGCTATTATAACCCCTTTCATCCTGAATGGCTACAAATGGAAAGCCAGGCTGCCAATACCCCTTTGGTGAAAGTACAGATAGATCAAAGCAATTCTCCGGCACATGCCAACAAATAAGAATAATTTCATTTCAAACCTAGTTTGGATTGACTAATATTTACTTAGCTTAAAGCCCATTGGAAATGAAAACATTCCATTTTATGTCCATTCACACAAAAGGTCACCATTTCTTTCAACTCCCAAATTTCGATTCAAGATGTATGAAATAAACATTTCAGAGATGTGACCTGTATGAATTAAGTCTATTATTGAAAAGTACATTCAGTATCTCCAGCTGGGGAGGGAATGTTGTTTAGTGGTCACAGCACATGACTAAAGATAAGGGACTTGGCCACAGATTCACTGAGGGCTGATCTACACACAATTTTTGTACTACTATAACAATTTAGACCCCGATTTTAACTGAAGTGGTACAACGTCTAGCGTTGACACCGTTACACCAGTATAATGGTAGCTATATCGATATAAGCACCCTTACGTCAATATAATTGTGTCAACACTAGAGCACTGTACCACTTTGTATCAATTTCTAAACCATTACAGTAATGGGAGTACAAAAACTGTGTGTAGATGAGCCCTGAGTGATCATGGCTAAACCACTTCCTCTCTGTGTTTCACTTTCTCCATCTGTAAAAGGGGAATGACCTGCCCTTGTAGGGCTTTTATATGAGCTTACTTCATCAGCGTTTGTAAATTTCTATGATGTTATTAGACAAGAGCCACTATACAAGAGCCAATTACTACTAATTTATATTATTTATTAAAAATGTATCTGCATTCTAAAAAGAGACTCCCTTAATCTCTTAAATGTTTGCACAGTTTAATTATATAGCAAAAGCTCGAATTTCCAATTGAGTTATTGACCATCTTTGTCTGTCTGCTTCTGTAAGTGCTGGGGAACCAGCAATCTTGTCGGACCCTATACTGCAAATGACACCAAATCATAAGGATTCCCCTGTAACATGCACCATTTGGGATCACATGAGGACTCAATGAGAAATGGCAGAAGCAAGACCCACAGTAATCCATTCATCCCCAAAGCAAAACTATATCGTTTTACAGGTTTCCTATACGCTTGTGTTTGTCCAGATTAGGGCCGGAAAAGGATACTTTTTTTGAATGTGCTAGCTAACGTATTTTAAAATTCCACTATAAACAGTTTAAGTTGTATTTTAATGTGAACCATATTCACCTCAAGCAGTTAGCACATTTTACAATACCACTTATCCTTATACCACTTATCCTATTGTGGTGTTTTAAAGTATGTTAGCAAACATAACAAAAACTCATCTTTTTTCGCCTAACCCAGACAAAGCCTAGTCCTATTTAAATAAATGTAAACTCCAGTATGATGTGTTAGAAGTTTTATTAAAAGCAGAATGGTAAATGGACAGAATATATCAGCACTTGGTAATCCTGCATTCGTTTCTCATGCAAGCATGAGATTGCTGATGTTAATCAGTACAATCTCTGGTTACATTTTTCATCATGGTAGCACCTACTACAGTACACTGATGCTGGGCACAAAAGCATGCATTAGATGACTAGGAAAAATTTACTAAGTGGATGCAAAAAATAGGTCTGATACCTTTCAGCACTTTTCTTTCCAAACAGCCTTTGCCAAGAAGGGTTCTGCTGTTTTATTGAAGAGTTTGGCTTGGAGTGTTAGATTAGACAAGTGAGAATAATGTGCCCTTTTAACAGGTTTAATTCTGTTTCCATTCATAAAAGAACTGACTTGTTCTTGGGTCAACTTCCTATTACATTATGCCTTTTGGTATCATAGCGATTTATACTTTCAAACTGGTAACTTCTTTATTAATGGAAAGCTGTTCACACAGTTTCAATGTGGATCGTCTTTTATGGGCACAGAAAATTGAAATCCTTTGATTGTTTTCCTCCTTGAACTGATTCAGGCTCAACTGCTTTTTTTTTTTTTTTAAATGAAGTAGGCATGTTGTCATCTAACCTCCAAGCCAGGAGCGTTATCTACTGCTATGGGCACACAAAGAGAAGTCAGATTTCACTCCAGAGTCACTCTGAGTATGTCTACACTGTGAGTCACTGTGCAGCAGCTGCAGTGTGGACATATCCTGTATGACTTTGGGCAAGAGTAATGGGTTTATAAACACCATGCGAGCACAGGCAGGAAAGGAGTCTTCCCTGCTTACTGGCAACTAGGCTGACCACACCCCAGCACAGCTGCCAGAACTACCAATCATGGAGGAATGCACCCACAGCTGGGACCAATAAGGAAAACAAGCCAAGCTATAAAAAAGGAAAACAGAGAGCAATGAGAAGGCAGAAAGACCTAGGAGAGCAGAGGGCTAACAGTCCCATGCCACGCTGCCTCTAACAAACTGACAGGGAGACAAAGGAAGATGGCAAATTCTGGAGTTTAAGGGCTGATTGACTCATTGTAGGTGAAGTTGATGGGACTGGGCTAATTTGAGATGAATACGTCCCTCAGCCCGCGCCGCTTCCCGCCACCCCCATTGGCCTGGAACCGCGGCCAGTGGGAGCCGCGATCGGCCGAACCTGCGGACGCGGCAGGTAAACAAACCGGGCTGGCCCGCCAGGGTGCTTACCCTGGTGAGCCGCGTGCCAAAGGTTGCCGACCCCTGCTCTAATCAATCTTTTAGCATATCTGTTTTAAAGGAATCAGGCTATAAGGGGACAGGTCAGGGGCACATGGTACAGTGAACTCATACAAGTCTGCCATTTTATGACTCAGAAATGCCCCTGGAAAAAGATCATGTCAACCCAAGTCACTTTGCAGATAATCAGATCTGGAAGCACAGAGGTGGTGGTATTAAATAGGAGGTTTTGACTTGAGTAGCATTAGAAATCCCTGCTCATGTGGAGATACCCCCTGATAACAGTGATGACCTAGGCCAGGCATGCAAAGAAAGATGGATGTCATTCTGCTGCAGTGTTTAAGCTTCCTGCAGATAAGGCCTCCAAGAAATGACTCCTGAAATAAGTGGAATGGAAAATTGTCAGAGCTGCAGTGGGGTTGAGTCCATTCTCATAGTGAATGACTACAAGCCTCTTGATTTTTGAAGAGTCTGAGGCCATTATATTTGTTTTTTAAATGAGCCACAGCAAGTCGATGTAAGGATACGCCATCAGACTAATCTCAGAATCCCTGGCTTGACTTTCTTGTTTTTCTCTTTCTTTTTATTATTTTAAATAATCCATGTTAATGTTAGTGCCGATGAAAGATTTCAGATTAAAAGAACTGAGGGCTGAGATCCTCTCTGATGAGACAAGCAAAAGTGTAAGTTAAAACAGAGCCTAGGATGACCAGATGTCCCGATACTGAGTTGTTTGTCCCGCGTCCCGACCGATGTATGGTCGGGACGCCATTTGTCCCGATATTTTGGTGCGGGGCTGGAGTGGACTGGTCAGCACTTACCTGGGGCCCCTCCTGGGAAGCAGCCGGCAGGACCCTGTGGCCCATAGGCAGAGTGGCGGCTGGAAGGTCTCCGCACTGCACCCGCCATGAGCGCCGGCTCTGTCGCAGCCAATGGAAGCTGCGGGGGTGGGGCTTGTGGGCGCAGGCAGCGCGCACAGACCCCCCTGGCCGCCCCTGACCCTAGGAGCCAGACCTGCCAGCAGCTTCCCGGGAGCCGCCGCAGGTAAGCGCCGCTGGGACCCTGCCCCTCCTCCCCCTACCCCAGTCCTCAGGTGAGGAGACAAGCGGCAGGCGGGGGGTGGGAGGGGCCAGGGGCAATGGGCATGCATGGCATGGCCAGAGGCACACTGGTCCACCTGGCCCTGTGCTGCTAGCGTGCCCCTTCCTGTTGGGGGCGGGTCCATGCTGCGCCACACAGCCCCCCCCCCCCCCCCCCCCCCCCCCCCCCCCCCCCCCCCCCCCCCCCCCCCCCCCCCCCCCCCCCCCCCCCCCCCCCCCCCCCCCCCCCCCCCCCCCCCCCCCCCCCCCCCCCCCCCCCCCCCCCCCAGCACCCTCCCCCCCCACCCCAAATGCACAGTGCCCTGCACACCACCACCCCTGCCCAGTGCCCTCCCCCGCCCACAGCCCCACCACAACTGCCCAGCACCCCACACAGAACCCCCCACTCCCTAATTCCCCAATACACACATCTCCCCCTCCCCCACTACCCAGTGCCCTTTCCCACAGCCCCACCACCACACCTACACAGTGCCCCACACAGACCCCCACTGCCCAGTGCCCCGACACACACAGACCTCCCCCACTGCCCAGTGCCCTCCACCCCCTCACAGCCCAGCACCCCACCACAGACCTCCCAGACACTCACTCCCTCATGCCCTGCCCCTCCCCTGGCCGCACTCACCAGCCCTGCTGGGAGGTAAGGTGAGTGTCAGCTGGGCTGAGCCAGCAGCATGGCCGGGGCCGGTCCCGGGGCAGGGAATCACTCCAGCCCCTTGAGAGCAGCGCTATCAGCCATGCCAGGGCCTGTCCCTGCCCTCAGGATCCACTTGCCTGGAGGGGCCCAGCCATGCCCCCCCACACTGGCCGAGAGTGGCCCCACTTCTGCACCGGTCCCAGGCGGCGTGACTCGGCTCTGGGGAGGCAGGCGGGGGCCCACAGGTGGTGGGCATCAGCGACTGTCCGGAGCTGGAGCTACACTGGGGTCTGGCCAGGGCAGGGGGTGGAGAGGAGCCGAACAAAACGACCACACAGATGGACAGCTCCGGGAAGAAGCCCCCGCCCGCTCTGCTGGCCTCAGAATGACACCAGCCTATGTCCAGGGGAAGAAATAGGTCGGGGAGGAATAAAGCCTGGGGGGAGGGAAGAAAAGCTCCAAGAGGGGACAGTGTGAAAAGCACAGACCCCCTGAATGGGGGCGGGGGATCCCCAGGGGCCCAGCAAGCGGGGAATGGAGCCCAGGAAGGGGGGAGTCCTCAGAGGGGGAGGGGGCGCTGGAGCCCACAAAAATGGGGGTCCCACAGGGGGCACTTCACAGGGTGGACGGAGCCCATTGGGGTGGGGGCCGCTGGAGCCCATGAAGCAGGGAGCGGAGCCCATGTGAAGCTGGGTCCGCAGGGCGCTGGCTGTGTGAGGCAGCTGGGGGAGAGGGGCAGCCCTCCCCACACATGGACTGCTGCTGGGTCCGAAGCTCCCAGGCTCACGCCTTTCGCCGGCGGAGTCTCATTTGCTCCGAGAGGGGGGAGGCTGCCTGCTGTGTGCACATTTGAACCCCGCACCCCTCCTCTGCACGCGCCCCCACACTGCCGCCAAGGGCCTTGCGCCAGCACTTGGGAGTGTGCACGCACCAGCAGGGTGGCACCATGCTCAGGCTACTGCAAGGGTAGAAGTGGGCTCTGTAAACCCACTGTAAACCCAGGACTGGAAAGAGCTGCCCTTTCCTTGAGGCTGGGAACGGAAGTCACGCTTCAGTTCAGCTGTCACCTGCCAGCTCTCTGTGATCAGGATTAGCGCTGCGCCCGATCCAAACCCGTTCTTGGCAAACGAGCTTTGGGATCGGACCGATCCAAAGTGAACTGAAGTCGCCCATTTATTTTAAGGGGGGGGGAAGGGTAGCGACAACAGAGAGGAAAACCCACCCCAGCAGCTGCTGACCCCCGGCCCAGCCCCAGGGCTGGAGTGTTCCAATGGCTCTCGGCACCCAGGGCTGAGTGACAGCCCTGGAGCAGAACCCCTCTGCGCTCGGGGTGCCCCTACGAAGGGCGGGGCAGGGCAGCTCGCAGGGAGCCCTGGCTCGCAGAGCCAGGCAGGGAGTCCCCCACAGCCGGCTCCGTGGATGCAGCGGAAGGGGTAGAACTGCCAGCTCTGAAATGAGACGCGTCTCCGTGTTCGATGGGGGAGGCGGGGGCAGGTGTAACAGCTGCATCCTCCCCCCAGCAGAGAGTGTGCAGACCGGCCCACCTAGCTCACGGCAGAGCAAGGGAAAGGAAGCACCTATCCATGCCGGGGGCAGGGCTGCAGAGGCTGCTGCTGGAGCGCTGCACATGCTGATTCCGCCCAGGGCTGAGCACTGCTAAGCTGCTGCCCAGGTCACTTACCCACACTGGCATGCAGGGGCTGCACCTGGGGGTGTGTACCTGATTGATGTACGATTGGGATGCCATTTGTCCCGCTGTTCAGGTAAAATTTAAAACTTGGTAGTGAAATAGAAAATTAGTCAATTGGGGATGTCGTATTTGTTCAACTCGATTGCACTCTGTTATCTGCTGGTGATTTTGGTTTTTCAGGTGTAACAATTTACAGTAGGGATATGTAGTTTACAGTTCTGAACCACAGTGCATACCGTAGCACAAACTACAGTGGGCACTTAGTAACACGTAAGAAGCACAGAGACTGCGCGGTTCTTTTCAGTTGCTAGCTCTCTAGTTACTGGTCTTCAGCCGAAAACCCCGCTCGAAATGGCAACAGCAAGTAAGGAGCCAACTACCAAAAAACAAAAAAAGACAGGGCAGATACTGGACAGAATGAGAAAACACTTACACCTGCATTCGGAAATCCTACGAGTGTGATTCAAAAGCCTTTTGTAAAGCATGCAGGAAGGAATTTAGCATTTGCCATGGCGGTGAGTCCAATGTTAAGCATCATGCTGATTCAAAAAATCGTGAACAAAACACCGAGACTCACAAGAGCAAATACCCTGCTCTCAATTTTTTTCAGCAGGTCAAATGAATCCTTCAATAACAAGGTTATCACTGCTGAGCTAACAAGTTTACCACACAGTAGTCCATCAACACTCCTATCGCTCGTGTGACTGTGAACTTAAACTGGCGCCCACCTTGTATCCAGATCCAACGATTGCGAAGCATGCCAGCTGTGGCCGAACTAAAGAAGAGGCAATGATCAAAAACGTGCTGTTGCCGCTCTCGACGAGATTTTCAAAAGATCCAGACGGTCCCTATTTCTCAGTTGCCACAGATGCATCTAACAAGGGCAATGTGAAAACTTTCCCCTTATCGCTGAGATACTGGACACCCGAACATGGGGTCAAGATAAACTGTTAGACTTCTAGGAGCAAAGCGAAGAGACTGCAGAGGCAATAAGCAACACATTACTTGAAAAACTTGCAACACACAAACTAGACCTGAACAAAGTGTCTTCCTACTGTGCTGATAAGGCAAACATGAATTATGGAAAGCAACAGTGTACCAGAATTTTAAAAAAATAAGACGAAAATATCTTGCCTGCAAACTGCCCTGCCCATGTTGTGCACAACACTGTGACACATGCTAGCAATACCCTCCAAGTTGACATTGAGACTCTGGTGATTAAGACATTCAATCATTTCAGGAGTTCTGCTAAAAGAGTAGCAGCACTGAAGGATGTGTTTGACTTTGTGGATATGGAGTACGCCACTTTACTGCGCCACGTTCAGACACGCTGGTTGAGTCTTTTCCCAGCTGTAAACAAGCTTGTAAATACGTGGCAGGTTGTTAAGTGCTACTTTGTTTCTCTGGGCAGTGACAAGCGCCCAAAATCTCTATGGACGCTGTTCTCCGACATGGAAAATGGTGAACAAAGTGAGGGGCCTAGCAAAGTTGAGATTCATCTGGTTTTCCTCCAGAATATCCTGAAAATCTTCAACGATACTGTGCTTTGTTTGGAAAATGACAGTGTGACGGCATGTGAAGTGTATGCCATAATGAATAATCAGAGAATTAAACTTCAGCAATGGAAGAATGACAAATTCTTCGGCTCCAAAGTTGAAAATGCATTAACTGAGATGCTGCCTGTCACTGCTGAATGTCTCCGGAAAGACTTCATGAAATTTTACCATGTGTCGGTCCTATATCTGGAGAAATTGTTTGATTTTTCAACAACTGGCTACTTGTTCAATACCCAGTGCTTGAACATCAAAGTTAATAGGGAATTTGAATACAGGGATCTGTCTGCAGCTGTGACAGCTGTAAACCTACAGAAAACAGTGGATCTTGATCAGCTCTATGATGAGTACTGTATCATCAAAGACATCAACTCCAATTTGGAGCCTGGCAAATACTCAGTTGGGGAACCCTGGTCTCAAGTGCTGAGAAACAAGGACGGTAGCACTGAATTCCTGAACATGACAAAGCTGGTTTCATACATGCTCAATATACCACTAAGCAACACATATACAGAGCGTGTATTTTCAATCATGAAAGGTACATGGACTGATGTTCGGAATCGAAGCAACAGAGATTTGGTGCCATGTGAAACCCTTGTCAAAATGACTTTCTGGATCAGTTGCAAGGACTTCTACAACTTTGTGATTGCCCAGAAGCAAGTCATGATTATGGCAAAGTCGTCCAAGAAGTACAAACTTCTGGCACATCTAAGAGGTATGCAAATTTTGAAATTGATTTATTGACTGAATAAAAAAACCCACCCTTTACCCCTGTTTGTTTAGTGTACAAATAAATCTGTATGTTTAAATATGGATTACAACAAAGTCTACGATTTAGTCAGGGAGGGCACGGCAGTCACTGCTTCTGGACCTCCCTGGTTTAGTTTGCTTCAGCTGTCAGCGGCTGAAGCTGGGGCTGAAGGCAGGACTGTGGCCTCCTCTCCGTGACTGCGGCTGGAGCCGGAGCCAGGGCTAGAACAGGGACCCTTCGTTCCCCTGCCCTGCAACTGGGGCTGCAACCAGGATCCTGTGCCCCTGACCCGTGGCTTCTGACGGGGGCTGGAGCCGGGGCCCAGTGCCCCCGACCCGTGGCTTGTGGCGGGGGCTGCAGCCGGGGCCGTACGCCCCCCTCGCAGCTTTCTAGGGCTGTGCGCCCCCTTCCCCATGGCTCCGGTCAGGGCTGTGTGCCTGTGGCTGCCTCCCCCGGCCAATGCGTTCTGATATTTTACTCTTGCGATCTGGTCACCCGAACAGAGCCTCATTTTGCAACAAGAACTCCTATCCACTAGAGTGAATTCAGAGATCCCAACTCACTTCACAATAGGCCATCAAATAGCTGAAAGATTATATACGTTTTTTAATCCACACTACAATAATGACTGAACTAGGCACCTAGAGATGACACCCCTTATACCTCATTAACAGTGCACTGAGCCAGCCAGCCCGTTTCAGTGTTAAAAGAGGACCACAAAGCCAAAACTGAAACAGATTCATATGCTAAATCAGTGGTTCTCAACCAGGGGTCCGGGACCCCCTGGGGAGCCACAAGCAGGTTTCAGGGGGTCCTTCAAGCAGGGCCAGCATCAGACTCACTGGGGCCCAGTGCAGAAAGCCGAAGCCCCACTGCATGGGGCTGAAGCCCGAGGCCCTGAGCCCCACCATCCGGGGCCAAGCCGAAGCCTGAGCAGCTTAGCTTCATGGGGCTCCTTGTGGTATGGGGCCCCAAACAATTGCCCTGGTTGCCACCCCCTAATGCTAGCCCTGGCTTTTAGATGCAGAAAATCAGTTGTTGTGACACAGGTGGGCCGTGGAGGTTTTATAGCATGCTGGGGAGGGCGGGGCGCGGCTCAGGAAGAAAAAGGTTGAGAACCCTTGCGCTAAATGACTCCCACTGCCAAGTCCATGAGGAAGTATTTGGTCCAGAAATATGTTGTTAACGGACCATTTTGAGGGAGGAAGGATAGTTGTGTGCTGAAAGCATGGGACACAGAGTCAGGAGTCCTATGATAATAGGGACACGTGAGAAACTTAAGGGATCTATAGTAAATACAGTGAAGTTAAATATATTCAGACTAGTGTGATCAATACTGAAACCCCCACACCAATGGTAAGATAATATGCATCTTGCAGGACTAGTGAAGCCTACACTACTTGACAGTGTACGTCTATCTCCAAAATAGCTATAGCATGAGGTGTACTTCAACAAGCTACTATGGGCAATCTGAAAAGGAGATACCCATAGGGGAAATCAGCAAAGTACCTATGTCTCAGTGGTGATAAAAGGAAGACACATATTGTGACTTGATATGAAAATGGCCAAGAAGTGTTCCAACTAATTCCCAATACCTAAGAGGACATGTTAGAATTAACACTGAAATGGCAAAATTAAACCTAAGTAATAAAAAAAAAATTGCAGAGACCTTCAAATGTATATATGTTATACACAACACCTACAGAGAATTGCTGGGATCATCATCAGAAAAGCAGCTGGGACTAGAAGTGTACTGCCTGGGCGTTATTTCACAATCAAGGTAACTATTCCATGGGTCATTACACAAAGTAAAACTGTTTTCCCATGCTAATTTTTTCCCCCTACAGTTACTCACACCTTATTGTCAACTGTTGGAAATGGGCCTGTAGCAGGGTGGTCACCCCGCTCCTGCCTGGAAGGGCTTGAAATCAGCCCTGGGAGAGGGCTGAGACAGAGAGGGCTGCTACTCGGAAATCAGCAAGCCTTGGCTGATTGGGGAAACAGCCACAGCTGCAGCCACACCCCAATCGGGCCACAGCTGGCCCTATAAAAGGCCAGTAAGCCAGGAGCTGGCATAGTCTCTCTCTAGCTGTAGAGGGAGACGGACCTGGCTGCATGGATCTGAGCAGAGTACCTGAGTGGAGCAGGGCTGGGGAAAGGCAGAGGAGCTGGGGAGGCTCCAGCCTGGAAAGCCCCAGGCTGCGGCCTAGCAGAAGGCCAACGTGTACTGGGGGTTGCAGAGGGCAGCCCAGGAGTAGGCAAAGGCAGCAGGTTCAAACCCAACCTTGCCAGTAATGAGTAGGCTGATACTGCAGTCTGCCCCAGGGCACGGGGGCTAGACAATGACTGGCTGTGGCGAGGTGGGGATAGTGGGTGGGGGCTCCCCGGGGAGGGGAGACCCTGAGAG
The DNA here is from genome assembly GCA_003942145.1 of Platysternon megacephalum. Taxonomy (NCBI): domain Eukaryota; kingdom Metazoa; phylum Chordata; order Testudines; family Platysternidae; genus Platysternon; species Platysternon megacephalum. Next base: position 8,684,474 of record QXTE01000017.1, read on the forward strand.
AAAGGGGTTACTGCCAGGCGGCAGCACCCCAGATAACGGGGCACCGGGTCTGGGAGGGACACGGGGGCCAAGCGACAGTGGGACACCGGCCTGCAGAGGGTGCTCCGGATGCTGGACAAGCTAATTCCCAGAGACAACCAGCAGGAGGTGCTGCATCGCTACAGGGCCATCCTGATTATCATTATAAAAGTTTTTTTTCTTCTGCTGATAATAGCTCAAACAGCTCACCTTAATTAATCACCCTCGTTACAGTTGGTATGGCAACACCCATTTTTTCATGTTCTCTGTGTATATACATCTTCCACTGCATGCATCCGATGAAGTCTGTTTTAGCCCACAAAAGCTTATGCTCAAATAAATGTGTTAGTCTCTAAGGTGCCACAAGTACTCCTGTTCTTTTTGCTGATACAGACTAACACGGCTACCACTCTGAAACCTATTCCAAAAGTAACACAGCTACAGCTTGAAAAAAAATCAATGTTGTTGTATTACTTTAGTTTTTTTAATATTAGAATGGTTTTTTCTAGTATGCATTATTATTATCTAATAGTCTAAACTAATATTAGATTAGAGTAGATTATCTAACAGTCTAATAATCAAATAGTCTAATCATCTAATATTAACTAATAGTATATATTGTCTCTGCATACTACTCTGGCTGTATGCAAGCCCCGATGTAAATGCCCCAAGTAAACTACTTCAGGCATTGGGCAAAGCAGCACCAGGGAGCAGCTCCAAAACTGTTCTGCTGTTAGTTGGGGTGTGTGCACGTGGGGGGCAAATCTCTATATGTGGCCCCAGAATGTCAGTGAAAGACCCTAAAGCCTGTACCCTTACCACTTACGCTATCCAATAGTTCAGGGGTTCTCAAACTCCATTGCACCATGACCCCCTTCTGACCACAACAATTACTATATGTCTCCAGAAGGGGGGAACTGAAGCTTGAGTCCACACGAGTCCGACGTGCGGGGGCCAAAGCCCGAGCCCCACCACTCTGGGCGGGAGGGGGGGGGAAAAGAGTTGAAGCCTAAGGGCTTCAACCCCAGGTCGGGGCCTGTAACATGAGACCCGCCGCCCAGGGCTGAAGCCCTCGAGCTTTGGCTTCAGCCCCAGGCGGTAGGGCTTGGGCTTCAACCCCAGGAAGTCTAAGCCAGCCCTGGCGACCCCATTAAAATGGGGCCAGGACCCACAGTTTGAGAACTGCTGCAATAGTTCATGGCATTAGTGCCAATCATACCACCCTGGGGTCCACAGGAATCCTGAAAGCTATTGTGATGGAATTATAGTATCTTGCAAGCCAACTTTAACTTGCTCAGGGTTCCTTGTCCCTGCCCCTCTCTCCAAGCCTTAGGTCAAGATCCTCAAAGGTATTTTGGGCTCCTAACTTCCATTGAAATCAATGGAAGTGAAGAGTCTAATATCTTTTAAGATCTAAGCCTTTTTGGCTACACTGATAAAGTATTCAACCATATAATTTTATTAGTAGCTGCCTGAGTGATCAACACCACTTTCAACCAACTACAAGCAACAAAATGGGCCTTTTATTTAAACATGGGAATGGGAAAATAGCAGGCCGTATTAATGCATCTGCTGCCTGAGAAATGGAAAGTCAGCCCTGGCACCATGGAGTTAAAAGGAGAGATTTAGAATTCCTGGAGGCTAAGTACATATGACCATACTTTTTATTAGATTGTTTCCTATCAATGGTATAATTTCTAAAGCAGAGCAGCTGTATCTAAAGTCATAGGTTTTAAGCCTTTCCCCGATTTAAAGGCACATGGCAGAAGGGCTCTCCTCACTCTACTCCCCTCCTCTCTCCAGCAACACACTCCAAAAGATGCAGCTCAGACCGTTGTGTGACTTGAAGTGTCAATTTCCCTACCAGCTGCAAAACAGCCTCTCCCACTTACAAATATTTCACAACTACAGTACTGAGAGCTACCGTAATAATCAAGCCAATTTTTAAAGTGACATTGTACATTTTTGCAACTAGGAATACAATACATTGTATCTATATTTTACTAAGGACGAGTATTTTTCCTCTTGCCCTAGACAACTAGTTCTTTTACTCCTTAACAATCATTTGCAATAAGTAACACTGACTTGAAAGCAGAACCTCAGCATTAAAATCTTTGTCCTGTAATGCAGCTGCCACTGGGTGGCAGTGTACAGCACTGATCTCAAAGACTCACTAATAATTGCTTCTCTATTTTATTTTCCATTTATAAATAAAAACATTGGTTTATTTAGACAGCTATATGTCACATAGCATCTTTCCTACAAACTGTCTCCCAACACACTTTACAGAGCCACGTAAGAAATAACAGCAGAATGAGGGGGAGAGAAAGATGTGACAAGCAAAGGAGAGCAGATATGTTTTTCTGATGAGATTTGAAGGCTTATAGTGATTTGAAAACGTACACTACCATTCTCTCTCTCACAGTTTCAGGTTTGTCAGTATCCTCAACATAGCCCTGCTCTGGCCAAGTTCCATAGAGGTTTTAACTAGGTTGTAAAAATCAGCTCCAGGCAAAGCAAGTGTTGACATTTTGTTACAGAAACCAAAGGGGATAAGAGTTCTGGAGGAGTTGAGCGGGGACTTAATCAGGTCATTTTTAAAGGTGAACTGAAAAAATATTTTCAAAAGCTATTTAAGAACCGAAACGAGCTGCAGAATACATAGATTTAATTTTACATAAATAGTAATAGCTCACTCTTATATGGTGCTTTTCATCAGTACACCCCAAAGCACTTCACAATCTTTTTTAATACATTTATCCTCAACAGTTCTGAGAGTTAGGGAAGTGATGATATCCTCATTTACAGATGGGGAACTAAGGTACAGAGAGGTTAAGCGTCTTTGCCCAAGGTCACACAAGAAGTCTGTAGTGGAGCAGAGAACTCAATATCCTACGCTAGTGCCCTAACCACCAGACTGTCCTTCCCCCACGTACTTCACCGAAAAGAACAGCTGAAGTCTCTGTTAAGTCCTGGGATCTGTGTTCTTCCTGTGACAGCTGGTGGTGACATTATCACCCAACGTGGGGTAAGGGATGCAACTCTTTCCACTGTTCCAGCCACTGTGGGAGATAGAGAACCCTGAACTCAGGGCCTGGCAGCTATATGCTATCTTAACAAATTAGTTACTGTGCATAGTAGTTGCATAGTAGCTACTTTTCCAACGAAGACGTTCGTAAAGCTTTTTAGTACTCAGGGTTTAAAGTAACCAACTTCACGATCAAGATGTTACAGCTCAGAACAATATGGTGCCTTCAGCAGGGGGTAGAGGGACCTCCGGGAAGGCACAAATTATTTCAATATCACATAGGCTATAATACTTCAAGATAATGGTGACTTAAGGGCTGAATCTCCAACAATAAATGCCTTCGGTTTGTTTGTTTAAGCCAGTCCATTTATGTTATTTCACCATAAGATTTACATACACAGACAAGCCTATCTATACCTATCTAGCAGAAAAGATGGAATACAGGGTGGGGGAAGTAGGAGGGGCTGTTTCAAACTAAATTAAGTAAACTGTGTGTCAGTGTTTGGAACGTGTGAGAAATAGAGGAGGAAGGCTGAGAAGGGATTTACCAACTGCAACTCACCCCGTGACCAGTCTGGAAGGAGTATGGTCTTTAAGCAGGAAAGCTCTCAATTGATGGTCATTTCATTTCATGAGGCTGCTCTAGATAAGACTGCTTTAAATATGTGTATGAACATTATATTAAATACATGATTGATGTGCGAAGGTGTTTACATTGGTATTCAGCGGGGCTCATGGGTTAATGCAGCTCCTAGTGTGAGAGTTATTCAAAGTGGCTCTTAAATTGTGGGGACCTGTGAGGTCTGACCTAAGAGGCAACAATATATTGCAAGTCCAGGATTCAGCTGTACAGCTAAGAAGCAGCATATTGGTTTGCAGGAACACAGCATTGTGCTTCATCAGCAGTGGTGGGCTCTACAGTTCAACAGAATAGGAGACAAAATATCCTTGCATGACATGGACAAGAATTTGGGGAGTTGGGAATGGAAGGATCACAGATCAAAGGCCAGGATAGGTATCAAACATCATCATTTGGTGCATAGTTGAATAAGGACAACGTTGCAGGAAAGAAGTATATGTAAAGATATCTTGCATTTCCATCTGGGAGGCAAAAAATAAAGATACAAAGGGAAAGCTGCACATTGTTCTTTAGAGCTGCCAAATATAATGTGTTACTCTGAAAGGTCAGAACTTACCCGAGCATGATGCTTTCTGTAAGACTTTCTAAAAAGTCTCCTTAGATTGTCAGGTCCTGCTTTAAATAACTCTGACTAATGTGTTCTTTGCTCCTCATTTAAAAGGCCTTCTCATATTGTGGAAGTCAAAGGCTTTGGGGGTGGAGGAACAGAAAATCACCTTGTCATTCAGAGAAAATTCAAGTGCCCAACTAATACATGACAGGAGAGATTATCAGAGTCTCCTGCCTTTATAACTACAAAACTCAAGATCAAAGCGTCTTTTCTTCTTGCCTAAGGATCCCAAGAGAAAGTCTCATACGGCTACTACGTTGCTCAGAATAATGTTCATGGACTACTCCCATGTTAAAAGAAGAGCAAGATACATTCTGCTTCCTGCCTGTCTTTATTAGATACCCACAAATCCCAAGTGGCCTGTATCACCCTGGCTCTTTCCAAGAAAGCAGTTTTATTGCCTTTAGGTAAGTGATTAAAACGTCTCTGTCCATCCAATGGCTTCAGGGACAAACTTCATTGACAGGTAGCATCACACACAGCAAAGGCATTTCACTTGGGCCTCATCCCTCTGGTAAATATTTTAAAAGATCACTAATTATAGTACACAATGCTGCACAAGTGGCACACTTTGAGACTCAGTTTCAGACATGGTAATTATTCTGCTGGTAACCACTGACTGCTTTGACTCCTCTGTGTTTTCACTCACCACAATCTCTTTATTTAAATTTGATTTTAATCAGCCATTTTTTTTTTTTATTTATTTTTTTTTAATATATGGAGATATACCTCTCTCATAGAGCTGGAAGGGACCCCAAAGGGTCATCAAGTCCAGCCCCCTGCCTTCACTAGCAGGACCAATTTTGCCCCATCCCTAAGTGGCCCCCTCAAGGATTGAACTCACAACCCTGGGTTTAGCAGGCCAATGCTCAAACCACTGAGCTATCCCTCCCCCCATTGTCCACCTACCCAGCAGGAAGTAATTACTTTCTAACCAGTTTCAAAACGCTCAGTTTCTCCATCCACACTGGCAACTTTGGTACCTCGCCATCGCTCATAACGACTGTTATTGTTTAAATGCGGACAATGTGCTTGGAACTGTACTAGACACACAGATGAAGACAGTTGCTGCTCTGGGCAGATTACAATCTAAACAGGAGACATGAAGAAGGCAGGACACATTGAGGAACCTAGAAGAGTTTCCTTGGTTTTATTAATGCCTCTCTCTTCCTTCTGTACGCAATGTTGTGGTGGTGAAGGCACTAGTGGGTTTGTGGGCCTTAAACAACAGTCTCAGAATAAACAATTGAAAAAATTCTAAGCTGATCTCTTTCCTGTGGGGTAGAACGGTATAAACATGGGTCGAGCAGCATGAATCAAGCTTAGGCTGTCTGCTAGGGAAGCAAATGTTGCTCTCAACATGTGAAGGAAAGATAGGAATATGGTTCCATGAGGAGCTCTTTAATGACATGAATATCAAAAACAAATCCTACCAAAAAATGGAAACATGGCCAGATTGCTACGGCGGAGTGCAAAAGAATACCACAAGCATGTAGGGACAAAATCAGAAAGGCTAAGACACTAAATGAGTTACACCTAGCAAGGGACATATAAGACAATAAAAGGTTCTTTAAATACATTAGGGGCAAGGAGAATGTAGGTCCTCTACTTAGCAGGGAAGGAGAGCTAGTACTTGACAACATCAAGAAGGCTGAGGTGTTTAATGCCTATTTTGCTTCAGTCTTCACTAAAAAGGTCAATGGTGTCCAGATACTCAACACAACTATTATTAACAACAAAGGGGAAGGAATACAATCCAAAATAAGGAAAGAACAGGTTAAAGAATATTTAGGTAAGTTGGATGTTTTCAAGTCAGCAGAACCTGATCAAATTCATCCTATGGTTCTTAGAAAACTAGCTGAAATAATCTTGGAATCATTAGCAATTATTTTTGAGCACTCACAGGGGAACGGGTGAGGTCCCAGAGGACTGGAGAAAGCTAAACATAGTACCTATCTTAAAAAAGGGGAACAAGGTCCTCGGGAATTACAGACCAGTCAGCTTAAGTCTGATACCTGGAAAGACACTGGAACAAATTATTAAACTATCAGTTTGTAAGCACCTAGAGGATAATAGGATTACAAGGAACAGCCAGCATGGATTAGTCAAAAACAAATCATGTCCAACCAACCTAATTTCCTTCTTTGACAGCGTTACTAGCCTGGGAATGGGGGGAAGCAATAGATGCAACGAATCTTGGTTTTAGTAAGGCTTTGACACAGTCCCACATGACAGTCTCATAAACAAACTAAGACCATGTGGTACAGATGAAATTATACACTACAAGGTGGGTGCACAACTGGTTGAAAGACCATATTCAAAGAGTACGGTTGTTATCAATGGTTCCCTGTCAAACAGAGAGTATATCTAGTGGGAACCTACAGGAGTACGTCCTGGGTCCTGTACTATACAATCTTTTCATTAGTAACTTGGATAATGGAGTGGAGAGTATGCTTATAAAATATGCAGATGATGGGGGCGGGGGGAAGGTTGCATGCACTTTAGAGGACAGGATTAGAATTCAAAATGACCTGGACAAATTGAATAACTGGTCTGAATTCATCAAGACTAAATTCAATAAAAACAAGTACTTCACTTAGGAAGGAAAAATCAAATACACAACTAGAAAATGGGGAATACCTGGCTAAGTTTTAGTACTGCAGAAAAGGATCTGGGAGTTATAGTGGATCACAAATAGAATATGAATCAACAATGTGAAGCAGTTGCAGAAAAGGCTAATATTCTGGGGTGTATTAACAGGAGTGTTGTATGTAAGGCATGAGAGGTAGTTATCCTGCTCTACTCAGCACTGGTAAGGCCTCAACTGGAGTACTGTGTACAGTCCTGGGTGCCACTCTTTAGGAAAGATGTGGACAAACTGGAGAGAGTCCTGAGGAGAGCAACAAAAATTACAGAAGGTTTAGAAAATCTGATTTCTAAGGAAAGGTTAAAAAACCTGGGCCTGTTTAGTCTTGAGAAAAGAAGACTGAGGGGGGACCTGATAACTGTCTTCAAATACGTTGAGGGCTTTTTTAAAGAGGATGGTGAGCAATTATTCTCCCTATCCACTGAAGGTAGGACAAGAAGTAATGAGCTTAATCTGCAGCCAGGGAGATTTAGGTTAGATATTAGGAAAAACTTTCTAACTATAAGCACTGGAATGGACTTCAAAGGAAGGTTGTAGAATCCCCATCACTGGATGTATTTCAGAACAGGTTGGACAAACACCTGTCAGAGATGGTCTAGGGTTACTTGGTCCTGCCACACCACAAGGAGCTGGACTTTATGGCTTCTCGAGGCCCCTCCAGCCCTACATTTTTATGAGTCTATGAAATAGCCCCAGCCTCCCCCAATTCAATCAACTTTGAGCCACAATCAGCATGATCAAACTCTCACTGAAGTCATTGGAAATCTTTCCTTTTTCATATATGCAATACACAGATGACCAATTATACAAATACAGACTTTCACCAACTTTCTATAAACAAGCATGATCTAACACCAAAATTTGATTATCGAACATTGCGTGTTATAGTATGTGTCAATTTTACTATGCTTCTGTGCATGGAGACAAGCAATAAGATAAATGTTATAAAACCCCTATAGATAGGCATTACTAAGGCTAAAATTGGGAAGTACCCAGTTCACTTTTGAAGCAAGACTATTAGGACATCAAGATCAAGTCTTTAGTTACATATGATCATTTACCCCCACACACACTATATTTATTGAAGGTATGTTGGTAATAAGAACATAGCTAAAGGATCAAGGATCACAAGTTATGTCTACAGTAAAGCATCCAAAAGAACTCTCAATTATGGTACAAACCATAAAAAAGCAAAATAGTGCCTATATAAAACTTGTTCATATTTCCTTTCTAGTTGTTTAAATTGGTAGCAATTCCATTCAGCCCAAAGAACTGACTAAAACTGAATTTCACTTAAAGAAGCACCTTTGTCTATAACTCAATCAGAAATCAAAGATCACTTTAAAAAAGTCTAAGTGCTAAGGAAACTGAGGGCTTGTCTTCACTACAGGGGCAAGTCAACCTAAGTTACGCTACTCCAGCTATGTGAATGATGTAGCTGGAGTCGACATAGCTTAGGTCGACTTACCCCAGTGTCTTCATGGTGCTGCGTCGACGGAAGATGCTCTCCAGTCAACTTCCCCTACTCTTCTCAGAGAGCTGGAGTACTGGGGTTAACTGGAGACCATTCTGCCATCCATTTAGTGGGTCTTCACTAGACCCGCTAAATCAATCCCTGCTTCATCGATTGCAACAGCCTTGATCTCCCCATAGTGGAGACCAGCCCTGAGAGACTAACCTTGCGCTACCAATGCGTCTCAACCCTCACCTGCAATAGAACTCGCTATTCCAGTTCAAAGTCCCCAAATGCAATACTGGCAATAATCTCCTGATATTCTAGGTCTAGTTGCAAGTTTTCTGAGTGAAAAAAAAATATCTATGACATAGTTAAGATGAGAGATTTCACTGTAAGACCTTCAGAAAACTAAGTCTGATGTTAAACATTTTATTAATGAAGAGAGGGATATGATCGTCACCTCCCAACTCCACACCCACCTTTACACTCACCAACGGAAGGGACAAAATAACATTTAAAGTCTGACTTGAACATACAAAATCCATCACAGAGTCAGAGCTAAGATTGAAACTCCATTCTTAATCCACTTCACTGCTTAGGAGATCCCTGAAATGATGGAATAGTGTTGCAATATGAAATGATAATGGCGAGGAGTTAAAGGCCATTTCTAGATTTAATTCTGTGCCTTTGCTTTAACATAGGAGTTCCCCTATGATGAGGTGAGGTAGATAACTGGATAACTATGGTGGTCCATGGAGAATTGTCCGGTCACGTAGCTTTGGTTCCTCTTTCATATATCCTACTTTTAAAATGCACTAGAAGGCCAATAGGGCACACTGAATGTTCTCCTAATGCCATTTTCCATGTAATTGCTGTAGAGGTCCCAAAAAGATTATGGAATTGTGAAAAAGATGAAAGATGGTCCTTACAATTGCAAATTGGAGAGGAAGAGGTCCATTATAGCAGTATACACAGGAGGCTCTGGATACTGATCCCAGTCATGTGACATAACCTTTTGTAACCCTGACTCATGTCACGGGACTGTGGCCAAGATATAAAGTGCATTCTCTGACCGGCACTACTGCACCCCACAACTTGATTATAGTGCACAAGATGTGTTAAAGTGTGGTCCATATCATAAAAATTTTTGAAAGCCCCAGGTTATTAGTGGCAATTCATCTGTTATGGGGATATAGATAATCCTTGTCAATGACTTCCCAACTCGGAGTTACTTGTTATCAATAAGACTGCAGCTGATATAACAGAACCTCCCACGTTAGGGAGGGGAAAAGTGGGTTTAAACTTATTTGCCTTAAATTCACACTATAGCAACACACTAGACTTTAAAATAGAATACCACCTTTTATAAAGTAACTAAGTGTTGACAGTTACACTGAGCTGATAGCTGCTTGACCTGCAGCCTGATTAAATATTGGCATTAATTATATCACACTCTGCTGATGTTTCACTGTGCTATATTGAGGAACACTTGACTGCCCTGCCTCTTCTGACATAAGTTGCAAGGCCTTGTGACTGAATCATTGTGTACACTGGGAGCTGAGCCAAATCAAGGAGCTAAGAAAGAACACATTAAAAAGTATTGTTATAAAGTGTAGGTAACTTACTCAGAGATTAAAGGAAAGATACAATTGTCACAGGGGAGCCAAATAAAACAAGGGCCAGTTGTTTTCAGCACGAAGTGTGAGCCCACGTTCACACAGATGCTGGAAGAATAGACTGACTTCATCACTACCTGCTGGGTTTTTTTTTCCAGAGCAGTTGCATCACACCTGCAGTTTACAGTTCTTGGCTTTAATTCTCACTCACCAGAGAATGCTGAAATGGAATGCTGACATTTAATTTAAAAAATGGATTTGAGCGTCTCTCTTTTGGTCTTCAAATAAGCTCTCTCAAAGGCCTGTAGCCATATCATCTCAGGCTGTGATTTCACCAGATCTCACAAACTAAGCAGAGACATGATGGGTCAGCTCTTATGGAACTGGAGAATGAAAATCCAGGTGATTTAGGAAGTAGTAGTGGTGATTCAGTAGGTGGCTCTCTTTCCCTCCAAGTCAGTGTAATGAATCTATTACCCAGTATGGAGCTAAAGGATATTGTTTTATTGGAAATACCCTTTTTTCTATTATATACAAAATCTAAGTCCTGAGCACATGTAACCTCTTAGGTTCCCACAACACTTTTCACAAGTATAAGAGCATTAACCTAGTTGTCTCAGTCAAGTATCAGCTAGGGTAAATTGCATTCTGCCTCTCTAACTAGACCTTGAAGTTCAACTGAAGATGTTATTTTTCACTTTCTCCCTCTAAAAGTGGCAGGACAGTGCTGTTGGTGCAGAGTACTGTCAAAAAAAAAGAAGCAGTTTGATGTATGGAGAATGGATCCCTAAATATATTTTTACTTACACACACACCCTTCCCCCCTTTCAGGATAGAAATTGCTGGAGAAATAGCAACTGCTACTCATATTTAAAACTTTATTTTCTTAGTCCCCCCCCCCCCAAAAAAAAAGAAAGAAAGAAAGGCCACACTACAAAGATCTCCTAAAAATCACACCAAAACAAAAAACTTTTCCTGAAAGCAATCACTGGTGTATGTGGCTCCCTCCAGATAATCAGTACGTTCGTTTCCAATAATTTGCTTCGTAGATGGCATATTCCTTATTAACAAATGAATGACTTGTTTTGAACGCAATTCTTAGCTTTCAGAAATGCAGCCCCCAACCGAGCCTATGTATGGGATGTCTAATAAATGTCAATCTGAAAAAGAACACAAATTCCAAGAACTTTTAGTGCTGTTTGATAGTAATGCCCACTGCTGACTGGTCCTGGAAATTATTCTGTCTCTCCCTTTTGAACAAAAAAAAAAAAAAAAAAAAAAAAAATCAGAAAGTGGTTGATCTGTTTTTGGTATTAATCTTTTTTCTCTTCCTCTCCCATGGAACAATCCACTCAACCGATAGAGAGATATCAGTTGTCAATTAGTGGTAGGTGGAACATGAAACTCATCCAAAAAACTACGCAGTCCATAAATTGAAAGCAAACATTTATTTTCCTGGATTGTTTGCATCTACTGAAACTGGCTCTTGATTTCAGTAGAAGCAGATTAACTTTTATAGCTACTGAGGGGGGCGGGGGGAATCATCATAGCAGTTAACAGTCATGTCATGGTCATATCAACATACACAAAGAAAAACTATACAGTATGCCAGTATTATCATCATTTTGTTCATCACTGTGCTAAACTAAACTTCCATTTAATCCTTCCTGCTCCCACACACGGAAAAAGAGACCTTGTAAATATGTCCAATACATGAATTTATTATCTATAAAATGCAAAACAATCAAAATGATAGGGGGGAAATAAACTTAGCTTGAGTGCAACATTAGGACTGAGAAATCAAGTACTCAAGAACAGGAAATTCATAAAATTACACACTCAAATTTAATTCTGTCTGGTGTTTACATCAAATATATGTATATAACCTGCAATTTCTTGTAATCGCTCTCTGGTGGTTCCTAACTTTAAAACGAAGTTTCTTCTAAATTGACGTGGCTATAATCTGCCTGTGATTTACCAACTTTTATGTTAAAAAGATTATACACAATGCAGCTGTGGATTTCAATAAACCATTTTTACAGTCACTTTTCAGAGGAGAATCACAGTCTAGTGCTGCTATGTGAAAGAGAAGGTGGCAGTCTGGGAGTAAAAAATTAAGCCATTGACAGAACAAAGGTGCAGAATTAAAAATGACAAGAGATTAAAGGCCAGTATAGTCCACTATGTCAAACACCCAGTGCGTCACAAAAAACTCCCCACCACCCCTGCCCACTTAGCTCTTACTTCTACTTGCTATGGCTGTCTGCACAAGCACTTTTCTTCCACTAGAACAAGTGGCGCTCTATCAATGGTAGCAATGGTGGGACTATAAATGTAGACTCACCACTAGAGTTTTACCCACCATCTTGGCTAACTCTGCTCAGAGCAAGCATAGACAACATGGAGGCTAAAACATTACTGACTGCCAGTGGCCTGCCGACACTCGAACGCCCAACATTGCTACCAATAGAAGGTGTCGGTGGAGCTGTACACAGAAGTAGCAAGTGACAGATTTTCCAAAATAGCCTAGCATGGATAAGATATTTGAAGGCAATCCTGCGGTGGCTGAAGTCCCATTGACTTCAATAGGAACAGGATCAGACGTTGTGTCATCAGAAGCCTCTTTCCCATACCATTACTTTATCAGGAGAGAAGGATAAAGTCATTAATAAAGCAGACAATCTACAAATTAACAGTTAAGGAATCTCTGTTTTGAAACAAAAGGTTGAAGTCTATTTAAGGGGTTTCCAGATTGGAAAAGCTGGTGAGAGGAGCCTTATAAAATATGCATTGCTAATTGTTCAGTGCACATGGCAAAGGTCCCTAGGACATAATTGCTTGAAGAGAAGTAGCTTAGCTAGAGTAGGACAGTGGTTACTTATTTTTAAAGCTGGCACAGTACATTTACGTTCCCTTCCAAACAGGGAATACATTTTGAACAATACAAGGATTCCACAGGCAAACCACTAACATGATGCACGTCTGTGGTGCTATATACAGTAAAACAGTTAAGCCGTCTGCCACTGATTCCAAAACATATTTGAACAATTTATATACATGTGTGTCTAGCTCTTGTTTGGCAGTTCCTATCATGCTGCAACAGGGCTTCTATTCAGAAGAAAAAGCTATCCTGTTCTTTATTATCTTGGTCATCCATGTCACCAGCTTCTAGAGAGACTGATATAAAACATACCGTACTAGAGAAACCTTAGAGAGCTCTCCTGCCATTTCCTGATGATGACCCAGCTCCATTTCTGTCCTGTCTAAGGTCTGACAAAAAATGATACCCTAGGGTGAACATTAAGGTTTCTTGTTTCGTACACAAACTGCGACCTGCAAAACCTCTCAATACTCCCTGAGTTCCAACAGCACTGACGTTCACCCAGAAATGTTCTCCAAAAAGGAAGGGGGTATTTCCATGCTTTTAAGCTTATGCATGCTGCAGAACAATGTTATACATTACAGCATTCCACAAGTGAGACCCTTAAACTTTCTACTTAAAAGGTATTATCCGGATTAGCTAAAAAGCTTTCTTTTTACTGCAGCACTAGACCTTTAATTTGATTTATTTGGGGAGCAAAGAATAAAACAAGATAACCAAGATCCCTGGGACAGAGCAAAACTGCATCAAATAGGTACAATTTGTGACACAAAAAAAGATAAAACAAGTAGTTTAAATGTCGGTCTACTCACATATAATGGAGCTTGCTGTGGATTAAGTTTCATGACCCGAACACTGGAATGGAAGAGAAAAGATGTGTTAAAAACATTCATTTATCCTCTCTAAAATTAACTCTTTTTTTGGTAAACTGCAGAATCCTAAATAAAGAATATACAAATCCACACAAGGCCACAGCTTGAGAAAAAATCCTCTCTAACTATAGTTTCACACTACTTATGGGTCCAGCTGATCTAAATAATACAAGAACCAAATTCTTCCATCCTTGCTCATACTGGGCAGCATTGAGTAAGGGTGGCAGAGTCTGGCCCAAAGGGAATAGATAGTTGATATCCTTTATGTCACACATGGCACTGCCCATTTCAGGCTAGACCGTACAACCTGTCCTGAACGAGGGGTGGCATGTAACTGCACCAACCTAAAAGCAGAGCAGTGGTCCCATTTTGCTCTGAGGGAAGGGGAGGTTACTTCACCCATTTCAGGCAGAAGTTTACTCCTTCCCTCGACACCCAACCAGCTGCTTTGGCCAGAGTGCAGGGAAGGCAGTGCCAGGACTCCTCCCAGTCAGGGACAGAGGCGCCAGCAGCTCTCTCTCGCGTTGATAATAGTGGAGATGGAACTCACTCCCCTTTACCTTCATGTCAGTTCACCTCTCTTCATTCCCCAAACACATCTTAAAAACCACCTGTTTCCGAATGTGTTCTTTAGTGTGACGACTGTTGTAAACCTTCCACACATCTGACAACCCACCAATATTTGCCCCCTTCTATTTTTTTTTGTTGGATCCTTTATAGGACGGTCTTTTAATCTCCATGAACGTGCGGAGTTCTCTGCAATGGTGCAGAATGCCCTGAAGGTCTCTGCATGTTGCATGTTAATGATTATTATTATTCCATTATACTTTGCCAATAATTTCCCCCCCTTTTAGCACAAAACTGTTTTATTTATTGTAGCTGTTCTCCCTCAAGTCACAATTACAGTACTGATGGCTTGTTCCAGAATGAAGTGGTGAAATCCATTAGTCTGGCAAATGTATCTTCCAAAGGAATCTGGTCCCTGTGCTTGCTGGAGTGGTGTCTTTCAGGAAACATTCCAAGAAAATGCAGTACACTGAAAAATCATTCTTTATGAAATTCAGGAATGTTCTTCAGAGAAAGCAATATACAGTGCCCAAGCATTTCTTCAGTGATAGCCTAGCCAGGAAACATCAGTCCTTGTCCCAGTCGTTTCCTATTCCAGTCTGGGAATCCTTAGAGGGTAAACCACACATAGATGAAAAAGTTTTTTTAAACATTTAGCTGCTCTTGGAGGTAGGTGCCGTTTTAATTCTGTGCTGTGACAATGCACGCTGCTTTCTAGAGCCTTTAAACTAAGGTTCTGTTAATTCTAATAGGTAACAAAAGAGAATTTGGATATTTAAATGCTTTTGGGTCAATTTAGCACTCCTGAAATATAAGGGATTGCCCTTATATTGCCAGGAGATTAAAGTCTCTTGTGTACCCAAAGGGCAGGTGCAACATGCGCATTGGCAATGCAAGCCCTCCTTTCATAGCTCCTCTGAAGACATGCCTCAAACTTGACTTAGAAGGATCGATTACTTGAGGCGCGAGAAGGAAATTCAAGCTCTACACCCACACAAACCTTGGCTTCTATGCTTACACTGCCAACAAAAGTATCAGTCAGTGAAAACTGTGTTGATAGCTTTAGCTTCTATCCCAGGGGTGGGCAAACTTTCTGGTCTGAGGGCCACATTGGGGTTGTGAAACGGTATGGAGGGCCGGGTAGGGAAGGCTGTGCCTCCCCAACAGCCTACCCCCTGCCCCCATCCGCCCCCTCCCACTTCCCGCACCCTGACTGCCCCAGTCAGAACCCCCGACCCATCCAACCTCCCCTGCTCCTTGTCCCCTGACCGCCCCCTCCCAGGATCCCCGCCCCTAACTGCCCCCTGGGATCCCACTCCCTATCCAACACCCCTGGCTCCCTGTCCCCTGACCGCCCCCTCCTGGGACCCCCTGCCCCTAACCGCCCCCCTGGGATCTCCCTCCCCCCCAGCCCCTTTCGGAACGTGGCCCTGCGAACATGCGTGGAGGACACAGGAGGAGCAGGGGCAGCTGTGCAGCCGGAGAGAAGCGGCAGTTTCCCCTTCAAAGCAGCGCTTCTCTCTGGCCGGCTGCACAGCCGCCTGGTGCTCCTCCTGAGTCCTCCGCCCGCGTTCCCCGTGCTCCCGCCACCCGCGTGCTCCCCTGCCCCCGCAGTGCAGCCCCTCCCCCCCATGGGGGGTGCACTGGTGCTGAGCTGCCCGAGTGCCCAGCCCTGGGTCCCCCTGTTGTTGGGGGGCCCGTGCCAGGGCACCCTGTGTTCACTTGTAAATCTGCCCCTGAGCTGCGCCGCCCAGCCGGAGCCTGCCGCGCTGCCGGCATGGCGAGCTGAGGCTGCGGGGGAGGAGGGATAGCGGGGAAGGGGCCGACCGGGAGCTCAGTGGCCGGGCCGGATGCGGCCTGCAGGCCGTAGTTTGCCTACCTTTGTTCTATCCACTAGTACTTGTCCTGAGACCCACCAGCTCATTTCCCATAGGCCAACAAAGAGTCAAGAGATGGTAATGACTTTCCATCACTACTAACATGGACCACAGTACCCATAGTCCATTTCAGTACCCAACCCCCTCCACTTCCATATCGCCCCTTCCTATCGTGGTTGTGTCCTGTACATTTCCCCACAGAGAACTGCATTTCTTTAAACATAACTTTCATTTCCTTTTCTTCTGGAGTTGTGAAAATAAAAAGCACCTATGTAGAAGACAATCTAGTGTTAGGAGAATTGTACTATAGCAGTGGTTCTCAAATTTTTGTACTGGTGACCCCTTTCACATCACAAGCCTCTAAGTGCGACCCCCAAAATAAATTAAACACACATTTTTATATTTTTAACACCATTATAAATGCTGGAGGCAAAGCAGGGTCAGGGGTGGAGGCTGACATCTCACAACCCCCTGAGGGTTCCCGACCCCCCAGTTTGAGAACTCCTGTACTATAGGTATTGGGGGAGGGGGGAGCTTCTCTATGTAAAGCCAATGGCAAAAGGCGTGCAAGCTTTTCTTTCAACTTCCCAAATGTTCACTTTGCTTGAAAAGAGCTACGAGGAGAAGTTAGTAGCTGATTCTAATATGCCTGTATTCAAAGGTTTCCAGGAGCCAGGCAACTGAATCCTAACTGCACATGGTGAGAATGTACATCTCAGTCCGGGAAAGCCTGAATTCAGGTACAGGATATTTAAAGCAGGTTTTGTTTTTTGTTTTTTTTGTTTTTTTTTTTTTTTTTTTATAAAGCACCATACAACATAGAAACAGACATCAAATGTGGCCTTAGAGATAAGGATAGATTTTTGACTTCACCCTCCTGGTGAGTTCATAAATCCCTTGCAGTTTGGTTTTGTGATTTGTTGCATCATCAAATCTTTCCAAGGAAGCTGAAGCCTTTGCGCCTATTCATCATCCTAGGATCATAGGTATTATTGTGACTGTCAGTACACCTAATCTCCCAGGACCAACCTCGAAGGGAAGGATAACATTGCAGCTCAAGTTTGGGGAACGGAAGTCAGGAAAACTGGTTTCTGTTCCCAGCTCCACCATGGATATTCTGTCTGACCGGGGGAAAAGATCTCTGGGTTAAATTTTGGGCCCACTGAAGTCAGTGGGAGTTTTGACATTAGTTTCAGTGGGGACAGGATTTCACTTATTAATAACCGTAACGTGCTTTGAGATCCACAGATGGAGGAGAGCAAAGCTTTAGTCTTATAATAGGACTTTTCAATTGTGCTCATTTCCTGCAGCAGTGATGGGAGCAAATCTCTAAGTACTTAAGGCCCCCGGTAAACAGGGTGAAAATGCCCACCTGCACCTAACTCACATACTTCGAATATCTGGTCCAAATCTACCCCCTCCCTGGGGTTTGCCTTCATTGTTAAACAGCAAATCAAAATAAACCTCAGCCTAAACTTTCTCCTTACCTTAGCAATTCCTACGCTCTTTCCCCTGAAGGATACCCTCTAATTCCTTTTGCCTTACAGTCAAACCTTTTCGTACACCTTGGTAAGATTAATTATTTAGAACATGCCTGAACAAGGAGGAATCAGCAAAATCACTTTGTATTTCTGTGCAGGGTCCTAGTACCTGACATCTTGTTATACACACCCTTATTCTGTAACAGCTTCTAAACCTGGTCATAACATCATGTCCAGTTTCAATCACAACATTCTCTTCCACGAGTCACAATAAACATTTTACAAAATAGCTGTGTTCGAAAGACTTGTTTTGCCTTTTCCCCACCTTTCAGCTTGTAAGACATTGGTCCCTCATTTTCACAAGTAATACACTAACATTGGCTTGAGCATGGCATGCTTTTGCGAGGTGCAGAGCAAGCTTCCTGCACACAGCTCTGTCAATGAACCTCACTCCTTATCTACAATAGCCCCTGCTCTTCCAGTCCTATTCCCCACTCGAATCACACGTCTCTCTCTGCCAATTCTCCTGTCTGAGCTACAAGAGCCCCAGATATTCTGGAGCTGGGCCTCTTGAACAGACACCGAGAGTGTTGTCCAACTGGGTGCCTTTTATTGTGCGTCATGAAAACTAGGTTGAGACCGAACAGTTTTTCATTTTGATATAGAGCACTGTTTCAACCTACCTTCCCCATGAAGTGCCAACTAATCATTCAGATTTTCACAAGAGAGGCCCATTTCTGATGGGCTTCTCCCGTGTTCTGGAATTAAATCTTGTCATGTCTGGCTTGATAATTTAATGACATTTGCATAATGACATGATGATGCAAACATTATGACATCAAACCACCACACTTCTGTCTCAAATCAGGGTGTTTAAAGGGAGCAAAAACTTTGTCTAAGAGTAGATTCTTCTTCAATATTCAGTTCCTTCATTGCCATGGAAATATTCTGCACCATACAGGAAAACATTTTTCTTTATTGTAAACTAGAATGGCTAATTTGTACTTTTATAGTATTTAATCAGCTGAGTTCACAAACAACCACGTTTTACACTCATAGATTAAAAATAAAACCTGCATAATCATCTCATTGTATAGCATCTATCTTATCAAGGAAGCTGAAAATGTTTTATATACTAGCAGAGAATACTTCACCTGCCCCTGAAATTCCAACACACAGCAGCCATTCTACACCAGCAACATTACATTATAGGGTTATTGCATACGAAAGTACAAAGTTACTCAATTCAAGGGATATCACATGAGGAATTTAAAAAGTGACCAAATTTTGGATCTGAGCAAGTCAACACAACTAACACCCTTACTCTTACTCTTTTAGGGCTTTTTCTGAAGATCTAATTTATTCTTTATTAATTTTTCAAGAGCTATTTAGTTTTTAGTTTCTCAGAAAGAACTCTGCTGAGAGGAAGGAATCCTAATCAGTGCTTTCCCACTCCTCCTCCCATTTTAAAATAGGATTTCTCTTTCATGCTGGAAACTCCCAGTAAAGTGCGTCAGGCTCCGAGGTAATGCAGTCACCCTGCTTATATCATTGTTTGACTTCTGTGGTTTGAAGGTGGATACATTCGCATGCTTTCAGAATCCAAAAAGGTACATAAGCATGCATACTCTGAATGAGGTCAAGTATCAGAGGGGTAGCCATGTTAGTCTGTATTTAACTAGGAGTCTGGTGGCACCTTAAAGACTAGCACATTTATTTGGGCATAAGCTTTCGTGGGTAAAAAACCCACTTCAGATGCGTGGAGTAAAAATTACAGCTGCAGGCATTAATATATACATTATACATGCCTGCAGCTGTAATTTTCGCTCCATAGTTAAGAAGGGAGCCCACTCAGCCTGTGCAGGCAAGAGGCGAAGCCGACAATACTCAATAACAATCTCTCTAGACAATGAAATGACATTGACTGGCTTCTAGGAACGATCCTGGCTACAATACAAGGAAAACTTGGGGTGGGGGAGCCCCCGCAAAGAGCAAAGCAGAAATGTGAAGATCTCTCCAGCAATGAAATATTGCTCTCTCGGGTTTTCACAAAATAGTCTACATACGTTTAGTGTTTGTGCTACAGTCCTTTATAACCTGAAGGCTGCCTTATCATTATTGTGTGTCGCCAATAAAAGCTAAAAGCAACACATTTCTTGAATTCCTGGGATTTTGCACTGCCTGCAAGCATTCTGCAGCAGCTCAGTCAACCCGGAAAAGGAATGCAGATGACTTTAGAAGACAAGCATTCTTTACAGAGCCCTGTGAGCACAGGGTGGACTGCCCAACTCTGATCAGTTACAAATAGGTTACTCTTCAAAACTAAAATTATTGTCTTGTGATACTCATGGATGGGCATGTTGGATCAGTGACAGCCTTGCCAAACTAGCATTTTTTGCCACTAGTCCCGCTTATCCAGGAGTCTGTCCTGAAAGCTTAGCTTAACTGATGGCAGCTTAACTGAGTTTACCACAGGGAACTTTTAACAGGATGGAGCACTTTCACATTGCAATGCAAAAGGAACGGCAACCATACACAGGAAGCTATGTAGCACTGATTCTGATACACGTGAGAATTCTTTAGTCTAGAAGTTATATGTAGGCAGAGCAGCAGGGGAAGAGGCAACTAGTGGAGGCGGCAAATTGGGGGCTTAGTAGATAGCTCTGCATGTACTATACAATACAGTTTCTGCAGCATAAGCAGCGGAGCGGGGTCTGCTTTGGCAGCACATCTTTTGGTATTGCACTTGCCCTGCACTCAGCACCTCATGTCATTTGATTAAACAAAAATGACATGATCTGATACTAAGTAGGCTGTGCCTTTTCCCCTAAAATATCCCACTTCTGCTATCATCATTTATAGAAATGGTGGACACTCTGGTGTATGCTGGGCTCCCATGGCTACTGTTATTTTTACCACTGTGTTATCTAACTCTCTTCAGAGCAGGTCACTGTGATGACAGTGCTGCACACTGTCAGATCAGGGTTCCTACCTAGCCCCAGTGGGAAATTTGGAAGGGAAAAAGGCTAGTGGAGGCAAAGTCATAGAGACAAAGCAGACAGCTGTTGTAGACACTTCATCATCAGTGACGTTTTACTGGAGAGGAGGTTGTGAAACTGATTATTGTGAATAGCTATATAAATTAATTGCAATGCAGGTGTAGACGATACTGCAATTTGGTCTGCAGCCTCAACCTAGTTCCTGGAGGAGAAGCAACCCCACAACTAAAAAGGACAGCACTGATCCATCTGGTTCCCCTAGTGGCAATCCCAGCAGAAACTGGGTGGGCAAAGAAGAACAAAATCCCTGCAGAACCAGTTTGAAGCACGTTACATGGGAGTGTGAGGAAAGAGGCTTGCCACTGCACCTACTATAGCTGTTTCAGAGAGAGGAAAGAGGCAACTGTCAAGAGTTGGCATTCCACATCTTTCACTAGCGCTAACTGTGCTTTTTAAAAGAAAATAAGATACTGTCTGTGCTTTGAACTTCTTCCTAAGGCCCGTTCTGCCACCCCAAAGCAAACTAATAAAAGAGTTATTTTACACTTTCAGCGAACACATGCAAGCCATTTTAGCTCCAAGTGATCATTCTCTCTCTCTCTCTAAAACACACATGCAAAAATAATATCTCAAGGGGAAGATAGTAAAATAGGCATTGCTATTTACAGAAAACCAATTTTAAGCAGCAGAATACGTATGTATAAAAAAAACACTTCCTCTTGACATGACTACCGTGAGCAAACAGAGAGAAATTTCCTGTATTGTCTGGTATTAGACAGAGAGCAGTGTTGCAGATGACAAAGATGTAGGCCAAATGCTACACCAGAATGGTACCCAATTAGTAGTATGTTTGGGGCTCGGTGATCTAAGTAACAAGGTGGAGCTGAATCCTCTCTCTCTACCTCTGGTAAAGAAACACAGACAGGGCTGCACCACTCAGGCCTGGTCTACCCCTAAGAAATCCACGCCCCTAAGCACCTTAGCTATGCTGACCTACCACCCAGTGTAGACACAACTAGGTAGATGGAAGAATGCTTCCGTCAATCTAGCTAGAATTAGAGAATTAACAAAATTAAGGAAGGTGAAGCTAGATTTCTTCACAAAACTAGTCGCTCAGAGAAAAAGAGCAGGCCAGTCACTCGCCAGGGAACCATCTTGCTGCCACAGGTGGGAACAAGGAACTGGGGGAGAGTCATGGCCACTCCGCCCTTCACACCTTTGCACGAGAAGGCATAGTGCACATGTGCAGCCCCAGACACTGCTATTAAAAAAAATCCAATCTCATGCGGCACATGTGCTCTGCCAGTAGAATCCACACCAACACCGACTCAAAGAACAATCGTTACACGCACTCAGTTCAAAAGGAAGTTTACAGAGCCAAAAATAAGGCTCTAGCAATAGCCACAGCTTACAGCAGGCTCGGAAGTGTCTGATTCCCTTCCCTAGGGCAGCTTGTTGACTAAAAGGGAATAAATAATAGAAACAGTTGGAATTCACAATGGTGTCTTTAAAATGTCTCCACAGCTGTGGTTGTAAACAGACAGAGCCAAGCCAGTCCATGCTACCTTTTGCAATGGGAACATGAGCCCTGCCTCACTCTGGTCCTGGCCACAATGAAAAGCTCAAGCCCTGTTGCAACGAGTGTGTGGCATCTGCCTTCAGGCACATCCCAATGGTGGCCGTGCCATCACCCAGCTGTGATCCAAGCACACCCCATGTCACAACAAGGCTGTGACAATCCTATCTCCACCAATGGGCCACACTCCGATACCCTTGCTCCCAATGAGTAGCGCCTTGCTCCACGGGTAGTTTCATTGATTTCGGTGCGAGTAAGTATATCAGAAACTGAACCGGTGTCAACAACATTCAAGCTTCCTTCCCCCAGACTCAATGCAAGCACCGCTCCTGATGCTCACCCAGAAGCAATGTGAATGCATCGTATTGCACCAGAGAGTATTTCCTTGCTCCGCCCCCCACATTACCCTAGGGTAGTGTGAGCCCAGCCCAGCATACTGTGAGCCCAGTGCCACTTCCCCTCCGTTGCACTGTGAGCACACGCGCCCATCACTGAGAACGTGGCACCTGACGCCCCACCCATGATGCAATGGAATCAAAATGGTCTTCGATGCCCTCATCACAATGCAGGTGTAATAGACTGCTCTAGTACATGTGATTAGGCCTCACTAAGGGCTAGCTCACTGAGAGCAGGAGACTTACTGACACCTCATAAATGCACTCCTTTAGCTCAGAGGCAGGGGTTTGGGCTTGACAAGGAAGGTCCTGGGTTAAATCCCTACACAGGGTAAATATTTAAAGTGCCCAACTCTCAATTTCAAATATGACTTGGGTGCTTTGAATAAAAATGGTACCCCACAATGCCATTTTTAAGCAGTCACTTTTCAGAGTATGACCACTCAAACTCAGAACGTCTGCTGTGGGCCTCTATGAGACGTAATATTCCTGAATATATATACACACACACACCGATCTTTGGTCGGGACGCAGGACAGAGATATCCGCAGGCAGCACTTTTTTTTTTTTCCTCCTCCCTCAGCCAGGACTCGCTCGGCTTTTTTTTTTTCTCAGCACCCCTCCACCCCCCACCCTCCCATGTGTCCTGATATTTTATTCCCCTCATCTGGTCACCCTACCTACCCTGAAGAAGTTACAGACCAGGAAGGGTGAGGGAGAGGGATACAACCATCATGTGCATGTATATTTATAACATTGTGTTTTTGTAACAAATACACATCATCATCTATGTCCACATACCCCTCGATCTAACATGATATCAGTTGGCTGGATTCTTGTACATGTCCCAGAAAAAGTGGGCCCAACGGAGAGATCCGAAGGAGAGGCTAGTGACCTAAGGGATCAGTTCATGTGTAAGGGGCAATGTGGACAAACAGCTGTCTATCCTGTTCCAGATGGGGCCTGCTGAGTTGGATAAATGGCTCTTGGGACCCACAATAGCAAGTA
This sequence comes from Platysternon megacephalum, assembly GCA_003942145.1. Taxonomy (NCBI): domain Eukaryota; kingdom Metazoa; phylum Chordata; order Testudines; family Platysternidae; genus Platysternon; species Platysternon megacephalum. Next base: position 8,708,145 of record QXTE01000017.1, read on the forward strand.
CCATTCTGACTATATCGAACCTTCTCTTTCAAAAGAGTAAATGTAAATTAAATGCCTGCCTCAGTAACATCATCTGGACCCTTGTTGGTGGCCACGAATGCACAACTGAGAAGCTCTGGAGACATAAAGCGGCATGTAAGGATGAAGAATCATCCTTCTTTTAGACACCTGTACTGTATGGTAGCCCTTTACAGAAATGTCTTAGGGTGCTTCATAGGTGAAAACAATGGCTATAGGATTTTTAGAAACAGGAAAATGACAGCGCTTGGCTCCAGCAGCTTATAACAACTATGTGAATTGGGAGAAATGCGGGTATTTGAACATATACTCAGATCCACCCGCTCCAAGGCCTTGGGAACACTATAAGCTACATGAGGGGATACTTCAGGTGTATCCAGCTTCAAACTTTGCTGGCTCATAAAAAGACGGAGTTGGATCTAAACACTTGGAAGTTCGGCATAAATTTTCTATTTACTTTTTTTTTTGGTTAACACTATTCAATATCTGTTAAGCTCTAAACAGTGTGCGCAGTGCTATACAAGGCAGTTGTTGCCATAAGAAGCTCACGGTCTAAAGGGACAAAGATCAGGCACACAAGGGAGTCCAGAGGGAGGTTTTGTAGGCCTCCTGGAAGGAGTTTTAGAATATGGGTCTGAATGAAGAGAGGACAGGAGAGAATTCAAGCTGTAAGGGACAACACATGCAAGCCTCATGAAGGCACAAAGCTGGCAGTGGAAGAAGGAATTGAAGGGTTATTTGAATACGTGGGGCGATTTACATAAAGCTGGTCTGAAAAATGGGAGACAGATATGGGTGACCACGGGAATTGGCTGGCATGCCTTACCGGGGGTAAGCCTTATGTTACTTCTCAAGATTATAGAAATAACATTTCAAAGGGTAGTACAAGCTACGAATTCTTTCTTCTCAATTAGAATTGCTCCACCTGTGCAGACTACCTGACATGTGAAGTCACAGGCTGACTTTCTTCATGTTGTGAGAGAGATTTTGGATAACACGCTTAAAACGCTCAAGTAAAGTATTCCACAGCAAAATGCCCATAGCAATTCTCGGATCGTCAGCCTTAAGCAAATGGCCTATAACCCTCCAAGAAAAGTTTAAACAAATTCAGGGATTAACAGAACACAAATCTGGGGCTCCTGGGATCTGACAAATATCCACTGAAGCCAATGGGAGTCCTTCTATTGACTTGAATGAGCACTGGATTAGATCCTCTCTAAATTCTTAAATGTAGCCTAAAATTTATTGGGTGGGAGCAAATCTACCTACCTTGACTAGTTGGCGTGATTTGATTGTTGCATTACCTACATTACAAAAAAGAAATCAAGCTTCCAAAAAAACACAAACTCCTCATTCATCAGAATATAGAAGATGGCCCTGAGGGCACTCCCACACTCACACATTATAATAAAACTCTGTCAATCTACACATAATTACAAACATTGGTAAGACAGGTTCCCTGCCCCAAAGTACTTATGCTCTAAACTACCCAAGATAAACAAAGACAAGACATAGGACAAAAGTGGAGGACAGTACTTGGCTCCAGCAGCTTATAACAACTATGTGAATTGGGAGGAATGCGGGTATTTGAACATATACTCAGATCATGGGTTCATGAGAAGGACAACAGATCGGCAATTTGGTGCTTAAGTCCCTTTTCAGGAAATTGTACCATCGATATTCATTTCATGATTATTTATTGTATTTCTTCTAAATAAACCTCCGTGTCATGAGAAATAACAAGTTGGAGCTTTGTCTCCTTTCCTTTTGAGCTGTCCATGATGCTGTTAAAAAAAACTAAGGTAAGAAAATTCAACTTATCACTTAATGCTGTAATGGAAAAGAAAGAAAAAAAAATCTTTGTAGTAACCCTAGACTTAAAAGCAAAATACCGGTACTAATCAAATAGAAGTTAACTTGAGATTCCAGCAGATCGGAACTCTAGGTTCCCAAAGAGAGGATACAGCGCAAAAGGCAATGTCCATCTCTGCCTTAATTCTGAAAGTCAATTTATTTTCACAGCATGGGACTGGGTTTAGGAGGGATTTAGCTGGTCTTTAGGCTTTGGGTTGACCCCTCTGTGCTTTGAATGTCACCCATATTCAATAAATAGCACAAATACATGATAATATAATGAGCCAGCACTAGGTGTACCTCAATGCCCTCTACTGGATTACCATGTGAGAGGAGATTAAAAAGACCAGTACCATTTACTTTAGAAAAGAGACATAACTACAGAAATGATCAATAAGTGCATGGAGAAACTCAATCAGGTACTATTTATTGACTCATGTAATAGAGGGAACAAAATGAATTAAAGAAGAAGAGAACAAAGTAAACAATAGAAATGCTTTACACAGTTAACCTGTAGGACACTCTGCCAAAATATACAATGAGGCAAAAAGTTTAGTAGCATTCCTAAAAAGGCTTAGATGTTTCTATGAATAAGAAGAGAGCTGCATTTATATGAGTTCAGGATAAACATCTATCTAGAAGATCAACCCACATGCTTCGAGACAGAAGCCAACCACAAACTGCAAGAGGTTAGAAAGACTCTCCCCCACCCGCCTCCTCCAGCCATGTTAATATATAATTGTCCATTACAGGGGTTTGAACCTTCCTGGTTGGGGACAGGATGTTGGAGGACAGATGCTGTGGTAAAAAAAAGAGTATGACCAGAGAAGATTTTTGCAAACACATAAAGGACATGTCACCACCATTAAGAGTCATTGACCACAGTGGTAAAGAGCTGAGGGAGAGGGAACTAAGACTGGCACTTTAAAAATAACATGGCAGAACACTTTAAGCTATAATAATGCAGCATGCAGATAACAACAAGGCTGAGTTGCAGAGTATAGAACTTTTTTTTTTTTTTTTTTTTTATTAAAGATTATGTTTTTGTGAACTTCAATGTTTAAACAACTTGCTGTGGTTTACGGTTTCCTGCTAAAATGATCACTTAAAAAAAGTTTCATGTGCAGCATTTCCTCAGGTGATGCTTGCTTCCCAGCTGTATCCGGTCTCAAGCATAACAGAACCACATGCTGCCACTAGAATGCAAATACTGGGACGTTCATTCAGCAGCAGCAGACACGAGACTCTTTCTGCAATGAGGGCAGATTCATATTTTGAAGATTTTGTTGGGATTTTCAAAAGCACTCAGTCCAGGCCTACTTCTACTTCCACTGACTTCAAAAGGAACAGAGTTAGGACAATACTGAGCCACATTTGAGTGTAAAACAGACAAATTTAAAATTATAAGCATAAAAAGAATGGAGATGATAAAACTTCATCAATTTTACCTTTTTTCCAACTCTATGGGGAAAAATGTCAAAACGGTTAACGTGAAAATAACTTTAAAAACAAAACTCCGCTTCCTGAATTTTTTCAGAATCCTCAGATCCTAGGCAGTTAGGCACAACAGCCCCGCAGTGGGACCCAAGGGGTTGCTACAGCAACAATCTTAAAAAGATCAGGTTATCCTGCTCATTGCACCACACCAAAGAAAAAACACAATGGGTGATGAAAGTCAACCGAGTGTCACTGATTTCATTGACTGATGATTAAATAAAATGCTCTGGATACAGATTAACTTGCTTTGCTTCATATTAATTATTTCACGTCCCTGGAACTGGGAACTGAAATTGCTTTGTTAGATTGAAATCTGGTTTAGTTTCACTGGATCTTTCAAAAGTGCCCCCACTGAAGCGCAGAGCTGTGCAGAACCGTACAGTTTCAGTTCACCCAAGTTTCAACCAACATTGTCAGCTGGTTCTATTTCCATTGGTTGTGCATCCCCAAGTTTCCAGTTCACCCCCAGGACAATGCAACTCTACAGGAAACTGGGGAGGGGGGGAGAGAGATATGAAATTCACTCTACTCCTTCCTGCTGCTACAGATCCCGTGCTATGTTTCCCTTACCTGGTGCTGTGATTTGGGGGAAGTCCCCATCACACTACCATCTATAAGGGGTTCTTGGAGTTCTTCAGGAAGGGTGAACAGCTGTTTGTCGGTCTTTGAAGGGCAGTCACTGAGAAGGCTGGTGCACCAGTATCTTCTGGGTGATACCTCTCTGGGGTGGAATTCTTTAGAATGCACTGTACGTTCCCTATTAATGCCGTCCTCACAACACCCCGGTGAGGTAGGCCAGAGCTATTATACCCACTTTACAGATAGGGAACTGAGGCATAGACAGACTAAATGACTGGCCCAAAGCCAGGAAGAGCAGAGAATCAAACTTAGGTCTCCAGCGTTCCAGGCTAGCACCCTAACCACTGGACTATCCTTCCTTTCTGGGCTTTGTGTAGGGCCCAGGAATGGCACAGCCAAAGTAACACAGTCACCTGTGGCCTTTGGCATATTCCTCAGTGCCCTCTTTTAACCTGCAGTACATTTGGGTGAGGGTGAGTGATTGCCACGCTGTCAAAAACCCCATTGCCATGGTACCGAGGTGAATATTTAGTCTACCACGGCAATGCAGGAAACAAGCTATATGACAGGGGTGGCCAAACTGCAGCTTGCGAGCCACATGTGGTTCTTTTACAATTAAAGTGCAGTTCACAGAGCCCAGCCCCACCCCCCCAACTACCAGACTTGGGGGGGGGGGGGCGAAGAGCTCGGGGCTTCTGTCCTGCGGTGGGGGGGTGGAGCTAGGGGCTTCTGCCCAACGGAGATGGGGGTCTCGGCACTTTTGTCCCACGGGAGGCACCTGCCGGGACTCAGGGCAGAATTCCCTGGCCCCACCACAGGGCAGGAACCCCGGCAGGTGCACGCCCCAGGTGTGAAGCCCCGAGCCCCGGCAGACACTCCTGGCGCCTGAACTTCTGAAGATTATCGTATGCACCTCGGAGGGTCAGTAAGTTTGGCCACCTCGGCTATATGACTAAAGCGGGAAAACCCTCAACTTCTGAGTCTGCCTGGCTACTGAAAATCAGGCTAATCACTTTGAACTAGGAGGCAGGTGCAGACCCGCTGCTCTCCTTCCAAGTACCTCTGCCAGTCCTCTTGGACTAATTAAGGTTTGTCTGGGGATGGGCACCAATCAATCAGTGTTCCTGTTTCACCAGTGTCCTAGGTCAGCAGGTGACAGAGCTTGGGACACGGTGCGGCAGGGTGGACTATGGGAGTGTGAATTGCAGAGCAGTGTGCTCGAATTGCCCCGTGTGGATGCTGCCAACGACCACCACCTTTGATGAATTCTGCAATTCATACCCCCATAGTCCATGCTGCGGCACAGCGTAGCCACAGCAGATACAGGAAGTGCACAGCCAGTGAGGAACTTCCCAGTACCTAAGACAGGGCTGAAGAAAAGCTAATGAGGCTTAAGTACATTCTTAGGATGTTCAGGAGAGAACTGTGCATGCAACAACAACAAAACCATGAAAAACCAACAGCAATACTGCTACTACAAGTAACATCCTAAAAAGTATCTTTCCCTGCCCCCATTTTTAAGTTCTTCTTTCTGCAACATTCCTGGTTAAAATTGCTAAGATTGTCAACTGATTATTCACTTCCCAATCAAAATGCTGGAGTGAGATAAAACAGTGACCACGGTTAATAAAGCCAACAATACTCCTCACACTTGGGAAAGGAAAGTAGCAGCAGCCCCTCTCTTTAAAATGGTTGTTTGGGTTCTTCTCTGCCATCCCCACCCATTCATCTCTACTCCCTGTAAAGAAACATAGTATTAAAGAGCCAGAATCCAAACATGCACCACTCTACAGCCCATGTGCCCAATTTCAAATAAATAGAAGTACTGTAAATGTTGAAATGAGAGAGAGTAAAAGGATTATCAGCTGGCTCTAATTATACCAACTGATCTCATCCTCTTGCCATAAGCCTCTTTCACATGTCCAGAATCTATTTGTGTAACACAAAGACAAGCTTCTTTTAATGTACACTGTATGTAACGAGGAGGGGTGTGCATAATCACTGGCGCGGTATTAGCTTACTTAATGTTTTACATCATCATTTACTACGGATGGACTCACTTGCATCAAGCTATTATCTAGTCCCTCACCTGCCTATTTTTATTTCTAAATATCCACCATCACTGATGGTAAATGCTTTTAAAAATAAATATTTTTACTAACATTATCTTATTGAATACTAACACAAATGTCAAACACCAAGAGTTGGCCTATGTAGAAGCTATGAAACATCTATTTGCAGAATGCACCAAACAACAACTTAGGAGCTATGATGCCATTAAAGACAAAATAGAAATAATTTCAGACAGAGTTTTTTGGTTTAGGTTAGGGATTCAACTATGAAGTTAATATCTAGCAGTTAGCTAAACGAATGGAAGGGTCCCCCAGCAAGTGCAGAAAACGAGACTATGTGCTTATGAAAGCATGTTTGTGCATGCGTTCAAATTAAATCTTCCAACAGGTTCTGAGGCAGCTGTTGTTTCTTCCCCATATGTGCAAGGCAGCTATCCACAGGCTGAAATTCCATTTTTGGAAGGCTTCAGCAGCCAGTCTAGTCAGCTGAAGAGTTTGGGTAAAGATTTAAACTTTAATTTTTTTAAACAAAATTTGCTTTTTGGCATCAAATTCCTGAAAACTGTGCAAGGATAGTTGTCCTAAAATTGCAAGAGTGACTAGTAATTTTGGGTGTCCAACTTGAGACTTCTTAAAGGGCCCCACTTTCTAAGGGGTAAGAAACAGAACTTTCTGAATAATCAGGCTGTTTACAAGGTGTCTCAAGTGTGGTATCCAAAAAATTGAGGCAACCATAATCACTAAACATTTTTGAAAGTTTAGATGAATCCTCAGTTTATTTTATAGTCTCGATCATTTGCTGCTCTTTTTTGATGGAAAAAAGACCTTGTGGAGTATTTTGCCAAATGCAATCCACAGACATTTTGTGCAGATAAAAGAAGAGGGACAAAGATCACTTTCAGCTGGAAAGCTGTCAGTAACAGAGGAGTGCATGCAAAATCTTGCAAGCAGTGCGATTTCTTGACCTACGGATTCCATGATCCCAGGCCACACCAGGTGGCTCAGTCTGACTCCAGCTCAGTCTTGCTACTGTGCAGACTCGGACTCGTGTGGTATTGTAAGCATGTACATTCAGCAGTATTAGCATTTGGGTTTCACTGTTACGGTTGATGGCTTACAACAGTGAATGAAAAAAACAAAGCTCCAAAATAATCAACAGGTCCCACTTAGGGTTGCCAGGCATCCAGTTTTCGACTGAAACGCCCGGTCGAAAAGGGACCCTGGCAGCTCCGGCTGCTAAAGGTCTGGTTGGCCGCAGCAGGGCAGGCAGACTCCAGGCCCGGGTCAGCACGGCTCCCAGGAAGCAACCTACGCAGAGGAGTAGCCGTGGGCTCTGCACACCTCCCCCACCCACAGGTGCCCACCCCGAGTGCCGGCTCCCCAGCTCCCATTGTCCAGGAACCACTGCCAATGGGATCTGCGGGGTTGGCGCCTGTGGGCAGGGGCAGCACACTGAGCCCCCTGGCTGACCCTCTGCCTAGGAGCCAGGGGCACATGCCACCGCATCCCAGGAGCCGTGCGGACTTCCTCCATCCCTGAGAAATGCTGGGGCTGCCTGAGGTCAGCACCACATGGAGCCTTCACCCCGAAGCCCCTGTCCCAGCCCAGATCACCCTCCCACACTCTGAATCCCTTGGCCCCAGCCCAGAGCCCCCTCCTGCACCCCAAACCCCTCATCCCCAGCCCCACCCCCCTCAGAGCCCTCACCTCCTCCTGCACCCTAATCCCCTGCCCCAGCCTGGTGAAAATGAGCAAGTGAACGAGGGTGGGGGAGAGCGAGCGACGGAGAGAGGGGGATGGAGTGAGCAGAGCCTTGGAGAAGGGGTGGGGCCTCAGAGAAGGGGCGGGGCAGGGCAAGGGTGTTCAGTTTTCTGTAATTAGAAAGTTGGCAACCCTAGCCCCCATCCCTACTTCCTCCCTCCCTCATTCACTTCAAGCTGAGAATGAATAATAAATTTGGAGTGGAACCACAAAAAAGTTGCTTTGCACCTCACACTCGCATGAAGTACCACATATGCCTCAGAAACAGCATCATAATTTTACAAGGATAATCATTTGTATGTGTTTACTGGTACGCACACATGCAAATCAGGTAATTAGCCAAGCAACACATGCATGCAAATATGTATTCCAACAAATCAATACACCAACTTTGCATTTGCAGCTAAGGCAGACATGTCTTAAAAATTGGTATTGACCCCAGATTCTCTCTAGGAGCTAAGAGAAGCCTCCCTCTCCCTTCCCCTCCATCCCCCACTTTTTTCTAGTTCCAGGTCAGGGCCGGCTTTAGGCCGATTCCTCCGAATTGGGCCCCGTGCCTAAGAAGGCCCCACGCCCTAAAGAAGAGCGCCTAACTTAGGCGCCTTTTTAATTTTTACTCACCCGGCGGCGGTCCGGGTCTTCGGCGGCACTTCGGCAGCGGGTCCTTCACTCGCTCCGGGTCTTCGGCAGCATTTCGGAAGACCCGCGGAAGACCCGGAGCGAGTGAAGGACCCGCCGCCGAAGTGCCGCCGAAGACCCGGACCGCTGTCGGGTATTCGAATCGGGCCCCGCACTTCCTAAAGCCGGCCCTGTTCCAGGTAACTCCACTAGCTCTGAGTCCCTAACTTCTGTGAGGATCTCCCTTCTCTCTGCAGAATCTGGAGGCAGCCAAAACATTTCCAGAAGGCCATGCCCATTCCCAGTCATTCTCCTTGCAGAAACTGAAAAACCTCCCACTCTCCAAAATTTAAATTCACGTACTTTTTTTTTTCTTTTTCTTTTCTTTTTTTTCAGTATTTGTGAACAGAGTGAGCATTCAGGTAAGATTTGGCCTTTGCCACAGGAGTAAACCTTACTCAGGAACCTTCTAAGGTTCCCTCTTTGGAATACTCCTGTTACGTCCACTCCCACACTACTTCACAACTCAAAACCATCCCCTACCTCAAAATAGAGAAATGCTCCATCTGTAATGCTCCTCTATTGCAAAACTGTTCTCAGTGCACAGCCCCCTGGAAAGCCAAGGAAATAGGCTCACACAGATAAGTGGTAGAGATTCTTCAGCAAAAAGCTTTTGATACAGGTACCTAGAAGGTTGGAACTTGGCCAGGAATGTAGCAATTGTGATCTTTCCCCAGGGTAAGTGTCAAACCCTCCATATCTCTAAGACCAACTCCCCTTAAAGCAAGTTCTGCCAAATTTCTTGCAGCCCCTAACAGGCATCTTCTGGGATTTGTGTGCAAACAAGTGAGTAGATTTAAAGACACGCCATGTTATCTGTAAGGCATCTTCTTTTCAGAGGCAGAACAGGAAGTAAAGCTAGTTTGCACCAACCTTAAATCCTCTATAAGGAGCTCCACTCACAAATGCAAGTTGAAAAACCAGAGCTTCCTCGCCAAAAGATCAAGAAACAAAGAATCAAAGAAATCTGAAAAAGTACAAGACATTCCACTCATCATCCATACAAATAAAAACACTCTCTACATCACAGCATAAAAATTAGGATCAGGATATCCAGGAAGGAATTTGCCCCATTATTCTCTGATTTACTTGATACTACGGGCAGAAGGAGAACAATGTAGGACATCCAGCTAAATAAAAAGGGAAATATGGGGAAGGTAAATTACCTGCCTTCTAACTGGAAACCTGATATAGTCCTGACCCTTTGGGATTCAGGGCGAGGGGGGAAGACTGGTTACATTAGAACTGGAGTTTCCTGATAAAGTGACACATTTCTTACTGAAAGACCACATAGATAGGGAAAATGGAAAGCACATTCTGAAGAGACTATGCGGCCTACATCTCATTTAACCAAACAGCCACAGAAAACACTTTTTTGCAGGGACATCCCTATCGTGGCATGGTCTTAAAAGCATGTCACCCATCTATACTCATTTCTGGACAACATATTGAAATCTCTCCAGGTGTCCAGGGAGCAACAGCTCAAGCTCTAATGCTGCTCCAAGAAAATAGTTATGTCACAAATCTGAAGTATATGAAACCCAAAACAGAATATCCCTCCTGGGAGTGGAAATAGACACAAAGCAGGGCAGTAGAAGGATCAGAACACATAGATCCTATAAAGCTTAGATCCTACCCCATCCCCACCCCAGAGAAGTTAGCTTTGCCTCCAATTTATGGGATCAATGCTATTCTGCATCAGGATTACACTTTGACAAGGTGAGCTTGGCAAACATTTATTCTCAGAGCCTGGAATCATTCTCCTCAATAGTGATCTTAGCAACAAACTGATCCCTTAGGAATGAAATACCATAAGGTACCCACAGGTTCCCCTCCTTCCACACCCCAATCACTTTGCAATCTGGGATCCCAACAGACAAGCGTAAAAAGTTGAGGAGCCCTTGTCGTGTAGCAGCATGCAACCCAGGGAACTTGTGCACCTATAGTACAATGTGAAATTAATCTGGGGAGCGGGGTTGGTGTCAGTCTTACAGTTATACGGTTATTTTAAATGTTTCATGCAAATTCATAAAGGTAAACATCTTTAACAAAATTACCAAGTTATGAATGAAGCAACTTGGATTGATTTAAATCACCAATTTTAATCATGATTTAAATGAGCAAGCAAGAGACCTAGATTTAAATTCTCAGCTTTAATTGTTTTGCATTTTGACTTTTTAGTTATTTTCCCAAAACCAGGGTGACTTTCATTGGTTAATAACCATTAAAACATGTTGATTTGCAACTAAATATAGCTTTTACATGAAATTTGGTACTTCTTTTTGCTAATGGGGAGGGTACACCATATCAATAGACATTTATTTAAGCAATTACATACCTTAATTTACATATATTCAGATTCTTAATTTTTACATTTTTATTATGTTAGAAAATGGCGAATGATGCATTTCTTATTTACTAAATGACTATTCATTTTTTACTTGTGATTTATTTCAAGCACTATTTGGATGGAAATTCAAATCAATTAAAATACACAAACAGCATTTTAATTGTTTTTATTATATAAAACTATCTTAAATGTATTGGATACATAAAAAAGTTTATCAAAATGTTTTGGATTGAAAACTGATTTATTTAACAAAATATTAGTAGATAATGAACTGGATTGTTTCTGGTCTCCATGTTCTTCAAAATTTTAGAACTAGCAGATCTCATCCTCTCCCAACCTCATTTTTATTCACAGATTGGAAGAGGAAAACTAGCCTTCCTGATTTTTCAATTGCTTTGACTTTGAATGAATAGTAATGGAACTGAACCAGCTTATTCAACTGAAATGAAGAAAAACATTCCCTCTGCACTTGCAGAAGAGGTTATCGCAGTCAGAAGCTAGTTTAGCACTTGAACAAACTCTGGTTCCAGAAGCTGAACCAGTTAATTCCACCAGTTGGGTGCTCTGACCTGTAAAATTTGGCAGCAAACATGTACTGTTTCGTATGAATTTTTGTATTTAAATTATTTTAATAGATTCTAAGTTTGCACCTTAACATAGGTTGTCAATTTCAAACAGGTTTATTTTTAAAAAACTAATTTTAATTTAAAAAGCCAATTTAAATTAAAAAAATATTTTTTGAATTTTTTTAATTAAAACTTTATCCACCCTGCAAGGTTATTTAAAAAGCTTTTCATTGTATGTACAGTTTTGCCCTGGTTCATGAGCCAAAAAGGAAGAGGCATGATCTAAAGATATGGTTACTGGGTAACAAGTTTAGCTATCTAAAGATTCTGCATAGGAGACACACCTAAAAGTCAGGTTTTCCAGAAAGGCAATTATTAGGTGAGCAGTTTTCCATTGCCTATCCACTGGTTCTCTAGTGATCAGTCTGCTTCCATCTTCCCATATAAGGAAGCCACATTATTCCCTTGCTGAGTCACTCTCTCAGGAAGAGAGTCACAGATGCTTCAGAACAATGAACAGTGCACAAAATCCAGGCTTGTTATGCCCCCGAAAAAATAATCTTCTAAAGTACCTCAAGGAGTTCACTATATTAGCATCTGAAACAGATCCAATATTTCTTCCTCATGAATACAAAACTACTGGGTATTCACAGGTGATCTAGTCTTATCCTTTCCATATTGTTTCTCTGACTGGTTTATGTGATAAAGACATGCACATATGAAGGAGAATGGCTAAGCATACGTTAGGTTGGTTGGGGTTCAGGATGAACCATGAAGCAAGGTATTTAGCCATACATATCTTCATTTTTTTTCCTGTTCAATTAGGTGTCATTTCTAGTACAGCCAAATAAGGATTCATTTCCTACTCAACATGCTATCAAGGGTTAAAAGATGTATAGTTCCCCAGTTCCTCAACTGTGCAAAAGAAAAGTTAAATCAAAATAATTACAATAGTAAATGCTCGTCTTTGCAGACTAACAGCAGCTTATGATTAATCCATTCAGCTGCTGCTAACGTTCAGTTGTGCCAAATGATTTGGGCCAAAAATTGTTACATATGCTGTGTCCAAAGCGCTAGTTTTCTTGGGTAGGTCCTTGGAAAATCTGAGACACTGCACACAGTAAACAGGCTAGACAGAGTAGGAGTAGAAAATGATAAGTTTGAGGGCGAGGGCTCTTTCTCTTCTGGCAGAGCTTAAGAAGTGCTTGAGAGATCCCCTTTCCAAGCAAGGCTCTCTCAGCCTCTGCACAGGGCTAGCAGGTTTTGCAAATTCAAGCTCGGTCTGAGAAAATGGGTGTATTCCATCTGTCAGCAATCCCAGCAGACCATTGGAGGTAGTGCACTAACACTGTTACAAGATGTTAACAGCTGGCTGAAGGAACTCAGTCACCTCCCATAACTGTACAGGGCTCCCCTAAGGGAGAAAGGAGGGAAAAGGTCCAGACCAAAATAATCAGTGCAACTGAAAGCACAGTATTCTGGAAGATATTGGTTCCTCATGCTTGCCAGGACTGCAAAATCTTATGATTTCTCTACTCTTTCTTTAGGCAAAACAATTACTACAGCTTTTATGACTGTCTCGAGTTTGGGTACTATAACCGGGTGGCAGGACGTATGACCCTGACATATGGATGCAGGCCTCTGTTGACCAGAACTGTTAGCAAGAGTTAGCCTGAATAAAGCTACTGAACCAATTCTGCTGATGTACAGCAGCAACTATGACCGGTTACCTCCATCAAGATATAAGACAGGTAGGTGTGACATCCTGATTGGAAGGTACTATGGCTGTGTAGCCGTCATAGGAGAATGTCAGGGTTAATTCACCTCTGCCCTGTCCCTTTATGGGTTTGAAGCACTGTTGACGGGGTACAAGGAAACATAGCGGGGAAACAAGGAGGTGATTGTCATGTTCTGGTGAAACTAAGCTGGTGTGAGGCTTATGCAGGCTGTCTTTGCTTGCTTTTTTATATTATGTTTAATAAAACCTCAATCTTAAACCCATCCCTGGCCTGGGAGTGCAACATTTGGCAAGCACAAGCAGGAGAGGCTGAACTGCAATGATCTAACCTCTCTGAGAGATGGATCTACCTAGAAGCTGCTGCAGGCTGTTCCAGGAAAAGCTGCCAGAAGATAATGGAAGCAGAAAAGTGACTGTCCACAAAGTTTTCTCGGGAAGCAGAGGGGAAAACTGTTTGCAAGCACTACCATTGGGAGAGAGTTAGAGAACACTGTTATGGAGGTAGGAGGACTCTTATACCAGCTAAAAGATGAGCATTTAAGAGAAGCCTGTGGCTGGATATTCCTGGGAAAGATAGCAATAAAACTGCATCAAAAAGCCATTTGGCTTTAGTCAAACTTATAACAAGCCACTTATAGTGAAGAGTTGGGAGAGCAGGGATTGTCTACATTACTGGGGTTCAGAGAAGATTTTACAATTCATTGCTACAGCAAAGAGAGCAATCTGAAGCTCCTAAACTAGAGACAATTCAGAAATAGCATGCTGAAAAATGACAGTTGCTTGAAATACAGTTTTGGGAAAGCAAGAAGGAAATTAAATCCAAACCTTGCAAAAATGTGGTCATTCCCACTCCAGAAAACAGAACAAGTTTAAAAAAAAAATTAAAATAGCAGGACAGATTGGCAACCCCCATCTAAAAGGATAGATTAAGTTTTAGTATTCTGGCATTCTGCATTCAATTCTGGAAGACAAAGTGGGATTCAAAAGCGGTACACTGAAGAGAAGATAGATCATAGAGGCTCTAATCAGAGCAGAATGCACAGAACTGAGCCTCAGGAGGGGAAAACTGATCTGGACTTGCCAAAACGAAAACTCTAAGGTCCTATTATGAGGGAAAAATACAACTGAACTTTACCAGCAGCTCTCAAGAGCAGCACAAGAGCTAAGAGAGTGACTGCAGGATTTCCTAGACAGAACTCTTAAAGTTGACTCTAATCTAAGGTACGATCCTCTCCTCACACATGCATGTTCCTCCACTCAGTCCTGACAGGATCTCAAAATAACATGCGAATAGCAATATCACCCTATTTTTAAAAGATAACCAGGATGCAGATGAGACCTTATTAGGGAAACCAACAGTGCTGAAAGTGAGGAGGTAAAAGAAAAACTGAGGAACCCATACTAAGGCAGTAACATGTACTTTAGTGAAATCACTGCCTACACAACAGGGGCTGGAGGGGGAAGCAGCACCTCCACCTATAGGAAAAGAAATCTCTAAAGGTAACCTACTGATGAAGCTAGGGAACTAAAGGCCTGTATTGATTAAATTAAATAAATGAAAGCCAAAATTAATATATTAAGACAAGCTGTCTAGACACAAGATAAAAGCAGTGATACTGGACGAGGACACCTGCAGACAGGTAATGCCAGAAAAGAGAATGTGTGTAAGAGCTGCAGGCAATCTGGCAGAGGCAGTACTTATAACCACTGTTTCAGATGTGAGAGCGGAGAACACTACCAGTTGGGATGCCGTGCAGGGAGGATTACTTGAGGGACTGGCAGAGGGTCACCCCTACAAAACCAGGAGTGCTTGGTGGAACTTCAGAGTCCCAAAGTCAGCTTCAGCATCAGGCAGGAAAATCACAAGACAGCAGAGACAAACCTGACAGCCCTGTGTCTGATTTACCAGGAGTGACCCATGTCTGCTATCTAATGCCCGAATAGCAAACCAGAGTGACTAACAATTGGAAAGAGATGTTTGGTGTGGTGTTTCCTCAATAAAGCGAAAACTATGAGACACTGAGACAAGTGTGCATGGTCTTCTTGAGCCAGTGGGTGGAAGATAATCGCCCAAGGACACGCCATAGGAAGCTTGAAGAGTTACTGGAAATAGAAGATGGGCTTGATCTTAAACTGCCAATGGAACTCAAATCCCTTATGAAGGATGGATTGAAGTCCAGTTCCAATTAAGCAAAGATGACAACATCTTAACTGTTCCTGTGCTGGAGAACTCGATCACTGGCCACAGTGTTATTGCCGATCTCCTCGAACACCACTGCTGCAATTTACCTGATGAGGCACCAGCACTTAGCTTTATTAACAATACGAAACATCTATTTCCTCATTTGGGCCTGGCCAAAGTAGCAACTCTTGTGAACTTCATCAGAAATAAACAATTATGACAAATTGTGAATGCTTAAAGTAGGGGGAAAGGGGTATGTTATCGCCAAAGGAACAGCCACTAATGCAGCATATTGGCTTCTTACAGGCCTGGATACTGAAAGTTTAATAGCAATATTTGAGTCAGATGCTGCTGCTCAATGGCCTGAGAATTTGGACATGAGACACACTAGCCAAAATACCTAAAGGATCACCTTGCCGGATAAATATCCCTGTGAGTAACCCTTCAAAACATGACGTAACGCTGAAAGGATGAACTGTGCTGGGAAGTTTACTGTAAATTAAATCTGAAATTTAAGTGGATGGATACTCAACAGATAAAACCTTTCCAGGTGGTATCAGTGTTTAAAAAGAGATGGTCATACCAGGAAAGAGAACAGCCTTTAAGCAGAAGAGATGACAGATCTGTTTAAACCAATAGTGAACCTGAGCCATTTGTCAGAGATGCGAAGGAAAATGCCCCAGCAGATATTGAAAGAGGAGCCCAAAGCTTTTTCCAAAGATGACAGAGACATGGAATAGATCTCTAGTCCGCAGATGACATTACCAGCAACCCACACAGAAAACTTACATCTCAGTGCCGCATCCACTATATAAAGAGGTAAAGGAATATCTGCAAGAGCTCCCAAACAGGGGCTGTGTTACAAAATCAAAATCATCCTATCCATCATCAGTGGTACTTGTCCGGAAAAGGGATGGTAGTCTAAGATTCTGCACTGACTATTGGGAATTGAATGGAAAAACCATAGCAGACAGTACTCATCCCTCAAATCCATGATGTTCTGAATGGATTAAGAGGTAAATCCGGTTCTTCATTTTGGATCAAGGGAAGGCCCACCATCAAAGTTTCATGGCTGAACAAAGCTGTCACATCATGCCCTTCATTACCCCACGGGGCCTGTATGAACAGGTTAGAATCCCCTTCGGTTTAACAAATGCACCTGCTGCCTTCTAGGGCGTATGGAAGAGTGCTTTGTGGACCTTAGGGATGAGGTATGTATTACATGCTTACAGCAGTACCTTTGAAGAACACATGGAGAATGTAAGGGGAGTACTGCAACAATTCTAGAAACATGGAATTAAACTGAAAGCTTCTTAATGTGACCTCTTTAAGAGAGAGGTATGTTACGTGGGAGTGGGGGGTGTCTACTGAAGTTTATAAGATGGATCCAGTTGACACCATGGCTGTTTGTGCTGTTGCAGAGAAACCACCAAGCACAATAGGGGAATTTCACAAGCTGCTAGGCTTTCTCTCCTACTATCAAAGGTACAGTAAAGACTTCTCTCTAATAGAAAAGCCATCGTATGGCTCATCCAGTCTTTGCTTCATAAATTCTTAGGCCAGAATGGACCACTGTGACAATCTAATCTGACCTCCTGTATAACACAGGCCATAGGACTTCCCTAAAATAATTCCTAGAGCAGATCTTTTAGAAAAACATCCAATCTTGATTTAAAATTTGTTAGTGACGGAGAATTCACCAAGCCCCTACGTAAATTGTTGCAATGGTTCCTTACTCTCATTGTTGAAAGTTTACACCTTATTTCCAATCTGAATTTATCTAACGTCAACTTCCACCCATTGGATCGTCTTATAACTTCTCTGCTAGACTGAAAAGCCCATCATTAAATATTTGTTCCAAGGTAGATACTTGTAGACTGTAAAAAAGTCACCCCTTAACCTCCTCTTTGTTAAGGTAAATAGATTGAGCTCCTTGAGTCTACCAATATAAGGCATGTTTTCTAGTCCTTTAATTATTTTTGTGGCTCTTCTCTGAACCCTCTCCAATTGATCAACATCCTTCTTGAACCTTGGGCACAAATGGACACAGGATTCCAGCAGCAGTTGCACCAATGCCAAATACGAGGTAAAATAACCTCTCTACTTCTACTTCAAATTCCCGCATTTATGCATCCCCGTACTGCATTAGCTCTTTTGGCCACAGTGTCACACGGGGAACTCACGTCCAGCTGATTATCTCAAATGACCCCTGTAATGTGGGGTCTTGGAAATAAAATAGCAAGGGAAATGGCAAATCTACAGGGACAGAGCTAAATTCCCCACCTCCAAGAGAGAGAGACAGGGAGAGAAATGCATTTCACACTGTGTCAAATGGGGAACTCGGTGAGCTTAACAGTGAGACAGATAATTAATACACCATACTCCACGTATAATGCTGGTATTGCATTCTGTTCCAATAGCTTTATGAAATCTCTGTACCTGTTTTGTTGTTCTTCAATGTGATAGTTATGTTGTTTGACTTCTACTTCAAGTCAATTGTAAAAAATTAATTGTAGCAAAATAATAATCTGTTAAACCAATTTAAGAAATGTGCTTTGATATCAGCATCTTCCTATGGTATCAGCAGAAAAATCTGGGAGATAACATCACAAGAACATCTCAACTACTGTACTTCTATTCATCACTGATCAATAAAAAGCATTTAACCTTACTGTAACTGCATGCAGCAGCGTGCAGCTTCTTTCAAGACCTCCAAGTCAAGCACAGAGAATCGCAGCAGAAAGCGATATACGGGTCCTGGAAAAGAGAAAATTGGAATCATTTGACACACCACTGGCATAGAGGGACCTTTAGAATTACGTATACAAAAGCGAGAGACAGAAAACAGTTGAAGTGGGACAAGCAGTTAATTTGAATACAAGCCAGTGATTGGTCCAGGAGGGAGGATGGAAGTCTCCATTAACCTGTGGAGCTTCACATTTCAAAAAGTAGTAACATTCTGAAGGTGGGAGTGAACAAACAGCTCTCTTACCCTTTGCTCCTCCAAGTGACATGCAGATGAGGACGGCAAAGCCTCCCTTTCCATAGATGGTTCAATTATATTGAAGTGAAAAATACATCTTGTTCTAAATGGAACTCCTACAAAGATTAAATAAACTCATTTCAGGAGGAAATCCATCTGGAGCAGGAGCACGAGCACATGCTGCTGGCAAGATCCACTCTCCAGGGAACTTAGTAAAGGAGGACCAGTGCAGAAGGGGCAGAGGAGAGCCAGCCTAGCTGGAAGAAGCCCTGAGAAGCCTCCACTATCAAGGTTCTGTGGAACCTCAGCTAGAATGTAAAGCATACTCCTGCATACCCTTCCACAGGCAAATCCCCTGCTCCAGGGTATAACTTGCTTCCCATACTGCACCCAAAGGGATCAATCTGTCCAAATAAGTGCACATGGAAGGACAGTTTAACAAAATAGGGAAGTTGGGTTCTTAACATACAATTCAGAATGGTGAGAGAAGAGAAAGTACAGTTAGTGGTTCAGTTTATTAATGCTCTGTGGGAGATTTTATTAGTTAAAACAAAGTCAGCACCTCAGACCGTCACTTGGTCACCACAGCAGGAAAGGTTCCTGTGTCCACACAAGTCAGCTGAAACTAGAAAGATCAACAGGTCATCTCCTGCTATCCAAGAAAGGGGAGCATCGATCTTTGTTCTCTCCTGGCCAGGAAGGCATTTGTAAGCAGAGATAGGTAGCTGCTCTCCCTCACACTAAAACAATATTCTTTAGGGGACTCAGGATTAAAAGTGCATTTATGATCAGTAAAATGACAGTGGTAGAATTAGTGACTGGGAAACTCTTTACCCTGTGTGAATTAGCAAGTGAACACAGAATGCAAAAAGCAAAGAGACACATCACAAAATATACCTTGTTCATCTATTCTCACAAATATAATATGGCTTTAATTATAATGTTGCACAGTAGAACATTTCATTAAATGAATGAAGACCTATTAATAGCAAAAGCTGCAATGCAGTCTCTTATTGAGTCTTTGCTGAGAGGTCAGAAGACTTTTTGTGCAGTTTAGCGAGATTCTATCGTATAGAAAATGGTATTTTACTACCCATGGGAAATAACTGATACTCGGGGAACAATGGTAGAGAATAGAGCTGGTTTTTAAAAAGTGTCTTCTTTTTTCAAAATGTAATTGAAATTCCAAAATTCAAAAGTTTTCAACCAGCTCTTGTAGAGAGTGTATGCCTCTTTCCATGTTTCTTTGTTGGCAAACCCAGACGGTTCACAAAGAGCTTAAAAAAAACTGAAATCCACCCTTGAAATAATTTCCCTCCTGGTTGACAATACAATAGACATTAAAGTGGAAATGAATCCTCTAACAGCGTTACTTCTAGTACTGTGCATTTCTATCTGGTGCTCCCTTGCAGAACCTGCTAGATAAAGAAACACACATCTTAATACTCATTTCGTTCAAAAAGGATGGTGTCTGGAAGATAGTGGTTTTGTTGTTTGATCTGATACAGCCTATCACTCAGGGTTAAGTTTTCCAATATGACATGCAGAGGGTTTAGCCACACTGAAATTCTCTCACACAATGCTAAAAATTCACCCAAATTGTAATGCCACAGCACTGGACATAAAAAGCCATTCCTTTGTCAAAATAAAGAAAATCTTCAATCCATTCAGTGGATTTTCAGCTGTTATCTTCTCAAAGCCCAAAAATAATAAAGCAACTCTGGAACGCCCACATAGTTCTGACAATGCCCCTTGATTTTGACCTGCAACACCCTCTACTATACCAGTCCTGTGATTCTCTTAAGACAGGGTTTCTCAAACAGGGGTCGCCGCTTGTGCAGGGAAAGCCCCTGGCGGGCCGGGCCGGTTTGTTTATCTGCCTCGTCCGCAGGTCCGGCCGATCGCAACTCCCACTGGCCACGGTTCGCTACTCCGGGCCAATGGGAGCTGCTGGAAGCGGCGCGGGCCGAGGGACTTACTGGCTGCCGCTTCCAGCAGCGAACTGCGGCCAGTGGGAGCCACGATCGGCCGGACCTGCGGACGGGGCAGGTAAACAAACTGGTCCGGTCCGCCAGGGGCTTTCCCTACGCAAGCGGCGACCCCTGTTTGAGGAAACCCTGTCTTAAGAAGAGAAACTGTCAATCATGTTAAATTATTTAGCAGTTGTGTGACGTGGAAAGAACATCTATAAGACACTGCAGTAAGAATTTGAAACTAACTTTCACTTGTGGTCAGAGAAAGGACAAACTCAGGTATCCAGACGCTACAAAAACAAGAAGCTAAGATATAAAACCATTGGGTCAAGTTCATTCCTTGTGTGATTCCCAAATGAAGTCAATTCAGTGACACAACGGGTGAACTTTGCCCATATGTTCAAAAAGCATGAATTATACGCAGAAGGATTTCACAGTGAAAGACACAGAAGCCAAGCAAAGAAGGATAAATTATGTAGCAATAAGACAGTTGCAATGCTGAACTGAAAAAATCGTATTCACCTTCAGAATCACCAGTTTAATGCATGTGAACACAATTAGGTATTAACTGACCACTGGTTACTATCTAAAGTATTTCTTTGAGTCTGTTCACCTTGATATCTCAGCACTATGGTATTTTACAGCACCTACAGTGATGTATAACACAGAAGAATGAGGAAGTCTGAGATAGTCAAAGCGTCTATGAAACTAACTGTGATTACTATCTTGGCAAATAGCCTAAGCCAACATAAAGAGGATTTATCCTTAAGATTTTGGATTGGCACACTATTTAGAGATGTCTCCAAGAGTGGGCTCATACAGCCCTCTGTGAATTATTATTAGGGTTGCATAGGAACCCCAATCAGGATCCTATTATGCTAGACCCTGGATAAGTATCAGAGAAGACAGTCATGGCCCCAGAGAGCTTGCAACAGGGATCAGCAACCTTTGGCACGCGGCCAGTCAGGGAAAGCCCCTGGCGGGCCGGGCCTGTTTGTTTACTTGCAGCGTCCACAGGTTCAGCGGATCGCAGCTCCCACTGGCCGCAGTTTGCCGCTCCAGGCCAATGGGGGCTGTGGGAAGCAGCGCGGGCCGAGGGACGCGCTAGCCACCACTTCCCGCAGCCCTCATTAGCCTGGAGTGGCGAACCGCAGCCAGTGGGAGCTGCGATCGGCCGAACCTGCGGACGCTGCAGGTAAACAAACCAGCCCGGCCCGCCAGGGGCTTTCCCTGACGGGCCGCGTGCCAAAGGTTGCCAATCCCTGGCTTACAATCTATGTGAGAGACAGAACACACAGCTGAACCAAACAGACAAGCAAGGTGATGGTGGTGTTGGTAAAAATGAAATAAACAGAGTTAAACAGAAGTCACAGTTTGCCACCAGCTAATCACCTAAACAATCTACTTCTGATCTGAGAAATATCTTTGTCCCATCTGGCTAAATATGATCATTGGATGGCAGATCATTCTGTCAGTCAAGTCTAAATGCAACCTTTCACGTTGAGAAGATTGGAGAACACTCTGCCCATATCACTGGTGAATTACTAAAGAGATTGAGGTTTGGGGGGCAGTCATGGGAGTTTGCACAATTTTAAAGATACAATTCCAGTGCCAAGATTAGGTTTGCCCTTTGGCAGCGTTGGGAGTTACAAACGTAACTGCCACCATGTGCTGAAATGTGGGAGTGTGTCCCCCAAAGCCTGACTTCTTAGAATGAGACAACATCATACATTGCCTTTACAAGTGAAGGACTACACTTTCAAAGGACCAGCCTCTGCACTGCTAGATGCAAAATGAACAACAACGTAGTTTAGTACTGTCTTAAGAAAAGTGACTTATACTCTGTTTTTTAAAAAAAAAATGCTTACAAACAATTTCAGGGCAAAGAGAGAAAGAACCAACCACTGACAAGGAAGCACCTATTCTGATTTACAGGTGTCCTGCTGATTTCCCCTAAAGAGTCAAGTAAGCTGAACCATAGGCTTGCCTATCTTTCAGTTAAAACAAAACAAAAAAACCCGAATGAAACAAACATTAAAGCCAGAAGCCACATTTTTAAAGTTATTTCCTTTTTTAAAATAAGGATTTTTTTCCCTTTGAAAAATGTTATGTATTTTCCGCTTTGCAAGCTTCAATGGTTTTGACAGGTATCTCAGAATCTGTTTGTAATTGTAATAATTAAGCTTTCAACAAATCCAAATGGAGCACAAAAACTGGGCACCAATGAGCTACAAGATAAACAATTGATTATTTTGAACTGTTTGTTGCAGCTGGGACCTCATAATGACCAAGACACCCAAATGAGGCCAATCCCACAGCAATGACTCCCTTCAAAAACCACAACAACCCCCGCTTTACAATTTAGTATCAAATTTAACCAATGAAAATGTTGCCTGCCCTCGCTACATCCCCAAACTGCTGTCCCATCTACAAGGTTTTGAACAGATTTTTTGCCTCCTTCTCTGATGGCTGTAGTATTTGCATGCACATATTTATACATTGCCATAACATATATGCATAGCCTTTCTGGTTACAGAATATCCTCTTCAGTTTTTACTGGTCCTTCAGAAGATAAAAGCAGATCGTGGAAGGCTTTTGGAAGTTTGTCCCACTGTTTAGACAGAATTAGGAATGTGGCCCAATTTCTGTGCACAACCAAGATATTCAGAAATACATATTAATGAGAGGAGGATTGAGCCCAGAGACTCAGGCTTGCTTTTACTGGAATGTGTCACAACCTTCATACTACATGAGTATTATTAATATTTTTGTTTGTTAAAAAAAAGTAAGCTCTTGGAGAACCATCTCAGGGTCTGCATCACCATGTTCTAGTGTATTTGGGGACAGTAAGAGTATTCTATGAACTTTTTATGGATTTTAAAAATACTGATTGATGATGTGCACTAATGTTATAAGCTTCATACGAAGACTCAGTTTCCATCTCCAATATAAGAACTGTATTTTTTTTAGGGCAAATAACTCAAAGCAACATCAAGTGGCTATAATGACTCGAGCCTACAACCCTCTCCTCAAAAGGAGGACACCATGGATCCTCCTTCTGTGTGTTAGCTTTTCCTTTCCAGGAGGCACAGCCTCTGTCTATTAGTACAAGACACAAAGGATGATGTCTCTTCTATGATGACATTCAGACTATAATCTAAACAAGTTATCCCCTCTGTTAACATGGGCCAGAGCCCAAAATAAACCCTCATCCGCAGACCAGGAAATGTGCAGGAAGTGCAAAGAACAGCAAGCTGAGCACTACAGGAACACGGTCATTGCTAACCCACAGGCTGAGGCGCTGTTGATGGAGCATCTCAATGCTTATTTTACACATGTAAACCCTGTGCTCCATCCTAAAAGGATTGGTTTCTCTCCCTAGCTTGTGAGCACGTATTCACAAGTGGTCTTGCAAGAGGCAAAGTTTCAAGTGCACAACGCTTTGGGGAAAGCAAATACCATGCATTCTTTGGATGGATTCACTCCTATAAGCAGGTGTCCTTGGGCAAGAGGATTTCGTTGCTACTGGATGTGGTATTTTTTAGAGCAGAGAAGTAAATGTAAACAGAACCTAAACCTATTGCAATTCATTATTCCTACGAAAGAAGCAGCTGACCCTGGAGAAAACTCCAAAATGGACCATAATACAGCAGTCCACCTGCCCTGCAATCCAGGGCATTTAGAGCCCATCACCCTCATGCCCTTTTCTCTGTGTTAGCTTCCTAAGGGGAACATTTCAATCCCAAGGTTTTGTCCTCAGTATTTCTATATGGGTTGCCCTAGGTACGCAAGGCTCTACACCTCCACCTATATAACCATGACCTGTCAGCGGCTATATTTCAGTCGAACAGCTAGCTAGAATGATGAGGGTAGCAAGCACAGGGAATTGCACTGTCTCCGTAGCTGGTCTATGACTGCAGAACTCTCCCCTGGAGATGGCAGAATGCCCAAGAATCTCACCTCCTTCAGAACTAAATGCAAAATTCAGAGAACAGATGGTCCAGTGGTTAGAGCAGCTACACCACTGTAGCATTTCAGTGTAGACACTTACTACAGAGGCTACAGAGGTTCTCCCCTAGCTGTAGTTAACCCACCTCCCCGAGAGGCAGTAGCTAGGTGGCCAGCTAGCATGGTCTATGCCAAGGGTTAGGTCGGCTTACCTACATCTCTCAGGGGTGCAAGTTGTTCTCGCCTCTGAGAGGTGTAGCTCCGCTGATGTAACTTTTCAGTGTAGACCAGGACAGAGTCTCTCTGTGTCTCAGTTCCCATTTGCAAAATGGGGATCGTAGCACTTCCCTACCTCACAGGGGTGTTGTGAAAATAAACACATTACAGATTGCGAGGTGCTCAAATATGGCAGTAATTGGGGTCATAGAAGTACTTAAATTAGAACTCAATTATTTAACTTGACTTTTCCACAAATCAACAACAAATCGGTTATACACACACACACACACACAGAAAATATGTGGGAAGGAAGAAATATAAAATTAAAAAATCAGATACCACAGAGATGAATATGGAACAAAAGTTTAGCCAGATCAGCTATTCATTAAAATGGATTCAATTGTACAGGATAAAACAAGGAAATAAACACTGCCTCAGTGATAGTGTTTATATTTTATATGGATATGAGATTCTTAACCCCAAAGAGCAAATTCCCCCCATCAAATTATCATTTCTATGCCTAGAGGCTCCGACCATGAGTGAGGCCGCATTGTACTAGGCACTTTGCCTATATATAGTAAGAGTCCCTATGTCACAGAGTTTACAGATTAAACAGACAAACTTTAAGAAGGGAAATGGAGGCATAGAAAGGTGAAGTGACTTGCCTAAGGTCTCACACCAGAACCCTGATCCCGACCCCCAGTTCAGTGCCCTACCCACTAGACCATGCTGCTTAGCACACAGAAATGAGTTGGCAGCCAGAGAGGCTCCAAAAGTGGGCTGCTGACTGCCTTTTTCTAGTGTTCTAATGCCTCACAAATATCTGCTTTTAATCTGGTGCTGATCTGTCCAGATTTGCCAAACTGAACACCAGGTAGACAACCTTAGAATTAAATTGTTTCACTGCTCAAAACAACATGTCACTGAGGCGATGTAGTATTTAACATAATCACATTAATTAGGAGATCTATATAATGTTCCTAAACCAATAATGAAAGAGGAGGTCTAATGATGCAACAAAAAACTCCAACTGAATCTCAGATTACATACTGGGTTGCACAACAGCTCAAACTAAACACTGAGGCAGCTAGTAGAAATCTTACATACTACAGATCATTTTTCCCCACACGTTGCTACTTTCCCACAACAACCACCTGATGTTAAACAAGCTAGATCCTAGCCAAATATACCCCACTTCCATTCCATCAGGAGCTAAGGGGTAAACATCATAGAATTAAGTGTTTTAGCAGCGCTGCCATCAGCAGTATCACCTAAAACAGAAAAAGCATCAAAATGAAAAAGAAAAAAAAAAAGCATTACTGTGAGGCTGATCTGTGCCAAAATCTTCTCCAAATTCAATAATATATGCGGCAAACCTGTCTTAGCTGGACCGCTCTCTTCTCCCAAGTGTGGAGAACTGCCCTTTTCAGCAAACAGCAAAAGGAGTCATGTACACAGAAAAAGACCCCATTCCCAAAAGATCATTGAATTGGTTTCACTGGGGTTAAGTTTACAAAAGTCACCGCAGTTGTACTGTGCTGTATGTTTTAACTCCCAGCTGGACCTTGATCCAGAGGCAATGTCAGCACAGGGTCAGCTTATACTGGAGTCATCCATAAACCACATTCACAAGGCCTGGGGTTCTTTAGACATTGGTCGGATATTTGCAGCTAGGTTAGGATTGTGGGGAGGGGAGGTGGTCATGCCCAGAAGACTTCTACAAGGAGAGTTCTTTATTTTGTTGTTCCACTTCCTTCATTAAAACACTGCCAAACAGTAATGCTTTTTTAAAACTATGATGACATTATTTTGAAAGTGAAAAGGCATTTCATTCCAAATTCCTCTTTTTATGGTTGTTCAGCATTTTTAGGTACATTTTATACGCCAATAACTAAAAGTATCAGATTAGCAGTATTATTTTACCTTCCCTTTGTAAAGGGCTCAGAGATCTACAGATGAAAAGTGCTACACTGGTGTAAGAGCTAAGTAGTATTATTTAGATTTAGAAACGGGGCCAGCCAATGCTATGGAAAATCAAGGTGTTCATAATCAATTAGAAAACTCAAGTGCCGATTAGCTGAGGGGGAACAGTATCCATTTGCAAATTGTTTATTTACTAATACTTGCTAGTGATTGTTCATATGTTTGGTTTATCGGGCATGGCAAAAGCCTCAATTTGATGTTCTGTAGTATCTGGAAATATACTTTGAAAAACAATACCAAACATTTTATTTTTTTGCCCTCTATAAAAATGCTCCTCCATTATGGAAACATATTAATATTGCTCATTCACTTGGAAAACAAACGGTTCAAAATTCTCATACTAAACTCCAAACTGGGAACAATTCACTCCTGCAATGCATCCTATTATGCATTCCCTTGCTCTCCTCCCTCCCCCGAACTCATTCAGCGATTACTTTTCCAAGGTAGCATTCAATAAGACCTCCACATTCCACGAATCACAAGAGAACTGGATACTATGACAAGGTTAATGTTGAAAAATGGGGCAGAGCAAGACAACTAGGAGGGGAGAAAAATTCCATTTGGCTTTAGAAGTAAAAGAAGGTTTTGGGTTGTGCTTTGTTTCCTTGTTTTAAATAAAGTCTCTAGCCCTGCTTTGAGCAGAAAAGTCCAGTTTATTAAACTTGCATTGCATGGTTACATTAACACATGCAATGCAAGTTTAATAAGCATGTTGGAATACTCAAGTCTTATCTTTCCAAGACCTTGGAAAACATTCTGTCCCAAGAAGCAGGCACTTTTATTATAAAAGTCGGAGTTGTTCACTGCGCAAATATCACTGAGCGCACAGCAGCAAAAGCCGGAGAGTTAAAGTTCATTTGTACTTTGTTTTATTTATCTACAGAATCATTTCTGTAGTAGAAGTAGAACTTATCTCTGGCTATTGTTGTTACAAATCTGGTGTGGGCTTAACTGCAGTAGGTCAAATAATTTCCAATATTGTTGCAGAAGGCTGGAAATTAACACACTGCAATTGTGGAGCATCTTTTACCTGAGGATCTCAAGCCCAGCACTGGCACTTCTTGATGGGCTCGCTACTTCGATCTGCTTCTGATTAATACTTTTGAGAGAAACAAGGGTCAATGCAGTAGGCAGCATTGTTTTCACCCAGTTACTTTCCTGCTCCTCCAAAGGGAGACAGGAAGGATGCGACAATAATATCTTTAAGGAGATGCCTCATAATGATGCAGTGCAATGGTTTTCAACCTCTGGTTCGTGGACCCCTGGGAGTCGACAGACTATTTCTAAAGATTTCCAAAGGGGTCTACACCTCCATTTGAAATTTGTTATGGGTCCGCAAATGAAAAAAGGTTGAAAACCACTGATGTAGTGTATCACGTGTAAACAACTAAAAGGATTTGTTAAATAGGATTAGTAAGTCACACTGAGAGCCAGAGTCCACCCAACATCACAGAGCCACAAATGCCATGTACTTTAATGGCTCTAAGGGGAGGAAAAACAGGCTCAGGTTGCAAGTGAAATTAAAATGATTCCTAAGAGAGTCAGCGTATGGACGTAATTCACTTGTGCCTGGAGGCAGACATCAGCATCACACTAGGTATCAGAACCTGCCATTGCTTTGCATTCTGGGGTAACAACAATTCAGGCAGCATCATTAAATCCTAGTTGCATCAGCAGACTCCTCCTGTAAAGTTTACAAGAAGGCAAGGTGTGACATGAACGGGACTTTGAAAAGTGTGTCCCCCACTATACTAAAGCCAAGACTTACTGTGTGACACAAAACCAACTACACGACTTCTCCAGCACTGTAATATGTAGCGGGAAGAAAAACATCCCAAAAGCAAGTAAAGCAATCTGAATACTTTGCTGGCCATCAAGCCTACAGCAAGAATACTGTTGAACTACACTACACAGTAACGTATACCTTTGTGCCTCCCTTCGTGGCCTTGTGGTAGCCCCTCCTTCTAACCATCCCTTGAAGTCAGAAATCTTTGGTTAAAGCAAAGTGAAAGTCTTATTTCTAAAGGATGACCACAGATTCAAGCGGGTGCTAAAGCAATTTGGTGAACTACCCAAGATACGTAGGGCTCAAATGTTATAACATGGAACAACAGATGCACCTTCACTCATTGCACCTGTCAACTGTATTTTTGTATAATATGACCCTCTCTCAGTGGGGCCTCTAGGCCAGGGGTAGGCAACCTTTCAGAAGTGGTATGCTGAGTCTTCATTTATTCATTTTAATTTAAGGTTTCACGTGCCGGTAATACATTTTAACGTTTTTTAGAAGGTCTCTATCTATAAGTCTATATTATATAACTAAACTATTGTTGTATGTAAACTAAACAAGGTTTTCAAAATGTTGAAGAAGCGTCATTTAAAATTAAATTAAAATGCTGATCTTAAGCTGCCAGCCTGGGGTTCTGTTCACCTAGGCCTGCAGCGGGTTGAGCGCGGCCTGCGGCCGGGACGCTGGCTGGCATGGGGCTGGTAGCTGGGGCCCCTGGGAGGGGGCAGGGCAGAGGGATGAGGGCTGTGGGGGGTGCAGGGCAGAGGGCTGGGTGTGTGGGGGGTCAGGGCAGAGGGCTGGGTGTCTGGGGGGGATTCAGGGGTCAGGGCAGAGGGCTGGGGGGGTGGGGGGGGGGGGGGGGCAGGGCAGAGGGAGGAGGGCTGTGGGGGGGGCAGGGCAGAGGGGTGAGGGCTGTGGGGGGGGCAGGGCAGGGGGAGGAGGGCTGTGGGGGGGGCGGGGCAGAAGACG
Organism: Platysternon megacephalum; assembly: GCA_003942145.1. Lineage (NCBI taxonomy): Eukaryota > Metazoa > Chordata > Testudines > Platysternidae > Platysternon > Platysternon megacephalum. The sequence goes on from QXTE01000017.1 coordinate 8,737,304, forward strand.
GTGTGGGGAGGGAGTTCAGGGATCAGGGCAGAAGGCTGGGTGTGTGGGGGGGTTCAGGGCAGAAGGCTGGGTGTGTGTAGGGGTGCAGGGCAGAAGACGGTGTGGGGGGGGTCAGGACAGAGGGCTGGGGGTGTGGGGGGGGTTCAGGGCAGAGGGCTGGGTGTGTGTGGAGGTGCAGGGCAGAAGGCTGGGTGTGGGGGGGTTCAGGGGGGAGGGCAGAGGGCTGGGGTGCTCGGCTTGTGGGGGTGCTCCCAGCCCCCTGCCCTGAGCGGCTCATGGCGGGGGGCTGGAAGGGATATGCCCTGTTCCACCCGCTTCCCCAAGGCCCCGCCCCTACCTCTTATCTGTCTCCTCTACGGAGTAGCGAGCACGCTGCGGCTTAGCTCCGCCCCCCTGCCCCGGGCGATCAGCTGATTGTCAGGAGGGAGGAGGAGGGGCAGGAAAGCACCAAGCTGGGGGAAGAGGCGGGGGGGCGGGGAGCTTGGCTGCCGCGGGTCCAAGCTTCTGCCTCCTGCCCCCGCAGGGGAGAGCGGTGGGCGGGGGGGGGGCCGAGTGGGGCTGGAACTGCGGCAGGCAGCGGCGTGCCACCCAAAATCGGCTCGCGTGCCACAGGTTGCCGACCCCTGCTCTAGGCACTATTGTAATACAATAATATTGTATGAACTACCTGCATTTCCACATGCGTATTGGGCATCTAGACTAATACCCGTGGGCGGTCACGTGTTGCAACCGGGTTTGTAAACGTGACCTCAAATCTCTTGGATCTTCCCTCTACCAGTTACTAGAACTGCCAATAATCTTCCACCCCCATCCCCCGCCTCTCTCAGCATTACCATAAACAATCTAACACTAAGGCAAAAGCGGAGGGGTGGAAGGAGAAAACAACTCTTTGAAACACAAAGCCTACAGGATATTTGTATTTGAATGGCCTCCCTGAAGTCAAGGGGAGGACTCACATGGTTAGTTAAGCACATACAGTCTGTTACAGGACCAGGGCCTTCGACAATATGCACTCCAGGGCCGGGAATGGGGTTTGCTCTGTATTTGTAAAGGCCCTTGGGTATCTGCAGCCCTATATGTATCATTTTATACCAACAGTAGTAACAAGAATGTTCTAAGCCTACTGTGCACGCACACATCCCTCCACACATCAGTAGGCAACAGTATTCAAACTCAGGACCGGCTCCCACAAGAGCACAGAACTTCTTATCGGAGACCCAAAAGAGCAGCTCCACCAACAAAACCACACTGCTGCAGCTCACCTGCAGGCCTTTGGTGTTACCCTGGGAGACAGATGTTCTCTCTGGTTTCATTTCAGAAACATATCCAGATGTATGTGCCTTGTCACGAACCAAAAATTGGGGGTAATGGCCTGGTTTTCTGAGGTACAGAATATCCATTGAAATCAATAGGAGCTGCAGGTGCTCAGGACCTTTGGAAAGCCAGACTATACGATTTTAAATGAGGGTTTTGCCTTATATTGGTCTCATGTATATCAGATGATTCCATTCTCCCTCATTCCCCTGTCACCTGCTGATGCTTGAGGTGCCTTTTCTGTAGATAATGATTCTGATAGGAGATGCTGGCTGGTACGATACATTTTTTTCTAATGCCCCCATTTCTCCCATCTTCTCCAAGTGCCCCTGGCATTAGACATTAGCAGCACTTCTAAATCTGGGAGTCTTCCTAAGCAGCGGACATCTTATGCTGTGTAGCATTTCTCTTGGTTTACTAACCAGCACTCCCAAACATCCCTAATATTACAGCTTGTCCTGCTGCCACAGCAGTTTATAAACTGCATGGCAGCACATTCAGGATTATACACCTAGGGCACAATCCTGCAGCCTGAAATAAAACCCTGACACAGAGAGGTCCATTCATCACAGATACTCACGTGTAGGATGCCACAGCGTTCCAGGAAGCAATGTGCCTCATGCCTCAGCAATTACCACTTTTAGAGGCACAAAAGGGTGATATTTCTAGGAATGGTAAATTGAAGCTTACAGAAGGTGGTATAATTCAACACCGGCCCACAGATCTGCGAACACAGGCAGAGTGGGTTAAAGGAGTGTTTCTGAAGAGTTAAAACGTTTTCCAGTTTCGCCTCACCTGTTCCCTAGGGTATGCAACATGCGTATCTGCTATCAAGAGACATGTTGAACAAGTGCAGGTGGAAGGAGTAAGCAGACAGCAGGAGTTAGCAAGAGCAGAGATAATCCACAATATGCCTAGTGAGCAAGTTTTAGAGGAATAGAAAATCCACTTCCTTAATTATATAAGTTTATGGGCAATTTTTATTAAAAGCTACATTCTTACAAGGATTATTTTTAGAATTAATAGTCTGCTTTAAGAGAACAATAAATCCCAGGGCCTTCAGAATCACCACTAAAATGCCCAAGCTCTCAGATTTAAACTACTTAGAGTAGGGAAGGTTAAGGGACCACTAACCTGAGAACAGGCAGCCAGGGAGAGAAGAGGGGGGAAAAAAGGCAGGGGAGCAAGAGAAGCAACACCGCTTCACCCGTAACTTAAAAGAAACTACTCCCCTCTTCTACAGGCCATTTCATCTGCAGGCTGCTAGTAATAGATCCCTTGAGAATTTCAGGTGGGGAATAAGCAACAGAAGCAGATTAACTCCTAAGCAACAAGGATCCTATTTTCATGTAAATGTCCTAAGCAATTAAAAGAAAAAGTGAGAGGGAAGGAAGGAAGAGACCAAAAAATAAACCTGAGAAATGGTTTCTACACAAAGTTTTTCCAAACTGTTTCTAGGAAGGGCCCACCTCTCCTTATGTTGGTTTTGTTTGTGGGGGTTTTATTGGGGGAGGGGGGGGGGAGAGAAGGAGGCTAAAAAGGAGATTTTGATTAATAGCTTTTAGGGGCAGAAGGAACAATTATGATCATCTAAATTATAATCACCTAGTTTGACCTCCTGTACAGCACAAGCCAGAGAATTTAATAATAATTCCACTCCGCAATTCCAGACTCAAGATATACTGCCAGCTGAGGTCTATGAATGCTCACACCTGCAATGGAAGATTGGGCTTTGCCTCCAGTAGCCCTGATGTGTATCTTGCCTTCGGTAATTTTTCAACAGCTTGAAATGCGTATTTCTTCCTTTGCAATCTCCATCTCAAGCAAGAGGGAAAGAGTGAAGGTGCTATGGATGGAAAAGATAGCTTAGGACCAAGAAAGATCAACTCCCATTTGGTTGCCAGCACTCACTCTGTCTCACTGAGTCCAATTCTTTTTGAGCTACACTGATCAGTCGGGGTCAGTGCATCTTGCGGGAGAGAGAGACTGCATGTGCGCGTGTATGCGTCCACACTCCAGGGATGCACGGGAAAGTTTTAAACTAGCTAAAAAAAAAAGTTTAAGGCAGCACAGCCAGACCACCACCAGCACTTCAACTCTCTCTTGACATACTGAGAAAGTATGTACATATCTACGGGGAGCGAAGAGCAAATTTGCTTTAAGCTTTGCATGCCTCACCTCTGACCCCTGTCCCCAGCTCCCACCTCTGCCATTCCTTAAACAACTGAGGAAATGAACTACAAAATGTTAACACAATGCGAAGGGTCAGACTTAAACCAACAAAAACAAGGAAATTGCAAGTTAAGCCTCTAGCTCTGCCCTTGATTCACCTTGCTGCATTTAGCTCCTGCTCTGCTCCAAGACCCTTCCATCCTCATATACACAAGAGCAATAAGGCAAAAGCACTGAGAATGGCAATGTCTAACCTGGATTATGCTTGTTTTTATTCATTAAAGTGTGTGTTTTAATGTAGACACATTTTCCTGATTGGAGCTTCACAAATGCAGCCAATATATTTGATTATCCTCCTCCTCTTGTGAGATTTGCAGCTATTTTAGGAAGTATTTCACTTACATTGTAAAGGGCATCCATTGTGTCCCCCCTTGGCAGCTATTTCATTGCTCATGCTAGAATGTAGCTTTATTCATACAACTGTTCAATCATTCTGTTGTATTCCTCTCTGTCCTTGAGACGATGGAAACACTAGCCCAACAGAACCCTAACGGAAGTGTCAATTTTCTTAGCTGCCTGAATTGGTAATAATAATACTTGCTTTCACTAGCAACATAAGGCTCCTCTTCACCCTGTTCTTCCCCACCACCCTAATTACAGATCCTAACTGAAATGCAACACACCTAAGGCTCAATCCTGCTCACACTGAAAGCAACAGGAGCAAGATGCCTCTGGATCGGTCCCTTAACAAAGGGCCATGGAAGTAAATGCTCAGTGTCCAAGAGAGGAGTTGCAATCAATACTGTGAAGTTCTGACCACTTTCTTGAATTAGGGCCAAAGCATTTAAGCACATGCTTGGAGTTAAGGGGAGGACTCATATGCCTACAGTATGTGCTAGAGTGCTTTGCTGGATCGGGCCCAGGGTGCTCAGCACTTTGAAGGATTGAGCCTCAAAGAAAGGGAGAGGGAAGTGGGAAATGCTTGGTAGAAGCACAGCTCATTCTATAGCATCTTTTGGTTTCGAGGAGTTTATAGGAAACTTATCTTCAGTTTTGTCCTGCACAGGGTTCACTGCACCCATGCAGGCTGTGCCTTAGAAAAGACTCAAACTGGGTGCACTGAGTTGTATGTAGTTTTGATGTGAAATCAGCCACAGTTTGCTAGAAGCTGAGAACAAGTCACTCAAAGGTCTATGAAAGTTGTAACAACCCAGGCAAGCTCAGAGTTTGAAGTAAACCAAGGATCTGGAAAACTTTCACAGGGGTGCAGATTTTTTGTTTTTTCTTTATTTATTATTTTAATGTAACAATAACTTACGCAGTAAATTGAAATGCAAAACAAAAACAAAGGAATCCTTAGTAATATTTACATTTAAGAACATCAGGAATACAATGCAGCAAAATGTCCTGATGCTGCATATTTTACAGCACCAGCATTTGAAATCTTCTCACGGAACAACGATGCATCTCTATCAAACATTGTAAGAGGCACTAACCTGCCCACATTAAAAACCACAGGGCATTAATACCACAGGCTTAGCAATTAACAGAAGAAAAGATAATATACAGGAATTGGCTTTATAAACTTCCAAAGTACAAATGTCACTGTCCCTCTTCCAAATTCAAACACCATACCTCCAATCCTCAACACTGAAGCAGTAAGAAGAGCTTTCCTGGAAGTGGAAATCTCTGCAGCAAAAATGCCAATAAGAGAGAAGGTTTAAGGGTTGTTTTGTTTTATTTTGTTAGTCACTTAAATCTCAATACAAACACATCTACTGGCTTCTTGTTTCCAACAAGGCTTCAATGGCAACAGTACAAGCAACTGATTAGAACAAGCCATGCTATTTGTTTGGTGGCTCAAATGTCTCCATTCCGAGCCCTGACCTTAAAAACGACTTTCTTTGACTTAACATTTCAAAAGGGAGGGAAGGGGGCAGAGATAGAAATGAAGATGAACTTCACATTCCAACATCTTAAGTAAATAGAAATACTAAATGGTGTACATCTATCTTCCACTGACAAGAAGGGCTGGAATGTAAATTGAAAAAAGCACAGAAGTGGCATTAAAAAACCCAAGAGAAATCCTACAATCACCCCCCTCTGGCTTTGGAGTTGTGTTTTTTGTTTTGTTCACACTGCATGTATTAAACGCAATGTGCAAAGGGTGACATTCCAGATTGTTCTCATATATAGAATATAGTTTTCCATATATCTGTACAATGGTTAGCTGTAAAAGAAACGCTTAAATTGTGCATCAGACGTGTTCTGTACATTGCAAACAAAAAAAAGAAATATGGACTAGGTATAGAAATGTAGAAGTAGGTTTTGATCTTGCTTTGTTTGCTTATGGAATATTATCAATTAAAACCAATGGACTCTCATTCTGGTTATGTGTAAGTGGGTTACTATATAGGTACTTCTCCAAGTTTTAGGGTATGATGGAGTGAAAAGGCCATCAAATGATCCAAAGGTTCAGTTCAAAAATAATATTTTATCTTTTCTTATAAAGTGTATTTTAAATGGTTTGTTTTTGCATCATCATAACGAATGAGAGGTTGAGAAAAGAGAACATGAAGGAAGTAGAAAAATGTAAGAGGATCATCTTTCACCTTTCAATTTCATGCCTCAAGCGTGGGGAAGAAAAACTGGTCAATTATTACTTGGTAACACCTTTGGGTTTAGGGGTTGCACTCTCCTCCTTCTGAAAGAATTTGGTGGGCCTTTTGTGTGAGTTTCTTTTCCCTATATACTTGCTCTCCTCTCGGACTACCTATTTCCAAATACTTCTAAAGTTGCACTTGAAATCTTCCTTCTTGTAACTGTATCTTGTTTTCCTAGGCACATCTCCCAATTGAGTTATTTGAAACAAGTTTTCCATCACGAACTGCTGGAGACATCCTTTATTATTGCTACTAGTCACCCAGGAGCTGCGGCATGGACATTTTATTCATAGCAGGGTATGTGCAGAAGGAGAGTAATGGATAGGAGGGTCGAGGGGTGAAAGAGAATGGTCAGGTTTTAACTTGCTGTGCAAGTTATCTTCAGCTTTCCATACAGACTTGTGGTAAAGCAGGGTGGATAAAAATCAATTATTTAAAAAAAAAAAATCGAATTTAATTTAAATTGGATTTTTTTGATAAAATGCTTTTTGAAGGAAAAAACCTATCTAAAGATAGCTTTAATTACGATACATTATAGCTCAAAGATATCTCATCATGAAATAGGGATTATAAATTCTAATTCTATAGTATGAGAATATATTCATGTAATGTTTAAGAAAAGTTTTGTAAATGAGTTCCAATAGTTCATGGATTAGGGACCCAATCTTATGGGGTTACAGGGGCTTCTGTACGGATTATTTAGGTTAATCTTTCTATCTACCCAATGGGACTCAGTGCTCAGTCTAGACCAGTGTTTCCCAAACTTGGGATGCCGCTTGTTTAGGGAAAGTCCCTGTCGGGCCGGGCCAGTTTGTTTACCTGCCGCGTCCGCAGGTCCGGACGATCGCGGCTCCCACTGGCCGCGGTTTGCTGCTCCAGACCAACGGGAGCTGCTGGAAGCGGTGACCAGTATGTCCCTCGGCCTGCGACGCTTCCTGCCACCCCCATTGGTCTGGAGCAGCGAACCGTGGCCAGTGGGAGCCGCGATCGGCCGGACCTGCGGACGCAGCAGGTAAACAAACTGGCCTGGCCTGACGGGCTTTCCCTACACAAGTGGCGTCCCAAATTTGGGAAACACTGGTTTAGACGATACCATCAGAGATGCTTAGTTTTGCAGTTCTCAAACTGTGGATTTGTGTCTCCAGAGATAACATGCTTGTTAAAAGCAAAACTGTTTTTAAATAAATAAATAAAGAAATAAATAGAGGTGAGGAATAACAGACATCAACCCTATTGTCCCTCTGCAAATTTGTATACACAGAGTCAATCCCTTATCTCTCGCTAAAAGTGCAAAGTTTCAAAAAGTTCAATGAATAGAAGATTGTTGGGGGCGGAATAGATCTGGACAAGGAGAAGAAGTCTGGAGATAAATGTGAGAAGGGAGGGACAGGAAGTAGAAACAAAAGTGAAACTGGATGAGCAACATATTCCAGAAGTCTTGAGGTCTTTCTGAGTGTAGCCTTGATTGATTTGAGATCTACCATACTATTCTCTCACTAGAAGGGAAAACCTATAATGGCAGCAGGCCGTAAAAGAGACCCAGTTTGGGAATATTTTAATGAAGTTCCTCTACCTGTGTGTAAGACAGGCATGCATGCAAAATGCAAACAGTGCAATAAAGAAATGCAAGGCCTGGTTGCCCCAATGAAACAACATCATGAGAAGTGTTCCTTCTCAGGAGGAAGTTGCGTTGAAGGTGATGAAAGGAACATGTCTGAACATGCAGGATCTTCAGGTTGGTAAACTTTTATTTCATACTTCTTTCTTAAGGACTGCCTGTCTTCCTTCTGGACTATTCTTGAATTCTCATGTTTGAGCAAAACATGTAGTTGTTACTCTATGGTACTATCATTTTAGATGCAGTTGTGATAAAAAAATAAATAGATGAAATAGGCAGATTTTCCTTTTACAATTTCACCTTTAGAGTAGTACTGAGTGTCAGTGAATGCAGTGAGTAATACTAAATGAGCAGTATGGTGGTAATAATTAAATAACTGCATTGACTTATTTTGTTTAGGAGAATCCATCCTCAACATACAGGATTCTGAAGACTATCCACCTTCAAGATCACCATCATTTTCTATAGTTTCAGAGTTATCTGCCAATGATAGTGTTTCAGTCACATCATGTATGTCACACAGCCACAGTATATCACCTGTAGCAGAAAAATCTCCATCATCCAGAAACAACCATAGATAAGTTTGTGATAAGAACCAGCAGATTACAAAAAGAGATAATTGATTAAAAAATTGCCTGGTTTGTTTATGCAACAAACTCTCCTTTCCGTATGATTGAGAACCCAGACTTCATTAACATGGTTCTGTCATGAAGACCAGGATACAGTCCACCCAACAGAGCAGATGTCACAGGCAAATTGCTGGATAAAGCATATGAAAGAGAAATTGAGCAGTGTCCAAAAGGTCTAGAGGGTGAAATTGTTAACCTGAGTCTTGATGCGTGGAGAAATGTCCACAATGATCCTGCTGTATGTGCTTGTGTGACAAGAGAAGAAGGGAATGTCTTCCTTACAGAAACAACTGATACATCAGGAAATGCACACACAGCAGACTACTTACAAGAAGTAGCAGTAAAAGCTATAACAAACTGAAAAAAAATTCAAATGTCTAGTACACAGCTTGGTCACAGACAATGCTGCAAATGTATCCAAGATGAGAAGAAAACATACAGTTGCAGTGCTCATTTGATGCACCACCTAGCCAAAGACTTCAGTGTTCCAGAAATAAAGACTAATGTTGTTGAAATTGCAAAATACTTCCGTAACAACCACTTTGCAGCAGCTGCTCTGAAAAACGTAGGAGGAACCAAGCTAACTCTCCCACAAGACATGCAATGGAACTCAGTAGTGGACTGTTTTGAGCACTACAGGTCTGTCTCATCTTACGCTGGGGTTACGTTCCGCGGTCAGCGCCTAAAGCAAAAACCGCTAATAGTCAAAATTACATTGAGTGTAATGGCAGGCAGAATCGCCCGCCCTTCAGAAACGGTATTTAAATTGTTATTTTTCTCTTTTTGTGTGTGTTTTTTTCTTGTTTTTGCCGACCGCATAAAGCTGAAATCGCACATGTTAAATGCGCCTAAGATGCGACAGACCTGTATATCAAGAACTGGCCTAATCTGATGACTGAACAAAATCATGAAAAAAATAGATGGCACTGTCACAGCCAAAGTTCTCAACATTGGGCTTAAGAGAAATGTTGAACACATGCTGAGTACCCTGAAGCCTCTTTCTGTAGCCTTGAACAAAATGCATGGAAATAGCTGTTTTATTGCTGATGCTGTTGAAATTTGGAAGGAACTGAGTGAGATCTTAAAAGGAGAAATATGCAATGACAGTTAAATTACAAGCATTTAAAAAAACAAATGTGACAAGCACTATCTCCAGCTCATTTTCTTGTAAATATTCTCAATACTCGGTACCAGTGTCAAACCTTAACTGCTGAAGAAGAGGGGCTGGCTATGACATGGACATCCAGCAATCATCTCTCCATAATGCCAACTACACCTCTACCTCGATATAACGCTGTCCTCGGGAGCCAAAAAATCTTACCACGTTATAGGTGAAACCGCGTTATATTGAACTTGCTTTGATCCACCGGAGTGTGCAGCCCCGCCACCCCGGAGCACTGCTTTACCGCGTTATATCCGAATTTGTGTTATATCGGGTAGCGTTATATCGAGGTAGCGATGTATAATAAACTTCAGAGCTAAGGGTGAACCATTCAAGAATATATGTTTGCTGATGATGTTTTAAAGAAAGTCACACCAGTGAACTGGTGGAAGTCACTTAAGCACTTGGATTCAGAGACTGTTGAAGTGATAATCTCACTTTTAACAGCAGTAGCTTCTTCTGCCGGTGTAGAAAGAATATTTTCTTCCTTTGGACTAATTCATTCCAAATTGAGAAATCGTTTGGAACCTCAAAAAGCAGGAAAGCTTGTTTTTCTTTTCCAGATTATGAACAAACAGGAAAATGAAGGTGAAGATGATTGAGGTTAGCTGCAGAAGCCAATATTTTAAGTTTCTCATGTTGACCAGGCTGACATAGTCGATTTAATTTTTTTTTTTAATATTTCATTTAACTATTTTAGTTAAAAACAATTTTAACAAAAACAAACCTGATTTTAAAAAACTTGAACGTTTAAATGAAATAACCAAACAATCATTCACTTCCTGATATAGCTGTAAAACTAATCTGAAAAGTTTTCAAAATAAATCACTTAAAAAATATATAGTGTGTACCTTCTAAAAATGAAACCTACATCTATCTCTGAGTTGTGAAGAATATGTATTAAGGTTAGAACAACCAACAAGAATGCACTTTTATGTAGAAATCCATGATTAAATCAAGTCTTCCTGACTAGTAATTTAAATCAATTTGATTTAAATCAAATCCACCCTGGTGGTAAGGTAGGTTGTATTATTCCCCTCCCTTTTTCCAACAGTTGCTATTAACGGACCTGGCAGGGCAGCATGTGAGATGGAAAAATGCAGATACATTCTTGGCTTGGGTGCCTATGTTGCGGCCTCAGAGTCATGAGCTAATGGGCCCACATAAAAGCACTGGAGAAGAATGCAAATCCATTCTTCTTTTGATTATAAGCATGTGTTTCTTTATTGCATAGTCCTGATGTGCCTCCACACAAAGTTACTGACTGAGGAGGGAGGACGCATACCCAAACAGAAGCCTTTCTGAAACGGTTAGACAAAAAACACTTGTTCAGCTAACAACAGCGGTGTTCAGACTGTGTCCATCCAAGCAGCACATAGGTAAGGGGCACGAGAGCTACACCTAATACGCATATAATGGAGCAAACCACAGCAGCCCATAATTAATCTCCACTAGGATCTAGAGGCAATGTTGCATGCTGGGATCTATATATTCTGCAGGCCACACTTGTTGGGAAGATGTGGGGGTGGCCATTTGTCACGCAGCAGAATTCTACAGGGTACACTCTGGACAACATCAACTGGGGTGAGAGGAGAGAAGGAGAAGGGAGATCTATGCAAACTGTGCTAGTTCTACTGTGTATAGGACCAGGGATCCCAAGTCCATGGTGCTGAGCCTTCCCAATGATGTGGTTTTGTGGGGAATACAGTGGAGGTTTGAGTACATGTGTGTGTACAGGTCTGTCGCATCTTAGGCGCATTTAACATGTGCGATTTCAGCTTTATGCGGTCGACAAAAACAAAAAAGAGAAAAATAACTATTTATGTACTGTTCCTGTAGTGCGGGCGATTCCGCCTGCCATTACACTCAATGTAATTTTGACTATACGCGGTTTTCGCTTTACGCGCTGACCGCGGAACGTAACCCCAGCGTAAGATGAGACAGACCTGTAAATGCAGTTTACATTGAAATGATTCCATGGCCTCACATGTCCCAAGGAAATTATCCTGACAAAAACATAACCTGTGCTATGGAGAGAAAGTCTGAAAATATTCCTCAGTCTTAACCCATTATGACTGATAAAGGACCTCTACATTCCCTGTAAACTAAACCAATCCAAACACAAGCCTTGTTACACTGCTTAGAGTCAATCTGGTAAACATAAGATAGGAGGGAGCGTGAGAGCGATTTGGACGGTGCTCTAAATAAGAATGTCTCAGGGCTCATCTTTATCGCAAGCTGGGGGATACTGTCAATGAGAAGCTGTTCCCACACTACATCATGTCGTCAGCCTACAAAGGCAGCCTGCAGGCAAAAAAGCCCCGTGCCAAGCAAGCTGAGAGAGAAGTAATGGAGGCAGCAGGCATTACCCTTCTAGCAAGAGCAGTGGGCAGCAAGCAGCCACAATTCCTGGCTCAGGAGACCCTTTGAAGGGAGTACATGGAGCGTGAGTGAGAAAAAATAGAGGTCTGTAGAGCCAGAATAACCTAATGCTTAGGGCACCTGCAAAGAGCACTCTCTGGACTGAATCCAACTGCTGTGTTAATTTCTAACCCACCTTGAGAAAGACCCTTTATACCGTTTCCCCTGAAGTAAGGAAGCTGAGAAACTGATTGCTTGGTTTTAATGTTTCTCAAAGGTCCCAGCAACAGGTAACTCTCTCAGACATCTCCTCGTCTATAAAACTAGCATAATGCTTTGATCACCTTGTTGGCTAAGGGAAGAGAAATAGTTCCACTTCACCATGGGGATTATTAACTGCAGCAGCAAGCCTGTCTGTGCCTTTGTTCTCAGGTACACCATGTTCCGGTAGAAGTCTTACAGCTAAAAGGCAGTTGGGGGATGGGGGAGAGACTCCCTCCTAAAGAAAAGAGAAAATTCTCATGCAACTTTGATGGGAATTCCCTAGCACTTTCCATACCCAAGTATATAGGAATAATTTCGAGGGAAATGGGTGGAAAATGTGAACCATTTGCTTTGGGAGGGGCCTTTAAGGACATGTGTGGTACTGCATACCACATTTCACTGGATGGAATAAACATCTAGATTAGATTGTTCAATTTTTTAAAAATAGCAAGAACGTTACATACTAAAGTATGACAGAAAAAAAAACACACAAAGGTTTTGTGCAGTAAATAAATGCATCAGAGAAACTGAGTCATATCCCAGGAAGTGCCCAGCTATTCTGGGATGCCCTCGAGCGTGCTAGCAGGAAGCCTAGGAAAGGATATGCCACAGCAGCAAACTGAGACCCTGGCAGCTAACAGGGGTGGCAGGAAAGAGCATTAACAACTCATCTGGTCCTGCACACTGAGCTTTGGTTCAGTAGGAACAAAAGGCCAAGTTTCAAATTAGGAGTAACATTTTCAAAAGCACCTATGTGACTTGGGAACCTACGTCCCACTGACTTTGTGAGATTTACCCTAGATCGTCATTTGGTTGAACTCTTTTCCCCATCCCACACCATCCATAATTGCAACTCAGGCAGGCGGAGTTACGGCTGATGTTGGATCTTACGAATGGCAGCTTGCTGGGCTGGTGAACTGAGACCGTTTTTTGTTTGTTTGGTTGGTTGGTTGGTTTGGATTTTTTGGTGAAAGGCAAGATGAATCACATCACATGTAGTCCCAGTGCAGGCATTACAAGTATATTCCACCTCCTCACCATTATCATTTAGTATTTGTTTTACAGTAGCACCCAGTGGTACCTCTCTTGTTTTATAGCTATACAAAAGCTATTCATTCCCCTTGCTATTAAAATCACACTGTCACCCACACTGAAAACTCTTATTGGCCTAACTCTAGCACACACACACACAAAAAAAACCCAGATTCCATTATCATTTCTTAGCACCAACTCTAGCCCTAATGTATTTCTTCCAAGCCCTGGGCTATAGGCAGATGGGCCTTGTGCAATAAGACCAACTTCTTGCCTGGGCAAGTTCCTTCACTGTATGTTTTTATTCAAGAACACATAGGCCATAGCTCCTGCAAGCCATAATTGCCACAGTAGCTCAAAACATTAATCATAAAGGCTAAAGGCTTCCATGCAACAACACTCATTTCTGTACTGCTATCCTTAGGAGCGGTTACTGCAAACCTGCTGAAGCACAGGTAATGCTAAAGAATATGCATCTGTATGCTCAAGTAATCCCTGATAGTGACAGGACTCATTTCCATGCTTGTGTGAAAAGAAGAGGACTCTTCACCTGGCAACAAGCCCCACTTAAAGTGCAAGGCACAGATGCAAAACTACAGTGTCACGCAGCACATATCGAAATTCCTCAAGTAGTCCAAGTATTGTATTGCATATGGGAGAGGAGCAGACAGACACTGGCAGTCTCCCAAAACAGGGTCCATTTTAGGAATGCAGCTGTTCCTATTAACCCTTTCACTGGCATTTAGGATGGGTTTTTTGGAGGGGGAGGGGCAGGGGGGAATAGGAGCGAGATGAAATAATGATTGTTTATGGAAAACAGCAGCAGCACTTCTGTAGAGTTCTGTAGAGGAACTCTGGAACCACCAGCCTGCAAAGGGTTTAATTCAGTACTATTACTATGGCAATGGGATCAAGGGCCAAATTCATCCCTGAAGTAACTTCAATGGGATTACACCATGGATGAACTCAGCCCCAAGAGGTTAAATTAGCCCTGGAAAAGTGCACAAAGAGTTAAAGCCTTTACATAACAGAGAGGGATTCAATGCCAAAGATCATGTCAGAGTGGGTCCTATAATTACAATATGCCAATGTGTCCCCTTTACCTTTGTGCACTTAATTATAAGGTCATCATAGCTAGCACCCGCTTCAACCTGCCCAGGACACAGACCTAAGAAGAGGGATCTAATTCGTAGATGCTTTTCAAGTATGCACTAGTAAAGTTAACCTTACACTAATTCTCTTCTTCCTTTTAAACATTATGTGTTTTGTTTAACATGACTTAACTAATTGGTTTGTTAATTAGGGCAAGGACAGTCTGTGTGTAAAGAAGGGGGCCGTGATTTTACTGAGTCACCCATTGAAATGACTCAAGCAATTTGTTTTAGCACAAAAATACTTGAATGTCATCACGGAGCTAGAGAGACAAGGTAGGTGAGGTAATATCTTTTACTGGACCAACTTCTGTTGGGGGAAGGACCAAGCGCTTTTGAGCTTCCCAGAGCTCTTCTGAGCTAGTGATTAAACAAAAATTGTTACCAACTCACAAAATGTATCCCAGGATCCTGCAAACTAGCATGTAAACAAACAGCTGCACACATTTTTCTTTATCACTCCACATTTGGTTTTTGGAATGCTGTTTTACACACCCCTAGCCAAGGCTACCGCACTGTGCCAAAGAGCTCAATGGCTTTTAGAAAGATTAACTTCTTAAATAGGCACAAACGGCAAAGATTCAGCTACAGCCAGTGATGGTGAACTGAAGCAGGCAACATCATGGAAGGGGGGAGGTGGCGGTAGCACAGGGAGATATCACGTAACCTCCTCCTGAAGCTGATATAGCTGTCTGTAAGATCCCTCTCAAAGCAGGAAAGCAGCGAATTTAATGGGCTACCCATGTTTTGTTTTGTTTAGTTTGTTGAGTGATATTCTTCAGATACCAAAGGAAAAAAAAAAGAAGAAGTAAAGAAAAGACAACTGGCATTCCACTGTAAAGAAAACTGGCAAAAGACAATACCTGCAAGCGAGCGCCAAGAGTAAGCACAGAAAGTATCTAAAACCAGAATCCTAGCTGCTGAGGAAGGAGTTCATGAAACCTATTGCCCCTCAAGAACTCTGGGAAGGATATAAGCTCACTGGGCCCCTTCTGGGCACTCAGCTCAGAATTTGACCCATCAATTCTCCAACAATTCTCATTAGGGTCAGAAACTCAACCCCGGACGCTCTTGTAAAAAAATGTTCATTTTATGAGTAGACCCTAAACCAAGGGTAGGCAACCTATGGCACGCGTGGCGAAGGCGGCACACGAACTGATTTTCAGTGGCACTCGCACTGCCCGGGTCCTGGCCACCAGTCCGGGGGGCTCTGCATTTTAATTTAATGTT
The DNA here is from genome assembly GCA_003942145.1 of Platysternon megacephalum. Taxonomy (NCBI): domain Eukaryota; kingdom Metazoa; phylum Chordata; order Testudines; family Platysternidae; genus Platysternon; species Platysternon megacephalum. The sequence goes on from QXTE01000017.1 coordinate 8,752,900, forward strand.
AAATGAAGCTTCTTAAACATTTTAAAAAGCTTATTTACTTTACATACAACAATAGCTTAGTTATATAATATAGACTTATAGAAAGAGACCTTCTAAAAATGTTAAAATGTATGACTGGCATGCGAAACCTTAAATTAGAGTGAATAAATGAAGACTCGGCACACCGCTTCTGAAAGATTGCCAACCCCTGCCCTAAACATCTTGGGGACACTGAGCTGGAATTAACATGAACCCCTGTATAATCACAGTAGAAGTGCATTTAACAATATCTGAACTAGTGCTACAGTAATTGTGCTACCAACTCTGCCCCCTCCTCTTCCCCTTGTGAGGGGAACAAAACCAACCACCACCACCACCACGCATGTTAGAGAGCCAACCCAACTGACACTTGAACATTCCTCATTATTTTATTTTCACACACTGAAATTCATGAAAGTGTTCCAGCATTATCAACATTATTTTTTTCTTAGTGAATGGAACAAGCATCTAGCCCAAGATAAAGTGCAGCTCTGAATGTACTTTACAGCGTAAATATCCAAGAAAGACACATACTAGAATAAATAGCTGACACTACATCACAACTCATAAGTACCTCACCACCGCCCACTGACTGCTAGCTGGGCTGAAAGAATTACTATGTAGCTAGATTCCTTTTCGTCACTCTGTGATACAGGCAAGCTGAACTGGAGTATATAGGAACCTGTTGGAGACTATTCATGCATATTTTCATTGATACACCAATCTCTGGCAGCTTGAGAAGAAAAACCCTGTGCTCTGTAACCCAGCTCTATTCCATTTCATTTAGTTCAAAGAGTGTGACATTAGCACAGGGGTCAGCAACCTTTCAGAAGTGGTGTGCCGAGTCTTCATTTATTCACTCTGATTTAAGGTTTCGCGTGCCAGTCATACATTTTAATGTTTTTAGAAGGTCTCTTTCTATAAGTCTATAATATATAACTAAACTGTTGTATGTATATAAAGTAAATAAGGTTTTTAATATGTTTAAGAAGCATCATTTAAAATTATATTAAAATGCAGAGCCCCCCGGACAGGTGGCCAGGACCTGGGCAGTGCGAGTGCCACTGAAAATCAGCTCGTGTGCCGCCTTCGGCACGTGTGCCATAGGTTGCCTACCCCTGCACTAGCAGATCCGATCAAATTCCTCACTTTACTCAGGCCAGAATGAAGGACTCAGCCAAGCAGGGGAAAGTGAGACCAAGTTATATGATCCTTTTCTTTTTCAAAGGATGATTTAAACAAACATCTGTGTCACAAACCAGAGACGGTATCACTGGCACTAGACAGCGGCACCAGGAGGTTTCAGTTTGGTTATAGCAGAGGGTTTTGAGCTAGCCAGCTTTAACAAGAGTAAAAGATTTGATATCACCACCTCTCTCGTGAGAATGCCCACTGCTATTTTTTAAGTGTAGGTAATAATAGACTACAGCCTTTTAAAATCCTACTCATCAGCTTGCCCAGGGCAACTAGAAAATGTTCGCAGGTAAGTGCAACCACTGTGATCAACTTCTGCAGATTACTGATGTCTGAGTTAAATTGTCTAGCACTGATGATTGGGGGAGGGGAGAACCCTTATAACAAACTGTGTGTGGACTAAGCTGAACCAGCCAGGTCCTGAAAAGCAATTGTTATACTATTGGGCCTGTAGAGGGAGCACCACACAATCTGCCTCAAGCCATAGACCAGCTCCTGCTAAATCCTCCCTTCCCTGTATCCCTTTACCTGTGCAACGCACACTCTCACCTTACCCCCAGACAAGGTTAGGCCCACAACACTCCTGCCTTGAAGCATCCTCCCACAGCCAGCCCCAAACGCTGCTGCCTCCTCCTATCCAGCTCCAGTGAGCCCCCTTCCTCAGGGCTGGGGAGTGGAACAGGACAGGGAGGGCTCAAAATTTCCAGCAGCCTCATCTCTAAATGAGGAAAGAGGTAAATCAGAACGCCCAGCCTTTCTGCAGGGCCTGAGGAAGCGACCCTGCAAGTGGAGAGGGGAGGTGCCTGCCACCAGGAGACGACTGGAGGCCTGACTGGGATATAGAGACCATTGCAATTCTACATGGGTGGGAGCAGGGCTGAGGTGGTCACTGATTCTGTGGGGAGGCCCAACTGGGTCAGAGGGATTGAGGAGGCCATTGCGTGCCTTAAAGAGCTGCTGCTGAAGAGAACAAGCATTGGTAGGGCAGGGAAGACAACTACTGAATTTGCAAGGGAAGAGAAAAGAGGATTGATTAACTTGGAATGAGAAAGAAAAACAACGGGCCACTGTTATAGGAGGAGAATGGTGAACAAATGGAGTGGTGACTGAGTAGGTGGGAAGAGGACTGGGGTAAGGTGGAATGTGCATGACGGAGCCAAGGGGTTGAACAGTGAATTTAGAGGTGGTGAGAGTTTGCAAGCGAGAGAGAAAAGATGTATGTGCAAGTAACATACTTTACACTTCTATGTCACTTTTCATTCAAGTTGCTCAATAAAAACATAAATTAGGGGTGTGTATCATTTGGTACAGTCTGATTACATGATCACATATTTCCCCTTTCCTAATCCCAGAAGAGCCCCAGCCTCATCCAGTAGCCAGACTGCATCACGCTCAGTGAATTACACTGCTGTTCAATATTTAGTTGTAAACTAAATTGTTTGATGTGTGGTCCTAGGTCTTACAAAAAGCACACAAACCAATCTCAGTATGAATGAAGCATGAGTCCTGTCTTATTCGCCCTCCAAACTGTATGCTGACGGAGGCAGAGATCCTACATAAAAAGTAGTATACGGTTATGTAATTAAAGAATGCATCACTTTTTATACACACACAGGTATCAACAATAAGTTTGCATGAGTGACTTTATTACTGGCAGTTCCAGACTTGAAGGCTACACATCGTAACTTTAATATCCTTTTAAAGTAGGTTTTATAAAGGAATTTCCTAGTATTTTTAAAATAAAACAAAATCTGTATCATGCACAACTCTTTGCTAGGCACTAGCAGAATGGTCCCCATCCCCACGCTTAACCTTCCACTACTCCTCATTCTCAAACACCCCAACTGTTAATTCTTCAAACTTTCCAAAAACAGTCACCTCTAGGCTATGAACAAACATGCTAAATTCAGCCCAAAAGTTGTAAGTGCTGAAATTCACCCCTGACATACTTGTAAGCAACTGAAAACAAATTAGAATGAAATTCCTTGTGCAACTTTAACTAAAGGTTGCATCACTCTACGATCTACATAAAATATCTTTTTGTCAGTTGGTTAACTGAGGCATAGAGCAGTTAAGTCATTTGCCCAAGGAGAACTCATTTAAAGCAGATACTGCTTTGTCTCCTTCACTTCCACTTACCACTTTAACAGTCTCATCAGCACACTCTTCATCCCATTCTCAGTAGTTGCTCTTGAACAATCTCACATTGATAAGGAATGAAGATAATCCATGTGGAAACAACATGCTGATGCGCATTCAAACACTCAGTTTATTTTTTAAGAAGCGTACCCAGTGTGGCAATACTGGCTAACCCACAAATCCGAAGAAAAATTATATACATGCCAGAGAACATTTTTCCTACATGGCAGAGCGATTTCTTGATAATGTGAGGGTATCAAAGTCAGCTAAAGAAGAGACCTATTATTAATTAATCTAACCCAGCTCTCTTTGCCAATACAGGACTCCCTACAGTATGTTATCCAGGGCTTTATGCAACCTAGTTTTAAGCTTTCAACATGGAGCACTTTCTTTCAAGAGCAGATATGATGGCAAAAATGATTCAGGGATGGAACCTGTAAAGTGTCGAGCACCCTCAACTTGCACTGATTTAAAGGTCCTCTCTCAGTCTATTTGTTGACCCTATCATTTTTAACTGTAACCTGCGCCCACCATAATACACACACATGCTCACCACCACCACAAACTTGTGGCACATACACTGCTCTAAATGGAGTAAGAAACAGAGAAAGGCAAAAATGAGATGGCACTCAACCAAATTCAGAGCTTTTGTAAGAAATGGAAGTGCAACACATGCACAGCAGGTCTACCTTAGCCCCCTAGACAGGGAACCCCCTCTTGTTTTATGAAAGGCATATTTTATGTTATCATTGTTTTATAGCCATATTAAACATACACCCACAGCTGGATAATTGGGTAATTTATAGAGTTATATTTTATTTCTAGAGCTTCCTAAGAAGGGGATGAGTGCAAAATTAGCTTCAAGGGCTTTGACATGGATTTATGTCAAAAGGAACAGTTGCACCTGACTGCTGCAGGGGCAGCTGAAATAACACCTTCCCTGACTAGCTTAATTTAGTATTAATACAGCTAATGGGACATACCTAGAACTCCATGTATACATAGGAATATGCACAGAATTCTACAAAGCCTTTGTTTTGCAATGTTACCCCTTGTTTCTTGGGGGCCAGAGGGGCTGGTCACAGGCCTGCAGACGAAGTACACAGAATTTAGCATGCAGAACCTTTGAAATCCTGGAATAAGTCATGTGTGGACTGGGCTCAGCATTCAAGATTCTCTCACACTCAAAATGTTGGCAATGGGAAACAGCTAAGGACAAACGGTGAGAATGAATTGCAGAGGCAGAGGGGAAATCTAGTCATAGCTTATAAACATATATGGTCCTTTTTAATATAACTACACTAAAAGCAACCTCAGATGTGAAGTCATTTTGTTTTGTTCAGGGAAAGAGGAAGGCCTGGTCTACACGGGGGGGGAGGGGGAAATCGATCTAAGTTACGCAACTTCAGCTATGTGAATAACGTAGCTGAAGTCGACGCACTTAGATCTATTTACCGCTGTGTCTTCATTGTGGTAAGCTGACGGCTGACGCTCTCCCGTCAACCCTGCCTGCGCCTCTCACCCTGGTGGAGTACCGGAGTCAACGGGAGAGCGCTTGGCAGTCAATTTATCGTGTCCAGACTAGATGCGATAAATCAACCCCTACTGGATCCATCGCTGCCCGTCGATCCAGCGGGTAATGTAGACAAGCCCTAAGATGATTGAACAGCTATTACATCGTGTAGTGTGAGATGCTGAAATCAAAGAGAGGTGTTTGGGGGAGGGGAAAACGGCCTGGACCCTGAATCCTCTCTCTCATGTTATTTGGGCAGGTCATCCCACTAGTCAAGGCTTTCCTGATTAACAGGGTTCTATTTGAATAAAGCAAACATTCAGTTACAGTGCCTATGGCTCTGTGTTCCCTTATAACTCATTTATACTCACAAACATTGAACAGGTGAATGGCTTAGCAACTGCAAAAGGCACAATTTTTGAAACAAACAAAAACCTGTGACACAGAAATCAAAACTGTGTGGGATTTGCAAGGGAGGACAAAGGGAAGAAAAAGCTCAGGTTCTGTTTGTTTTTAGAGATGGAGAAGAAGCTAAAGTTAAGAAGGCCACATATGGTATTTATTAAGCATTTATATAAACAGACTTCATTAAAAACGGAGCTATTCCACTATAGGCAGTTGCTCAGTGAAGCTTTATTATAGCGTGTGATACACACATAAACATTAACATTGTTGAAGAGTCAACAAGTCGATTTCCCTTTTGCAATAAGACATCGCCAAAGACAGGTGCAAGCCAACCATTTGCCATCACAGTACATGAACACACTCTAGCTCAGTGGGTGCAGGCTCTGGGATAAGGCCAGGGATTGGGGTGCAGGGTTGGGGCGTGGGCTTACCTCCGGCAGCTCCTGGTCAGTGATGCAACAGGGGTGCTAAGGCAGGCTTCCTGCCTGTCCTGGCATCACAGACCACGCTGCACCCCGGAAGCAGCCAGCAGCAGGTCCGGCTCCTAGGCGGAGGCGCATAAGCAGCTCCGCGCTTCTCTCATGCGCAGGCACTGCTCTCCCCCCGCCCCCCCCCCCAGCCCCCATTGGCCAGGTGTGGAGCTGGTGCTCGGGGTGGGGGCAGCGCATGGAGCCCAATGGCCCCCCCACCTAGGAGCCAGGCCAGCTGCTGACTGCTTCTGGGGCGCAGCGCTGTGTCAGAACAGGTAGGAACTAGCCTGCCTTAGCCGGGCAGCACCACCGACAGGACTTTTAACAGCCCAGTCAACGGTGCTGACCAGAGCCAGCACGAGCCAGGTGCCTTCCATTCTGCGACCCAGTAGTGGGTCGCGACTCACAGTTTTAAATAATGTTGTGTTTTTAACCACATAAAAGAAAAAACAGAACCATTGTTCACATTACCAGTCATTGACATGAGATTCAGGAGGGAAATAAAGTCAATATCATACTTTGAAATGAGTAACATTTCGTTTCAGTCCCACTGCTGTACACACCCCCACCTCCTTCTCTTCTGAACACATGTGGATATGAAATCTAGACAGGGAAGTTACACTGCAAAGCAATTTTCCTTGTGGTCCTCCATCTGTCTCTGTAATCATCTGTTTCCACCTGTTGTCTCTTGTCTTATACTTAGATTGTCATTTCTTGGGGGGGCAAGGATTGTCTGTGTTCTGTGTTTGTACAGAGCCTAGCACAATGGGGTCCTGATCCATGACTGGAGCTCCCAGGAGCTGCCACACTACAAATAATAGTAACAATAATTGCACTAGACCAGGGGTCGGCAACCTTTCAGATGTGGTGTGCCGAGTCTTCATTTATTCACTCTGATTTAAGGTTTCATGTGCCAGTAATACATTTTAACATTTTTAGAAGGTCTCTTTCTATAAGTCTATAATATATAACTAAACTATTGTTGTATATAAAGTAAATAAGGTTTTTAAAATATTTAAGAAGCTTCATTTAAAATTAAATTAAAATGCAGAGCCCCCAGGACCGGTGGCCAGGACCCAGGCAGTTTGAGTGCCACTGAAAATCAGCTCGCGTGCCGCCTTTGGCACACGTGCCATAGGTTGCCTACCACTGCACTAGACTGTGTAAGCGCAATGATAAAGAGCTAAAAAATTGGAAACTGTAAGTGAAGTATTATGGGCCTGCCATTTTTAGTACCCTTATTAACACTTGTGCTGCTGCCTGCCCTTTCCATACACAGGCAGTACAACAGTACTTGCCTTGGGTTTTTGTGGGCAATACAATGCACCAGCTATTGAGAAGGAGAGAAGAAGGGTATTAAAAACAGCAGCTCTATGAGTGATCAGCTGCAAAACTAAGAATTTACTGATGAGCTGAAGACCTATAAACTTTGATACTGAAGAAAGATGATCTTCTTCACTCTGATGCCAAGTGGGTCAGACAGAGGAAGCATCTCAGCAATCTTCCAAGCCAAAGCAGAGTGGGAAAAGAATAAAGTACTACATGAGCAACTAAAAGGAAACACATTTCTGTCCACTTCAGCTTATTATGACCCATCACAAGTGGGCAAGGGTCATCTATGGCTGCGACATGAACATAAAGGCTTGCATCTAGAGCAGGTATTTGAAGAACTGCACAGCAACTACTTGGGATTGCTATTATCGCAAAAAAAAAAAAAAAATGAATAGAATACCAACCTCCATCGATTATGTATGCATTGTTTCTTTAAATCGGTAGCAGGAAGACAGGGGAGGGGGCCTGAGAAGGTGCTACCCAGAAGCGCTACAGTCAAGCCAAGAGAGCAGGTAGCTTTAGGGATAATATTGATTTCTTATTTAATAAAATTCATGTTCGATGTTAGAATAAAGCAATTCTTGCAAGACTCTTTACAGTCATCATATGAGCGATGTTACATTTATATAGATATTTTAATCCATTATAACTATATCTGGAACACTTACAGCAAAGTCTCCTCTACCACATAAAACAACAAAACAAGCCACAACAACAACGAAAGAACACAAGCAGTCCACACATGCCACAAGAGTCTCCTTCTCCAAATGTACGTATAGAACCTTCCCCCAGGAGTTTACAATTGTCCTCTCTCAGGCTTCACATCACTTGCCATGCTTTGGGCCAAGACTGTCTCCATATTCAGGGATGCATCTCTGTCACAGGGTAACCTCACTTGCCCAAGTGGTCAAACCTAAAACCAACTAAGCTTTCCCAGGGTTATGCTTATGGGACTTGGAAACCCTCCATCTGCCTCAGCAAAATAAAAAGATCACCGGCTGCAATAACACAACAACATGTTAACCATAAAACAATAGAACCTTTGGCCAACATGCATCCTACCCTGCATTAAGGGCAAACATATAATTTTCTACTATGTCTTTTCCAAGACACATCCAGTCTCTGTTGGATCCATGGTAAGGAGAGACTCCATTCAATTTTAGTTTTTCTTTGAGTAACCAGTAGAGCTTTTCTAAAACCTTTGCAATTAGGAGGAGAGGATAGTAAGGAGGAGTTCTAGAAATTATTTATTCCTGTCCACACCACAGGTGCATGGCCAGGAAGATTTCAAGTGAATGCCTTTAAAATAGTGTAGACAGAATATTAGAGTAGTTAATTGCTTAGGACTTAGCTGAGGAGGTACACAGACAGCTAAAGACAAAGCACAGAGCTATTGGTCTTCCAAAGAAAATACATATGAAGAGGACTGAGGGAATTCTTCCACTGCCTCCTTTGGGAAGCAGCTGCTGAGCCAGAGCCGACATTTCATTGGTGGCCCCTTAAATGCTTTTGACGAGAACTCCCAGTGGAAGAGCTAGAGCAGGGGTCGGCAACCTTTCAGAACTGGTGTGCCGAGTCTTCATTTATTCACACTAATTTAAGGTTTCGCGTGCCAGTAATAGACCTTCTAAAAACGTTAAAATGTCTTTCTATAAGTCTATAATATATAACTAAACTATTGTTGTATGTAAAGTAAATAAGGTTTTTAAAATGTTTAAGAAGCTTCATTTAAAATTAAATTAAAATGCAGAGCCCCCCGGACCGATGGCCAGGACCCAGGCAGTGTGAGTGCCACTGAAAATCAGCTCGCGTGCCGCCTTCGGCACGCGTGCCATAGGTTGCCTACCCCTGAGCTAGAGCTGCAAGAGTCAGAAGGGAACTCAACAGGAAGGAGCACTCAAGGTTCCCCTAACATATACTCTAAAATGTATGTATTAGTTTATGTAGTGCCTATCACCGCGACAGCGAGGCCCATTAGCAAGAGTTATCACTCCCATTTCTAAATGTTTTATTACATTAAGTGATAACCCAAAAATCACCCCAGCAAACGTGTATAACCCAAAGATTTTACAATGAGCATTTAAGCTCGCCAGACTCAGGCCTTTCCAAAGGGAACGGAGAAGAAGTCTCAACTAAGGACCATCCTGGCACCAACCTGAGGCTACAACTATAATGGCAAAAAACCAGGACTCCTAATACACAACCAGTCACAATGCTGCAGCACCACGGATTGTACGGATGGATCCTATTATGCCATGGTACACAAGGCCAATGAGTGTTATCCTAGGAACTCCATATTTTATTTAACAGGGTACGGTATAGCAGAAAGAGAATGGTCTACTTCTCCAGAGAAACTTGCAAGCTAAACAACCCTAAATAGGAGTCTTGAGACACCTGAAAAACAACCTCCAGAGTCCAAGGAAGCTCAAAATATGTGACCAACCAGCACAGTGGGTTTGGGAGAGAGGAGGCCTGCCCTAGAGGTACCCAGAAACCCATGAAGAGCCTGCTGCAGACTCTTAAAGTAACAATGCAACAAGACAAGAATGTCCATCCCCATCCTTCAGTCTGCACCTTAAAGCTGGGAGTTAGCCCAGGGCGTCTGTATTAAGCAGCCTGAAAAATTTTAGTTTAGGAGAGAGAAAACATACAAGAGAATAGAAGGTCCACAGAGGGAAAATCCTCTTCCATTCTATAGGCTTGTCTGTTTGACACGGGAGAACTCAGTAAAGGAGAGTTTAACATGGGTAATCTGATGAGCAGAAACGTTCTTGAATAGTCTTGGGCTAAACCATACCCTGGGAGAGGAGCTAAGCATACTACAACCATAGCAAATTTAAAACAAGGACCTTCAGCAAAGCACCATGACAAATGTGAATTAAAAGAAAGGAGTAATGGCCCTTCATAAAGGGTAGGGCTTTATCAGGGTTTCACTGTACAAAACAGAGACCATCTAATAGCCCATTAAACCTGTTACAAATAATTATTAAATCAAAGGAGGAAAAAACAATGTCAGCCTTGTGTGTGTTTCATTGTTGAATAATGACAGTGTTTACCTTTCTAGGGTAAAGCATTACCGCTCTGGATCCAACTTAAAGGCAGAGCAGATGACAGATTTAATTATGTCTTTCCCTCTTAACTACCAGTGTCTGGGTTATTTATTAACCAGGCCTGCGTATATTCATAGATTTGACTTGCTGTCTAATATACGTAGCTACAAGGCTCTGCTTCCCCACTACATTTAGAATGGCTGCCTGGGCACTTTATGCAATCTTCCTTTATTAATTCGTGTGGTGTTTTTTCCCTCTGGACCCACTAAAACGTCAATACATCCTGAGGGCTGTGATTTAGTCAGAGCTCAGGAACTAAGCAGAGCCAGGACAGGTCAATAACTTAGATGAGAGCACAAAGGAAAACCCGGTAGTACACTGCAGATGTGTTCAAATGGCTCTGTAGGTGTCACTCTCCTCTCTAGCTGTGTCTACACTAGCATTTTGTTGTCTGACATTCCAATTTGGAACTACCACAGGGTGATAGCACAGCACTAGCACACACTGTATGAAATACGAATCTTCCCTCCTAGGAAGGAAATAGAACTGGTGACATCCTCTCTTACTCTCTCTAAGGGTAAAGCTTGGGCTTGGAGTTTGTCAGCCATCAGAGCTGATGCCGGAACTTGGTTCCTTCTATATTCCTGCTATTTAGGTCTGTACTTGACTGGATGGAGAAGCTGGGCTTGCTCCTAGGGGAGGAAGATTACAGCAAAGAAGCAGACTGGCTTTTTCACAAGCGAGCCTCTGGAAGGGGGAGGGATGTCTTTTCTCCCAGATCTCCTGGAAAATAGAGTTAAAGATATTTCCAAAGCTGCCTGGGTGCTCTAAAGTACTAGGGGTCAGTGTTTTAATGACATTCCCTGCACCTGGCACCTCCCACGCCCACAATGAACTCAGGAGGACTCAACAAGCTAGAACAAAGAATCCAGTATACCAGCATATAGCCTAAATGAGTCCTGTATCCTATCATTCAGGCTGTTCATAGCCAGGAGGTATCTGGAGAGACTCCTGTGGACCGGTTTTGGAAATTTCCATTTACAGGTCTCTGTCAAGACAGCTGTTCTAGATGAGTAAGATGCAACGGATGCTAATGTATCCAACCACCACCACGCCTAAGGGTGGTTCTTAGAGAACTCCTCTGCCCTGTGGTCTATCAGGTCCTCTAGAACAGTGTTTCTCAAACTGGGGCCACCGCTTATGTAGGGAAAGCCCCTGGTGGGCCGGGCCGGTTTGTTTACCTGCCCCGTCCGCAGGCCCAGCCGATCGTGGCTCCCACTGGCCACGGTTCGCTGCTCCGGGCCAATGGGAGCTGCTGGCCAGCACATCCCTCGGCCCGCGCCGCTTCCAGCAGCTCCCATTGGCCCGGAGCAGCGAACCGCGGCCAGTGGGAGCCGTGATCGGCCGGACCTGCAGACGGGGCAGGTAAACACACCGGCCCGGCCCACCCGGGGCTTTCCCTACACAAGCGGTGACCCCAGTTTGAGAAACACTGCTCTAGAGAGAAATCACAGTTTAGAAGGAGGCTGCTGAGTTCACTTTGGGATGAGAGAACCACAACTCTTTGAGGCAGGCTTCTAGCCTGTATGCAGGTTACTGGGTAAGAGAAGAACCACACTGTGCATGGAACGATTTGAGTCAGCACCTTGGAAAGAGAGAGGTGGACAGGGAGAATGAGCTAAGAGGGACCTCTTTGCTGAAAGTCAGGAAACCCCATGACTTTGCCTAGAGCAGAGGTGAAAGTAAGCCAGTACGGTTGGGTACGGCGTACTGGCAAGAGCCGGTGCACCGCACCGGACCGTCTTCTCCGTCGGTGATATAAAGGGTCCAGGGCTCCGGCCCCTGCGGGGAGCCCCGGGCCCTTTAAAGCGCCACCCGAGCCCTGCTGCCGGAGCTGCGGCGGCGCATTAAAGGGCCCGGGGTTCCCCGCAGCAGCCGGAGCCCCGGGCCCTTTAAATCACCGACGGAGCCCTGCTGCTGCTACCCTGCATTGGCAGGAGCACCGGGCCCTTTAAATCCCCGCCCGAGCCCTGCTGCCCCGGGATAGCAGCGGCAGGGCTCCCGCAGTGATTTAAAGGGCCCAGAGCTCCATGGCGGCCGGAGCCCCGGGCCCTTTAATTCGCCCCTGAGCCCTGGGGCTCCCAGCCGCCTCTGCAGCTGGTAGCGCCGGGGCAATTTAAAGGCCCTGGAGCTCCCAGCTACAGCCAGAGCCCCAGGGCCTTTCAATCTTGAAAGGCCCTGACTCTTCCAGTTGAGGCCATGCCTCTTCCGGTTGAGGCCACGCCCCCCTCAGGACTCCGGCGTACCGGTAAGTCCTTTAAGTTACTTTCACCCCTGCCCTAGAGCCTTGTCTGGTTTGATTTTTAAGACCACATATGTGAGGAGTCACTAGGCCCACTCCCCAGGCATTATTCTCTGCAGAGGAAAATAGGGTTGGGGAGGCAGCAGACTGGAGCACAGTAGTGGTTTGTTCTACACTTGGATCCACCTGACTCTCCTCAAGTCCATGGCCTCAAGAGTCAGAGGGGCCTTGAAGGAATAGGCTCTGCAAACCCATGGGGAACACAAAGAAGTCCTTTGAGAGGACCAAAGATGGTGGCTGCAGAAGCAAGGGTGGTGAGAGAAAAACCTCTCAGCCACTTTAAAGGAAAAAAAGAAAAGTCATGGGTCTATCTAGCTACTTATGTAGCACTCACCACTGCAGTATCTGAGCACCTAAAGACATGAATATGCAGAACTTATGCAATTTTTTCCAAACTTGTGCAATTTTTTCCAATCTCTGCAAGCGCTTGTCTAAGATTTAAAACCAGCCCCTCTTGCATCCTAAGTGAGGCCTGTACCCCGGGGCAATTAAAGACCAGAAAAGTGCAGTGTGTTGCAGGTCAGTCCTGAGGTGCATTGGCAGAGCTGTGTACTGGAAACCCTCCTGCCTATACAGTGGGCATCAGGGCCAGTGCAAGGATATTTTGCGCCCTAGGCGAAACTTCCACCTTGCGCCCCCCCCCCCCCCCCACACACACCTTGCACATCGGTTCATTGAGGGGCAAATCCCAACGAGCCTTTATAGACCCCAGGGGCCAGCCTTCCCCAGGGCCAGCCATGCCCAGGGGCTGCTCCCCAGACCAGGTTCCCCCCTCCCCACCCCCTAAACTCCCCTGGAAGGTGAACAGCCCCCCTGCAAGCCCTCCCCGCCCCACCCCACCCCGGCGGCCCCCGCCCTGAGTCCACTCACTGGCTTTGCCGGGCTTGGGCTGCTACAGCAGCTCGGCAGAGAGGAGCCGCCTTCCGGAGGCACTGGAGAGCCAAAGTGTCTTGCTTGCGGCGGCAGCGAGCCCCAGCCATGGAGGAGCCGGCGCGGCGCTGGGGGGCAGCAGCCCTGCAAAGGCGGCGGTGCTTCTAGCGGGGAGCAGCCGCGCCCCCCGCCCCGGCTGCGACCCAGCACCCCCCCCCGGGGGCTCCTGCAGGCTGCAGCAGATGCATGCGAGCGCCGGCCCCCATGTGCCCCCCGGCTCCCCCCTCATCTAGGGTTACCATATTTCAACAATCAAAAAAGAGGATGGGGGGGAGGGGGAGAGAGACCCGCCCTAGCCCCACCCAATTCCACTCCCTCCCACTTCCCACCCCCTGAGTACCCCCGTCAGAACCCCCAAACCCCCCCCCGCTCCTTGTCCCCGGACTGCCCCCTCCTGGGACCCCCCCCCCCAACTGCCCCCCTAGGACCCTACCCCCTACCTGTCCCCTGACTGCCCCAACCCTTATCCACACCCCCGCCCCCAGACAGACCCCCGGGACTCCCACGCCCCATCCAACCACTCCCCGCCCCGACAAGACCCCCAGAACTCCCGACCCATCCAACCCACCCTGCTCTCTGACTGCTCAGATCCCTCTCCACACTCCCGCCTCCTGACAGGCCCTGCCCAGAACTCCCGACCCATCCAACCCCCTCGCTCCCTGACTGCCCCCGGGACTCCCCTTACCATGCCCATGCCGGTCAGACGCTGGCTCCATGTGGAGCCAAACCAAATAGGCTGCCGCGCGGCCGAGCACACAGCCCCTCCCCCGCAGAGTGCTGAGGCAGCGGGAGGGGGGGGGGGAGCTGCGGGAGGGGCAGCGGCTCGCACTCCCGGGAGCTGCAATGCCCGAGCACGGTGAAGGGTGAGCCGGGGGGCGCGCCTGCCCAGGCTGTGGCCCCCATGCGGCCCCCGTGCGGCCCCCAGCTCCCCTCTCGCCGCCCTCGGGCATTGCAGCTCCCAGGAGTGTGAGCCGCCGCTGCCCCTCCCGGAGCAGGCTCAGGGCCCCGCACCCCGGCGGCAGCTCACGCTCCCGGGAGCCGCAGAGCCTGAGCGCAGCAAGGGAGGAGCCGGGGGGCACACGGGGGCTGCTGCCCCCCTGCGCCGCGCCAGCTCCTCCATGGCTGGGGCTCGCCACCCCCGCAAGCCGACGCTCTGGCTCTCTGGTGCCTCCACTTTTTGGCTCCCCCAACCACTTGGCGCCCTAGGCGACCGCCTAGTTCGCCTAGTGGTTGCACCGGCCCTGGTGGGCATTGCAGTAGTGGACCACCATGTTTGGCTCATGATAATAAGCCTTTGTCACTTACTAGCAGGAAAACAGAATTTGCCCAGAAAATTAGAAAAACTAGACAGCTGTAACCCTGAATTCCGATGGAAATCAATCACGAGCACCCATAAAAAATAAGAACAGGGACAGCGTCTTCATTGTTCAACAGGGATATGATGTGAAATACAGCAGTTTGCGTTGTCAGAGGGTACACTGGAATTTTATTTATTTCTGTTTGAATAAATCCAAAGATTCAAAGCTAAATTGTTGAGCTTTGCCGAATTTTGGATCAAAACAATTCAAACTTGTCTAGTTTCAGATGCAACCGAGGGTGCTAAAGGAGTTGGCGGATGTGATTGCAGAGCCATTGGCCATTATCTTTGAAAACTCATGGAGAGCGGGGGAAGTCCCGGATGACTGGAAAAAGGCTAATGTAGTGCCCATCCTTAAAAAAGGGAAGAAGGAGGATCCAGGGAACTACAGGCCAGTCAGCCTCACCTCAGTCCCTGGAAAAATCATGGAGCAGGTCCTCAAGGAATCAATTCTGAAGCACTTAGAGGAGAGGAAAGTGATCAGGAACAGTCAGCATGGATTCACCAAGGGCAAGTCATGCCTGACTAACCTAATTGCCTTCTATGAGGAGATAACTGGGTCTGTGGATGAGGGGAAAGCAGTGGATGTGTTATTCCTTGACTTTAGCAAAGCTTTTGATACGGTCTCCCACAGTATTCTTGCCGGCAAGTTAAAGAAGTATGGGCTGGATGAATGGACTATAAGGTGGATAGAAAGCTGGCTAGATCGTCGGGCTCAACGGGTAGTGATCAACGGCTCCATGTCTAGTTGGCAGCCGGTTTCAAGTGGAGTGCCCCAAGGGTCGGTCCTGGGGCCGGTTTTGTTCAATATCTTCATTAATGATCTGGAGGATGGCGTGGACTGCACTCTCAGCAAATTTGCAGATGACACTAAACTGGGAGGAGTGGTAGATACGCTGGAGGGTAGGGATAGGATACAGAGGGACCTAGACAAATTAGAGGATTGGGCCAAAAGAAACCTGATGAGGTTCAACAAGGACAAGTGCAGAGTCCTGCACTTAGGACGGAAGAATCCCATGCACTGTTACAGACTAGGGACCGAGTGGCTAGGCAGCAGTTCTGCAGAAAAGGACCTAGGGGTTACGGTGGACGAGAAGCTGGATATGAGTCAACAGTGTGCCCTTGTTGCCAAGAAGGCTAACGGCATTTTGGGCTGTATAAGTAGGGGCATTGCCAGCAGATCGAGGGACGTGATCGTTCCCCTCTATTCGACATTGGTGAGGCCTCACCTGGAGTACTGTGTCCAGTTTTGGGCCCCACACTACAAGAAGGATGTGGAAAAATTGGAAAGAGTCCAGCGGAGGGCAACAAAAATGATTAGGGGGCTGGAGCACATGAGTTATGAGGAGAGGCTGAGGGAACTGGGATTGTTTAGTCTGCAGAAGAGAAGAATGAGGGGGGATTTGATAGCTGCTTTCAACTACCTGAAAGGGGGTTCCAAAGAGGATGGATCTAGACTGTTCACAGTGGTACCAGATGACAGAACAAGGAGTAATGGTCTCAAGTTGCAGTGGGGGAGGTTTAGATTGGATATTAGGAAAAACTTTTTCACTAGGAGGGTGGTGAAGCACTGGAATGGGTTACCTAGGGAGGTGGTGGAATCTCCTTCCTTAGAGGTTTTTAAGGTCAGGCTTGACAAAGCCCTGGCTGGGATGATTTAGTTGGGATTAGGTCCTGCTTTGAGCAGGGGGTTGGACTAGATGACCTCCTGAGGTCCCTTCCAACCCTGATATTCTATGATTCTATGATTTGTCTTCAACACCCAACATTCCTTCCTGGAGAAGAAAAGTGGTTCACCTGAAAAAGTGGCCCAAATACGCAAATCTTGGCAAATTAGGGCTGAGTTTTCACAATGAAAATCAGGTCCCCATCCCATCTCATTACCCCCTCCCACCTCAGAAGTCTGGCATATCTCCAATCAATGATCCCTTTGTAAATAGCTATCATGGCTAGCTGAAAGATATAAAACTCGCTATTCTGCAACTGGATCCTTTTTAGTTGATTATATAAAGAACGTTTTCCAGAAAAGTGAGAAATTAAAAGATCACTCCCCTAAATCGTACTACAGGCATTATCCTACTTATGTTTAATACACATCTCTAGACTTATTTAGCCACAGCTTACATAGACAGCCAGCTGGCAGCTTACAGTTACAATAAAACATACCATAAAAGTAAAACATGGAACTTGCACCTGTAAATACAAAAAATAATTTTGCTTCACTTACCTAAGCAAAGTTCTCATCAGAGACACACAATTTTCTGATATTAAAATCTGAGAGAGACCTGAAAGAGACCAAAAAAGTGCCACAAATGAATGAACCATTTTAATTTCACATACCCAAAAGTGACAAAACAAAAAGGTCAACAGCTTAAAAAAAAAATCAAATCACTCCATTATGATACATTTCAAGCAGACTAAGTAGTGGAAAGGACACTATTCAGAAAGCCGGCATGTCAGAAATAAAGGATCTGATCTTCCATTGCATTACACAAGTTTTATACCAGTGCAAGCCCACAGAAGTCAATGGAATTTCGCTGGCGTAAAGCTAGCATGGCACGGTAGAGAACCAGGCCCAAAGCACGTAGCTAAACTGTGTCACTGCCATGTTCAAACTTTATTTAATCATTGGTTTCTTTCTTTTACAAGCCAGCAGTGCTCAAGAGTGGAGAAAGAAGTAAACAGACAGCCGCCCAGCCTGGAAGAGGGTGGGGTGGGGGGATTGAAACTGTTGGTCATTACAAATATCCAGACACTCCCAGACTGAAATTCCAACAGAAACATAGGAAGGCCCAACATTCTGTTCAGTATGTGGAACCTTGCAGTCTGTGGACCATATCACATGCATGTAACCATGTAAGTTTTTAGCATCCAAAAATGCGGTGGAGCTGTAGAGGGCATTAGGAAGGCAGCATTGGTGGCTGTATTAGCCCTTCCAAAATGGATATGGTGGGGGGGGGGGGTATAGATATAGATAGAAAAAACGTCTGAGGCTTGTTAGGATTCACTATGAACAGCAAAAAGAAAGTAAATAAGCAAGATGAGATTGACTGTATTGGGCCACTAAATTGACAAGGGTGTTTAATAGTTGAAGAGGGAGAATTCTTTGTTCCCAGTATTAAAATTTGCACGGCTGGCCCTAGTTGAAGGACCATCATTCACTACTCTGGTACAGCTTAGTTAGGCTGATCTTCCTCTCAGACAGACAGTGCATTATCAGAAGTTCCTGCTATTCATTCTGCTTCCTGTTCGTTAGTGAAAGCCCCTTTTATAGCTGCTCTTAGAGAGGTTGTTAAACCAGGGGAAGATTTTAGGATACAGCAGATAAAGTACTTAGAATTATTCAGGAGAGGGCAAAGGGAAGTTACACTGGCTGGTTACAGCTGCGCCAAAACTCAGAGATAAGAATCTATTTATTTTCTTCTTAGCAGATAAGAGAACCAACAATATTGCAATCAAAACTAGAGCAGCAGTGGAAAAAAATATGCTATTTTAGTTGATATCTACATCTGGGATTTAGCTTTAGTTTGCATTAGCCAACTGAATGTATTTGACTGGTAATTTATGTACACATGCTCAGAGACCAGGTGTGCTGGGAACAGTATTAAAAATCAAATAAAAAATTTAAATTGGGGGCCGGGGGGCAACTCACCAACCCGTACAGGAAGACCCTTTCTGCTAAAGCTTCTCCAGATGAAGTCAGTTCATGAATAACTTTCAAGGTCAGGGCCTTTTTGCCATTTGACTTCAATGGGAGCAGGACGCTGCTCTCAGTGTTACTTAACCCGTGTCAGGTATCAGCAATTCCAAGCAGTTATTTTGCAGATTTCCATATATTATTAAATGACTATTCTCTATTCAAAAACCACCACCACAAGCCTGGTATAGTACTTGACTGTTCAGAAGGCCATGAAAAGCTTAACAGCATCTGGAAATACTATAAGGACTCTGAAAAACTACCTCCCTCCCCTGGCCAAACAGCTTTTAAACAGGCTGTTTTAAAAAAATAACAAACAAACAAACAAACACTGAGGTTTGCCATCATAATATAGCAAAAAAATTAACTAGATACAAATGCAAGCACTTTGCAGGCTTCCAAAATGGGGATTTGGGGAAACGTACATTGTTCATCAAAAGTTAAGACTAATACAAAAGATATGACGGTAATGTCCACCCCCAAGAAGTCAGCTTTAAAAAAAAAAAAAAAGGCATGCGGGCACCACGTTCATACCAGATCCGCCACCCTCAATCACTGCTCCATCCATTCAGAACATCTTGGCAAATCCTGTTTGAGGTATTCCCTCAAACCACAGTGAACGGAACAACCTCTGTGAGCAAAGGCAGCGGGACGTAGCCTAATGTTTTGGATTATACAAACAGGAGCATTTTTCCTGTAAAGCATAAGGTGATGTTATTCCTCAGACAACTTTGCTGCCACAGTGTCAGAGAAGACAGGCAAACAATGTCCACCTGTGAAAATGATGGGAGGGGATAAACCAATGCTCAGGTTACAACAGGCCCTAATAGGGATGAGCCCCCCAGGTCCTCACCTGGAAGGTGAGGATAAGTGCCAGAGAGGGAGAGTATCTCTCTCTGTTTACAGGGGTGGGGATGGAATTGCCTAGGTATGGCAGCTGAACTCACCCTGTGGAATATGCCCAATTTATTACACAGGGTTATTTAGTTCAAAATGAGACTTAGGGTATGTCCACACTGAACCCAGGTCTATGGGACCCGGGCTTGTGGTCTCAGTATGTCCAAGCCTATGCTTGAGCAGCCACACTGTATTTAACCCTGGATTTAACCCAGGCCTCACAGCTGTGCTAACATGTCCATGCTGTACTAGACAGAGCTTCTGATTCAGGTCTGAGGCTTGACCTGTGTCCACACGACAAAATGACTCTGCTTGAACTCAAGTCACAGCAGGACTCAGGCTCTGATCCACACCCCTAGCAGGGTCCTAGGATTCAGGTCCAGAGCACTTACTGACATGAATCAGACCAAGTGAGGACGGAAAGGGGACTTAGGCTCAAACATGAGTCAGAGCCCAGGCTTAGTGTGTAGTGTACATATACTCTTAGAGGTCTTCAAGAGTAGACAGCCCCCATCAGTTAATACTGACCCTCTGCCTGTCTTCAGCATCAACAGCATCCTTCCCTCCCATGTGATCTGTGGCAGGGAGGTGACAGATTAACAAATGAAGTAGCACTAGTGTAATAGCAGAGCTTGCCATTAACACATCTGCTCCTTCATACTGTCATGATGAATACTATTTCAGAATGGTGACACCCACACTTTAAAGTTGCTATTAACAAAAGACTTTAGGATTTCTGTATTAACTGCAACGCAAACCTACAGCAACGTTCAAATATATATAATTTCTGTAATTATATAAGCATTTATAAACGGGAGTCAGGAGCTCTGCTACCAATGCATGTGTCCTTGGGCAAATCACCTAGGCCCAGTTTATTTTAACAGGTCCACTAACTTTGGTTGCCCAGCTTGACACAGCTATGCGGATTTTCACCACATGCTCCTGCAGCACCCACTGACTCTAGCAGGAGTTGCAGGTGCTCTGTTTGCAGGCATCTGGTTTTAGTGGACATTTTGGAAATGGTGGCTTTCATTTCTTTGTGCCTGAGTTGCCCCACCTATTATATGAGGATAATAATGCTTACCTAGCTGCATGATGTCTTTGCAAGCCCACATATGAAAAGCCCAAAGTACTGTTATACATGTATACAGAAGGGATTAAGCATATTCCTTAATTTGCATCTTGGCACTATTAGAACTGAATTTATCAAAACAAGTCAACGGGTGTTTCCTAGAATAGAAATGTTGTAATGGGATGACACGATGGAGCTTGTTTGTTCTGTACATTTTGTAAGCTAGTTGGTTCTGCCCTGTCAAAGTACAACCCTTGTTGCACCAATGTTTAATTAAAAACAATTAGGCAAGAATACCCAAACCTTCCAGCTTGTTCTCAGAGCCCAACACCGTAAGGTTATCCATGACAGCTGTGCAACCAGAGACATGCATTTTACCCTGTTAAAAGGAACAGCCCTATGAGTTCTCTAGCTCAACAAGTAGCTTTGAGCTTGATGCAGAGTAAAATTCAATGCCCTGTATTATGCAGGGGGTCAGACAAGTTTATCAATTTATCATAATTGTCCCTTCTGGCCTTAAAAGCGATGAGTTTGAGTTTTAACACAACAAGATTTATGCCCATCGTTCCACACCTGGATAGCACAAATCCTGCTCCATTTCAAAAGCTACCTTCTGTCCCAGTGATGGATACAAGAAGTCTCAATCAGAGAGAGCTTCAAGTGCTCTTTTGCATATCACTACCAGCACGTTCTGCTGGTTCACAGTTGTCTCAGAGACGCTGTTATTCTGAGAATAGAAATGTTGATGCTTTGGGGGAGCACTTAGTTCTTGTTCAGTTTGTTTTACAAGCCTGAATTGTGGAAAGTTTTAGAACGCCTATACACATCCTTTTCTTAGCTTCCATAATCTTAAAAATCTAATATTTGGAATAACTGTTACTGAAAGAAGTGGAAGATATTTCAACAGTAGTTTCTTTGTCACTCGATGAATTTGCTGCAGCACACTGGTTTGTGTTTACAGATGCAACCAAATTTTCTGCATGCTTTGCAAGGACCACCAGTGCATTATTAACTAATGTGAGTGTCTCTCTCAATGATAATGTATTCATCCTACAGCGTATAATGGTAACAAAGTTCCATTTGTGCAGAAAGTTTCCCACAAACCTGGACTCACTGGGAGATGTAATTAAAAAAAAAAAAAATTGGAAACCAAAGTTCAAATTAAAAGGTGATTATTTAAACACACTGTGCTCTGAAATAGTCATAGCAATACCAAACAAGGATTTTATGCCATGCCGGAAGAAGGTAAGGTAGGGTTACTAGCAGAAAATAAGGTGAAGGGCAAGTGAAACAGTGTGCACAAGAGAGAAAAGTTCCGTAAAACCCAGAGTAATAATGTCTGCTCAACGTATGCAATGCTTTTCATCTCTACTCCATCTTGAAACTGCTTATCTAGTACTTCAGCATAATTTTCTGCTACTGAGTCATACATTTTCAATCCTCGACTTTCTCAGTACTATCAGTGTTCATGCAATCTCCTGCTGCCTATATAAATCCACATTCAATAAAAAAAAATATTGCAAAGATCTCCTACAGTTACTAAATACTGTTCAGTTTTTGAAGGCAAATTCATAGCAAACATCAGCAATACTACCAGGGTTTTGTTGGAGTTTTACACTGGATATGAAAGCCATCCTAAATTTCGGAGAGTTTGGAAGCCTGTCTAATACTAATACATGTTAGTATGTAATTATACAATGATATGATCTTCCTCAAGGTTACAAAAGAACTTGCAAACTAAGGCCATGTCTGCATTTAAAACTTTTGCTGGTACAATAATGTTGGGTAGGAGGGTTCCCCCCCCTCCCCTCCCAGTTTGTTTTTAAGAACAAACATTTTTATACTAGCAAAGCAGCTTCCAAAACTTGTTTTTGACGATAAAACTTACTTTGCTTGGGTAGCTGGTTTAAGCAATACCAACAAAAGCACCCCTTTGCCAGCATAAGCTGCGTCTATGCTAGGAAGGTATAGCTATACCAGCAAACCTTCTCTAACAATAGATTAGACCTTCAGCTCTGCTCCTGCAAGGAGATACATGCAGGCTAAATTCTGTGCTGTGGTCATGAAGGGTCCCAGTGAAATAAAGGGAGCTGTGTAGGGGTCCACCTGTAAGCATCTCCTTCCAGGACTTAGGCCAGAGTACTGAATTGCAATTACCTCTGGGGTGGAATGCAGCTCTTCTTTAACAGTGCACAGAAACACTATATAAAGGTTTAGATCAGGAAGTCAAGAAGAATCTTGACATCAGCTGCAACTCCAAACAGACTTCAGGGACACAGAATGCAGAAGGTAAGAAGTTAAAGTTACTGAAGTTACATCTTGAAAGACAGGAGAAAACCTGCCAACTAGCAACATCACTGACATGTTACTTCTTCTCTCCCAATATAAAAAGAGGAGAGGAGAGGAAGGGAAATCACAAAAACAGATCTTATGAGAAGTGACCAAATAATTCATTCAACAAATTCAGCTTCTTTTTCTGTTTGCAGGATGTCCTGGAGAAGATCAGTTTCTTCAAATGTGTATTTGAGTCTTGTTTGACAAGTATGGTTTTCTTTAAATGTATGCCAGGGGTGGGCAAACTACAGCCCGCAGGCCACATCTGGCCCACCAGCCCATTTAATCCGGCCCTTAAGCTCCCACTGGGGAGTGGGGTCAAGGGCCGCTCAGCGCACGGTGCCCCAGCTCCCAGAAGCAGTGGCATGTCCCCCCTCCAGCTCCTACGTTTAGGAGCAGACAGGGGGCGCTGCCCCGTCTGTAGGCGCCACCCCCGCAGCTCCCATTGGCCGGGAACTGTGGCCAATGGGAGCTGCAGGAGCAGCGACTGCGGATGGGACAGCCCGCAGAGCTGCCTGGCCATGCCGCCGCGTAGCTGAAGAAGGGACATGCCGCTGTTTCCAGGAGCTGCTTGAGGTACGCACCTCCAGAAGCCTATACCCCTGCCCCAGCCCTGATCCCACTTCCGCCTTCCGAACCCCTCAGTCCCAGCCTGGAGCACCCTCCTGCATCCCAAACCCCAGCCCAGAACCCGCACCCCCATCCAAAGCCCTCATACCCCCCCCCCGGCACCTCAACCCCACCCCAGCTCCCTCCCGCACCCTGAACTCCTCTTTTCTGGCCCCACCCCAGAGCCCGCACCCCCAGAGACCTCACCCCCTCCTGAACCCCAACCCCAATTTTGTGAGCATTCATGGCCCGCCATACAATTTCCATACCCAGATGTGGCCCTCAGGCCAAAAAGTTTGCCCACCCCTGATGTATACTGATCATGAATTTGAAATGTGAGCTGTGTTGCTTAGCACAGGTTGCTCAGATAAAAGCCATATCGTATTTTTTCTTCTTCCCTAATTAAATGAACATGAGTATTCTAGCATAAGCAAGTGCACGTGAAATTTTAAATGTATTGTTTCCATATAAAATCATACAGAAGACTCTGAAATTTGCTTTCCATAAACAGTTGTGCTAGTAAAACTCAATTATTCTAGCGTTCATGGGATGTGAATAAAAAAGGAGCCACAAAGGCTACTAGAGTTCATTTAAGAATTCAAACAAATACTAAACGAGAAATTGTTTGCATTATTCATCCAGCTCTAATATTACTGCATACTTCTAAAAACATCATTATAAAATATATGGAGATATACCTATCTCATAGAGCTGGAAGGGACCCCGAAGGGTCATCGAGTCCAGCCCCCTGCCTTCACTAGCAGGACCAATTTTGCCCCAGATCCCTAAGTGGCCCCCTCAAGGATTGAACTCACAACCCTGGGTTTAGCAGGCCAATGCTCAAACCACTGAGCTATCCCTCTTTGGATGGCAGCAGAGAAGATATGTTTTTAGTTGCAAAAAATGTATGACTGTCTCAAAGTAACTTATAACTACCCCTGAAAATTGTGTGTGTGTGTGTATATATATATATATATATATATACACACACACACATATACATATATATACACACNGTGTGTGTGTGTGTGTGTGTATATATATATATATATATATATATATATATATACACACACACACATATATACATATATATACATACACATATACCGGTACATATATATACACACACACACACTCACAGCTAAATGTTAGATTGCCAAGATACCACTAGTGTTGACAGGATATCACCTCCCTACAATCGTTGCTACACAGAGAGAGAATCACATTTTTCAAAAAATATTTGAGAAGTCCTTTTTTTATTCAATATTTACACAAGAACTACTTTAAAAAAACACCAAGGGTTGAAAGAAAAAAAATATGTAAGGGAAGAAGTTAGCAAGGTTAGAATACACACTAGACATGCTCATACGCATCAGGGGGGTGGCAAGCCAATTTCCCAGTGCATTTTCACCCTTTACTTTGGATACTTTTATACTGTGCATCTCAAACTTACATCATGCCTCTGAAGGTTTTCTAGAACTGTATGCATGTTCCCGTGTACGTACTAACATCTCCCAAACTCAGACTAAGGAATTACTTCCTCTGAAAGGGGGGGGGGGGGGGGGGGGGGGGGGGGGGGAGAAAGAGAGAGTGAAGGATTCCTTAAAGATAAAAGCTTTAAAATGGAATTGTGATCAAAGTGCTGATCTGCCTATCTCCTGCCTCTCACTCAGCTGCCCTCCTAACCACTTCCTTCCTTTCTGCTGCATTATTTTCTGCGTCTTAGGCCTGGTGCATCTTCACAGTTAATATATGCCAAGACCCCACTTTCAAAACACAGCCGTTCCAATATGCTTTCCAGTTATAATAATTACTTGCACCCCTCCATTTTTGTTTAGTGCAGTCCATGCTGTACCAGTTTGTCCCCTGATGTAGGCTGTTAGACATTTGAGGCTAGGCCTTATTTATCTGTTTGGCAGCACTTCCCCCTATACAGTTCCACACTTGTGGAGCTATATAAATAAAAGGCAGGGGATATCAGTTTCCCAGTAGATCAAGTGTAGCCAGCTTTGGCAATGTTCATTTAACTTGAACAATACTTTGTATTTCATTTGCTCATTTCATCCAAAGAGCTCAAAGCACTTTACAAACATTAATGAATTAACACTCACAGCATATGAATTGCAGGAACACACCAGCTGCTTTAACTACACAGCCAATACTCCACAAGAATGATTTTTGGCACCACAAGAGTTACAATGTGTTTCTGGAGGGGTGGGGAGTAAGAGGAAGCAGTCACAAATACGGCATTACTAATAGTGAAAATCTAGCCTACTTACAACAGTGGGAGATTTACTCACGTAAAGATAGCAAGATTTGGCCTTAAAACAAATACCAAGACAGCTGGCAGAAAAAGCTAGCTAAGGAAAAGAATTTCCAAACTATTAAAGAGATAGAAAATTCAAATCGTTCATCACTGCTATGGAAGTCAAGGTTGTGGAGAGTAGCTTCATCACTAGCACAGCTGCTGAAACCAGGTTTTTATTTTGCATTTAACCTACTGCTGTGGTTTCCTCCAAATGCCTTACTCAACCCTCCTCCATTTACTTTTCTGTGACAAGTTTATTTACTATAAGTTTTGCTCTTATTTTCCTGACTGTTCTGCCATTAGAAAACCTGCCCTACTATACACGCACCCGTGGCAGGACATTGTGGCTGTTTGCAGACTTCCTGTTCACTCCAAAGTATAATATTATTACATTTCTGCCTGAGCAAGCTAGTACTCACCTGCTAAAAAGCTCAGAGCAAATGCTAGAAAAACAAGTGACAGTGGGCACCCTTTTGTGCTACGCAAAATCATTTGTATTTCCTTCAGAATGACACAAGAGAAGGGGAAAAACAAAATTCTCTAAAGCTTGTTTCTTTGTCTGATGCTATAACATTAAATATTTCCTTCCTTGCTAATAAGCAAAATCATATTATTGTGAAGGAAATAAACTGAAAACAGAAAAAAGAAAACCAGATACCCAATCTCACAAATGCAGCTGAATCATTGGTCATTTTAACTCAGAATAAACATTAAAATGTATGAAGTCTCCCCAGCTTGTTATTTGAAAACCTTTACAGCTTCTATTTGATCCCTCAGAAACTTGCCAGAGAGTTGGTTGAAAACTGAGGAAGGATGCACAAATAATTGCAGTAATTTTTGTTTCCCAGGTTTCAAAAAAAACAATATTTCATTTCTTTTCAATTTTTTCCACAAAAGAGTTGTAATCAGAATTTTTGCTTTTGAAATTTTTCCATTTTTTCCCCAGTTTTCCTTGTTCCTGGTCCCCTTGCGACTTGCCATTGAAAAGGAAGGCAGAGAGGGGGAAAAGGAGAGAAAGGGACAAAGAAGGAGAAAAGATACATTGAAAAAACTAAAAAAAATTATCATCATTGTCCCCATTTCATCAAAAACATAGAAAAAGACGAATTGTGGAAATTTCCAATTTAAATAAAATCCATTTAAAATAAAATGCCATTTGCAAAATTTCAACCAGCTCTAACGCAGATTCCATCCTGCTCTGTTGTTCCACATAGCCTACTGACTTCAGAGTGAACAGTATTAGATACTGTGATGGCTAAAAACCTCTGAAGGTCAGGCTGCAATCATCTCTCTCCATCACCACACTATACATTAAGTTGTAAAATAGCTCATCTTCCCATGATGTATATATAGTTTTCTTTTAACTTTTCTTTTGGTTAAAGTTGCCATTAAAAAAAAAAAAAAGCTATTAACCGATGTCTCCCACCCACCCTCACTAAAGAAAAAGCAGAAAGCAAAATAATCATGGTGAGGGATAGCTCAATGATTTGAGCTTTGGCCTGCTAAACCCAGGATTGAGAGTTCAATCCTTGAGGGGGCCATTTAGGGATTTGGGGCAAAAATCTGTCTGAGGATTGGTCCTGCTTTGAGCAGGGGGTTAGACTAGATGACCTCCTGAGGTCCCTTCCAACCCTGATATTCTAGGATTTCCTACTTTTCTTTGCACTAATTCCTAGACTTTTATCTCAACCCCCCCCCCCCACCTCATTCAAAAAGTGAATTAGTGCCATAGAAATTCAGTTTTTACCACTGCTCTACAGTCCTTTAAATGGTTAGATCCCCCCGCAATTGTTAAATTTACCCTGTCAAAGCCTATTTACATAGTACAAATATGAGAGACAAGTTGTAATTATACCTTTGTCACACCAAGGCCAACTGGGGGATTCTGGTCTGAGAATGCAGTGAAAGTGAGAGACAGACTGGGAGAAGAGCCAGATTGTGTCAAGAGCACTAGATTAACACTCTGATTTATTAGCTCTTTAAGTCAGATACTGCATTTTACACCCTTTATTCCCATAAAGGCACAGATCTTAGACTTATCAGAGAATGGTACCAGAACACGGTGTGCTTCAATTACTTAGATGAATTTTCCTCATAACAAGAATCACATTCTTTTTAATACTGCCCTAAGACTTCTCAATTTTGGTTTGTTTAAATGTACAGTAGTTAAAAGAAGAATGGGTCACTAGCACCTACAGCATATAAGGAGATCCTTTCTGAAGCCCTGTTTGTGTAGATCGGTAGGTACTTAAACCCAATGGCTGTGTGAGGGGGAGGAAGCTGGAGAGGAATCACAGACAGACGTTTCTATTCAAGAACACTGCCAAGGACTCTGGAATGCTACAGTTCGCTATTTTTGTGTTATTTACATTTCTCGACATCTAGTAATAATCATGCCACAATCAGTTTAAAAAAGGAAAATAAGGAGAGAGAGAGAAGAGTACTTATATGCAGTATTTTGCTGTTAAGGAGGGGAAAATAGCTTTCTTCGTTCTGACTCCTAATCTTGAATTCGTTTAATTTTGCCTCTTTCTGGGGAGAAAATAATAAGAGGGTGATGTAGGGCTTGCCACACTAGCTGTATGCCTCCTTCCAATTCTGCCTGAGTGGCACAAAGTTGCCAATGGGAGGGGAGGGGACCTGGGTCAAGGATCTGGTCCATTATCTATTATGCTCATATTCTTAAAAGTTCTATGCTTCACATACAGAAGCTATGGCCTTAATGTATATGACTGCAGGTGTCCCTCCTTAGCTCATTTTGTAACAGTGGCACACTTCCTTTGCTAAAGGAAACTTGCTAGACAGTGATGCTATTTATGGTCATACTGCTATGAAACTAGGCAAAGTTTCAAACTATTATTCATCAACGTTCAAGTAGTTTTTGTTATTGTTCCACCTGCCCTGAAAGGAGTAGCCAGTGAAGAAAATCAATCTATTTCCAAAGTGGAGGGTTTTTTAAAAAAATTAGTAAGTGCAGTTAGAGAACGATCACAGGTTAGTAATATCTGAAAATTATTACCACCTCCTGAGAGCTGTTCAAGAGAACCAGGTAAAATGGTTGGTGATTTCAGTCTAGTAAACAGGTGTTCATACACAAGGAAACCAATCACAGCTACTATTACTAGCAGATTCAACAGAAACCAAGCAATGGATGGGCATGAAGAGCACCCCTAGAAGTGTTCCCTCTCCCCCAATCCTTACCCCAGAGGTCAGAAGTCCCCTAAAGAAAGCGAGAAACCTTGCACTACACTTTTCTACGCTTCACCTGATTCAGAGAAGATTTCAGTTTCCAGTTTCTAGGCAGCATTCACCAGCTCCATTGTTTTTAAAAGAAACTTGATACAAAGCACATTAACTCTATGTTGCTAATTAACTCAGGCGACTGATGAGTAGAATGTACTTCCCACAGGTACTCCAGCTAACGTGAGATGTATGTGTTTCCAAGTATTTTTAATAGAGGCATCTTCATATTTAAATGCCAACTGTCTCACAATCCCTTTTCTATAAATGCATGTTTTACTCAGAGGAAGCACCTCTGACAAAGTGAATTTGAAATGCAAGAAGTTTTGCAAAGCTCTCACAGAGCTCAAGGACATTTGGAAGGGTAGTAATAGGTTTATAATGAACCTTAGTGTATCATCAGCAAAAACAAGTCTATTCTTAGATTCCCCCCTTTGGTGTTTCCCATAATCTTCCTTCTCTATTCCCTTGGGAAAATAATTTCATGGCTATCAGAAATGGGGACAACCTGTTCTTCTAAACCAGTGTTTCCCAAACTTGGAACGCCGCTTGTGTAGGGAAAGCCCCTGGTGGGCCGGGCCGGTTTGTTTACCTGCCACGTCCGCAGGTCCGGCCGATCGTGCTCCCACTGGCCGCGGTTCGCTGCTCCAGGCCAATGGGGCGGCGGGAAGCAGCGGCCAGCAAATCCCTTGTCCTGCGCCGCTTCCAGCAGCTCCCACTGGCCTGGAGCAGCGAACCACGGCCAGTGGGAGCCGCGATAGGCCGGACCTGCGGTCGCGGCACATAAACAAACCGGCCCGGCCCGCCAGGGGCTTTCCCTACACAAGTGGCGTCCCAAGTTTGGGAAACACTGTTCTAAACAGATGGATGAAAAAATAAAATCTCCCCAAAAAGAAAGGCACACACAAAAATAGTTAAACATTAGGGCTGTAACACAAACAAAAACCTCACAGGAAACACTACAAGTTAAAATCACACGAGCAAGCTTTACTTTGATTGATTTCCTGGCTTTTGAAGCATTAGATACAGTACTTTATATGTGGGCGGGGGAGGTAAAACAACTTATTTTCCTACACACAGTCCTATCGCAGCGTTTATGTAGATAGGTGAAAAAGAGCCAACACTTCAACAGCAAGGTCTGCTCCGATATTACACACATTCCTCAGCAGGCATGGGCACAAACCATTGAGTCAGACAACTGCATTCAGGCTCTCGCCCATCATGATAACAGAGGGTACGTTTCCCGCGTGAAGTACTAAATTAGAGCCTTGAATCAAGCGCAGAGTGACACACAGCTCTCTGTATCCTTCACCATATATGACCATACGACTCCTACCAAGATGACCCAGTGGACAAAAATCAGCTCATGGAGGAAGAACAGCTGGTTTAAACTGTACTAGAGCAAGCCATAAGTTATGCTAATAGGCAGAGGAGAACATTCTGAAGAGCTTGCACCCCTGGTGAAGTCTGTTTTGGCTGAAGAAATGCACCCACAATTAGTCAATTCAGTCTGCAGATTAGGAGCACTCTATGGAGTTGTTGCAAATGCTAAGCTGTCACACAGCAACAGCTGAGAGTAATGCTTTCTACCATCTCCAGCTGCCTAGAGATTCCATCCTATCCTTGACACATGATGACTGGGCCTCAGATACTCATGCCTTTGTCATTTCTCAGCTAGACTAGAGCAATGCAATAAACCTGGGCATGAAGCCTTCAGCTCTTAAGTACAACAGGTAAAGAAGGCTGCAGCACATCTCTTCAGAAACACGGGCTGCCAGAAGCACATCAAGCCAGTCCTCCACTCCATACACCAGCTTCCCACAGAATATTGAATCAAGTTCAAGGTCTTGGTCCTTATCTTCAAAGACACTCAATCCCCTATGCCCAGAGTATCAAAAACATTGACTGAAGCTCTAGGATGAATATTGTGATCAACAGCTACGCTCGTGGGGCACAAAAGAACTTTTCACAATAAAGTGAAAGCTCATCTTGTGAGGGAGCCACAGCTGTCTCAGGGGCCGGTCCAAGACTGTAGAATGAACTGCCCCAGGAAGCCCATCACAAACCACATCACCTTCTACTCCCAGGTGCGCTTCTTCAGCCTGTCTTCCCTAAAATACACAAACACATAGTCCCCACCACCACCTCCAAAAGAAGACACTCCGCTGCACACACTTCTGCCCAGGAAGACAGAACAAACTCCACTCGACAGATGTTAGTCACATTGCTAAATGAGAGCCGCTTTGATAGCATCCCTATCAGATCCAAATACATGGTCAAAGAGATGGTTCAGAGGAGCAGGGCATTCTACACAGCTTTGAGAGCATCCTGGGTCAGGGGACAGCTCCATAGCTTAACTCTCAGTCACAGAATACCTAGACTCCTCTGACTCACAGGAACAAATCACAACAGGGTCCACTCAAGTCCTTTCAAGGTAGGTAAGTGGAGTATCATAAAATCATAGAACTGTAGGACTGGAAAGGACCTCAAGAGAACATCTAGTTCAGTCTCCTTCACTCACGGCAGGACTAAGTATTAATTAGACCATCCCTGACAGGTGTTTGTCTAACCTGCTCTTAAAAATCTCCAGTGATGAAGATTCCACAACCTCCCTAGGCAATTTATTCCAGTGCTTAACCACCCTGACAAGAAGTTTGTCCTAATGCCCAACCTAAACCGCCCTTGCTACAATTTAAGTCCATCACGCTGAACGAGTGTTTTTCAGGGACATCAAGAGAACCAAGAACATTAAAGATCTACAGGTATTTTTCATAAGCATAGGAGATGCTGTCAGGGGATATGGCCAAGATTTCTGTTCCCATTGTTGTGCAGTATGCAGTGGGCTAGTTATTTTATATTATTTGTATTGCCATAACAACTAGGAGTCCCAGTCATGGACCAGCACAATGGTTGCTTCCTGCCCTGCAAGCAAGAGAAACAAATAGTTTGTAAAGCACTTGGGGATCCCCTTTGAGATGAAGAGCCCCATGTTATCTCTGTGTATGAGCTATCTGCTTGTTACCTTCCAGGCTAACCCATTCAATCGAAAATCCTCTATTTCATTTCCAAATCATTTTTGAAAGGATACAACCCCAAAATTTGAGAGATGCATTTCACCTGCTTTGTCAGGCTACCATTCAGAGGCTGAGTGTCTTGTTTTAATATTGGTGCAAATTAATCCACCCTGGAACAGCATCTCCCTTCCCAGGACATTTCACTTGTCCTCATCAGGTTGCACCTCAATACTGCTACCCCAAGGCTGTTAGGAGTCATGGTGAACATGTCCCATTAAAAGTCATCCTTTATTTGTTATTTTGACATCTCCCCCTCTTTATTCAAGAGTGCCCCATGCAGAATTCCCAGAGATAGTTGGACATCTATACTGCTTCACTCCAATTTATCACCAAAAACCTTTCAGGAACTGGGCTGCCTTTGGTTCCCACCTATGGATGACCCAAATCCCATCGAGAGTTTGACAACCCAGAGGAAACCTTTACATAAAATTATGCTGATGTGGCCTGCATTATCTAATATAGAAAATTCACCCAGTGTCTAAAGGGACCTAAAGCAGATTTTTTCCTATCCCCTCAATACTGCAGAGCCACACACACAGATTGCATGTAGGCATGTCTATAAACTCAGAAGAAAGGAGGGAGGTTGGGTTGACAACTAGTCTCCCTTTGAGGAAGTCTAGGCTACTTCAATGGGTTTTCCATTGTTTATATCTGCTCTGTGGTGGGGGAAATGCTCTGGACATTCAGACATTTTTTCCAAACCCAGAATGTTTGAACTACATGGTACAAATTAAAAAGTCTACACATAGGCTACACAATGACTGCTGATGGTAATTTCTAATCCCTTTTGTTCAAAGTACTATAAGTCCCACAGTCCAGCCTTTCACAGAACATTAGAACCTCTCAGGTATGTCTCTAATGAGGCATCGTTGAAAGCCACTTAGGTTGTAAAAAACACTATCCAGTGATACAGGCAATGGGTCAGAGTGGGCAATAAAACAAGACTTTCATAGTGCAGAATCACAGCAGAATCATCAATTAATCGTTTTAGGGTAAGAATAATTCTCTGCCCACTGCAAAAGTCTGAATTCCCTTTTAATTCCCCGCTCTCTCACAAACACACTTCTCCCCTTGCCCATCACCATCCAAACATTGGTTATCCCAACCACAAGTATGTATTTCCTGAGGTTTCAGTATCCCAGAGGCAATTCAAAAGGAAAGTAAGGTCATAGTGAGCAGTCCTTCCCCTTCATTAAGCCTACATTTCCTGCATCCCCCCACACACAATTCTGTTTTCCTTAATAGTAACTACAGCCCCAAAATTTACCCTGATGTTAAGACAGACAAATGCTCAGAAGTACAGGGGGAAGCTGAATACTATGGTACATGTGATGCTTTCATCAACAGAACTGGACTCACTTTCAGAGTAGTGCTTCAAGTACTAAGATGCATCCCAAACATGATCCCTTTACCTTATTCACAATTTAGAATGAGTGTGCAATCAGTTAAACCATTACCAGACAAAATGATCCTTCTCATAAGGATCATAGCAACATTTTACCACTCTCTAAAGACTCCCCATGCTCCCAATTCTACTAGACATCCCTAAATTCACAAGAATAATGGCAAGAATAAGATCAAGCCAGTCAGCACCTGTTCCATCAGGTGCATGGTAGCCCTAAAAGGAGGAAAGGTTGAATCCATTTTTTGTATTTTGAAGACAGGGGATTGTTTAAAAGAGCTCTGGTATAGCACAATACTTTCTTGTTAGTCAGAGATTTACTAATGATAACACTGAGTTTTATACAGCAGTTACACCACTGGATGCGGTGCTACACTGAATGAGAGAAGAGACATTTACCTCCTGACTAATTTTGCCAAAAGCTTTGGATGAGGTTATGAAGTGTGCAACAGCTTTTAAAAATGCTTAGTGTTTTGAACTGCAATAGGCCTGGCTGATAAAAGCATGTAGCTACATGCAGAACTTCAATGTGGGCACACTGAGAATTCACTGGCATAAGACTTTAAATATCACAATCCCTCGTGCTGTACTCTAAAAGGACCACAACGTATCAACCCTATAAAGAATGGGTCATATCAAAATTCCCCTCCTTCTCTACATCTAAACGGTCATCTATGTTCTCTCCCCCTCAAAGACAAATTAATAACATGACTAAGTACTTTAAGAGAAACTCTCTAATTCCCACCAATAGTGGAGAAAGTTGAGTGGAATTTGGCCTTGCAACAAGCTACTTTCTATAAAGTACTCAAGTTGCAAACTTACATATTCTCTATAAGATGGGTTTAGAAATCAAACATACATTTGGGAAAATTTCAAGCCAAAAATTACTGCTCTAAGGCTGATGCAATTTAACATCTTCCACAAACTTGACTGGCCACCAAATCAAGGTCCAGGAGACAGGCTAATGAAGATCAGAAGCAGTCAGTAGCTACATGCGTATGTTTTGGCAAGCACCAAACATTACGAATTTTTCTTATTCTATTATTATATTTATGTTGTAGAAATGAATTCAGGAATGCTTGAAAATTAAAATACATGTTCCTTAGCAGATCTGTTTAAATTAAATGGACTCTCAAAGAACAACTGAACTGGAGCTCTCTGGTTGGCTCAGTCCTGTAATTCCTACTGATGTGAGTAATGCCTCGTCATTCAAGAAGTTCCATGCAAATTAATGGGAAAAGTCATGCAAGGCTTAACCAGGTGAGAAAGAGTTGCAAGATAACTCACTATGTCTGCTATTGCCAAGAGTTATTCTCTGATATTGGAATGGCAGGAACATTTATTTGGGAAAGAATTTGTTACTAACGTGGCAATGACAGCATCATAGAAAAGTTATTTTTGGAATGAAGGGCAAGCTGGCTAATTTTGAAAAAGTGAGATGGTGTGGAGAAGAGGCAATTACTGATGTTTATAGAAGACAGAAAGCCAAAGAAAATATAAATGCAGAAATAGGGATCTCAGATTGTCTTGGAGGAGAAAGATTAACATACACTAGTTCTATGGGAGGGGATTATCCTATGAATTAAAATATATACAGGAAAAAGTACCAACATAGGCTCTGATTCAAACCTTTGCCAAGGCATCTGTATACCAGCTGTGAAGCTGTACAGGGTCCTGGCAGACCTCTCCAACCACAAGAGGGATTCCACAGTAGCATAGATCTCTAATAGCCCCAGGCAGAGAGGATGTGGCTCCAGGTATTCTGTGCTACTGGACAGGGAGATGTTGCAGCACACAGTAAATTAGAGCCATCTCTGGGGCTACTCTAGTTTATGGTGGGCACCACTCAAATTACCCTGGCTGCCTCCAGAATCAAGGAGATGCAAAGATCACAGAGCCCCCACCTCAAAGACCTCTGGAGCTGCTCCCAGGTCAGCTTCACTGCAGTTTAAAATTGGAGCTGTAAAGCTGCCCATTAGAAATCTACATTACTCCAGTTTTACCCTCTTTAATCTTATCAGTATTTTGATAGAAGTTACCCAACACTCTCCAGCAGCAGGCCCCTTTATAAAAAGAGAGAGAAAAAGAAAATCGATCTTTGAAGACCACAGCAATACTACTTTGGGACACATGATAGTATTACATTCTTTTAAGCATTTCAATAGATTTCAACAGTTATTTTGTTGGAGGAGTTAGGAAAAACGCCAGACCTTTTGAGAGGTGGATATGCTGACTAGCATAGAATATCTGCTACTGCACTTTCTACCCTTTGTCCTATATCATCAACTTGTGCTATTAGACTGAGCTTTTGGGGGTGTATCCTTTCTAAGAAAAAAGGTGTGGTTTATTTATGTGGGGTTTTAAAAAAAAAAAAAAATGGTAAAACTAATGTGGACAAAATGATAGTTTTAACATGTGACGGTAGGTCAAGGGAACAAGCTAATGTTAAATTCAACCTATTAATATATATTAAAACAACTGCCTGTCCACGCTACAATTTTTTCTTGTATAAATGTTAACATGGTAAAAGATGTCTTTTTTCCAGTTAAAACAACACCTTTGAGTCTGAGATTTATTTGCTGAGAACAGTTTACCTATTATACACTTCCAAACAACTATATGCAAACACTAAGAGGTTGTAATTTCACTGGATTCATAGCTGCAACACTATGAATTAGAAAATTTAGTTGCATTTTTATCGTGTAGTCAAAGGAGAAGTTACCCTCTTAAAAAGAAACAAATGGACATGATATGCTGGGGCAGGGGAGAAGATGTGTTCCATAAATTGAATGTAGCAACGGGTTCATTATGTAAATGTTTGTTCCGGAATGCTGTCAGCATACTTCTTTATCACTAGCCAAAGGAACACTTTACGTGAGGGTTATAGCCTTTCAAAGCCACATAAAGGTCAATTCCAAGGGAGAAAGACAGGTAAGAAAAGGACTCTTTATAAGCTGTCTCCACGTTTTTGCTGTTAGCTGCAGTGATCAAGAAGTCTGGTTCTGAATGATGACATCAGAAACATTAAGTGGTTGGCTATTCAGGGAGTACTAGGGATAGCTAGAATTTTTCTGTCCATGCCATTTTTCCAACAAAGTTAGGAGTTTGATTATACAAGATTCTTTGTGAAGAGTGTCAGCTCCCTGTGGAAA
The DNA here is from genome assembly GCA_003942145.1 of Platysternon megacephalum. NCBI lineage: Eukaryota > Metazoa > Chordata > Testudines > Platysternidae > Platysternon > Platysternon megacephalum. The sequence continues at coordinate 8,789,458 of QXTE01000017.1, forward strand.
ACCGACTTTTCATAAAAGACCAATGTCCAAAATATTTCTAGATGGTAACCATAAATTTTGATTCAAAAAGGCTGCCATGGTGCCTCCTGGGAGTTGTGGTTTAGGTTCCTCCTACTAACATTATCCTACAGGCTGGGTTCCCCAGCTGGAAGACATGTCCTATGATGAACCATGGCCAGAGACTCCCATGAGGTACCACAGCATCCTACCAAGAATGGAGACCATGGTGCATCCTGGGAGATGTAGTCCAGCCAGTACATCCATCTCCGTTTCCCGATATAGAGGAGACTAGGAGCATGGGACTCCCAGATTACAACTCCCATGAGACGCCAAATCAAAATGGGCTTTTTCTTTTTTTTTATACACTAAAAAGTTGAAGTGTTCCATGGAGTTAAAAAAAATTCTGATCAGCAAGTACCTAGCCAAAGATAGAGAACAAGATGTTTTTGATCAATGTACCTCTTAGCGAGCTGCATTCTGGTCAGTAGTACAAAAAAGGGTGAAGAAGTCAATGAATAGTACAGAAGCACAAGTTTTGGTGAATTTATTGGTGAGACACACACACGCGCGTATTAGGAAGGCTTCCATTTTCTTTGGACAGGTGCATCTTTTCTTTTCCAGAATAAAGGGTTCTTAATAGATGGTCACTTAGTGGAAAATGATAACAGGCAGAAGGCATAAGGCCTTTTCCCATTTTAATAATGTGTTCTGAAAACAGATCAATTGTCTTTGCTCCGCATTTGGTTCTGTTTCACCTGCCTGCAAACAGGCATTCTGAAGGACAAGTTGTTCTTGTTTTACTGTAGTTTGTACTTCTCAATCATCTACTGAAGTGCTATTTTTATAGGGTTCTCCCCAACCACCACCATTAACCTGAAGTAAACATAGTAAAACCTGAGTTAAGGAGACTACTTTTCCCCATTCTGTATGGGTGGGGAATGCCAGTGTCACAGAAGTGGACTGAGACTGGAAAGCTCAGGGGACCAAAAAATGGTGTACGGAGCCTTCCCTCTACATGTCACAGCTCCAAGTTCACCATGCATAGCGGTGATAGGAGTTGGTGGTCTAAGTCCAGTCCCTAGCCAGCAGGTGCCCATATCACAAGTATCACCTTTAGCAGAGATGCCAAGAATTTAATGGACATGCAAATTAAGGTGGCTAGCACCCAGAACTCCAGAGTTTGTGGGTGCTTGACACCTCTCAGGATCAAATGCTAACATGCTCTCAATCATAAACATGAAGGGTAGACAAGGCAGTAAATGACCAAGATTTTTTGAAGTTGCTAATGATTTCGGGTGTCCAACTGGGCGGGAGGGATAGCTCAGTGGTTTGAGCATTGGCCTGCTAAACCCAGGGTTGTGAGTTCAATCCTTGAGGGGCCACTTAGGGATCTGGGGCAAAATTGGTCCTGCTAGTGAAGGCAGGGGGCTGGACTCGATGACCCTTCGGGGTCCCTTCCAGCTCTATGAGATAGGTATATCTCCATTTATTATATTATTATTATTATATTAACTGAAGTCTCCTTAAGAGAGGCCCAACTCTTAGAAAGTACCAAGCAGCCACCCTCTGAAAAAGCAGGCCCCTTTCAGGTCTATATGGACACCTCGCAATCTGTGTTTACCCTCCCAACCCCCGTGTGGTGTGAAGTTGGGAAGTGCTATTATCCCCACTTTATGGGTGGAGAACTGAAGCACAGAGAGTCTAGATGACTTGTGCAAGGTCACACAGGAAGTCTGTGGTGGAACAGGAATTGAATTGAGGTCTCATGTCCCAAGCTAGCATCTTAACCACTGGACCCTCCTTCCTCTAGCTATCTACGGTATCCCAAATGGGCACCCAAAACCACTAGCCTCATTTTACAATATTGGCCAATACCAGCCGCATAAAAACATGCAGAATATTTTAGTGTTGGCAAGCTGTATATGCATATGCAAAATAACCACATCATGAAGTATAATCTGATAAACTACCTAAAAGCTATATTTGATACACAGATATTCTTGTTAAGGGAACACAGCAAGGCTGGTTGATTGGCCAGCCCACAATCTGCCCAACTGGCAGGTAACAGGATATATGAGGGGGAAGGAGAAAGAAAAAGTCTGAGGGGGAATGATAGTCTTGGAGTTGGAGCAATGTACTGGAGGACTGGATTCAATTCTCCTCTCTGCCACAGACTTCCTGTGTGACTGTGACCAACTCATTCTCTATGAGTCAGTAGGGATGTAAAATGTTAACCGATAGCATCAGTCTTACCGGTAATATATTCAGTTAACGTTTAAATGCCTAATGTGCGTCCGGGGTCCCGGCCGCCAGCATCGCGCCTGGGGTCCCGGCTGCCGGCCTTGCCCCCTTACCCCTGTCCAGGTCCCCCCGCTCCCCTAGTTCCCTATGTTGTGAACTCGTTAACAATTAAAGGTTTAACCGATACACTTTTAATAGTTTAAACGGTTACTTTTTAAAACGCTATTTACATCCCTATGAGTCAGTACCTCAGATCTATACCTGGAGAAGCAACAGTTTCCCCAACCTCAGATATGTTGCAAAGTCAACTTCAGTAATGTTAGTGAGGCTCTCAGATGTTATGGTGTTGGGAGAAATACAAAAACAATCCCTCCATTAAATGATTCATTAATATCTTACCTCAAAAAGGATATCTGGAGCCTAACTCACCTTAGCAACTCTACAAATAGCCAGTGTGTACAAAACAGAGGGGGGGGGGAAAATCCAGAGAAGGAATGATTTCAAGCTCCACGGGGTTACTGTAAACAGAAACCACACCATTTTTTCTCCCTTTAAAACTGATTAAATTACATTACTCAAAACTCTCAGCACATAAGACATTCATGCAACTCAGGACAACTGTCTAAACTTGCTTTATAGTCTACGTGCTTAACATACTTCTACTGCATCACATATCTCCTACTTATTTTAAGTTTCATGGTTGACTGAAGAACTAGGTAGTCCACAGATGCTACTGAGTGTTTTACTATCATATTTGTAACATGTTCATCGAGACAACATCTGGGCATCTCTAAAGTGACACAATATCATATCAGATGGAATTAGTACAGTATGCTCATACAAACAGCACTATGAAAACAGCCTGGATGCAAGAATGAAAAGATACACAATGAAGCAGTGTAAAAGACACTGCAGTAGAAGCAATTAGAGAGGTCAGTAAAACTGCTCTCTGCTAATCCCAACTCCTTTGTATGACCTACAGGGATAACATGGACACAGAAGGTGGATTAATAAACCCTGACAGTTAAAAGGTTAAGAAACAGCAGCACTTCTGTGACCCTTGTTCAGGAATTCCACAGACTTTTTTCAAATAAAAGTCTGTTTGATTTAACTATAGAAACAAAATATATGTGCAGTGCCTCCTAAAAACCACAGAATAAAAACATGAAGCATGTCTATAGGATGACCCCCCTCAGAAACACTTCAAAGGTTCATATAAACACAAATATTACAACAGATTGTGTTTTAGCTCCTGGATTACTTTCCTTGCAATCAAGTGGAGATATTAAGTGTGATCTGGTTGTACTACTGAAATTGAAATTAAGTATTTCACATCACAACATCCATGATTTTGATACAGAGGAAGTTTATTTTACAAACATATATTGACATTTTTCTAAAAAAACACTCCTCCCACGTACACACAAATCCTCGGGTAAAAAGTTTAGAAAGCCACATTCTGTTAATTAATCAATAAAATGGCTTTCAAGGCTCACATTTCTCTCTCCCGCCCCTAATAGTTCCTCAGGATAAGAGGGATTTAACAATTGGTGGCAATAGCTCAAACTACTCCAGAGAACTTGGTACAGTAGTTACCGCAGCACAGACAAGAACGGAGGGAAAAGTGGTTTCGGGCTTGGACACAATAAAGTATGTTTGCAATTAGCAAAAGCAGAAACAAAGGAAAGAAAAGCGAGAGAGAGAGAAGAAAACGAGCAGCCCAGACCAGGTCTGCCCGATCCCGCAATGACCTGTTAGAGAGTGACCCTGGCTCTGAGCCCGTCACAAATCGCACTGACGCAGCCCAGGACAGCTCGTGGAAGACACAAAGTTGCCAAGAGAACCGCCCTGGGGGGTTCAGGACTTGGACAAGCGCCTGAGGGGAGCGTCCATGTGCATTTTCACCAGAGCCCTTCAGGCCCCCTCCCCAGATGCGGCAGGGACTGGGAGGGGGCAGGATAGCGGGACAATGAGGGGAGAGGGGGGCAGGACGCGGGGGGGGGGGGGGGGGGGGGGGGGGGCCCCCCCCCCCCCGGGGGGGGGGGGGGGGGGGGGGGGGCCTCTCTCCACCCGGGAGATGGGAAGCAGGAGCAGAACTGCACGAACGACCCCCCCAGCAGCAGAATCGCAGCGCCGCGAGCGCAGGCAGGCGCTCCCCGTACCCCGGCCGGCGGGGGGGGCGGCTCGCCCCTGCAGTGCCACCTCCTCCCGCTACCCCTTCTCCGCAGGGACTCGGGGGGCGCCGGCCCCCCAGCTTTGCAGCAAGAGCGGCGACGGAGTTGGGGCTCCCACAACTCTGCAGCAGGAGGGCCCCCCCGGCCCCCCAGCTCTGCAGGGATGGGAGAGCTCCTCCTCAGACTCTCTGCCGGGGGCCCCCGCTGCAGAGATCTCCCGGGGAAGGACGCCCCCCCTCCCCGGCCGGGCCCCCCGGCACTTCCCCCAACTCCCGCAAACTCGCTCGCTCGCTCACTCACCCCGCGGGCGGGGCTGCTTGGCCTCCTGCAGCGGCGGGGAGCGGGGGACAATGGCTGGCGGCACGGGGCGCTGGTGCAACAAGCGGCGGCACCCGAGCGCTCCCGGCGGCTCCCTCCCTCCGCTGGCCCGACGAGCAGCCCTGAGCCAGGACGCATGCGCCACCAAGAGGGAGGGGGGGTGGAAGGGGAGGACCCCCCCGCTTCTCCGTCCCCCTAGGTTCCTCCTCCTCGCGCGGGGGTGAAGCGGGAGGCCGCTCTGATTGCACGGCCTGGGGGCCCGTGAGCTCGCGGCTCCCAATGGGGGGCGTGGCCCCGGCGTGGGGAGGAGGGAGCTCGCCCGGGCGGCTGGAATTCACGCGTGGAGGATGGGGAGCGGGAGCTCGGACGGGGCGCGGAGCTGGCTCCAGTTGGTGCATTTTGCAGGCGTGGAGAATTCAGCAGCTGAGCAGGGAGTTCATCAAAAGGCAGCTCCTGCCTCTTGCCTGCTATCGGGGGATCCCAGAGCGCTTTACCGGCTTGCATAGATTCATCCTCGCAATGCTTCCTCCTCCCTCCCCCCGTGGCATGCCTGTTACCTTCCTCACTTTACAGAAGGGGAAACTCAGGCACGGATCACTTAAGTGGCTTGTCCAAGATCTCCTGCCCCTCATCCTGAGATGAGCTTTAGCGGGTAGGTCATCCTTCCCCACAGGACAACACAGTTCAGAGAGTAGATATATTGTCATTCTTCGAGAGATTGGGTAGAAAAATAGGTGGTCTGCAGATTTTAAAGTGACTATTTACCTACATAGAAGATTACTAAATTACCATCCGTTAGAGTTGGGGAACTCCTCTCCGGACTTTGGGATTTTGTAACATTTGAGAAGCTCTCCCCCATTTTATGTTTTAGATTTCCCAAGGCTTCAGTGAGTTTCATAAAACATTCTCCTCCCCCTTAAACAAATAATTTAAATTCTCAAGGGACGGTGTAGTTTTAAAAGCAAATGTATTTCTACCGAAACGGAAGCCTGCTCTCTGTAAAGAAACATGCAGCAGCAGTTTGCTGTAAACCCGTGGAACCCAAATCTAAACACTCTCTTCTAAATGTAGGTCCTCTTTGGATATGCAGCAAGTGTACTACCAATTTGCTGGCACACCTGAGAAGTGGGGGTGACACTGTCAGACCTTTCCATCATTCCAAATTGTGGGGAGCACAGATTAGAGCAGCTGCAGGGCTACTCCAGTTATGCTTTCTGAAACAATCCCATAAAGGCTTGTACCTCTGGGTCCAGGCTCAACAAGAACAAAGCGCATTCTGACTCACCCACAGTATGCCTCCTACTAGCTGGGTAGGCAGAGAATGATGTACAGTTGGCTATATTTATGTTATACCACTTGGGGATTTCCCCTGTGTCAGGGATTCTCCAGCAGCTTTAAGCCCCTTTGCACCACTGTAGCTACACAAAAGGCATCCGCATCAGGCAGATGACATATCTGATGTTTCACACACACTTACGGCACAAAAAACAAAAATTTTCTCAAAAGGTATATAATGTCTGGTCAAAAGCAGGGGAAACCACAGGTTAGCTGCACAGAGAAGACCATCCTACCCTTACAATGGGCTAAATCCTGAAGTTTTCACTTAGTTTTTACTCAGTTTCACTTCATTGAAGTCAATGGTACTTTTGCCCCAGGAAAAACCTGGGGGGCGGGAGGGAGGGAAATGAGCACAGATCCCAGTATTTTGTCCCAATACATTTTTATCTCTAAACTGGACATTCTAATTTAGAGGTTCTCAGGCAGGGATTTGTGGTCCACATGGGCTTTCAGGGGTGGGAGTAAACAGTACGAGAGATCTTCAAAGTGCCTGAGGTGAAATCCTGGTCAGAATCTTGAAATTGACTGCAGTGGGACCAGGATTCCACCTGTTTTCCTGTACAATTTATGCATTGAATAACAAATTGTGATTTGTTGTTTTTTTGATGGAGAAATTACAGCTTTTTCCAGACTCGGAAGAGAGATTGCTGGTCTCCCAAGGCCTGAGAAGCCTTGTTTTGATTCCAGGAAGGTACTTCTAGTGAGTTTTATCACCTACATTTCACCTTGATGTTTCTCCCTCATGTGCGACCTTTTCCAGTTTATTCAGCTGCTCTCTGAATTCTAATTAATTATAATACTGTGCTGCTTTATTGAAGTTAAAGGAACGTGGTCAACTTTTAAAGCCCTGGATTTATTTTTATTTGAAGAAAATAACTTTCACCCATTAAACTTTCGCTTTAGTTGTGTGTTTCAGTTTGTGTTACATTTCTAACATTCCCTCCTCTGGCTATTATAAAGTATCTCCTTCTAGAGTTTCTGGCATCATACACTCTTTAGCAGTGAAATGTGATCTTGTGCAAATAAATGTGGCGCACATGTACCCACCACCACAACATTCTGTTGCATGCACCGTATAAGTGATCCCTGCAGAGTGAAGGACTCATTTTGTCGTGTTTGAGCTGCTCACAGATTAGATGCACATATTATATCATTTTTTCTGCAGTGATTCTCATACCTCTGTAACCCTCACAACAACCCTATGAGTTGAGTACATATGATTATCCCCTATCATACCCATTGGGAAACTATGGCACAGAGGGCCAAATGCAGCCCTGACTTACACTGCAAGGAAAATGTGGCTCAGAAAGTTTGTGACTTGTCAAACCCACAAGTTAGCAGCAAAGCCAAGGCTAGCAGCACCTATTTCCTGTCTTCTAGTCCCACTAACCACTAGAAATCATTACCTCACTAGAGCAGCTTTTGTCCTAAAGGACCTAGAGCACTGTGCTAAATATGGGCTGATCCTGTGCCCATTTAAGTCAACGGCAAGAGTCATTTTAACTGACATGGAAGACTGATCAGGCCCTGACATAGTGCACAAGAATCATTTCACTACTGGAGTAACACAGTCACTTCTCGGTTTGGAACACTTCTGCTGTTTTACCACACAAGATTACGTGACCATTTAGAAGAACAAGATGAGAAGAATAACTTTCCCAACTGAAGCTGCAAGGGATGGGGGGATGGGGAGGCGGATTGGTAGGGACACTATGCGGACCCAACTTTTAATTTGATGAAACCTAGGTTAATACCTCTTCCCTTGTAAAAAGGTGCCATGGGTTCTTTAATGGCTATGACTAGTCAGACCCTTATTTTTATCTCTCACCTAACAGACAGGAAGTCCAGCAACACATTGTTGACTTATAGGAAAGAGTGCCACCTAGTGAAACCCCACTTCCTGCAGCACCTCTGTGTCCCATGGAAGTGTTCCATCATAGCACTGACCCAGCCCAGCCCATAAGGACAAACACAATAACAAGGTGGCATGGTAACAGCTGAATAAATCTTTCCATATAGCATATGGAAAAACGTATTTTTCCCCACTTAGACTTCGATCAAGGGAATGTTTCTGCTTTAGCAGCTAGATATACAGCAGACAACCCCATACATCACAAGTCTTTCTCTCTTTTTCTCTCTCACATACCCACTATGCATTTACACACACACTTAACAGCTGTAGATGCTTTCAGGAAGCTTTTTAAATGAGAGAAGGCAAAGCTAAGCAGTCTCTTGAGAGATTGTACCCTAATTGCAACATTCTCTACAATGAAGTCCCCTGTAATGGAGAAGGTGTGTCAATTCACCTCCAATCTGATCCACAGCAGCTTCAGAACTGCTGTTCTCTATCAAGTAGACATTGCCAATTGGATAAAACTGCAGTGATTTTGTGATGTAGGTGAAGTAGGGACCGGGTTATAGTACATTGGCTCTGAGGACCTCAGACTGCTTTCTAAACAGGTTAACCTTCATTTCCTACCTGTGAGGTAAGTAAGTGTTCTGCCCATTTTACTGATGGGCCGAGAGCTTAAGTGAGATGCCTAAGATCACAACAGAATGGGGAATCAAACTGAAAGGCCCAATTCATTGTTGGACTCCAGCCCTTTTCATCAGGCAGGCTAGCTCAAAGCGGCTATAGAGGAGGCATAACCCAGCCCACCAGGAATACCACTGGCACATGAGGATCTTGATTTCGGGGGAAGAGTCAACTCCATCCGCTCTATACCACCTGCACATTAGGTCTGGGCAATAGAGGTCCAGATGGGATGGCAGGGGAAGTATCACACAGATGAGGTGTGGGCAGGTCTGGGGACAAGAGGGAGGGATGAGTTAAGTGAAAGAGCATAGCCTGGGCACCCTTGAAATTCCATCCCTCTGCAAAGTCCCATAGGCTTCTTTTATTACTAATATTGCAGTGGCATATAGGAGCCTCAGTCATGGAGCAGGACCCCTTTGTGCTGGTTCTGTCCCAGAGAGCTTGCAATCTACGTTGAATTCAGGGCTCAGTTTAGAGCAGACTTTAGGGCTACTATCAGGGCCGGCTCCAGGCACCAGCCCAGCAAGCAGGTGCTTGGGGCGGCCAACGGAGGGGGGCGGCACGTCCGGCTCTTCGGTGGCAATTCGGCGGCGGGTCCCTCACTCCCTCTTGGAGCAAAAGACCAGCCACCGAATTGCTGCCGAAGACTGAAGCGGTGGCAGTGGAGCTGCCGCAGATCGCGGCTTTTCTTTTTCTTTTTCTTTTTTTCTTTTTGCTGCTTGGGGCGGCAAAAACCCTGGAGCCGGCCCTGGCTACTATAACCTGCACTGGAAGGTCACAAGGCCCCTGCAGCCCCTGAATGGAGTAGATATAAACTCCCTGCCATCGGTTGCTGCACCAGTGCCTATCCCTGCAATTCCTGACTCCCAGCCTTCTGCTCCAGTTACCAAATAATACTTTTTAACTGCAATCATCTTCAAGGTGCTTGGGATGAAAGACTTGTGCATTGAAATGGGGTTTTAAAATTATTTTTAAAGTGCAACCTATGCATCCAAGTTCCTCACCCCAAATAATTATTGCATTAGATGCACTGCTTAGTGAGCACCCATAGAAGCAAATTAACAGTGTATTGACAGAAGCACATACAGTAGTTTTCCTGAGTATGAGTGTGTGCCCACATCATTTTCTTTTTGACTCATCTTCAAAAATGTTTACATCACAATTCACAAACTGCCATAAGCCGAGCCAACCCAGATCCACGTTTGAATTTTTTAGAGCGAACAACAGGCAATAGAGAATCATGCTTTATTTGACCTCTGTTTTTCAGATTTTTTTTTGTCCCGGAACCAGCTGCAAGGAGCTCAGTCATTGCCCATGTCACAGATTTATGTGTGAGTTGCACCAGTGTGACAGTAGAATTTGGGCCTGTGCACAGATTCTGAATAACTGGCTATATTAGCAGGAATTAGCAGTATGACTCCATTGGCACTGATTGGTTGAAAGCAGCCAACACAGTAGAATCCATCAAAGGAAGCAGCCATGATTCGAAACAAATGTTCATTAAGCTTATGCAGCTATGAAAACAAGACCCTGGACATTAATGGTACAGATGATACAGGCTGCACATTATCTTAGTTTTTAATTGTATGTGTTTAGTGCCTGTGAAAGTGAGGAACTGGTGCTAGCTCTAGTTATTGCCCTAGGAAATGTGCTAATGCCACATCAGCTGTTATTCTAATCGTAACCTCCCTCAGAAGCTCTAACAACACACCCCTGTACTGTCCTATAAGCCCCGTTGGTATCTGAGTCCTGTGCTCCTACTGAGCCAAGGTTTTATAACGTGGCCAGATGTCCAGTAAGGAATAAGATGAGATCACCAATCTAGTTTTCACTTGTGACCCAAACTCAGGCAGGGTTGGATTTAGGTCTCTTAGGTTGCCATACCAAAGAGAGCAGAAATGCAAAATGAAATTGATTAGAAATCTGGTTAAGTCTTGTGTAAAGAGCTTGCTGCAGAGGGAAGTTGTCAGTTTTCTTTTGTCTCAAGCTCTGGAGGAAGCTAGCTACAAAGAGAACAATCCTAGTCAGATTTTGCAGTCAGCTCTGGGGAAAGATTCATATAAAAGGAAACGAATGAATCCTAGTCAGTTTCCTTTTGTGCATTACTTAAGAGTGCGTACTATTTTGAGATATTCTTGAGCAGAATTCCCCATTAGAAAATAGGGGACATCACTGAAAATGGCACTGAAAAAGTCTGTGGGACTTCAATAATACACTTTGGGGTCTTTTTATTGACCCTCTGGTTTCTGAGCCTTTAGAGTGCACGTGGACCACATTTTCAAGCTTTTCCTGGCATCCACAAGGGCTAAAACTTTCATTGAAAAAAGAAAAAGCTAAGATTCTCGTGCAGTTTTTTGATTCCAGGAGCTGGGGCTTTAAACAAAAACAAATATCACAAGACTTGCAATATAATCTTAAGCGGTGGCAACATTGTGCACCTACGGTATAAGAGAAGCTTCAGGGTGAAAGTCAGAGTGAAGACAGGCAGAGATATAGGCTAGAGCAGGGGTCGGCAACCTTTGGCACGTGGCTCGCCAGGGTAAGCACCCTGGCGGGCTGGGCCGGTTTGTTTACCTGCCCTGTCTGCAGGTTCGGCCGATCGCAGCTCCCACTGGCCGTGGTTCGCCGTCCCAGGTCAATGGGGGCGGCAGGAAGCGGCGACCAGCACATCCCTCGGCCCGTGCCGCTTCCCGCCACCCCCATTGGCCTGGAGCGGCGAACTGCGGCCAGTGGGAGCTGCGATCGGCCGAACCTCCGGACGCAGCAGGTAAACAAACTGGCCCGGCCTGCCAGGGTGCTTACTCTGGCGAGCCGCGTGCCAAAGGTTGCCGATCCCTGGGCTAGAGGGATTCCACCATGGGGCTAATACTGTGCCTTCAGCTACTTTGATCAATTCCATTCCTATCACTTTAAAATATGCGGCCACTGGAAGCTGTGGGCAGCCATGCCTGTGGACAGTCAATATAAACAAACTGTCTTGTGGCCCATCAGCGGATAACCCTGACGGCCCGCGTGTGGCCTGTGGGCCGCAGGTTGCCCACCACTGTTGGAGAGGATTGGTGTCCTTGTCTCCTGTCAGTGCTTATCTCCAGTCCAGTAATACTTTTCAGGGGTCTCTGCTAGAGCAGTGTTTCTCAACCTTTTTGATACCAGGGACCAGCCTGCTGCTTTCCTAAACTGTGTCAGAGAGATCTCAGGGACTGGTGCCGGTCCACGGAACGGTCATTGAGAAACACTGTGCTAGATAGACCCTTTGTTAGTCATTTCTTGGCAGCCTAGGCTGCAGCTTCTTTTTTGCCATTACACAGGCTGTACTGAGGTAGGGATATGGCATGTTCAAATTCCTATGATATAGCAAATTCTGAAAATTCCTGACAGGTAAATTGAGGTCGATTTTCTGTAGTTACGATCGCTGGAATCCCATGCTGGGCAAGCTGTGCTTTGCAGCATTCACTGATGGCAGCTGCTGTTGTGTGCAAGTGATCTGTTTCTCGGTAATCAGAGTAGCAAAATCTGTCATCATAAGGTATTCTTGACCACGCACAGTAAATCAATCCAAGGGTAGCTTACTTGAAGGTCATTTGGTTATTTAATATGTCTTGAGTGGTCCCCAGTCTGGTAAACTGTGGAATAGTTTCTCAAAGGAGTCAGTGGAAGATGCATTGGGTGGGCCATTTAAATCTAGAATGGACAAAGTAATGAAAAATAGCTGCACTGGGAAGGAATAGGCTAGATCAGCGTTGGGACACTGCTTGTGTAGGGAAAGCCCCTGGTGGGCCGGCCTGGTTTGTTTACCTGCTGCGTCCACAGGTCCGGCCGATCGCGGCTCCCACTGGCCGCGGTTCGCTGCTCCAGGCCAATGGGAGCTGCTGAAAGCGGCGCGGGCAGCGAAGTGGGAGACGCGATCGGCCAGACCTGTGGACGCGGCAGGTAAACAAACCGGCCCGGCCCGCCAGGGGCTTTCCCTACACAAGCGGCATCCCAAGTTTGGGAAACACTGTATTGATTTATGGAGAGCAGTTGAAGACATTTATGAGGATGAAGAAACAGATCTCTTCCGCCATGGGTTGGGTAGTTTGAACACGTGACCAAGTGTCAATAAAACTCTTTGTAGCTCCAGTCTGCTGGCCTGAAGGATTGTCCTGCGTGACTGTTGAAACCACAGGCATTCCCAGGCACACTTTATCTGATTCTGAAAGTTAGACCATGCAGAACATCTCTTTGTTAGCCATAATGTCACCTTGCAAGACTCCTCCTGGCCTCACATTAAACTTCTTACACAAATGTCTTTTAAACAAAAGGAAAGTGAGTTCCCAGACATTCTTTCAACTGTGGTTGGGGCCAGACGACTTCAGGGTGAGGCTACCTGCAGTTTTCATTGGAAGAATTGGAAACAGGATAACATTTGGGACCAGAGGTTTTCAAATGTGCATTTTGAAATGAACATGTGAAAGACCAGTCAGATGGTTGTGTGCATGTTTTTAAAAAAAAAAATAACTTAATTTTTTTAAATAAAATTTATTTCCAAAAATGCACCTGCAGAATTTGCATGCTCATTTACCACAACAGCATTCACGTTCTGATAAATGCACATGACAGACATTTAACTGATTGTTTCCACACAGGATTCATTGGGTTGCTTGTGCTATGTGGCACATGTATGTGCAGATCATGCCAGTGCATTGTTGTACCCAACTGAGTCTAAAAATCTGGCCCTTGGTTTGTAACTAAAATCTCTGCATGGGAGCAATCTTTGGGTTTTGTCACAGTCTTTTAACAGATCTGGGTAACAGTGGCCCTGCTTCCAGCCAAGGAGACTGGATATGACACCCTCTGAGCCCATTGGCATAGCTCTGAGCAGCAACCACAAGGGATGTCTTGAAAGTGAGGTGAGGTGCTTCCTACTTCTAGCAGCTGAGCATGTTGCTTCCATTGCGCTAGTCCCTGACAGCACAGGGAGGGGGAAACTTGAACTATAATACCCTGCCAGCCAGGCCAACACCCCCAAAATGCTGTAGAATGAGCAGGAGTCATGTAATGATGGCTGGAGGGATATAGTTTGCTGGGAGTGTCAAGGGGAGGTTAAGACACAGCTACAGAAGCTCAGAAGGGCACTGCTTAAATGTTTGTGTCTTACTGTGTTGGTGACCACCATAAAGAAATGTAACATCAGGGCCATTGGGTGATCATTATCAGATGGTTGAGTGTTATGGCGCTGCCTAATGGCCCTTTCTAGTTTTCAAAAAGTGTATGTTTGTTTCTTTGTTTGCTTGTTTTAAGCAGGAGAGAAAGCAATTACAGTAATTCCCCACTTAACGTCCTTTCGCTTAATGTTGTTTCGATCTTAGGTCCCTGCTCAATTACAGAACATGCTCCATTTAAAGTTGTGCAATGCTTCACTATAAGATCGTTTGGCTGCCTGCTTTGTCCACAGCTGGCAGCCCCCCATCAGCTCCCCTACACCCTCCCTCACAGCACCTCCCACCCGCCGGCAGACCCCGTGGATCAGCGCCTTCCCCCTTCTCCCCCCGCTTCCTGCCCATGGCAATCAGCTGGCTTGCAGCGTTCAGGAGGGAGGGGGGAGGAGCGAGGACTCAGCACGCAGGCTCCCCCTCCCTCCCCTGCCTCCCGAATGCCGCAAACCAGCTGATTGCCGCGGGCAGGAGGCAGGGAAGGGAGGGGGGAGCCTGCGCGCTGTGTCCTCGCTCCTCCCCCCTCCCTCCTGCCTCCTGAATGCTGCAAGCCAGCTGATTGCTACGGGCAGGAGGCAGGGGAGGGAGGGGGGAGGAGCGAGGACGCGGCATGCAGAGTAAAGTGTGGGGGGGAGAAGAGGCAGGTTAAGGGTGGAGGCTTGGGGGAGGGGGTGGTGTGGGCGGGCCGAGGGTTGAGACACCCACCCCTGGTGCTTGCAGAGTAGGGGAAGCTGCCGCTGCTGCTGCGCAACATGCTTCTCCTAGCCTACAGCACCTCCTTGTCTGCCTCCTTGTCTGCCTCATTGTCTCCAGTGCCAGTGGGCTGTACATGTGTGGGGTAAGGCGGGGGCACTTCCCAACTATAGTACCGTACTGTTTGGCAAAAAAAAAATTCCCTGGAACCTAAACACCCCCCACCCATTTACATGCATTCTTATGGGGAAATTGGATTCGCTTAACATCGTTTTACTTAAAGTCGCATTTTTCAGGAACATAACTACAACGTTAAGTGAGGAGTTACTGTACTCCAGCAATTATTATTGTATGTATGGTTTGCATGCCATGGCAGTCACAGGTGTATATTGAAAGAATAAACTACTAGGAACGTAGATGTAATTGGCAGTGAAGATACATTTGTGTAAGAAGCTTAATGTGAGGCCAGGAGGAGTCTTGCAAGGTGACATTATGGCTAACAAAGAGATGTTCTGCATGGTCTAACTTTCAGAATCAGATACAGTGTGCCTGGGAATGCCTGTGGTTTCAACAGTCACGCAGGACAATCCTTCAGGCCAGCAGACTGGAGCTACAAAGAGTTTTATGGACACTTGGTTCAAACTAAAAACCACATGGTTTCCAAATAAAGGAATAATAGAATAATAGAATTTAGTTAAGATTTATTAGTTAATGTACCTGTAATCTCCCTCCCCGCCCAGCCTCACCTCTGCAAGTGTAATTCCCTGTACTTTATTTTTCAGTTTTTAGGGACTCATCAATGTGACTTCTATCACTTTCTCTGGGAGATCATTTTCTGGTCTAATAGAGCTCTGAGTTTAAGCTTCCTGCTATCCAATTTAAGTTTCCTTTCCTTTTTCTTTGAAACATGCATAGTCATTTGCATGTGATCAACACTTACTAGATAAAGAGAGGCATTTTATTTTCTCTGCATCCTTTATTATGAATTCTTTTGGCACTAAACCCCATAAGTCTGGTCACAGTGAAGTCATTAGCTTCCATTCATGTGCAAGCCACATGTCCTCCCCTAACTGTTTTCATTGTAACTCAGCATCAGTTGCTTAACTGGCTGATTGAAAAAAGCATGATCAATAAAATGCTGCAAGACGGGAAGGATTATTAATCCCCAGGCAAACTGACTTCTTCTAACACATCTTTTGACATATGGGTACACACCGTGGCTGAATGTACCAAGACAGAACTACCAGTATCCTCCAGCGCTACATAATACAAACACAGGAACATAGGAATTGCTATAGTGGATCAGACTAAATCTAATCTAATATCCTGTCTTTGACAGCAGCCAGTACCAGATTGTGAGGCAAACTCACAGCCAGACCAGGGCTGCTCACTCAGCTGTCAGAACTTACCCTTGGCAACCAGGTCTGTGGCAGCCGCTGAGGGGGAGGATCACTTTGTGGAGCCCCTGCTACACTCCCCCCATCTCAGTGTGCAGGTGGCGTAGTCCCCCTTGGTGCGCCAGAGGTTAGTCCTGGCTGGTACCACCAGGATTGGACTGGGTGGACCCTCTAGTTTAGGTTTAACACAGTACTATAGTGTATTTGCTTTTTTTTGGTCCCTGCTGCTGCCTGATTGCGTACTTCTGGTTTCAAATGAGGTGTGTGGTTGACTGGTCAGTTCGTAACTCTGGTGTCCGTAACTTTGAGGTTCTACTGCACAAGTAGCCCCTTTATTTAGGGACTCAGATGAAGCAGTAATTGAGCCAGAAAAGAATCTGCTAGGCATTATCTTACCAGAATGTTGCACAGTCATTTAAAAACCTGCCAATCTTTGTATATAGAACAGGGATCGTCAACCTTTGGCACGCGGCCTGCCAGGGAAAGCTGCTGGCGGGCCAGGATGGTTTGTTTACCTGCCGCGTCTGCAGGTTCGGCCGATCGCAGCTCCCACTGGCTGTGGTTTGCCGTCCCAGGCCAATGGGGGCTGCGGGAAGCGACGCGGGCCAAGGGATGTGCTGGCCGCCCTTTCTGTAGCCCCCATTGGCCTGGGACGACAAACCGCGGCCAGTGGGAGCTGCGATCGGCCGAACCTGCGGACACAGCAGGTAAACAAACCATTCTGGCCCGCCAGTGGCTTTCCCTGGCAGGCCGCGTGCCAAAGGTTGACGATCCCTGATATAGAACATGATAATGCAAGGTAGAGAGAGGCATAGAACTGTGATCCATCTAGTCTAGTATCATGACTCCCACAATGGCCAGTGTTGGGTGTTTTAGATTTAAGCAGCCTCCCCATTTCTCTCTCTTTCACACACACTAATGTATCTCATAAAGTTTCTTCCTGACTGTGGATCTTCTACCTGATGAGCTAACGGGGGTGCAATGCTCGTTAGGCCAATAGAGACAGCGGATAGACCCATGATCATATGTAACATATTCCAACCAGCAGAGGGCATTGTTGCACATACATGAGCATGCATGCTCACACACATTTCATTACGATTCTGGCAGCCGTAAGCACAACACCTCAGTCAAAGCTCAGTGACAGAGCAATCTGACCTTCACTCTTTCCATTGCTAAGGGTTACCGAATAGCAAAGTCAAGTTCATCACCATAAAGCCAAAAGATATAGGCTCCCAAAATGCCAGATTTAATTATTTTTAAAGTAAGCAGTCATATTTTTATCTATCACCATTTAATCAACAAAAATCACAAGCATCTGGCCCTTACAACATGTTAAAACCGTTTTTTAGAAAATCATCACTGGTTTATTTCGAGGGTCACATAGTGTCACCTATTTCCTTCCCCGTTGTTAGTCATTTATTTAATCATGTTAAAGGGGAAAAAGTAGCAACTGAAATATTTTTTAATTCCCCGAGTGACTCTTCCTTCGTTACATTCAAATAAATAAAAGTACCACTTAATTTTCACCGAGCCAACTCATTTAAAACACTAAAGGCACTGCACATATCGCTACATTGTGAGCTATGGACAAAAGGACCTGTGCTCTGAAATTGCAGCACAAAACGCATTTTTTTTATGGACTTTAATGTACAATGTGTTCCATCCTTTTCCCATAGCCTTTCGGTACATGTCCAGACAGTTCACAGCTTCGATAAGGCCCAGCACAAACCAAAAACAATGGTGTGTTTGACACCCAAATGGAATTCAAGGTAAGAGCTATGGAGGGCCTGGGGAGCAATGGGCCAGTGTCAAAAGGTAGGAGAAATAGCATCATGTGCTAGTGAAGGAGAGTGACAGCCCTGGACCTAGGCCCAGATCCTTAGCCCATCCCTTTAGTTCTCTTTGCACTGCTTCAGCAGGGACTTAAAGCTGCCTTATAGGGCAAGGCTGGACTACAATGTGTTCCAGCCATCTCTTGGCAGCCATTATACACCAGCACAAATTAGAGATGGTCCAGCCTTTGGATTAGAGGAGAAAACAAGTGACATAAAGCCACCTATTTCCTCCTCCCTCATCCCCATGTGCATCAAGCACTGCTCTGCCGCACCTCCATTTGTAATAGTCCATATGCCAAGATATGACAACACCAAAAATAAAGCAAACACAAACCACAGTGATGACAGTGCCTGGGAGCCAAACCAAACCAGTGATGGAGACACTGGAGTCGTTAAAGAGTACAATGGTGGCCTCTAGTGGATCTTGCTAGAATATTTTTTTCTATGTTGATTGTGTTTCTCTCCCTGATCTAGTGCCACTTGTTAGGGTGGCCAGATACCAAGTGTGAAAAATTGGGACACTTTATTTTTCAGGGGTGGTGGTGGTATAGATGCATAGATAAGACAAAGCCCCTAATATTGGGACAGCCCCAATAATATTGGGATGTCTGGTCACCCTACTACTTGCACTAACAGTAAGGTCTGGTAGAACCAAAGCCTTCTGTTCCCCAAAATAAAAGGCTGGGTTAATTTGGGCTAAAGTGACTTGCCTGACATCATACAACCAGTCAGTGACAGAGCTGGGAATAGAAACCAAGTCTCCAAATCCTAGTCTGATGATTTAGCTACAAAATGAGCTTTCTTCCTGCACCCACTATTTGTGACTTGTATGGAACGCAGAAGCCCTGGTAATCCCATGAGAAAGCCCGATGAAGTGATAGGAGGGAGAGAGGCATGGTCTAATTGTCTGAGCATGGGACTGGCAGTCAGTAATTCCTGAGTCCTGAACGCTGCTCTAAGAACTTCTCCAGCAGCTTCAGACAAGCTCAGCATCGGTGCCCAGTTTCCCATTTGCAGTGATACCTGGCTACCTGAGAGGTTAGCAGGGAGTGATTTCTAAAGTTGCAAATATTATTTCTGTATGCCCAGAGCATGGAGTTAGGAGATGTTTGGATAAACTTGAGACAAACTCCTGGATGCTAAACTGACCTGAACCTTGGGCATTTTGCCTTTCAGTGCAAACTCCCATCCACTGAGCTTTACTGCTACTCCAGTATAGGCTTAGTCTATACAGCACCTACTGCAGTTGGACCGCAGTCCAGGACACTATTGCAAAATTCACATTAAAATATATAATAGATATATTAGTAGATCCATGCAGGGTAAAGCTCCGTATGGAAACACTTACCTTCACGGTTGCTACTGTGTATCTTTCCCACTCTTATCCTCCCTATTCAGGATGGCACTTGAGCATGTACATAAGTGCTTTGCTGTATCAGGGCTCTCAAAAGTGGTTTTGGATATATACTCAGATCTGAATCTATGGGTCTGGGTTGGGCAATATTTCCACTCCATGATAATCACAGAAATTAGAGATTCTATTCTATATAGGTTCTTATACCATGCTAATCACTATAGCATCTGAACACCTAGCAGAGCAACGTGACTGCACTTCTGTCATGTAGTATTTGTTCTCTCTCTCTCTCATGCCCACACACGTTATATATGTTTATGTTAAAGACACACCCCTTGCACTGAGAGCAGACAGTGGGGAGGTAAGGCCCCAAGTTCAAATCCCTGGGCATTTATATTGCAGCTGGGTGTGTTGTAAATGATTCATAGCCATAGCACTGGGTAGGTTAACCTGTCACTGCTGGAGGCATAGAGTTATGTAAAAAATATAAAAAAATGTATTTGCCGGGAACAGACAGCATCTGATAAAAAGTGCTGGTGCAACGCAGACCCCACAGATAGAAAGAAAAGCTGTCACCAGCACATGGCCCTTTAAGCTCAGCTAGTGAAAGGAGAACAATGCCTCTCATGAGGCAGCTCCAGTTCAGCTTTTCTTTAAAAAGGAAGAGAAGGTTTAAGGAAAAAGCAAGGATAGTGATCTGGTAGAGCTGGCATTTTAAACCTATAGGAAATCGCAGCTTGCCTGGCAAGGCGTGTGTTAGCTAAAGGTGGCTTAGCATAGTGTAAGGCAGCGTAGTTAAAAGCAAGATGAAAGGTAGATATAAAACAAACAAACAGAAAATAGAGGGAAGGAGGAAGACCTACGAGGGAAGAGTGACAGGATCATCCGCTTACATCGACTAGCTGTGTGTACAACTAGCGGCTTTCAAGTGCAATTTTCTACTTTTAAGATCCAAAATTATAAGGAATTATATTATTGTTGTCGTCATTATTGTTCTCTAGAACCTGATGCCTGAGGATCTCAAAGCATTTTACAAACCTTAACTAGCTGAGCTTCACAGTATGTCTATGAAATAGGTAAGTATCATCATCCAACATTATAGACAGCAAAAGAGAGGCGCAGACAGCTGAATGACTTGGCAAAGGTCACACAGGAAATAAGTGGCAGAACTGGGAATAGAGTCAGGATCGATGGATTCACAACCCCATGTTGTAACCATAAGAACATACTTCCATCATTAATACCATGTGGTGTTAATTATTATTATTAGCTTTTCAAGAATTTAAACTGCGTCTTGAAACAGCAGATATTCCTTTAAGGTTCTGCCCTTGTTACTGCTGCCTTTATTTATGCTCAACTGTCCAGAGCAGCTGAGAAATCCTGAGAGAGGCCAGTACTAAACGCAACTGAGACTGCCTGCATCTGCTTCACAGCTGTTAACACTGCAGAGTCGCCTTGTACGTTCAGGCAACTCAAGAGGAGAATGGGTAATGTGGATAGAGGATTGTGGGACAGTTGTGGCTAGACTCTCTCCATACTCAACAGTCATTAATTTGATCCTGGCAGGGAGGAAGTGACAAGGACAGCACAAAGATCAGAACATCTAAAGTTTGTGCACAGTATTTTGAATAGTTTACACGCTTGTCAAGCTGTTCAGTAAACAGTGAATGTCGGCAGCCAGCTGGAATTGAACACAGTGAGAGGACTCTAATATGAAGAGCAACAGGCTATTTTTTTCTCCATATGGATATCTCCCCAAAGCTTCACTGACTTAAACATTTCTCATCATTTAGGGCAGGGGTCTCAAACTGAAATGACCACGAGGGCCACATGAGGACCAGTGCATTGACCCGAGGGCCGCATCACTGACACGCCCCTCGCTGCCTCTGGCCCCGCCCCCACCCCACCCCTTCCATTAGGCCCCGCCCCTGCCCCACCTCTTCCCACCCCTTCCCCGCCCCATTCAAACCCCTTCCCGAAGTCCCCACCCAACGCTGCCCCCAGGGGGTGCAGGAGGTGTGCAGGGTGCAACGGGGGCTCAGGACAGGGAGTTGGTGTGTGGGGTGCAAGAGGGTGAGGGGTGCGGCAGGGGGTCGGGGTGCAGGGTGCAGCAGGGGGCTCGGGGCAGGGGGTTGGGGTGCGGGATGTGGCAGGGGGCAGGGGTTGGGGTGCGGGATATGGCAGGGGGCTCGGGGCAGGGGGTTGGGGTGCGGGATGTGGCAGGGGGCTCGGGGCAGGGGGTTCGGGTGCGGGAGGGGTGTGGGGTGCAGCAGGGGGCTCAGGAAAGGGGTTGGGGTGCGGGACGGGTGCGGGGTGCGGCAGGGGGCTCAGGCAAGGAGTTGGGGTGCAGGAGGGGTTCAGGGAGCGAGCTCCAGCCCGGCACCGCTTACCTAGAGCGGCTCCGGGGTGGCAGCAGCGCGCACCGGGGCCAGGGCAGGCTCCTTGCCTGCCCTGTCCCCCGGCGCTGCTCCCTTCCAGGAAGCAGCTGGAACCCTGTTCCTGCAGCCCCTGGGGGAGGGGGAGGGGCTCCGGGTTGCAGCCATGTGCTGCTCTTGCCACTCCTCCAGGTACCTCCCACAAAGCTCCCATTGGCCGCGGTTCCCTGTTCCCGGCCAATGGGAGCTGCGGGGGGCGGTGCCTGGAAGGAGGAGTCCTCTGCCTTCTTCCCCCTCCCCCCGCCCGAAGGGTCTGTGCTGCCGGCTGCTTTCGGCTGCTTCGGCTGCTCTCTGAAAGCAGCGCGGGGCTCGCAGCACCACAGAGGGGAATCCCGCGGGTAGGCAGAGGGGTGCGGGAGGGGAGGGGAGGGGAGGGGAGCTCGGCGGGCCGCACGCAAGAGCCCCGCGGGCCGCGTGTTTGAGACCCCTGATTTAGGGGAACAATTTATTGCCACATCATTGTAAAGCAGGGGTCGGAAACCTTTGGCACGTGGCTCGCCAGGGTAAGCACCCTGGCGGGCTGGGCCAGTTTGGTTACTTGCCGCATCCGCAGGTTCGGCCGATTGTGGCTCTCACTGGCCGTTCCAGGCCAATGGGGGCGGCGGGAAGTGGCGCGGGCTGAGGGATGTGCTGGCCACGGCTTCCCGTCGCCCCCGTTGGCCCGGAGCGGCGAACCGCAGCCAGTGGGAGCCGCGATCGGCCGAACCTGTGGACGCGGCAGATAAACAAACTGGCCTGGCCCACCAGGGTGCTTACCCTGGCGAGCCGTGTGCCAAAGGTTGCCGACCCCTGTCGTAAAGTATTTGTTTTGTATTTTAAAGGTTGACATGGCACGGGGACCATCCTGATTTTCAGTTTCAAATTGGACCTAAAATTATTAAAACTCTTGGCTATCACAGGGGAAATGCCCATTTGGGGGCATTTCGGCAGTTATTGTTTACTTCCTTAGCACCAACAATGTACTCAGTGTTGCACAGGAGAAAAGTAAAGACCGTCCCTGTCCCAAAGAAGTTACAAGAGACACAGACAAAGTGGCATTGGGTTGAGTCTGTTGATGAGGTTGTTCTATGAGTCTCCAACATGAGTTGTCTGAGATGCTGCCCATGGGAAGCACTGCAGAAACCTAGGCAGTAGGAGGAGTATTTTCCTCCATAGGTCTCCAACCTATGCCTCCTCAAATGCCGGTTATATAGAGCACGTATGAGAGCTAGTGAACCGATGTTGGGGGCTCTTGGGGGGGCTGGGAAGGCTGGAGTGCAACACCCTGGATCCAAATATTCCTAAATTTTACCAAAATTCAGAGCTGGATTAAGATCAAATGTTTGTGCCTCAGGCTCATCCCTACTTTTTAACCAAAGTTGTTGTAAAGACTTCATTAAAGGACAAACAGAGCTAAACTTATTTGGGGGTGTCTAAGTCTCCCAGCTTGATGTCCGCTACCATTATATTTATATTTGTTGCAACCCTCTCTATAAAAGACTGGCAAAAATTCCCTAGGGCACAAGGGAATCCTTCAGATACCTGGGTTAAAATTCCATCCATTTCTGCAGAGATCTCATGACTTGTAGGCATAGACTCTGGATTACTTGTATCAGTAACCAGGACTGGGAGCTGGGTTCATATCCCTTTTTAGCTGCTACAGTACTATCATCCCCAAGTGTTAAAATCGTGAGTCAGCACCTACCAAAAAATCATGAAATTGTCTTAAAATCATGATATTTTAAAAAATATTTTAGATTCTTTTTTATTTACCTTCTAATTGTTGAGACACGTTTACAAGCTTTTCTCCTCATCCTACAAATGAAAACTGAGATTCTCACATAGATTCATTGCGATCATCTAGTCCAACCTCCCATATATCACAGGCCGTAAAATGTCTCCAAAATAAGTCCTAGAGAAGCATTTTTTTTAGAAAAACATCCAATCATGATTTAAAAATGGTCAGTGATGGAGAATTCACCACCCCTTGGTAAGTTGTTCCAATAGTTAATTACTCTCAGTGTTTAAAATTTACGTTTTAGTTCCAGTCTGATTTTGTCTAGCTTCTAGCCACTCTATTGTTTCATACCTTTCTCTGCTAGATGGAAGAGCCCGTTATTAACTCTTTGTTCCCCATAACATAATCACATGACTCCAGATGTTGGGGATTTAAGGAAAGTACCTAACTGCACAAGGCTCAGGATAAAATTGCGAGAGCTGAGAGCGCTGCTTGTATGACCTTGTGCGTTGCTGTGCACACTGGCTGCCATTGGGCATTACCATTCATTTCTCAGCAGGGGATGGAAAATCAGCCACAAGCTCTTGTTTGCCTCTATTTATTGTTGTAGTAACAAGAGTGTAAATTTCAAGCACTTTGCGTTGGGTGGGATTTTGTGGTCAGACTGGCCCTAGTGCTAAATTACATTCCCTCAGCTCTATCACTCTCCTCCTCGTAAGCCAGCTAGAAACATGAGGCTGGGAGAAGAGTGTTGGCGTATGTACGTGTGCGGGGATGTCTGTCTGTCTGTCTTTGGTCCCGCACCCACTGGGGTCAGTTTAAAAACTGGGCTGTAGCTCCGATCGCGCCACCCACACTGCAGTATCAACAATGTAGTGGGATCTGGTTACAGCACAGTCACCCACCCAACAATTAAAACGTGCTTCCACAACACTGTGTGACTGGGAGGTAAACTTGGCTTAGCTGCGTTCTTGCAGCTTGCTGCAGCCTTGGACTTTGTTGCAGGATCTGATTACAACATGAGTAAAACATAGTTCAAAGTAACTTTCCATAGGATGGACGAGACTTGTCTCTACCAGACCATGGCTGTTCTAACGAGATCTGGGTCCCTGCACGCTGGCTTGTCCAAATGTTGTTTGACGGCCATTGGGCCACAGTTAGTGTTCAATCATTCTGAAGCACTAGAGCAGATGAGGCCTGAGTGTCTGTGTAACGGGTGTCTCTGTGTTAGTTCCTTAGGTTTTGCCAAAAATGTCTCCATGTGCAGCTTCTTCAGTGGTAGCAAAGTGGGGAAAAGTATGTAAATAAATGTGAGTCCGGCATATACAGGGCTCCCCTGATTGCTGTTGTTTTCACGACCATGTCCTGAGACCTGGTGTGGGCAGGATTAGATCACATGGTGATTAGAAGGCCTGCAGCTGCTATAATTGTTATTTCTTTAGCACCTAGAGCAGTGGTTCTCAGCCTGCGGCCTGTGGGCCGCTTGCGGCCCAGTCAGCACACCTGTGCGGCCCATGTGACATCCTCAGGGCCGTACAAGTAGTATATATACTGTGCGGATGTGGCCCACATAACAGACAGAGCTGCATACGCGGCCCGCAATGATAAAAGGTTGAGAACCACTGACCTAGAGGTTCCAGCTGAGATGATGGCTCCTTTGTACATACACATCACGAGAGACAGTCCCTGCCTCACAGAGCTTACAATCTAAACAGACAAGACAGAGAGGGAAAGCAGAAATATAATTAGCCTTATTTTACAGATATGGAACTGAAATACTTACACTGCATTACACAGGAAATCTACGACAGAGCTAGGAATTGAACCCGCATTCTAAGGCCTGGTCAACACTGGGGGAGGGGGGATCGATCTAAGTTACGCAACTTCAGCTACGTGAATAACGTACTTACCACCTTCTCTATGGTTAGTCAACTGCTGCTGCTCCCCCGTTGACTCTGCCAGCGCCTCTCGCCGAGCTGGAGTGCAGGAGTCGACGGGAGAGCGCTTGGGGATCGATCCCCGCTGGATCGATCGCTGCCCGCCAATTCGGCAGGTAGTGAAGACATACCCTAAGAGTGCTAGTCAGGCCCTTTAACCACAAGACTAGCATTCCTCTTAAGGTACTGTTATCTACACTAGCACCAGGGGAACTGGGCTGATGGTAACGACTCCGAGAGGTTATGGTTAATGTAGACACAAACTCAGAGAGATCATTCCAATGTGACATCATTTAGCAACAATGCCTAAGAAATAGAACCTAACTAGTAGTAAAGAATTGTGGCCCCAGGCAGAGCAGATGCTGAATCAAGGCTCCCTATATTGTTTATCAAATAACAAGTGAGGGTGAAGAGACTGTTATTTATAAATGAAACCCCCTCTTCACAGCAGCTTTGCAGTTGCAGTGAGACAAACAAACCAGTGACAAGCCTCCAGTCCAAGCAAACCAGCCTACAGGCTGGCTGGCACAAAGGGCTCTTATAGTTGGTAATGAGTAGCTTCCCACTGATCGGGGCTCTGCACAAACATGTCTTATTTGTTGGCAAGACGAGATAAACCAGTCAGATGCAGCAGCTGCAGAGCCACTAATTCCGTAGCCCAGGAAGGAGACATTCATCTTGGCTAATTAAGAACATAAGAATTGCCATACTGGGTCAGCCTAATGGTTCACATAGCCCAGTATCTTGTCTTCCAAATGCTCCAGGGGGAATGGACAGAACAGGCCAATTATTGAGTGATCCAGCCTGTCATCCAGTCCCAGCTTCTGGTAGTCAGAGGCTTAGGGACATCCAGAACATGGGGTTGTGTCCTTGACCATCTCGACTAATAGCCATTGACGGACCTACACTCTGTGAACTTATTTAATTCTTTTTAAAATCCAGTTATACTTTTGGCCTTCAAAACATCCTCTGGCAACGAGTTTCACAGGTTCACTGTGCATTGTGTGAAGAAGGACTTCCTTTTGTTTGTTTTAAACTTGCTGCCTATTAATTTCATCAGGTGACCCTTGGTTCTTATGTTACATGAACGGGTAAATAACACTTCCTTATTCACTTTCTCCACACAATTCATGATTGTATAGACTTCTATCGTAAGTCCCCTTAACTGTCTCTTTTCCAAGCTGAACAGTCCCAGTCTTTTTAACCTCTCCTCATATGGAAGCAGTTCCATATCCCTAATCATTTTTGTTGCCCTTCTCTAATTCTAATATATCTTTTTTAAAGTGGTTTGACCAGAACGCACACAGTTTTCAAGGTGTGGGCATACCATGGATTTATATACTGGCATTATGATATTTACTGTCTTACTATTTATTCCCTTTTCCTAATGGTTCCTATCATTCTGTTAGCTTTTTTGACTGCCGCTGCACATTGAGAAGATGTTTTCAGAGAACTATCCACAATGACTCCAAGATCTCTTTCTTGGGTGGTAACAGATAATTTATGGCCCATCATTTTTTGTATAGTTGGGACTATATTTTCCAGTGTGCATTATTTTGCACTTATCTGCATTGAATTTCATCTGCCATTTTGTTGCCCAGGCACCAACTTTTGTGAGATCCCTTTGTAATTCTTCACAGTTAGCGTTGGACTTAACTAGCTTGAATAATTTTGTATCATCTACAAACTTTGCCACCTCACTGTTTACCCCTTTTTCCGGTTAATTTATGAATATGTTGAACAGCACTGGTGCCAGTACAGATCCTTGGGGAACCCTGCTATTTACCTCTCTCCACTGTGAAAACTGACCATTTATTCCTCAGCTTTGTTTCCCATTTTTTAACCAGTTTTTGATCCATTACAGAATATTCCCTCTTATTCTATGACTGCTTCTTTTGCTTAAGAGCCTTTGGGGAGGGAGTTTGACAAAAGGCTTTCTGAAAGTCCAAGTACACTATATCCACTGGATCACCCTTAGCCACATGTTTGTTGGCACCCTCAGGGAATTCTAATAGATTGGTGAGGCATGATATCCATTTACAAAAGCCACCGTGGACTCTTCCCCAACAAATTGTGTTCATCTATGTGTCTGATAATTCTGTTCTTTACTATAGTTTCAACCAATTTGCCTGGTGCTGAAGTTCAGCTTACTGGCCTGTAATTGCCAGGTGTTTTTATAAGTCTATGTTACATTAGCTATCCTCCAGTCATCTGGTACAGAGGATGATTTAAGTGATAGGTTACATACCACAGTTAGTAGTTCTGCAATTTCATATTTGAGTTCCTTCAGAACTCTTGGATGAATACATCTGGTCCTGGTGGCTTATTATCAGGGCCGGCGCAACCCATTAGGCGACCTAGGCAGTCGCCTAGGGCGTGAACATTTGGGGGGCGCCGGTGCCCCGGTTGTCGGCGTAATTTTGAGGGCGGGACCTTCCGCCGCCTAGGGCTGCGAAAAAACTGGCGGCGCTCCTGCTTATTATTGTTTAATTTATAAATTTGTTCCAAAACCTCCCCTATCAACCTCTCAGTCTGGGACAGTTCACCAGATTTGTCTCCTAAAAAGAATGTCTCAGGTGTGGGTAGGGCCTTCCCTAGGAGGGTGTGGGGCCAGGGTCCATAGGTGCCGTGTTTCTAATCTGCCAGGGGGTGCTCCTCCCCAGCTCTGCCCAGGCCCCGTCCCCACTCCACCCCTTCCCCCAAGGCTCCACCCCCACCCCGCCTCTTCCCACCCTATCTCTTCCCCGTCCAGTTCTGCCCCCTCCTCCAAGTGCGCTGTGCCCTCGCTCCCCTCCCCCTCCTCCAGCGCCTCCTGTCGCTGTGAAACATCTGATCTGCTGCAGGCAGTAGGTGTTGAGAGGGTGGGAGAGGCGCTGATCGGTGGTGCCCGGCGGTTAGCAGTAGGCGCTGGGGGAAGGGGGAGGTTCTGGTAGGGGGGACCTCCTCCTCATCCCTCCGCCCATCTGCCCGCCTGCCCCTGGCCTTCCCATTTGCCTTCTCACCCCGCTCACCTGCTCGCCTCCAGCCTCACCTCCCCACCCATCTCCTCATGATTTTATCGAAGCACGGGGCCCCCCCAAAGCGCGGGTCCCAGGGTGGTCGCCCCGATTCGCTGTACCCAAGGGATGGCTCTGGGCGTGGGAATCTTGCTCACATCCTCTGTAGTGAAGACTGATGCAAAAAATACATTTAGCTTCTCCATAACGCCCTTGTATTCCTTGAGATCTCCTTTAGCAACTGGATTGTTCAGTGACCCCACTGATTGTTTGGCAGGCTTCCTGCTTCTGGTGTACTTAAAACATGTTTTGCTGTTTGTTTTTGTGTCTTGCTAGTCGCTCTTCAAATTCTTTTTTGGCCTGCCTAATTATACTTTTTCACTTGATTTGCCAGAGTTTATGTTCCTTCCTTGTAAAGGGAAGGAGGGATGAAAGGAACTGAGCTTCCATTTGTTTCACATAGGGAAGTGGGACTAAATTAATCCCTAGTGTAATCCCTATTTTCTTTGATGGAATTACACTGGGGATGAATTTGTCCCATAGGGAGCAATGTTAAACATCATTAGCAGAAATTCTAGTTGAAAAATTATCAGCTGAGTCCAGGCCCACTAGGCTTTGGAACAGAGCTAGTCAGCTAGTTTCCTGAGGGCAGGAGTTGGTCTTTTAGTCCCATTTTTGGTGAGAGGTAAGTTAGAGGCACCTGGGGAAGCTTGAATGTACACCCCTGTACATGGATTGCAAACATGCATATGGAGAAGCAAAGAGCAGGCCTCGTTCCCTTGGCTCCACCTCCTTTTAGTGTGGCCACACCCCCTCCATGCCAACTTTGAATGTGTTGTGCACAGCCAAAACACACCACTGCCTTCTGGGTGATGCCCAAAGGGGCAGCATTAGCCTGCTTATCTTCCCATATAACCTACCCTGTTTTCCTGGGTGTGCTGTGCAAGTTGCACCTTTCTGGCTACTCATGCACTATACAGCTCTCATGGGTCAATTAGCACCAGAGGCTGTAGGGAAGGCAAACATGGCCTGTGAGTGGCTGAGGCAGTGGAGGAATTCTGACCATGTTACCATCCCACCTGGCTGCCCTCTTGTGCTTTCCCTCATTAACTGGGAGATGGATGATAAAAGGCGGCAGAGAACTGTTAACGATCCGCTGTGTTTGTCTAGGCTGAGTTCATGTTTTCACAAGAGCATTTTTGGGGTCAGTACATTAAAAAGAAAACCAGAAAACCAGGATGAAAACATATTCTAGATTTGCTCAGCGAAAATGTCTCCAGCCATTTCTAAGCATCTGCAGACAGTGGACTAAAAAGAAGGGATTAAAAAGAAGAGGGTAGAAAAGAATCCAAGAGGACATTCTGCATTAGGTCTGCAATGTACTGTCAGGCCAGCCAAGACCAAAACGTCAGCGATTTTAAGCACCCTTAAGCAGAGCCCCTCCCTCCCTCTCTCTTTCTATTCTACATAATGAAGCTCAGTGCCTACAGAGAAGCACAGAAGCTGATTGTCTTCAGTTCTGGGAAAGCCTGAGCATTGGAAATGAAACATCCACGCAGCCTGTATACATCTGGGCAGATGCACACATGGTGGAGGGAGATGGGGGGACCGTGATATGTGCTTATGTTCCTGGAAGGGTGGATAAATTGTGCAAAGTTTCCCTGGAATAATAATAAGAGGCTACACACAAATGTGCTGGAAACAAGGCAAGGAGTTGAGCTGTGAATCCCCCACAAGCTGTTGGAGCGAATTCATGGCACTGCAAACCATTTGCCTAGTTCTAAGCTGAGTGCCTTTATGAAAAATACCTGAAGGATCAGGGCTGTCTGGCTGAGCCTGTTGTTGACTTCTGAAATCTTCTGACCAGGCAGGAAAGTCATAATTTGCAGAAATTGAGCGTATTTTTTGTACAGGTGCCAAATGTTCCAGGGAGTGCTCACCTATTGTGTTGGGAACAGCTGGAGACAGTCTTGATCCAAGCACAGCCAGGCAAAATGAACCTGCCTTGCTATTGAATATTGTAGCTTCATCTGTGCGCAGTGCACGCAATGTGTCACATCCAGGAAGAACATGCTTGCTGTGCTGCTGGGTGATGCAGGCACAGTATCCTTGAATCCAATGGACTGTCAGTAGACTGTTGGCACCACATGGGTGCAGTGGAGGATCAGATAAGTGCCAGGAGTGAAAGACTAAAGCCCCAAGATTACTTGGGAGAACTTAAGAGCTCCAAGCTATTGTATCTTACATGTTGAATAGAGAGACTGGGCTGATACCACACAGTCTTCCTTATTCATTATTATTACTCAGCATGAGTTCATAGAACTCACAGGTGTGCTACACACTGCACAGTAAAACACATGGGAATGTTGGGTGTAAAAATTGGGAAACTCAGGCACAAGTCCACAATTACTCAATTTTTCCCTTTATTTATACAGTTCCGTACAAAATTATTGTCACTTATAGCGTCTGGACTTACATTTATGCCAGACAAATAGTAACAGACAGGATGGAATTGGTAACCACATTCTGAGGCACCAGGAAATCCTTCCACCTTTTATGATAGTCATTGCCTTCTCTGATCCGTTGGTCTGGTCCTTCAGTCCTGGGGCTGGTGTTTCTCCACTTTGAGCCCATGTTCACTTGAGTCTTTTTTGCATTTCTGAATTACACATTACTTTTTTGCATTTCTGAATTACACATTACTTAATGTTTATCCAATCGGCTTTCAGCACATCAACCCTTTCGGTTTTAGGTAACCTGTACATTACGCATGTGTAACGCATACAGATCCCAGGTGGGATTGAAACTAACTGTTAGCTAAGGCTGTACACACACACACACACACACACACACACACACACACACACACTCCCTCCCTCCCTAGATGGGACAGAACACCACATCCAGAAGGTATGTGGGTTACACACACACAGACGTCAGTTGCCCAACCTCTGCATTTTTCCTGCTGGGTTTACAGTTTTCTGGATTCAGTTGTCCTGGGTGACCCTGTGTCTGAGCCTTCCCAGAAAAAGGAATTTTTATTTATCATTACATGTTTGTGTATCTCTCACGTACATCTTCCAACACAACATGTTGCTTGTCTTGCCAGCAATAATATCATTTTAAACAAATCAGTAATTTGTATCAAAGAAGAATTGACAAAAACACATGCATGCCAGTGAGGCCTTGACCTAAGTGTTACCTCCTCTCTACTCATTCACTACCCATAATTACAAATCATTAAAATAGAGCGAACGAAGCTGTTAATCTTATCATTTAACATACCTTCATTTTATATTTCAATATTGTATGTCAGTATATGTGTATTATCCCCTGCTACACTTTCATCTATTAGAAGTATATGTGTGAGTTTGTGGTTATGGAAAACATGATGATTCTTTAATGTCAGCATTTCTTATCTTCTTTTAACATGGGCTTTTCATTCAAAGTCCAGTTTTGTTTGTGGATTATTGCAAAGAAACTTCATTAAAGATTTTCCTGTGAAGGCTTTTTGAAAGGTTTCTCAACTTTAGGACCTTGATGTTTAGTTGCTTTTAATGGTACCCCAGTAGGAGACAGGCCCCTGTCCTGAAACGCTTACCATCCAAATGGTGGACTTGATAGACAAGGGAGACTATCACACGGCCCACAGAGCGGAAGACCCAGATTGGAGCTGTTATTCAGGTCAGGCACATTTACTGTGATGGTTAAAACATTGCGTTTTTCATGTAGGTGTAAACGCATTCATTTCTTGTAGTGGTGTTGCAAAAATAGGTTCTGAGGAGTGACCTGAATCAGGCACAACATTTACCAGCTAGTTTGTCTCACAGGGTGGGACCTGGGGACCTCACCACAGTCCTTGATAATGCCCTTTCAGTGGGGGTTGGGCACTTGGGGGAATATATATTGTTTCTCATTTGTTTTAAGTCCCATGCTTTGTCTCATAGAAACCAATGTTCTGGAGTGTGAATTGCAGGACTGTTTTCTGATAGCTTTGCTCTGTAATCTGCAGGCTAGTCACACTGTAGGTCTTCTGCTGGGAGCAGCAAAGTGGTGAAGGAGGACAGGAGCTGTGAGGGAACCAGTTATGGCTCCTTGATTCTCTCCCCAAGCCCAAGCACAGCTTACAGCAGCCTAATGGCTGCTCTAACTTGCACAGACTGGACCATGTTACCATGGGACATGAGCTGGAGATAACTAGAATACAACATGCTTCGGCAAATTCCTTACCACCCCCCACCATCACTCCCCAGAACTGGATTTACTGGCTCACTGGGGAATCCCTGGATGACTCGAGTATACCCATCAGGGGACTTGCAGGGGGTTTCCATTCCTGCTGAACTGCTTTGACCTGCATAAGGGGACTAGATCGGGGCAGAGATTCTGCCCCTTTGGATTTAGTTAAAATGGTTGAGATGTAACGAGAAATAGTCCATTATTGGGCAGCAGCAGACTCTTCTTTAATTGTTGGATTTACCACTTAGATACTATGAGGAAGGGGGCTTTACAAATGTCCCTAAGCCCTGTGGCCTGAAGTCTACAAGAAAAGGTAAGTGAGGCAGTACCTCATTTAAATATCAACTGTGTTCTCTGCCATACCTAATTTACATTTCTACTGTGTTTTTTGCTGTCATCCCCTGGAGAGCAAGGGGAGTTGACTGAGTGAGGTAGTATCTCATTTACATCTTAATTGTGAATAGTTTGGGGACATTGGGGTATAAATTGGCTAAGTTTTGTAACTGGGGCTGATATTTTGGCAATTACCCTGTTTGGAACCATCTCGGCAACACCTAGACCCAGGACCCGGTGCAACCACTAGGCGAACTAGGCAGTCGCTAGGGCGCCAAGTGGTTGGGGCGCCCGAGATTTTTCCTCCCTCCCCTCCCTTCCACTCACACAGAGTGCGGCGCGGCTGATTGGGCGCCTGGCCTGATTTAGCCGCTCCCATTGGCCTCCAGCAGGCAGAGTCCCTCCCCTGCTCCCCCTGCCTCAGCGTCGCATTGCCAGCACGCTTCGGGGGAGGGGCTGTGGGCTCCGCAGCCTGTTTGTTTTGGCTCCACGTGGAGCCAGCGGCTGGAGCAGCATGGTGGTAA
>QXTE01000017.1:8822750-9030600 GCA_003942145.1 Platysternon megacephalum
GGGTTGGATGGGTCAGGAGTTCGGGGGGGCTGTCAGGGGGCGGGAGTGTGGAGACGGATCTGAGCAGTCAGGGGACAGGGAGCAGGGGGAGGGTTGGATGGGTTGGCAGTTCTGGGGGGGTCTCTCAGGGGGTGGGGAGCAGTTGGATGGGGCGTGGGAGTCCCGGGGGTCTATTTGGGGATGGGGGTGTGGATAAGGGTTGGGGCAGCCAGGGGACAGGTAGGGGGTAGGGTCCTGGGGGGCAGATAGGGGCAGGGGTCTCAGGAGGGGGCAGTCAGGGGACAGGGAGGCTTAGGTAGAGTGTGAGGTCCTGGGGGGCAGATAGGGGCAGGGGTCCCAGGAGGGGGCAGCCAGGGAACAAGAAGCAGGGGGGGTTGGGAGTTCTGAGGGAGGCAGGAAGTGGGAGGGAGTGGATGGGGGCGGGACTCAGGTGGGGCTCTCCCCCCCCGTCCTCTTTTTTGATTGTTGAAATATGGTAACCCTAAAAAAGTGGTGCCCTGCCTCGGCACGGAGGAGGCAGCTTCCGGAGTCACCAGAGAGCCAGAGCGTCGGTTTGTGGGGGTGACAAGCCCCAGCCGTGGAGGAGCCGGCGCAGCACGGGGGGCAGCAGCCCTGCAAAGGCGGCGGCACTGCTAGCGGGGAGCAGCTGCACCCCCTGTCCCTTCTGCCCAGGCTGTGGCCCGGCGTGCCCCCCCAGGGGCTCCTGCAGGCAGCAGCATTTGCATGTGGTCGGCGCCCCCCGTGCGCCCCCCGGCTCCCGCCTCACCGTGCTCGGGCTCTGCGGCTCCCACATACCCAGGAGCTGCAGAGCCCGAGCACAGCGAGGGGGCAGCCGGGGGGCGCATGGGGGCCTGCATCCGCTGCAGCCTATAGGAGCCCCCGGGGGGGGGGGGTGCCCGGCCGCAGCCTAGGCAGGAGGGGCGGGGGGTGCGGCTGCTCCCCGCTAGCCGTGCCACTGCTTTTGCAGGGCTGTTGCCCCCCTGCGCCGCGCCGGTTCCTCCATGGCTGAGGCTCGCANGAGGGGGGAACCTGGTCTGGGGAGCAGCCCCTGGGCATGGCTGGCTCCTGGGCATGGCTGGCCCCTGGGGTCTATAAAGGCTCGTTGGGATTTGTTCCTCAATGAACCGATGTGCGGGGGGGGGGCAAGGTGGAAGTTTAGCCTAGGGCGCAAAATATCCTTGCACCGGCCCTGCCTAGATCAGTGGTTCTCAAACTTTTGTACTGGTGACCCCTTTCACATAGCAAGCCTCTGAGTGCGACCCCCCCTTCTAAATTAAAAACACTTGTTTATATATTTAACACCATTATGAATGCTGGAGGCAAAGCAGGGTTTGGGGTGGAGGCTGACAGCTCACGACCCCCCCATGTAATAACCTTGCGACCGCCTGAGGGGTCCCGACCCCCAGTTCGAGAACCCCTGCCCTAAATGAAGCGTGGGTAACAGGATCACCCTGATGAAACTAATGTTTGCTGAGGTTGGGTAAGAGGGAAATCCAAAGTTTAAAGAGAGGAACTATATGTGCTCCTGGCTTGCTGCTGAGGCTACCTTGCTGGGCAGGAGGGACTGTAATGTGTCCTTTGGGTCTTTGATCCTCTTCCAGTGAGCTGTTTTGGCTTTGTATGGGCAGAGCTCAGCAGTGGTTCCTGTTATCTAGCCAGTGGTAAGCAGAGGTCAGAGCCCAGAAGCACTTCCAGTTTTCTGGAGAGCTGTGGACAGAGAAAAGCAACCGTTGGGTCCAGCCACAGCTGCTGGCAGGTTGAGAGCAGTTGTGAACACTACAGTGGGAGGAGAGGAGTTTGCAGCATCAAACCTACATCATATCAACCTAAAAGTTCTGGTGAGGCCACCCTGTCCTAGAGGCTGAAATGGTTATAGCAGGACAGGTGGTAGAGCCCCAGATCTACCTAAGAAACAAGAGCTCTAATTTTTCTAGATTCCTGGAACCACAAACGGTGAGTGAGGAAGTTGGGGGCCCATGAATTGGGAGCGGGGAGCTGGAAGGCAGAATAAAATGCATTAGCTACTCAGGATCCAAGTTGCTTACATATGGTATTATTATAAATTAATTACTAGGGATGGACTCAGACAAGGGAAGAAAATCCAACCCCCCTTCATCTTCGAGTAAGTTCTGATTCCGATCCAGGCCTCAATCCAAACCCCTCAGTTCTGTCTTGCTTCTCCAAAGAGAAACCTTGCATCCACACCTTGCTCTTGAACCTTGGTAAGTGTGAATCTGGAGCTGAACATCTCAGCTCAGGCCCATCTCTGATTTTCACAGTGATCTTCTTGTATGTTGGCTAGATGCCAACACAAGCAAGGGCCTAGTCTCAGAGCAGGGCTAGTGAGGGCTGATGGCAGCTGTGTATTAGGACAGGCCCATCCAGACAACTCAAATGTACAGAAATATCGGCTTGTGGCCATCTGGTGACATGGTAATATGGTTCTTCTCACACTACTGCAGCTGCTAACCTCTTGATTATGCGGTGTCCTAGTAGGTTATTATGGAGTGGACGCATTACTGGCCTAGACGGCTCCACTTATTTTTTGGAAGTGTATTGAACTTGATTATTATGAACTTGATGAAGTTATTATGAACTTGATGAATTCACTGTGGCTTGTTTCATGTCTAACTTTAAGCAGCGACAGCCTTGGCACTGGAAGACAGAGCATTTGGCAGTTGAAAGTGGCTGTATCTCTTCCAAACCCAGTTCATTTGCTGCCATCTGCTGTAGAAAGGGCAGCATAGCACTCCATGTCCAGCCCAAAGCCTGCAATGATTTCAATGGACCTACAAATCAATGGGCTCTTTACTCTCCTTTCACCTTTCTGCCAGGAATAGCAGAACTGGCAGAGTTTCGGGAGGTTAGAATCTCTCAGAGGATTGTATTTGAGTCCAAGCGTGGGAACCTTTTTTCTCATCATTTCAGCCCATATTGTTTTAAGGTAGAGTCAGTTCAAACAAACATGATTTTCCAGCTATAGGGGCAGCCTTTGCTCTGCTTTAGGGAGAGGAGAATATTCCCAAAGCTAGGCTGGGATGAGTTGGGTACCCTAGATCTGGTATTTATTATTTCAGGTTGATATGTCTCCCCATTTCCTCCCCCCTTTTTTTAACCTCAAATAATATAATAGACTTGCCTTTTTTCCAGCACTATTAGCGGCTCAGGTGTAGTCAGGTCCTTGAAAGTTATTTATATGAAATATATTATAGCTACATATCCCCATTGGCCTGGAATGGCGAACCGCAGCTAGTGGGAGCTGCGATTGGCCAAACCTGTGGACGTGGAAGGTAAACAAACCGTCCTGGCCCGCCAGCGGCTATCCCTGATGGGCCGCGTGCCAAAGGTTGCTGATCCCTGTAATACAGGTTAGCAGCTACAGTAGTGTGGGAAGCACCATGTTACCAGATGGCCACAAGCCGATATTTCTGTACATTTGAGTTGTATGGATGGGCCTGTCCTCGTACACAGCTGTCATCAGCCCTCACTAGCCCTGTCTCTCAGGCTAGGTCTTTGCATCTAGACAACATACAAGAAGGTCACTGTGAAAATCAGAGAGGGGCCTGAGCTGAGAAGTTCAGCTCCAGATTCACACTTACCAAGGTTCAAGAGCAAGCTGTGGATGCAAAGTTTCTCTTTGGATCTCCTGTACAGAAGGAGGACAGAGCTGAGGGGTTCGGATTCAGGCCTGGATCAGAATCTGAACTTACTCGAAGATGAAGGGGGGTTGGATTTTCTTCCCCAGTTTGAGTCCATCTCCTGTAATTAATTTATAATAATACCATATGTAAGCAATTTGGATCTTGAGTAGCTAATACATTTTATTCTGTCTTCCAGCTCCCCACTCCTAGTTCATGGGCCCCCAACTTCCTCACTCACCGTTTGTGGTTCCAGGAATCTAGAAAAATCAGAGCTCCTGTTTCTTAGGCAGATCTGGGGCTCTACCACCTGTCCTGCTAAAACCATTTCAGCCTCTAGGACAGGGTGGCCTCACCAGAACTTTTAGGCTGATATGATGTAGGTGTGATGCTGCAAACTCCTCTCCTCCCACTGTAGAGTTCACAACTGCTCTCAGCCTGCCGGCAGCTGTGGGTGGGCCCAATTGTTGCTTTTCTCTGTCCACCGCTCTCCAGATAACTGGAACTGCTCTTGGGCTTTGACCTCTGCTTATCACTGGCTAGATAACTAGAACTGCTGCTGAGCTTTGTCCATATAAAACCAAAACAGCTCATTATAAAAGGATCAAAGACCCAAAGGACACATTACAGTCCCTCCTGCCCAACAAGGTAGCCTCAACAGCAAGCCAGGAGCACATACTGTTCCTCTCTTTAAACTTTCGATTTCCCTCTTACCCAACCTCAGCAAACATCAGTTTCTTCAGGGTGGTCCTGTTACCCACACTCCATCAAGGTATTGCCGAGATGGTTCCAAACAGGATAATCTCCAAAATATCGACCCCAGTTACAAAACTTAGTCAATTTATACCCCAGTGTCCCCAAACTATTCACAATTAAGATGTAAATGAGGTACTGCTTCACTCAGTCGACTCCCCTTGCTCTCCAGAAGATGACAGCAAAGAACACAATAGAAATGTAAATGAGATATGGCAGAGAACACAGTTGATAGTCACTTCCCGTCTCTCATAGACTTCAGGCCACAAGGCTTAGGGACTGAATCTTGTTGTCCAGACATTTGTAAAGCCCCCTTCCTCATAGTATCTAAGTGGTAAATCCAACAATTAAAGAAGAGTCTGCTGCCGCCCAGTAATGGACTATTTCTTGTTACATCTCAACCATTTTAATTAAATCCAAAGGGCAAATCTCTGCCCTGATCTAGTCCCCTTATGCAGGTCAAAGCAGTGGAGCAGGAATGGAAACCCCTTGCAAGTGCCCTGCTGGGTTACTCTAGTCCAGGGATCAGCAAACTTTGGCACGCGGTCCGCCAGGGTAAGCACCCTGGTGGGCCGGGCCAGTTTGTTTACCTACCGCGTCCGCAGGTTCAGCCGATCGTGGCTCCCACTGGCTGTGGTTCGCCACTCCAGGCCAAGGGGGGCTGCAGGAAGCTGCGCAGGCCGAGGGATGTGCTGGCTGCCCTTCCCGCAGCCCCCGTTGGCCTGGAGTGGCGAACCGCGGCCAGTGGGAGCTGCGATCGGCCGAACCTGTGGACGTGGCAGGTAAACAAACTGGCCCGGCCCGCCAGGGTGCTTACCCTAGTGGGCTGCGTGCGAAAGGTTGCCGATCCCTGCTCTAGTCATCCAGGGATTCCCCAGTGAGCCAGGAAATCCAGTTCTGCGGGGTGAGGGTGGTGGGCGGTAAGGAATTTGCCAAAGCATGTTGTATTCTAGTTATCTCCAGCTCATGTCCCTAAGAGACTATAGCCAGTCTGTGCAAGTTAGAGCAGCCACTAGGCTGCTGTAAGCTGTGCCTGGACTGGAGGAGAGAATCAAGGAGCTATAACTGGTTCCCTCACAGCTCCTGCCCTCCTTCACCACTTTGCTGCTCCCAGCAGAAGACCTACAGTGTGACTAGCCTGCAGATCACAGAGCAAAGCTATCGGAAAACAGTCCTGCAATTCACACTCCAGAAGATTGGTTTCTATGAGACAAAGCCTGGGACACAAAACCACCGAGAAACATTCTATATTCCCCCAAGTGCCCAACCCCAGCTGAAAGGGCATTATCAAGGACTGTGGTGAGGTCCACAGGTCCCACCCTGTGAGACAAACTAAACTAAACTTGTGAGAGATACACAAACATGTAATGATAAATAAAAATATCCTTTTCTGGGAAAAGGCTCAGACACAGGGTCACCCAGGACAACTCAATCCAGACAACTGTAAACCCAGCAGGAAAAATGCAGAAGTTGCAGTGCAGAGGTGTATTTTACTTGGATGTAACAGTATACCTAGCAGATAACAAGTGTATTTTATTTGGATGTTCCTGGAATATTAGACCACAGGCTGATAAAATAGGACTTCCCAATCCCTCCATGAGGATAAAATTCTCTAGCCTCACATTAAATGTCATGAAAGTCCCTCATTTGGGAATATGAGTAACATCTACATTCAAATGCACACAGGTAGCATGTGTGAGAGAGGGAGAGGGATGGACTCATGGTCATCAAATGACACAATCAAGGAAGAAGGCCTTATTCCCCCTGGTATAGAGGGGAAGTGAAGACAACCATAAACAATTAAATATAACAAATGGAAGAAAAGGAAAGTTGATAGTAATACATTTAAATAAGAAGTTAGGAATTGTAGAAAATTGATAAGGGAAGTCAAGGGAAACAAGGAGAAATCTATGGCCAGTAGAGTTAAGTACAATAAGAAAGAGTTTTAAAATATATTAGGAACAAAAAGAATCCTGACAATGGTACTGGTCCATTACTAGATGGAAATGGTAGATTGATCAATTATAATGCAGAAAAGGTAGAAGTGTTCAATAAATATTTCTGTTCTGCATTTGGGGAAAAATCAGATGATATTATCCCATCATATGGTGATGATCACTCTCTTTCCATTCCACTCTTATCTCTGGAGGATATTAAACAGAAGCTACTAAAGTCAGACATTTTAAAATCAGCAGGTCCAGATAATGAGCATCCAAAAGTTTTAAAAGAGCCTGCTGAGTTGATTGCTGGACCATGAATGCTGATTTTCATTAAATCTTGGAGCTTTGGGGAAGGTCCAGAAGACTGGAAGAAAACTAACGTGCCAGCTTTTAAAAAGGGTAGCGGGATGACCCAGGTAATTATAGGCCTGTAAATATGACATAGATGCCAGATAATGGAGTGGATGATACATGACTTGATTAATAAATAATTATTGGTAATTAAGACCAATCAACATGGGTTTATGGAAAATAGATGCTGTCAAATTAATTTGATATATTTTTTGATGAGATAAGTTTGGCTGATAAAGGTAATAATGGATGTTTTTCTAAAAGATTTGCTGTAGAAATTATTTGGGGGATATTCTATGGCTTGTATTATGCAGGAGGTCAGACTAGATGATGATAACAGCCCTGTTTCAGCCTTGGGATATATGATTGGCACCTGTACAAAAAATACATTCAATTTCTGCACCTTATGTCTTTCCTGCCTGGTCAGAAGATTTCAGAAGTCAGCAACAGGCCCAGCCAGACTGTCCTGATCCTTCAGGTATTTTTCATAAGGGCACTCAACTTAGAACCAGGCAAATTATTTTCAGTGCCATGAATTCGCTCCAACAGCTTGTAGGGGATTCACAGCTCAACTCCTTGCCTTGTTTCCAGCACATTTGTGTGTAGCCTCTTATTATTCCAGGGAGACTTTGCACAATTTATCCACCATTGCAGGAACCTAAGCACATATCAGGGCCCCCCATCTCCCTTCACCATGTGTGCATCTGCCCAGATTTATGGGGGTGGGGGGGAATAGCTCAGTGGTTTGAGCATTGGCCTGCTAAACCCAGGGTTGTGAGTTCAATCCTTAAGGGGGCCACTTAGGGATCTGGGGCAAAATTGGTCCTGCTAGTGAAGGCAGGGGGCTGGACTCGATGACACTTGGGGGTCCCTTCCAGCTCTATGAGATAGGTATATCTCCATATATTATTATTATTATTATTATGTATACAGGCTGTGTGGATGTTTCATTTCCAGTGCTCAGGCTTTCCCAGAACTGAAAACAATCAGCTTCTGTGCTTCTCTCTAGGCACTGAGCTTCATTATGTAGAATAGAAAGAAAGAGAGAGAGAGAGAGAGGGAGGGGCTCTGCTTACGATGCTTAAGATCGCTGACATTTTGTTCTTGGCTGGCCTGACAGTACATTGCAGACCTAATACAGAATGTCCTCTTGGACTCTTTTCTACCCTCTTCTTTTTAATCCCTGGGTGTCCACTGCCTGCGGTTGCTTAGAAATGGCTGGAAAAGTTTTACCTGAGCAAATCTAGAATATGTTTTCATCCTGGTTTTCTGTTGTTTTTCTTTTTAATGTACTGACCCCAAAAATGCTCTTGTGAAAACATGAGCTCGGCCTAGACAAACACAGCGGATCGTTAACAGTTCTCTGCTGCCTTTTATCATCCATCTCCCAGTTAATGAGGGAAAGCAC
Organism: Platysternon megacephalum; assembly: GCA_003942145.1. Classification (NCBI taxonomy): domain Eukaryota; kingdom Metazoa; phylum Chordata; order Testudines; family Platysternidae; genus Platysternon; species Platysternon megacephalum. Next base: position 8,830,841 of record QXTE01000017.1, read on the forward strand.
AAGAGGGCAGCCAGGTGGGATGGTAACATGGTCAGAATTCCTCCACTGCCTCAGCCACTCACAGGCCATGTTTGCCTTCCCTACAGCCTCTGGTGCTGATTGACCCATGAGAGCTGTATAGTGCATGTTTGCAATCCATGTACAGGGGTGTACATTCAAACTGCCCCAGGTGCCTCTAACTTACCTCTCACCAAAAATGGGACTAAAGGACCAACTCCTGCCCTCAGGAAACTAACTGATTAGCTCTGTTCCAAAGCCTAGTGGGCCTGGACTCAGCTGATAATTTTTCAACTAGAATTTCAGCTAATGATGTTTAACATTGCTCCCTATGGGACAAATTCATCCCCAGTGTAATTCCATCAAAGAAAATAGGGTTTACACTAGGGATTAATTTAGTCCCACTTCCCTATGTGAAACAAATGGAAGCTCAGTTCCTTTCATCCCTCCTTCCCTTTTCAAGTAAGGAACATAAATTCTGGCAAATCAAGTGAAAAAGTATAATTAGGCAGGCCAAAAAAGAATTTGAAGAGCGACTAGCAAGACAGAAAAACAAACAGCAAAACATGTTTCAAGTACATCAGAAGCAGGAAGCCTGCCAAACAATCAGTGGGGTCACTGAACAATCAAGTTGCCTAAGGAGATCTCAAGGAATACAAGGGCGTTATGGAGAAGCTAAATGTATTCTTTGCATCAGTCTTCACTACAGAGGATGTGAGGAAGATTCCCACATCCAGAACCGTCCCTTGGGTATGGCGAATCGGGGTGACCGCCCCAGGCCCTGTGCTTCGATAAAATCGTGAGGAGTGAGTGGGGAGGAGAGGTGGTGGCTGGGCAGAAGAACGGAGGGGGGAGGAGGAGCCCCCCCTACCAGAAACTCCCCATCCCCCCAGCGCCTCCTTCCCACCAGTGGGCCCTGCCGATCAGCGCCTCCCCCTCCCTCTCAGCACCTAACCTCCTGCAGTGAATCAGATGTTTTTTGCGGCATCAGGAGGTGCTGGGGGGAGGGGAGAGGAGCAAGGGCACAGCACACTTGGGGGAGGGGGTGGAACTGGGCGGGGAAGGGGTGGGGCCTTGGGGGAAGCGGTGGAGTGGGGGCAGGGCCGGGGCGGAGCTGGGAGGGAGCACCTCCCAGCAGATTAGAAACTTGGCGCCTATGTCCTGGGCCCCGCATCTCCGTAGGGACGGTCTTGCCCACACCTGAGGCATTCTTTTTAAGAGACAAATCTGGTGAACTGTCCCAGACTGAGAGGTTGATNGGGGGAGGAGGAGCCCCCCCTACCAGAAACTCCCCATCCCCCCAGCGCCTCCTTCCCACCAGTGGGCCCTGCCGATCAGCGCCTCCCCCTCCCTCTCAGCACCTAACCTCCTGCAGTGAATCAGATGTTTTTTGCGGCATCAGGAGGTGCTGGGGGGAGGGGAGAGGAGCAAGGGCACAGCACACTTGGGGGAGGGGGTGGAACTGGGCGGGGAAGGGGTGGGGCCTTGGGGGAAGCGGTGGAGTGGGGGCAGGGCCGGGGCGGAGCTGGGAGGGAGCACCTCCCAGCAGATTAGAAACTTGGCGCCTATGTCCTGGGCCCCGCATCTCCGTAGGGACGGTCTTGCCCACACCTGAGGCATTCTTTTTAAGAGACAAATCTGGTGAACTATCCCAGACTGAGAGGTTGATAGAGGAGGTTTTGGAACAAATTTATAAATTAACCAATAATAAGCAACCAGGACCAGATGTATTCATCCAAGAGTTCTGAAGGAACTCAAATATGAAATTGCAGAACTACTAACTGTGGTATGTAACCTATCACTTAAATCATCCTCTGTACCAGATGACTGGAGGATAGCTAATGTAACATAGACTTATAAAAACACCTGGCAATTACAGGCCAGTAAGCCGAACTTCAGCACCAGGCAAATTGTTTGAAACTATAGTAAAGAACAGAATTATCAGACTCATAGATGAACACAATTTGTTGGGGAAGAGTCCACGGTGGCTTTTGTAAAGGGAAATCATGCCTCACCAATCTATTAGAATTCTTTGAGGATGCCAAAAAACATGTGGCTAAGGGTGATCCAGTGGAAATAGTGTACTTGGACTTTCAGAAAGCCTTTGAGAAACTCCCTCAGCAAAGGCTCTTAAGCAAAGTAATCAGTCATAGAATAAGAGGGAATATTCTGTAATGGATCAAAAACTGGTTAAAAGACAGGAAACAAAGCTGAGCAATAAATGGTCAGTTTTCACAGTGGAGAGAGGTAATTAGCAGAGTTCCCCAAGGATCTGTACTGGGACCAGTGCTGTTCAACATATTCATAAATTAACTGGAAAAAGGGGTAAATGGTGAGGTGGCAAAGTTTGTAGATGATAAATTATTCAAGCTAGTTAAGTCCAAAGCTAACTGTGAAGAATTACAAAGGGATCTCACAAAAGTGGGTGACTGGGCAACAAAATGGCAGATGAAATTCAATGTTTATAATTACAAAGTAATGCACACTGGAAAATATAGCCTCAACTATACAAAAAATGATGGGCCATAAATTATCTGTTACCACCCAAGAAAGAGATCTTGGAGTCATTGTGGATAGTTCTCTGAAAACATCTGCTCAATATGCAGTGGCAGTCAAAAAAGCTAACAGAATGATAGGAACCATTAGGAAAGGGGGATAAATAATAAGACAGTAAATATCATAATGCCAGTATATAAATCCATGGTATGCCCACACCTTGAAAACTGTGTGCGTTCTGGTCAAACCACTTTAAAAAAGATATATTAGAATTAGAGAAGGGCAACAAAAATGATTAGGGATATGGAACTGCTTCCATATGAGGAGAGGTTAAAAAGACTGGGACTGTTCAGCTTGGAAAATAGACAGTTAAGGGGACTTACGATAGAAGTCTATACAATCATGAATTGTGTGGAGAAAGTGAATAAGGAAGTGTTATTTACCCCTTCATGTAACACAAGAATCAAGGGTCACCTGATAAAAGTAATAGGCAGCAAGTTTAAAACAAATAAACGGAAGTCCTTCTTCACACAACACACAGTCAACCTCTAGAACTTGTTGCCAGAGGATGTTTTGAAGGCCAAAAGTATAACTGGATTTAAAAAAGAATTAAATAAGTTCACGGAGTGTAGGTCCATCAATGGCTATTAGTCGAGATGGTCAAGGACACAACCCCATGCTCTGGATGTCCCTAAGCCTCTGACTACCAGAAGCTGGGACTGGATGACAGGCTGGATCACTCAATAATTGGCCTGTTCTTTCCATTCCCTCTGGAGCATTTGGAAGACAAGATACTGGGCTATGTGAACCATTAGGCTGACCCAGTATGGCAATTCTTATGTTCTTAATTAGCCAAGATGAATGTCTCCTTCCTGGGCTACGGAATTAGTGGTTCTGCAGCTGCTGCATCTGACTGGTTTATCTCGTCTTGCCAACAAATAAGACATGTTTGTGCAGAGCCCCGATCAGTGGGAAGCTACTCATTACCAACTATAAGAGCCCTTTGTGCAAGCCAGCCTGTAGGCTGGTTTGCTTGGACTGGAGGCTTGTCACTGGTTTGTTTGTCTCACTGCAACTGAAAAGCTGCTGTGAAGGGGGTTTTCATTTACAGGTCTGTCGCATCTTACGCACATTTAACATGTGCGATTTCAGCTTTACGCGGTCAGCAAAAACAAAAACAACAAAAAAAAAAAGAGAAAAATAACAATTTAAATACTGTTTCTGTATTCCGCCCACCATTACACTCAATGTAATTTTGACTATACGCGATTTTCGCTTTACGCGCTGACTGCGGAACGTAACCCCAGCATAAGATGCGACAGACCTGTATAAATAACAGTCTCTTCACCCTCACTTGTTATTTGATAAACAAGATAGGGAGCCTTGAATCAGCATCTGCTCTGCCTGGGGCCACAATTCTTTACTACTAGTTAGGTTCTATTTCTTAGGCATTGTTGCTAAATGATGTCACATTGGAATGATCTCTCTGAGGTTGTGTCTACATTAACCATAACCTCTCGGAGTCGTTACCATCAGCCCAGTTCCCCTGGTGCTAGTGTAGATGACAGTAGCTTAGGAGGAATGCTAGTCTCATGGTTAAAGGGCCTGATTAGCACTCTTAGAATGTGGGTTTAATTCCTAGCTCTGTCATAGATTTCCTGTGTAATGCAGTGTAAGTATTTCAGTTCCATATCTGTAAAATAAGGCTAATTATATTTCTGCTTTCCCTCTCTGTCTTGTCTGTTTAGACTGTAAGCTCTCTGAGGCAGGGACCATCTCTTGTGATGTGTATGTACAGAGGAGCCATCATCTCAGTTGGAACCTCTAGGTCAGTGGTTCTCAACCATTTATCATTGTGGGCCGCATATGCAGCTCTCGGTCTGTTATGTGGGCCACATCCACACAATATATATACTACTTGTATGGCCCTGAGGATGTCACATGGGCTGCACAGGCATGCTGACTGGGCCGCAGGTTGAGAACCACTGCTCTAGGTGCTCAACAAATAGCAATTATAGCAACTGCAGGCCTTCTGATCACCATGTGATCTAATCCTGCCCACACCAGGTCTCAGGATATGGTGGTGAAAATGACAGCAATCGCAGAGCCCTGTTTATTGCCAGACTCACATTTATTTACTTACTTCTCCCCACTTTGCTACCATTGATGAAGCTGAACATGTGCTAGCCACATGGAGACATTTTTGGCAAAGCTTAAGGAACTAACACAGATACACCATTACTTTGAACTGTGTTTTACTCATGTTGTAATCGGATCCTGCAACAAAGTCCAAGGCTGCAGCAAGCTGCAAGAACGCAGCTAAGCCAAGTTTACCTCCCAGTCACACAGTGTTGTGGAAGCACGTTTTAATTGTTGGGTGGGTGACTGTGCTGTAACCAGATCCCACTACATTGTTGATACTGCAGTGTGGGTGGGACGATCGGAGCTACAGCCCAGTTTTTAGATGCTGTTCTAACATGGGTTGGCCCTGACCCCAGTGGGTGCGGGACCAAAGACAGACAGACATTCCCGCACACGTACATATGCCGACACTCTTCTCGCAGCCTCATGTTTCTAGCTGGTTTACGAGGAGGAGAGTGATAGAGCTGAGGGAATGTAATTTAGCACTAGGGCCAGTCTGACCACAAAATCCCACCCAACGCAAAGTGCTTGAAATTTACACTCTTGTTACTACAACAATAAATAGAGGCAAACAAGAGCTTGTGCCTGATTTTCCATCCCCTGCTGAGAAATGAATGGTAATGCCCAATGGCAGCCAGTGTGCGCAGCAACGCACAAGGTCATAGGAGCAGCGCTCCCAACTCTCGCAATTTTATCCTGAGCCTTATGAAGTTAGGTACTTTCCTTAAAACCCCAACCCCTGGAGTCATGTGATTATGTTATGGGGAACAAAGAGTTAATAAAATGCTCTTCCATCTAGCAGAGAAAGGTATGAAACATTAGAGTGGCTAAACCAGGGGTCGGCAACCTTTCAGATGTGGTGTGCCGAGTCTTCATTTATTCACTCTGATTTAAGGTTTCGCGTGCCAGTCATACATTTTAACATTTTTAGAAGGTCTCTTTCTATAAGTCTATAATATATAACTAGACTATTGTTGTATGTCAAGTAAATAAGATTTTTAAAATATTTAAGAAGCTTCATTTAAAATTAAATTAAAATGCAGAGCCCCCAGGACCGGTGGCCAGGACCCAGGCAGTTTGAGTGCCACTGAAAACCAGCTCGCGTGCCGCCTTTGGCACACATGCCATAGGTTGCCTACCCCTGCACTAGACTGTGTAAGCGCAATGATAAAGAGCTAAAAAATTGGAAACTGTAAGTGAAGTATTATGGGCCTGCCATTTTTAGTACCCTTATTAACACTTGTGCTGCTGCCTGCCCTTTCCATACACAGGCAGTACAACAGTACTTGCCTTGGGTTTTTGTGGGCAATACAACGCACCAGCTATTGAGAAGGAGAGAAGAAGGGTATTAAAAACAGCAGCTCTATGAGTGATCAGCTGCAAAACTAAGAATTTACTGATGAGCTGAAGACCTATAAACTTTGATACTGAAGAAAGATGATCTTCTTCACTCTGATGCCAAGTGGGTCAGACAGAGGAAGCATCTCAGCAATCTTCCAAGCCAAAGCAGAGTGGGAAAAGAATAAAGTACTACATGAGCAACTAAAAGGAAACACATTTCTGTCCACTTCAGCTTATTATGACCCATCACAAGTGGGCAAGGGTCATCTATGGCTGCGACATGAACATAAAGGCTTGCATCTAGAGCAGGTATTTGAAGAACTGCACAGCAACTACTTGGGATTGCTATTATCGCAAAAAAAAAAAAAAAATGAATAGAATACCAACCTCCATCGATTATGTATGCATTGTTTCTTTAAATCGGTAGCAGGAAGACAGGGGAGGGGGCCTGAGAAGGTGCTACCCAGAAGCGCTACAGTCAAGCCAAGAGAGCAGGTAGCTTTAGGGATAATATTGATTTCTTATTTAATAAAATTCATGTTCGATGTTAGAATAAAGCAATTCTTGCAAGACTCTTTACAGTCATCATATGAGCGATGTTACATTTATATAGATATTTTAATCCATTATAACTATATCTGGAACACTTACAGCAAAGTCTCCTCTACCACATAAAACAACAAAACAAGCCACAACAACAACGAAAGAACACAAGCAGTCCACACATGCCACAAGAGTCTCCTTCTCCAAATGTACGTATAGAACCTTCCCCCAGGAGTTTACAATTGTCCTCTCTCAGGCTTCACATCACTTGCCATGCTTTGGGCCAAGACTGTCTCCATATTCAGGGATGCATCTCTGTCACAGGGTAACCTCACTTGCCCAAGTGGTCAAACCTAAAACCAACTAAGCTTTCCCAGGGTTATGCTTATGGGACTTGGAAACCCTCCATCTGCCTCAACAAAATAAAAAGATCACCGGCTGCAATAACACAACAACATGTTAACCATAAAACAATAGAACCTTTGGCCAACATGCATCCTACCCTGCATTAAGGGCAAACATATAATTTTCTGCTATGTCTTTTCCAAGACACATCCAGTCTCTGTTGGATCCATGGTAAGGAGAGACTCCATTCAATTTTAGTTTTTCTTTGAGTAACCAGTAGAGCTTTTCTAAAACCTTTGCAATTAGGAGGAGAGGATAGTAAGGAGGAGTTCTAGAAATTATTTATTCCTGTCCACACCACAGGTGCATGGCCAGGAAGATTTCAAGTGAATGCCTTTAAAATAGTGTAGACAGAATATTAGAGTAGTTAATTGCTTAGGACTTAGCTGAGGAGGTACACAGACAGCTAAAGACAAAGCACAGAGCTATTGGTCTTCCAAAGAAAATACATATGAAGAGGACTGAGGGAATTCTTCCACTGCCTCCTTTGGGAAGCAGCTGCTGAGCCAGAGCCGACATTTCATTGGTGGTCCCTTAAATGCTTTTGACGAGAACTCCCAGTGGAAGAGCTAGACCAGGGGTCGGCAACCTTTCAGAACTGGTGTGCAGAGTCTTCATTTATTCACACTAATTTAAGGTTTCGCGTGCCAGTAATAGACCTTCTAAAAACGTTAAAATGTCTTTCTATAAGGCTATAATATATAACTAAACTATTGTTGTATGTAAAGTAAATAAGGTTTTTAAAATGTTTAAGAAGCTTCATTTAAAATTAAATTAAGATGCAGAGCCCCCCGGACCGATGGCCAGGACCCAGGCAGTGTGAGTGCCACTGAAAATCAGCTCGTGTGCCGCCTTCGGCACGCGTGCCATAGGTTGCCTACCCCTGGGCTAAACGCTAGATAAAATCAGACCGGAACTAAGACGTACATTTTAAACCAGGGTTTCTCAAACAGGGGTCGCCGCTTGTGTAGGGAAAGCCCCTGGCGGGCCGGGCTGGTTTGTTTACCTGCCGCGTCCGCAGGTCCGGCTGATCGCGGTTCCGGCCCAATGGGAGCTGCTGGAAGCGGCGCGGGCCGCTCCCATTGGCCTGGAGCAGCGATCAGGGGCCAGTGGGAGCCGCGATCGGCCGGACCTGCGGACGGGGCAGGTAAACAAACCGTCCCGTCCCGTCAGGGGCTTTCCCTGCACAAGCGGCGACCCCTGTTTGAGAAACCCTGTTTTAAACAGAGAGAGTAATTAACCATTGGAACAACTTACCAAGGGGTGGTGCATTCTCCATCACTGAGAATTTTAAAATCAAGATTGGATGTTTTTCTAAAAAAAAAAAAGCTTCTCTAGGACTTATTTTGGGGAAGTTTTATGGCTGTGAAATATGAGAGATCAGACTAAATGATCGCAATGAATCTATGTGAGAATCTCAGTTTTCATTTGTAGCATGAGAAGAACAGCTTGTGAATGTGTCTCAACAATTAGAAGGTAAATAAAAAAGAATCTAACATATATTACTTTTAAAAATATCATGATTTTAACACTTGGGGATGACAGTACTGTCAGATTAGGGACTGCTGAAGATATTACTGTAGGGCTCTTCAGCTTAGTTTTCCACCAAGTTTCTTCTCCTTACAGTGAGGGGCTTAAGCCAAGGCTGGCCCTGCAAACTGTGTGTTTCAGTGACTCAGTGCATGCCCCCCATCCCCCTGCCCAGACACCCCAGGCTCCCTGTTCTCATGGTATCTTTAGTTCACTGCTAAGGCTCCTTTTTTCTTGCAGGACTTTAAGCTGCCGTAACATTAAACTGCTCATTAGCATGGGAGTAATTCCATAATCTTTTCAGACGAGACCTTTTTCAAAGGCTCAGCTCCTGATCCGGAAAATTAATTTGGTGAATTGACAATATGGGAAGGGGGATCCTCCAGGCAGAGTCCTGGGCTTCCCCTGTCAGGACTGTTCGCAGTCCCGGGATTTTGTACTGCGGCCAGAAAACTATTCAATGCCAGCGCTGAGCAGCGGAGGGAGAATCTGTGTCTCTCAGCACTTAGTATGGAGAATGAGGGTATCTTAAATAGCGGCACTTGATATTGTATATCAAATAAGAGACAGCCCCTTCAGCCCAGGCTTTCTGCCTTTAACTCCAGACACCCATTGCTCAGAGTTGCCATTTTACCCCATGATTTGCTGTATGGAGTGGGCAGGATTACCACAGGTCACATGGGAGATGGGGGTTTAAAACTTCTTTAATTCTTCCTCGCTTCTGCCTGCATCATTGTTACAGGAGATTCCAGTGCAGTGCAGCTCTCTTTCTTGGAACTCCGGAGCTGAACTGAGCACAGAGCAGCAGCAGAAGCAAATAACTTCACATTACAGGTAAGAGCACGTCATTTCTCCTACTATTGTAGAAACAGACAACAGACATTTTACAGGGAAAGCTAATGGCTGATGGGATCTCAATCCCCAACATTAGTTAGCTGAGTGCCCAGCTAACATCTGAGTGGTGTCAAGAAATAGGGAAACCAAATAAAATAAAACAAAAGAAAAATGTCACTGAAAATAAGGAGGCTGAAGGGCACGGGCTCAGCAGCCTGGCTGGGATGAAGTAACAGGAATTGTAGGGTACTTTGTTATTTTAACTAGAGCAGCAGTGTCAGAGCAGTCAAGACCAAAACAAAAATCTTGACTAACACCGTTTCCCTCCCTGGCTCTGTTTATCCTCATCTGAGAGTGGTAATGAGCTGTAGTTTGTAGTTTTAGCTACATTGAAGGTGCCCAGGCTGAAGCAAGACAGGGTTATTTTAAAATACATGCCGATGGTGTGTGTCTGGGGAAAGGGTGTAGCGGTGGGCTGTGGGGGTGTGCATGGGTGAGGTGTGTATAAGTGGGGGATATTGTGTATGCTTGGGTGGGGGGGGGGGTGTACAGATGTGTTTGTTTGCATCTGGATGAGTCGTGTGTGGGTATGTAGGGTCCCCACCCTCCCCCACCCCAGGCACAACACAGCAAACACGCATGTTAACTGTCCTTTTTAAATAATCCTGTCTACCTCGGGGTATCAGAAACGTAGCTCAAACTAAAACCAGCAGCTGGTCACTTCTGTCAGCAGAGAATAAAGGCAGCCACTGAGGGCAAGGTAAGGACTTTCAGTTTGAACTGTGGCTGTAATATATCTTGGTTTCTCTGCCGCCCCTGGTCTGGTTAAATAAACCTGTGTGTGTGTGTGTGTGTGTGTCTGTGTGTGCATGCATGTGTGTCTGGGGACAGGTGCTGTTCAGCAGAGATTTTCATTACAATAGTGCTGCAATGTTCACCTCCTGGTGAAAAGACCCAGCCACATGACTGCTCCTTAGCTGGCAATTAACTCTATCATTTCCGCAAAAATTGCACATCAGGCTGCCAACTTATCCTGTCGGTCACTTGTAATCACAGCCAGGTCACCCCCTCCCACAGGATACATGGGTGGGGGCTTGAGGAGAGGAGACCGTCTAGAGTTTCCTCCAGAGTGTTCCATTGGGAGGAGCAGGGTCGCCCTCCACCCTTCAGTGGAAGAATGAAAGTGTTTGCCCCCAAACCCTGCAGATCTGAGGATCCTCTACAGTGCTGGGCCATCTGCAGGAGGACCCTATGCTTCCACTGGCTCCTCACCTTTTCTTGCTCTTGACAGCTCGGTTCTTTAAGTCCCATCTATTCAATGAAGTAACCCAAACATCACCTCCCTCCCCAGGCTCTGAATTTCCTGGGCTCCGGGTGGTGCGGGGAACACCAATGGGCTTTGGGCTCTGCTGAGCAAAGGGCCATTGGAACGTGTCACTCTGTGGGTCATCTGGACGTACAAAAATGAAAGTTTCTTATAGCCTTCCCTGCATGGGAGGGCGGACGATGCCTTCCTTGTGCAGGGGTATTTGGAAATGTAGGTTGCCCTGTGATGCGGGGGTTTATGCATCAGCTTTGCCATCGTCTCTTGCCTGGATCCTGTTATGCTGAGTATCCTCAGCTCCCACTGAAGTTAACAGGGGCGCAGAGGGTCCAGCAACTTGCAGGAATTGCTAAGCACCTCACAAGGTTTTGTACCAAGCTTCTGCTCCCCCAGTTGCATTTCCCTGGGCTGGCTGGAGAACGGTCCATTGCCAAAAGGAAAGATTGCATTTGTTTGGATTTATCCACCCAGCATTGATGAATCTGTGTCATACTTCTTTTCCACAGAGAGTTTGAGGGGGTCTTTCAGCCAGCAGGCTGGGAGCAGATGCGGGAGACTGGCTTGCATTTCTCCAGAACTCTGACCATATAAGAGTGACCTCTTGGAAGCATTACTAGGATGTCCCATTCTCCTTTAAGAATAGCAGACCACGGTAGATGCTGGCCTCCTTTCCTTAGCCAGGCTGGAAAAGGCTGATGTTCAAAGACCTATGGCTGGAGATGAGACTTGAGGTGACGCCTCTTGTTTTTCTGAAAGGGCTGAAACACTTATTGTGGGTAGCCTGGGAATGTTACCGGCGCGTCACTGCTGTACAAACAGAAAGCCACCAGGCAGTGAGGTGCTTATCTGGTTTGCCATCCAGCTCCCTCAGTTGGCAGGGGACGTGTTATTTGCACCCATCTGGGGTCTGTGACGTGCTGCAATGCAGAGGCCAACATCAGAGAGATCTTTATTCAGGGAAGTGATCTGGAGAGATGGAGCACGCGTTCATCAATTCTTCCGGCAGGCTCTGATTTTGCACTCCTACTTGTAAGAGCACAGCAGGGTGCGTCCCCAAAAGCAGCCATGCACCCATCCCATGTGTGCAAATGTACACAGAGTTTGTGTGTGCAACTGGCAGTTAGTTTGCATAACATGTGAGCGCAGACACTTCATGGGGTGCTGTAAACAACTTGGACCAAAGTGAGTGTGCAATACGCTACGGTAGGAGTGAGCATCTGTGTCAGGGCCTTTATTATCCCGGGGTTGCGAGCGTGTCTGTATACTTGAGTGGGAGACTGCCAGGAAGAGCCCGGAAGCTGGAGAAGGGATGTACACAGGTGTGGAGATACGTGTTTACCTCTGTACATTCTGACACAAGAATGGAACGGTTTAAGGAAGAAGCAAGCATAGTGATCCGGTAGAGCTGGCATTTTAAACCTGTAGGAAATCGCAGCTTGCCTGGCAAGGCACGTGTTAGCTAAAGGTGGCTTAGCATAGTGTAAGGCAGTGTAGTTAAAAGCAAGATGAAAAGTAGATATAAAACAAACAAACAAAAAATAGAGGGAAGGAGGAAGACTTACGAGGGAAGAGTGGCAGGATCATCCGCTTACATCGACTAGCTGTGTGTACAACTAGCGGCTTTCAAGTGCAATTTTCTACTTTTAAGATCCAAAATTATAAGGAATTATATTATTGTTGTCGTCATTATTGTTTTCTAGAATTTGATGCTTGAGGATCTCAAAGTACTTTACAAACCTTAACTAGCTGAGCTTCACAGTACGTCTATGAAATAGGTAAGTAACATCATCCAACATTATAGACAGCGAAAGAGAGGCGCAGACAGCTGAATGACTTGGCAAAGGTCACAAAGCAAATAAGTGGCAGAACTAGGAATAAAGCCAGGATCGATGGATTCACAATCTCATGTTGTAACCATAAGAACATATTTCCATCATTAATACCATGTGTTATTAATTATTATTATTATTAGCCTTTCAAGAATTTAAACTGCGTCTTCAAACAGCAGATATTCCTTTAAGGTTCTGCCCTTGATACGGCTGCCTTTATTTATGCTCAACTGTCCAGAGCAGCTGAGAAATCCTGAGAGAGGCCAGTACTAAACGCAAGCAGCAGCTCACATGACTGAGACTGCCTGCATCTGCTTCACAGCAGTTAACACTGCAGAGTCGCCTTGTACGTTCAGGCAACCCAGTTTCAAATTGGACCTAAAATTATTAAAACTCTTGGCTATCACAGAGGAAGTGCCCTTTGGGGGCATTTGGGCAGTTATTGTTGTTTACTTGCTTAGCACCAACAATGCGCTCAGTGTTGCACAGGAGAAAAGTAAAGACTGTCCCTGTCCCAAAGAAGTTACAAGAGACACAGACAAAGTGGCATTGGGTTGAGTCTGTTGATGAGGTTGATGAGGTTGTTCTATGAGTCTCCAACATGAGCTGTCTGAGATGCTGCCCATGGGAAGCACTGCAGAAACCTAGGCAGCAGAAGGAGTATTTTCCTCCATAGGTCTCCAACCTATGCCGCCTCAAATGCCGGTCATATAGAGCACATATGAGAGCTAGTGAACCGATATTAGGGGCTCTTGGGGCGTGAATGGGAGGGCTGGGAAGGCTGGAGTGCAACACCCTGGATCCAAATATTCCTAAATTTTACTAAAAATTCAGAGCTGGATCAAGATCAAATATTTGTGCCTCAGGCTCATCCCTACTTTTTAACCAAAGTTGTTGTAAAGACGTCATTAAAGGACAAAGAGAGCTAAATTTATTTGGGGGTGTCTAAGTCTCCCAGCTTGATGTCCGCTACCATTATATTTATATTTGTTGCAACCCTCTCTATAAAAGACTGGCAAAAATTCCCTAGGGCACAAGGGAATCCTTCAGATACCTGGGTTAAAATTCCATCCATTTCTGCAGAGGTTTCATAACTTCTAGGCGTAGACTCTGGATTACTTGTATCAATGACCAGGACTGGGAGCTGGGTTCATATCCCTTTTTAGCTGCTACAGTACTGTCATCCCCAAGTGCTAAAATCATGAGTCAGCACCTACCAAAAAATCATGAAATTGTCTTAAAAATCATGATATTTTAAAAAATAATATGTTAGATTCTTTTTTATTTACCTTCTAATCATTGAGTCACATTTACAAGCTTTTCTCCTCATCCTACAAATGAAAACTGAGATTCTCATAGATTCATTGCAATCATTTAGTCCGACCTCTCATATTACACAGGCCATAAAACTTCCCTAAAGTAAGTCCGAGATTTAAATCCATCTTGATTTAAAAATGGTCAGTGATGGAGAATTCACCACCCCTTGGTAAGTTGTTCCAATGGTTAATTACTCTCACTGTTTAAAATTTACGTCTTAGTTCCAGTCTGATTTTGTCTAGCTTCTAGCCACTCTATTGTTTCAGACCTTTCTCTGCTAGATGGAAGAGCCCGTTATTAACTCTTTGTTCCCCATAACATAATCACATGACTCCAGATGTTGGGGATTTAAGGAAAGTACCTAATTGCACAAGGCTCAGGATAAAATTGCGAGAGTTGGGAGCGCTGCTCCTATGACCTTGTGCGTTGCTGCGCACACTGGCTGCCATTGGGCATTACCATTCATTTCTCAGCAGGGGATGGAAAATCAGGCACAAGCTCTTGTTTGCCTCTATTTATTGTTGTAGTAACAAGAGTGTAAATTTCAAGCACTTTGTGTTGGGTGGGATTTTGTGGTCAGACTGGCCCTAGTGCTAAATTACATTCCCTCAGCTCTATCACTCTCCTCCTCGTAAACCAGCTAGAAACATGAGGCTGTGAGAAGAGTGTCGGCATATGTACGTGTGCGGGAATGTCTGTCTGTCTTTGGTCCCGCACCCACTGGGGTCAGGGCCAACCCATGTTAGAACAGCATTTAAAAACTGGGCTGTAGCGCCGATCGCTCCACCCACACTGCAGTATCAACAATGTAGTGGGATCTGGTTACAGCACAGTCACCCACCCAACAATTAAAACGTGCTTCCACAACACTGTGTGACTGGGAGGTAAACTTGGCTTAGCTGCGTTCTTGCAGCTTGCTGCAGCCTTGGACTTTGTTGCAGGATCCGATTACAACATGAGTAAAACATAGTTCAAAGTAACTTTCCATAGGATGGACGAGATTTGTCTCTACCAGACCATGGCTTTTCTAACGAGATCTGGGTCCCTGCATGCTGGCTTGTCCAAATGTTGTTTGACGGCCATTGGGCCACAGTTAGTGTTCAATCATTCTGAAGCACTAGAGCAGATGAGGCCTGAGTGTCTGTGTAACGGGTGTCTCCGTGTTAGTTCCTTAGGCTTTGCCAAAAATGTCTCCATGTGGCTAGTACAGGTGCAGCTTCTTCAGTGGTAGCAAAGTGGGGAGAAGTTTGTAAATAAATGTGAGCCTGGCATATACAAGGCTCCCCTGCTTGCTGTCGTTTTTCCCAGCATGTCCTGAGACCTGGTGTGGGCAGGATTAGATCACATGGTGATTAGAAGGCCTGCAGTTGCTATAATTGTTATTTCTTTCGTACCTAGAGCAGTGGTTCTCAACCTGCAGCCTGTGGGCCACTTGCAGCCCAGTCAGCACACCTGTGCGGCCCATGTGACATCCTCAGGCCCATACAAGTAGTATATATATTGTGTGGATGTGGCCCACATAACAGACAGAGAGCTGAATATGCGGCCCGCAATGATAAAAGAACCATTGACCTAGAGGTTCCAAATGAGATGATGGCTCCTCTGTACGTACACATCATGAGAGATGGTCCCTGCCTCACAGAGCTTACAGTCTAAACAAGCCTTGGCAACCTTTGGCACGTGGCTGATCAGGTAAAGCCCCCGGTGGGCCAGGCCAATTTGTTTACCTGCAGCGTCCGCAGGTTCGGCCGATCGCAGCTCCCACTTGCCGCGGTTCGCTGTCCCAGGCCAATGGGGACTGTGGGAAGTGGCCAGCACATCCCTTGACACACCTGCCCACCTGCCTCTCGCCTCCCCGTTCTCCTTCTCACCCTGCTCGCCCGCCCAACTCCCGTCTCACCTCCCTACCCACCTCCTCATGATTTTATCAAATCATGGGGCCCCAAAAAGCGTGGGGCCTGGGAGGCTCAACCCAATTCGCTGTNTTTGGTGAGAGGTAAGTTAGAGGCAGCTGGGGCAGTTTGAATGTACACCCCTGTACATGGATTGCAAACATGCACTATACAGCTCTCATGGGTCAATCAGCACCAGAGGCTGTAGGGAAGGCAAACATGGCCTGTGAGTGACTGAGGCAGTGGAGGAATTCTGACCATGTTACCATCCCACCTGGCTGCCCTCTTGTGCTTTCCCTCATTAACTGGGAGATGGATGATAAAAGGCAGCAGATAACTGTTAACGATCCGCTGTGTTTGTCTAGGCCGAGCTCATGTTTTCACAAGAGCATTTTTGGGGTCAGTACATTAAAAAGAAAAACAACAGAAAACCAGGATGAAAACATGTTCTAGATTTGCTCAGGCAAAACTTTTCCAGCCATTTCTAAACATCTGCAGGCAGTGGACACCCAGGGATTAAAAAGAAGAGGGTAGAAAAGAGTCCAAGAGGACATTCTGTATTAGGTCTGCAATGTACTGTCAGGCCAGCCAAGAACAAAATATCAGCGATTTTAAGCATTGTAAGCAGAGCCCCTCCCTCTCTCTCTCTTTCTCTTCTATTCTACATAATGAAGCTCAGTGCCTAGAGAGAAGCACAGAAGCTGATTGTTTTCAGTTCTGGGAAAGCCTGAGCACTGGAAATGAAACATCCACACAGCCTGTATACATCTGGGCAGATGCACACATGGTGGAGGGAGATGGGGGGACCGTGGTATGTGCTTAGGTTCCTGCAATGGTGGATAAATTGTGCAAAGTCTCCCTGGAATAATAATAAGAGGCTACACACAAATGTGCTGGAAACAAGTCAAGGATTTGAGCTGTGAATTCCCCACAAGCTGTTGGAGTAAATTCATGGCACTGCAAATCATTTGCCTGGTTCTCAGGTGAGTGCCCTTATGAAAAAAACTTGAAGGATCAGGGCAGTCTGGCTGAGCCTGTTGCTGACTTCTGAAATTTTCTGACCAGGCAGCTGCAGAAATTGAACGTATTTTTTGTACAGGTGCCAATCATATATCCCAAGGCTGAAACAGGGCTGTTGTGATCATCTAGTCCAGGGGTGGGCAAGCTTTTTGGCCCGAGGGCCACATCAGGTTTGCGAAACTGTATGGAGGGCCGGGTAGGGAAGGCTGTGCCTCCCCAAACAGCCTGGCCCTTGCCCCCTATCCGTCCACTCTCACTTCCCGCCCCCTAACTGCCCCCCTCAGAACCACCAACCCATCCAACACGCCCTGCTTCTTGTCCCCTGACCGTCCCGTCGGGGAACCCCCCCACCCCTAACCGCCCCCCTGAGACTTCACCCCCTATCCAACCCCCCTGCTCCCGACCCCTATCCACACCCCCGCCTCCTGACAGGCCCCCCGGGACTCCCACGCGTATCCAACCACCCCCTGATCCCTTTCTCCTGTCTGCCCCTTGGGATCCCCTTCCCCTTATCCAACCTCCCCACTCCCTGCCCCCTTACCATGCAGCTCAGAGCACCAGGACTGGCAGCTGCGCCACCCGGCCGGAGCCAGCCACGTCGCCGCGCAGTCTAGAGCACCAGGGCAGGCCGGCGACTCTTGCAGCCACACTGCCCGGCAGGAGCTCGCAGCCCCACCGCCCAGAGCGCTGGCGACATGGCGGTGTGACTGCGGGGGATGGGGGGACAGCAGGGGACGGGCTGGGGGCTATCCTCCCCGGACGGGAGCTCAAGGGCTGGGCAGGACGGTCCCGCGGGCCAGATGTGGCCCGTGGGCCATAGTTTGCTCACCTCTGATCTAGTCTGACCTCCTGCATAATACAGGCCATAGAATGTCCCCCAAATAATTCCTACAGCAGATCTTTTAGAAAAACATCCACTATTGCCTTTATCAACCAAACTTGTTATCTCATCAAAAAAGATATCAAATTAATTTGACAGCATCTATTTTCCATAAACCCATGTTGATTGGTCTTAATTACATTACACTTCTTTAATTCTTTATTAATCAAGTCATTTATCATCCGCTCCATTATCTTGGCTGGCATCTATGTCAGATTTACAGGCCTATAATTACCTGGGTCATCCCGCTTACCCTTTTTTAAAACTGGCACGTTAGTTTTCTTCCAGTCTTCTGGACCTTCCCCAATGCTCCAAGATTTAATGAAAATCAGCATTCACGGTCCAGCAATCAACTCAGCCCGGTCTTTTAAA
Source organism: Platysternon megacephalum (assembly GCA_003942145.1). Taxonomy (NCBI): domain Eukaryota; kingdom Metazoa; phylum Chordata; order Testudines; family Platysternidae; genus Platysternon; species Platysternon megacephalum. The sequence continues at coordinate 8,848,763 of QXTE01000017.1, forward strand.
ACTTTTGGATGCTCATTATCTGGACCTGCTGATTTAAAAATGTCTGACTTTAATAGCTTCTGTTTAATATCCTCCAGAGATAAGAGTGGAATGGAAAGAGAGTGATCATCACCATATGATGAGACAATATCATCTGTTTTTTCCCAAAATGCAGAACAGAAATATTTATTGAACACTTCTACCTTTTCTGCATTATAATTGATCAATCTACCATTTCCATCTAGTAATGGACCAGTACCATTGCCAGGATTCTTTTTGTTCCTAATATATTTAAAAACTCTTTCTTATTGTACTTAACTCTACTGGCCATAGATTTCTCCTTGTGTCCCTTGACTTCCCTTATCAATTTTCTACAATTCCTAACTTCTTATTTAAATGTATTACTATCAACTTTCCTTTTCTTCCATTTGTTATATTTAATTTTTTATGGTTGTCTTCACTTCCGCTCTATACCAGGTCATTTTTTTAACCAATAAGGCCTTCCTTGATTGTGTCATTTGATGACCATGAGTCCATCCCTCTCCCTCTCTCTCACACATGCTACCTGTGTTGATTTGAATGTAGATGTTACTCATATTCCCAAATGAGGGACTTTCATGAAATTTAATGTGAGGTTAGAGAATTTTATCCTCATGGAGGGATTGGGAAGTCCTATTTTATCAGCCTGTGGCCTAATATTCCAGGAACATCCAAATAAAATACACTTGTTATCTGCTAGGTATCCGGTTATATCCAGGTAAAATACACCTCTGCAATGCCAAATATTCCAGGGAGAGCTCACCTGTTGTGCTGGGAACAGCTGGAGACAGTCTTGAACCAAGCACAGCCAGGCAAAATGAACCTGCCTTGCTATTGAATATTCTATCTTCATCTGTACGCAGTGCACGCACTGTGTCACATCCAGGAAGAACATGCTTGCTGTGCGATGCAGGCACACAGGGCCAGCTCCAGGCACCAGCTGAGCAAGCTCGTGCTTGGGGCGGCAGATTCTATGGGACGGCATTCTGCCCAATCCTAGGGCAGCACGGCCGCTTTTTATTTTTATTTTTTTGGTTCGCCGATCCGGCCGCCCTGTATGGGGCAGCGGTGCGGAGGAGGGGAGCGCCCTGCTGGGAGCAGGCTGCGCACTCCGTCTGTCCCAGCCGGTGCCAGGTCTGTAGCAAGCCCGGCAGGGCAGCCCGCATCCTTTCCTCCCTGCCAACCAGAGCGGCACGGAGCCCTCCGGGCAGGCGGCGCAGTGGTCAGGGCCGCGGGGCGAGCACCCCGCTGAAGCCCTGGCCGCCCCCCTCTCTCTCTCCCCCCGCTCCCTCCCCCTCCCCCCGCTAGCCAGGGCACGTCTGCAGCGCAGGGAGTCCCCCTGCACCCTGGCTCCGGCCGCCCCGCAGGTTTTTTTCCCCCCTGGTTTGCCGCTCCAGCCGCGCCACAGGTTTTTGTTTTTGTTTTGCTTGGGGCGGCAAAAAAGCCAGAGCCGGCCCTGCAGGCACAGTATCCTTGAATCCAATGAACTGTCAGTAGACTGTTGGCAGGATCAGATAAGAGCCAGGAGTGAAAGACTGAAGCCTGGGAGAACTTAAGAGCTCCAAGCTATTGTATCTTACATGTTGAATAGAGAGACTGGGCTGATACCACACAGTTCTTCTTATTCATTATTATTACTCAGCGTGAGTTCATAGAACTCACAGGTGTGCTACGTGCTGCACAGTAAAACACATGGGAATGTTGGCTGTAAAAGTTGGGAAACTCAGTCACAAGTCCACAGTTACTCCATTTTCCCCTTTATTTATACAGCTCCATACAGAATTATTGTCACTTATAGCATCTGGACTTACATTTATGCCATATAAATAATAACAGACAAGACGGAATTGGTAACCACATTCTGAGGCACCAGGAAATCCTTCCACCTTTTACGATAGTCATTGCCTTCTCTGATCCGTTGGTCTGGTCCTTCAGTCTTGGTGTTTCTCCACTTTGAGCCCATGTTCACACTTACCATCCAAATGGTGGACTTGATAGACAAGGGAGACTATCACATGGCCCACAAAGCAGAGGACCTAGATTGGAGCTGTTATTCAGGTCAGGCACATTTACTGTGATGGTTAAAACATTGCGTTTTCATGTAGGTGTAAACGCATTCATTTCCTGTAGTGGTGTTGCAAAAATATGTTCTTAGGAGTGACCTGAATCAGGCAAGACATTTACCAGCTGGTTTGTCTCACAGGGTGGGACCTGGGGACTTCACCACAGTCCTTGATAATGCCCTTTCAGCGGGGGTTGGGCACTTGGGGGAATATAGAATGTTTCTCGTTGGTTTTGTGTCCCATGCTTTGTCTCATAGAAACCAATGTTCTGGAGTGTGAATTGCAGGACTGTTTTCCGATAGCTTTGCTCTGTGATCTGCTGGCTAGTCACACTGTAGGTCTTCTGCTGGGAGCAGCAGAGTGGTGAAGGAGGGCAGGAGCTGTGAGGGAACCAGTTATGGCTCCTTGATTCTCTCCCCCAGCCCAAGCACAGCTTACAGCAGCCTAGTGGCTGCTCTAACTTGCACAGACTGGCTATAGTCTCTTAGGGACATGAGCTGGAGATAACTAGAATACAACATGCTTTGGCAAATTCCTTACCACCCCCCACCCTCACCCCGCAGAACTGGATTTACTGGCTCACTGGGGAATCCCTGGATGACTAGAGTATACCCATCAGGGGACTTGCAGGGGGTTTCCATTCCTGCTGAACTGCTTTGACCTGCATAAGGGGACTAGATGGGGGCAGAGATTCTGCCCCTTTGGATTTAATTAAAATGGTTGAGATGTAACGAGAAATAGTCCATTACTGGGGAGCAGCAGACTCTTCTTTAATTGTTGGATTTTTGAAGAAGGGGGCTTTACAAATGTCTGGACAACAAGATTCAGTCCCTAAGGCTTGTGGCCTGAAGTCTAGGAGAGAAGGGAAGTGAGGCAGTACCTCATTTAAATATCAACTGTGTTCTCTGCCATACCTTATTTACATTTTCACTGTGTTCTTTGCTGTCATCTCCTGGAGAGCAAGGGGAGTCGACTGAGTGAGGCGGTACCTCATTTACATCTTAATTGTGAATAGTTTGGGGACTGTGGGGTATAAATTGACTAAGTTTTGTAATTGGGGTCGATATTTTGGAGATTACCCTGTTTGGAACCATCTCAGCAACACCTAGATGAAGTGTGGGTAACAGGATCACCCTGATAAAACTGATGTTTGCTGAGGTTGGGTAAGAGGGAAATCCAAAGTTTAAGAAGAGGAACAGTATGCGCTCCTGGATTGCTGTTGAGGCTACCATGCTGGATGGGACAGACTCTAATGTGTCCTTTGGGTCTTTGACCTCTGCTGTCCACTGGCTAGATAACTGTAACTGCTGCTGAGCTCTGCCTATATAACACCCACAACAGCTCATGAGAAGAGGATCAGAGTCCAGAAGCAGTTCTAGTTATTTGGAGAGCTCTGGACAGAGAAAAGCAACAGTTGAGCCCAGCCACAGCTGCTGGCAGGCTGAGAGCAGTTGTGAACACTAGAGTGGAGGAGAGGAGTTTGCAGCATCAAACCCTACATCATATCAGCCTAAAAGTTCTAGTGAGAACACCCTGTCATAGAGGTTGAAATCATTATAGCAGGACAGGTGGTAGAGCCCCAGATCTGCCTAAGAAACAGGAGCTCTGATTTTTCTAGATTCCTGGAACCACAGGTGAGTGAGGAAGTTGGGGGCCCATGAACTGGGAGTGGGGAGCTGGAAGACAGAATAAAATGCATTAGCCACTCAAGATCCAAATTGCTTAGATATGGTATTATTATAAATTAATTACAGGAGATGGACTCAAACTAGGGAAGAAAATCCAACCCCCCTTCATCTTCAAGTAAGTTCAGATTCTGATCCAGGCCTGAATCCGAACCCCTCAGCTCTGTCTTCCTTCTGTACAGTAGATCCAAAGAGAAACCTTGCATCCACAACTTACTCTTGAACCTTGGTAAGTGTGAATCTGGAGCTGAACTTCTCAGCTCAGGCCCATCTCTGATTTTCACAGTGACCTTCCTGTATGTTGTCTAGATGCCAACACGAGCAAGGACCTAGTCTCAGAGCAGGGCTAGTGAGGGCTGATGGCAGCTGTGTATTAGGACAGGCCCATCCAGACAACTCAAATGTACAGAAATATCGGCTTGTGGCCATCTGGTGACATGGTAATATGGTTCTTCTCACACTACTGTAGCTGCTAACCTCTTGATTATGTTGTGTCCTAGTAGGTTATTATGGAGTGGATGCATTACTGGCCTAGATGGCTCCACTTCTTTTTTGGAAGTGAATTGAAGTTATGATGAACTTGATGAATTTACTGTGGCCTGTTTCACGTCTAACATTAAGCAGCGACAGCCTTGGCCCTGGAAGACAGAGCATTTGGTAGTAGAAAGTTGCTGTATCTCTTCCAAACCCAGTTCATTTGCTGCCATAGCACTCTATGTCCAGCCCAAAGCCTGCAAGGATTTAAATGGACCTGCAAATCATTGGGCTCTTTACTCTCCTTTCACTTTTCTGCCAGGAATAGCAGAACTGGCAGAGTTTGGGGAGGTTGCGAATTTCTCAGAGGATTGTTTTTGACTCCAAGAATGGGAACCTTTTCTCTCATCATTTAAGCCCATATTGTTTTAAGGTAGAGTCGGTTCAAATAAACAAACATGATTTTCCAGCTAAAGGGGCAGCCTTTGTTCTGCTTTAGGGAGAGGAGAATATTCCCAAAGCTAGGCTGGGATGAGCTGGGTACCCTAGATCTGGTATTTATTATTTCAGGTTGATATTTCTCCCTCCCCACCCCCCTTTTTTTAACCTGTTGTGATCACTGGATTCTCTCTCTCTTCTCCTTACTTATCGTAGACTCTTCTAGAAAAAAGTGCAAACATGATAAGCGTATAATTTAATCCCTGAATATGGAACCTGGGTGTCTGAGTGGTTAAAAAAAAATCTGCTGGTCCCTAAAACCCATTTCTCAGATCATCTGAAATCCCTCCATCAGCCAAACTTCCTGGTGCACCACTGCTGGATCCCTTAATATGTCCCAAGACGTTAATGTCCTCCCCCCAACACACACATTACCCTGCTTCAGGCCCCTATCATGTGCCACCATCTTTTCTGCACTAGGATTAGATGGAGTTCTAACCCCTTGGGCCAACTGAGGGTCCACGGGGAAGCCAAGTCCACATTACACACTTTATATTCTATTACAGCTGTAAAAGGATTTGCAAGGCACTCAGAGCAGAGGTCAGCGCTCCTGTGGACCTTATCAGGTGCACAGGGAGTGAGTTTACAAGTTGGACAATGGAATTTATACATGCTGTTTGCTATATTTGAGAAGCCAGCAGAGCTTCAAAGTCCTGGAGACTGAAGCTTTTTCTGTTTTTTCCAGCTTTTATTGAAGGTGGAGGGAAACTCCTAAGAAATACAAAAATGGTTTTAAGACGATGTTAAGGTGACATGCTTAGACATTGAGAAATGCCAAAGATAAGCGTCCATGTCTGAAGTGCAGCATGGTCTAGCATCCACGGCATTGGACTGGGAGTCAGGGCATGTGATTTCTATTCCTGGCTGTGCCACTGACCTGCTGTGTGATCTCGGGTAAATCACTTAATCTCTCTGTGCCTTTGTTTCCCCTCCCACCTTTCGTCTGTCTTGCCTGTTTAGATTGTCGATTGTAAGGTCTTTGGGGGCAGGGACTGTTTTGTGCAGTGCAATGGGGCCCTGGTCTTAGTTGTGTCCCGTTGGCACTACTTCAGTACAAATAACAAGGAAATAAAACCTTAACTCTGACCCTTGCAGCTTCCGTAGCAGTCTTTAATTATATGATCACATATTATTCCTCAAATAATACAATAGACTTGCCTTTTTTCCAGCTCCATTAGCGGCTCCGGTGTAGGCAGGTCCTTGAAAGTTATTTATATGAAATACAATATAGCTACACCATTTGTTGTAGATAACGCATAATAACATGGAGAAACAGTGAAAATATGATAGCATAGATGAGAGAATTGGAATTAAATAACAACATTAATTCGGATATCTACAGGGCTACTCACAAAGCAAGGTTCTATTCTGTGCCTGCTGCCAAAATTGAGGCTTATGTAATTATAAGCTGTATCATAATGTATACACAGAAAAGGCAGATTTAAGGTTGCAGCCTTAACATTCCCTTACTGTAGAATTTCATATAGAATGTGAACGTATGTTTGTGAGTGTAAGCTGTTTGGTGCAGTAACGGTCTCTCACTATGTGCATGTACAGTGCCTAGCACAGTCCTTGACTGGGGCCTCTAAGTCCTACAGCAAAAACAAATAATAATTTACAGGGCATCATTTACAGGGCATGTATTAAAGGGTGAGTCTGTTAGATGTATTAATTTATTTAGGTTGTAATTAGCACACACACGCAAAACCAGAGTACGAATGCCTTGATGGTATGGGAAACAATTGGTGAAAAAAAGCTTCATGATTGCAGAACTGCTAGTTCAATAATTCCCTGGTAATATTATACACTTTCCATATACAAATTACAAAAAAAATTGTGCGTTGTACTTTCCTTTCAGAGAAATCCCCCAAATACATGCTTACTGAGTTTCCAGCAGCCTCTGTTCTTCTGGTTCGGCCATTATGAGTAATAATTAGGTCTGAGCATAACAAAAAGTGTGATATAATAATGCTTGGGATTTTGTCACAACCTGTGCTGTTAACATTTAGAGAAGCAGTCATCCTTTTCAAATCAATAAACCGAATAATGCATTAGGGCCCTGCAAAACCATATTTATTTTTATAATGGTTCCCTCTGAGTTCCAGTGGTGGGAGAGGAAAGACAGCTAAATCATTCTCTAACCTCTTGCTGCCCTGTGCTTCATGATTATAAACCGGAACTAAAAGAACCATCGGCAAGAGAAAAAAAGCAGGGGGGGGCGGAAGATTTGAGGGGGCAACAGTTGCTATTTGTGTGTGTAAGCTCCAAAGAGGGCATAATGGAGCTATGCCAAATTAGCTGTACATCTCACCCTTAATTACTGTTGCTCCATGCTCAACACATACGCTTCACCCCACCCATAGGAGGGCTGGATCCTGCAGGCCTTACTCAGATGAGTCGTCTCCTTGAAGTCAACAGGGTGACTCTTGTGAATAAGGACTACTCGCATGCATAAGGGTTCTATGGGTGAGATTTCTGTTGTGTGGCAGACAACATGCAGATAGGGCTGTCAAGTGATTAAAAAAATTAATCAAGATTAATCGCGAGATTAAAAAATACTTAATCGCGATTAAACAATAATAGAATACCATTTATTTAAATATTTTGGACGTTTTCTACATTTTCAAATATATTTATTTCAATTACAACACAGAATACAAAGTGTACAGTGCTCACTTTATATTTGTTTTTGATTACAAATATTTGTACAGTAAAAAAACAAAAGAAAATTTTCAATTCACCTCATACAAGTACTATAGTGCAATCTCTTTATCGTGAAAGTTGAACTTACAAATGTAGAATGATGTACAAAAAATAACTGCATTCAAAAATAAAACAATGTAAAACTTTAGAGCCTACAAGTCCACTCAGTCCTACTTCAGCCAATCGCTCAGACAAACAAGATTGGTTACAATTTGCAGGAGATAATGCTGCCCGCTTCTTGTTTACAATGTCACCTGAAAGTGAGAACAGGCGTTCTCGTGGCACTATTGTAGCCAGCGTCGCAAGATATTTACGTGCCAGATGCGCTAAAGATTCATATGTCCCTTCATGCTTCAATCACCATTTTAGAGGACATGCGTCATGCTGATGATGGGTTCTGCTCGATAATGATCCAAAGCAGTGCGGACTGACACACATTCATTTTCATCTGATGTCACCAGCAGAAGGTGGTTCAGATTTTTTGGTATTTCGATTCTGTAGTTTCTGCATCTGAGTGTTGCTCTTTTAAGACTTCTGAACGCATGCTCCACATCTCAGACCTCTCAGATTTTGGACAGCACTTCAGATTCTTAAACCTTGGGCCGAGTGCTGTAGCTATTTTTAGAAATCTCACATTGGTACCTTCTTTGCATTTTGTCAAATCCGCTGTGAAAGTGTTCTTAAAATGAACATGTGCTGGGTCATCATCCGAGGTGGCTATAGCATGAAATATATGGCAGAATGCAGGTAAAACAGAACAGGAGACATACAATTCTCCTCCAAGGAGTTCAGTCACAAATTTAATGAACACGTTATTTTTTTAACGAGCATCATCAGCATGGAAGCATGTCCTCTGGAATGGTGGCCGAAGCATGAAGGGGTATACGAATGTTTAGCATATCTGGTACCATGGGTGGCATGTGAACCGCCAGCTGGGGGAGGCTAGCCCCCATCCCCACCTCTTGCACCTGAGGCCCCACCCTTTCTATCCCTCCCCAGCCACCGGTCCCCGGCCACGGAGGACCGGGAGTGCGCTCGGTGCAGCCCCAGCCATACCAGCACTGGCTGGGGGACTGGAGCAGTGCACGCAGAGCAGCAGGAAGCAGGGGGAGTCTGGGGGCAAAGCCACATCTGGCTGTTTCGGGAGGCACAACCTCCCCTAGCCTATGGTACCTGCTGCCCATGTCTGGCACGTAAATATCTTGCAACGCCGGCTACAAAAGTGCCATGTGAACGCCTGTTCTCACTTTCAGGTGACATTGTAAAGAAGAAGCCGGCATCAGCATCTCCTGTAAATGTAAACAAACTTGTTTGTCTTAGCAATTGGCTGAACAAGAAGTAGGAGTGGAAGGCTCTAAAGTTTTACAGTTTTGTTTTTGAGAGCCCCATTGGGGTCTGGAAGGAATCCTTTCCCCCATGTTCACCACTGAGCAACTGGCCATGTGCATTATAGTTATTTTAATCTGCAGCATTGGCCATTGAGAGGGGGGTGGAGCAGTTAACGGAGCAGTGGTCTGATTCACTCTGACAAAACCCATGTTCCAATATACCTTCTTTGCACTCTACTACAGGGTCTCATTACATGCTAGTGACATTCGGGCACATTGCATGGCAGCAATGCCATCACAGGGCTGGGTTTCAGGTGCTCATTTCTTCAGCTGTGAGTTCTGAAGCACACGCGAAACCCCCAAGTAATCTTGTAAAGCATTTGAACCAAGAGCCTCTGATAATTTTCCCCTGAAACCTCTTGCATCAATATTCTTCCCTCTGGATGGCGATGCTGCGCAGGACACTGGTTTGTTTAGCTCCCTTGCATTTAATTGATTGCCGTTGGATTTTCTCTTGTAATTTGGTTGCTGCTCTGGGGAATGATGATCTCTTGGTAGCAAGACTTCCCATGCACATGAACAACAGCTACGTTGCTGAGAGTTTTTATCCCATGCATTTTACCAGCATCTGACTGCAAACGGGCAGCAATAACATCATTAGATGTAATACTTACCTAGCATTTTACATTGTATTCATCATTATCTTTACTACTACTGCTACTCCTCCTCAAGTCTAACAGTGAATCCAATCCAACATTGCCCTGTACTATTCCCTATAGTAAAGGCTGGACTCTGGCTTTCTGAAGCAGAGTTTCACTAGTAGTGGTGGTGTTGGGAGGAGGGACTGTGAGGGTTAGCATCTGAGTGGTAGTGGCTGTAAGAATTCTGCCAGCAGAGACTAGCAGCAGGCAGAACGGCTCCAGGGTGCTGAGGGACCATGCCTGGATGTGTCAACTGCTACACTTTGAAAATGGTGCAATGTCCACTCCCATTTGAGTCAACCCTTGAGCGCTAGTGGGACCCCATGTACCACACCTGCCCCTGGGGTGTTGTGTGCCACTAGCTTGTCCCCACCATGCCTCCCTCCGGATGTTCAATCTACCTGCTCCATAGGGGGAATTGTTGCAGCATCTGCTATGGTAATGTTATATGCACCCAGCCTGGTGACTGCCTGAGTTAGCACCTGCCTGCATTGGGAGGAACAGAATCAACTTTGGGTGGCTCGTGAAGCAATTTTCGCCTTGCTTCCCCTATGTGTCTCCTTGCTAGGCTTGGAGTTGGCCTGGGGATTGTGGGGAGGGTCTGTGAGGAGTTCAGTCCAAACAGAACTGACTCATAATATGGGCCGGGGGATGTGTGTGCCTTACCAACCTCTCCATGCTGAATTGGGGCCTGGCTGCTTGCCACTTTCCACCCTAGCTATTGGTTTATACCCGATTCTGTTTTCCAGGCCCTCATCATCTCTCCCCTCTTTGTCTATAGCAACTTTCCCCTCTCCGGTCTTCCTGCCCTTCCCTCTGCTCCATTCAAACTACAGCTGCTAAAATCATCCTCCTAGCTTCTGTTCTGACCATGTCACCCTCCATCCCCTTTCAGTCTTCCACTGGCTCCCCCCGTCCAATGCATCAAATACAAGAATCTTGTCCTTATCTTTAAAGCCCTTCACAACTTAGTTCCCCCACACTTGCCCCCTGGTATCTTATCACATTGCTCCACCAACAGTGGCAGCTTTGGCCACCTATTTGACCTCTTCTCCCACAAGCATCTTCACATTTTCTTCCACGCTGCCTCTTGTGCATGAAACATCCTCCCTGAGCTCATTGGTGAAGCCTCTACCCTCCTTCAAATCCCTTCTCAGAGCATCTCCTGAGATGCTTCCAGGAAATGTTAACAGAGTAGCTATGTAGGTGGCCAGTAAAGACTTCTGAGATTTAGCTTCTTCATCTTATGATTTATCATGAGTACATTAATTAATAAAATTGGCAGAGTGGCCTGCGGAGCTACTTGCTACTAATATTGTTTCTCTTATTCTCCCTCCTCCGTTGCTTCTGATGGCTACACCCACTTGCTGTGTCTTGTCTTAAATGGGGTCCTGATCCTGTTATCATTTACACACACAAGTAAAATTATTCAGCTGTATAAGTGATGGCCGGATCGGGATCTCAGAACATAAGCTTCTTGGAGCGGGGATTGTATTTTATTCTGAGCTTGTATAGCATACTGGGAACCCTGATTGTGCCTGGGACTGCTACCACATCCACATTGTAATTCGTAATAATAAAACGGGCTAATCTTGCTTTTTTTTAAATGAAAGCTAGTGCCCTTTTTACAAAAAGAAAAAGTGGTAAACCCTGAAATAGATAGGAATTGGATGAATTTCAGTGCTTTGCATGGTTTCGATTTCCTGGCCTTCTCTGTCTGAAATGCAAACTAGCATCCCTCTGTCTCTTAACCTTTATATTTCGTTAGACATAAGATTTAAGATTATACATAGATACGATTTGCTAAATGCACAACAGACGGCCCCTGCAGCTGCCCCTGACTTAGGGGGCTCAGCACCTCTGAGAGTCAGGCCAAGTACACCTGCCCCTAGCAGCTTACAGCTTATGAGCACCATGTAATGTTTGGTTGCAGTATGCTGGAGTGTAAGTGATGGCTCCGGTGGATTCATTGCCTTTGTGTTTTCTGCTTCATACTTTTGCTCTAATTATCTCTCTTTTGGTTGACATACTACGAGCAGGAGGTCACTCAGCTGCCACTTAACTTCTTTTGCTGCCTTTGTTTCTCCAGTATGTTTTCATAGAGAGTTTGAGCTAACATGGTCGAGGGCCGGCATCAAACTTGCTTTGTTGTGCAGCAAAGACATGGGAATAATACATCTCCCAGGAGTGTTCTCACAAGAGAAATTGCCAGAGTAGGAACCTGGGTCTCAAAGGCGCGAGGGGTTAGCTAGGGTGGGGAGGAATGACACAGACCTTTGTCATTAACATTTCCTCCACTTTTACTTCAAAGAGCCTGAGCTGCATTAATGCTCATGCTGTGGCACGGTGCTTTGTTTGGATGATTTAGCCATACCTCCAACTGTGTCCCTGTATCCCCAGCTGTGCCACCAGCTGTGCTCCTGAGTCCCTAGCGGTGCTGCTGGCAGTGATATTTTGAGGATACCTTTGTCTCCCCTCAGTTCAGGAGCAGGGCCGCCCAGAGGGGGGGGCAAGTGGGGCAATTTGCCCCGGGCCCAACAGGGGCCCCCACAAGTATGTCGGAGGCTCCCCCTGCCTCCGTCTTCCCCCATCCCCCGGCATCTCAGCTGGTAAGGGGGCGGGGCTGCGAGCTGTGGCCGAGCGGCGGGAACTCAGGCCCCGCTGGAGACACCATGCTGCTGCAGCGCTGTCCGGGGCCGCTCCTGGATGCAGCGCGCTGAGGCTCCGGGAGAGGGGGTAAGCGGCATGGTAAGGGGCCGGGAACCCCCCCCCGACGCCATCCCCCACAGCCCTGACCCCCAGCTCCGAGCCCAGCCCCTCTGAGCTGGACACCTCCCGACCCCATCCCCCCACAGTCTTGACCCCCAGCTCCAAGCCCAGCCCCTCTGAGCCGGGTACCCACCCGACCCCATTACCCCCACAGCCCTGACCCCCAGCTCTGAGCCCAGCCCCTCTGAGCTGGGCACCCCCCCTGACCCCATCCCCCCCCCCCCCCTCACCCAGCCCCCCCCCCCCGGGCCGGGACCCCCCCCCGCCGCCAGCCCCCACAGCCCTGACCACCAGCTCCGAGCCCAGACCCTCTGAGCTGGGCACCCCCCCCGCTCCCTCCCCCCCCCCGCCCTGACCCCCCCCCCCGAGCCCAGCCCCCCTGCGCTGGCCCCCCCCCGCCCCCTCCCCCCCCCCTCGCCCCCGCGCGCTGCATCCTGTCCCGCCCCCCCCCCCCGCCTGCCCCCCAGCTCCGAGCCCATTATGTAATTGCAAATGTACACATACCATTAAAAAATTTAATGTTTTTAAATAATTTATTTAGTGTATTTTCAAATTATTACAAATTAATTTTTGAATGTATTTCACTAGTTATGTTTTACATTTCCAAAGACATATTACTATAGTATTGCAACTTTTTTTTATTGAAGGGGCCCCTGAAATTGCTTTGCCCCAGGCCCCCTGAATCCTCTGGGTGGCCCTGTTCAGGAGTAAATGGGCAGATCATCTGCCAAGAGCAGTTGTGTTGATAACTGATTTTGAGTGGCTTTATAATCGTTTCTCTGGCTCACACTGCTAAATAGAAAGACCTTGGGCCCCCAACCTGCCCTGTTTGTGAGCCTCAAATTCCCTTTGATGTCACTGAGCATAGAGAGTCCATGTGAAATGCAGAATCAGGTTCCCTGCAAGTACCATATGGTGTTAGAGAAAATGGGGCTGTCCTTGTCCTTATCCCTGTGCTTTGCTCTTTGAGGTACCTGCATCCCACTGGCAGTCATTAACACAGGCAGTAGCTTCACATTCCCACCTAGAGTGCATGTGTAAGTAGGAAACAATGATGCTCACAGTGCAATGGAGGAGAATATCTCCTGGATTTTTATTTTCCAGGCAGCCTCCTCCTGAGTGGCATTAAAATGGAGTTATAAGGGCATCGCTGGGACTACCCAAGAGCTGGCTTCAGGAAAATATCAATTACAGAAGGTGCTGCACTTTCTGCGTGTGACTCATGCAGGATGTGGTGGAGCTGACACACAAACAGAATTAATGTGCTTCGAAGAATGACTGCGTTGGGGAAGTCGGAGGCACAGTGACACGTGAACAAAATGGCCCCAAGTGGGGCTGCGATAGATTGGCTTGCATAACTTTGCTCTCTAGTCTAAAGGCCTCGTGACCTCGCCTTTTACTTATAATAGTAATAATCATCAGTTGACTTCTAAAGCGCCCCCACTCCAAAGCGATCAGTGCACTGTACAATGTAAGAAATGCAATTAAGCTAATGCATTGCACACGGGAGAATAAAATGGAACTTCACATTCAAATGTAATGCTCGGTTTCTAAATGAGTGGGTGCAAAAAACCGCATGGCCCTGATGTGCCCGGGGGCTCAACACACCTGGTGTGTCCAGTCACAGAAACTGCACCTGCAAACGATCAGAGCTGGATACAGTTTGCAGGCCCAGTCGTGCTATTGGAGGCATTTAAAAAAAAAAAATCGGTGCCTGAGATTCAAATCAAATGAAACAAATAGAATGAGTCAGCTGCAAAATAAAGGACAAAAGAGAGAGAAAAACAATAAAAGGGAGTGGAGGGACAGGGTTTGAAGGGAAGGAGCTGGGAGTGGTCAAATTAATAATACCTGCTTTTATCATCAGTAGATCTCAAAGCACTTCACAAAGGAGGGTAGTATCATTAACCCGATGTTACAGATGGGGAACTGAGGTGAAGTGACTTGGCTCAAGGTTATGCAGCTGGCCAGGGGCCAACCCAGCTCTCCTGTGTTCCAGCCCAGGGCTCTATCCACTAGGCCACGCTGCCTGATGCAATAGAGAGGGGTGGCTTTAAGGCATTTTTTTTAAAACTAGGGCTTTGTGGTGAAACCCAGTCTGTGTGGACTGCTTGAGAAGTCTGTCTCCTCCCAAGCCCGTGTTCTGTGAGCAGCCCCTGGCCTCCCTCTGTGGGTGTGTTATTCCTCTGTCAAAACCTTTCCTTCTGTTACCTGACACTGGATCTGCTGCGGATCTCTTTCCACAAGAGGATGGGCTGGGACAGAGATGGGGGGGGGAGCGAGTGAGTTCCACACACTAGCACCCCCATGGCACATGCCTGATCTCTTGCTGAGCTGAGACACGATAGTGGGATTCTAGGAGGCAGGTGGTGACTGACCAAAGATACCTCTGATGATGAGGTTCCAAGGGGAGGCCAGCGTTGGTAATGGGTTCAGGTGCCGCACAGAGGCCTGTGAAGTTCTAAGCTCTGGGGGAAAGGTCTGGAGTTTCAATGTAGACAAGCATCCAAAATGTGGAGGCTTTCTCCTCAGTTTACATGGATCTTTTGGGTGTGGCGAGCTAGCTGTTGAAGGCAGATTCTCCCCCCCACCCCCCGATGATGGATCACAGCCCTTCCAGGCGACATCCGGCCTGGCAGTGCCACAGGGTCAGCCCCTTCTTCAGTGATGTTGGAGACCATTTGGAGGGTAATTGCAGAATTACTCCCCCCCTAACCCCAGAGCAATACAGTGAAGGTCTCCTTGCACGGATGCCCTAAGTGAGGACTGTTCTGTGCCCTGTCTCCCAATCAATAGAGCAGGTTGATGTCCAAGGTTTGTCCCTTCCCCAGTCTCCTTATCACTTTCTAACTCCCATCATCCCCATTTCTCTTATCTTCCCCTTCACCAGGGGAAGGAACTTGTCTTCTGGTTGCCTGGCACCCCCGACAGTGGGCATGGGTTCCTACATCATCCAGCCACCCAGATTCTCCTTGCTCCGGGGACAGGCTCCTGGCTTGTTGGAGGCAGAAGGGGCTTTCACCTGGACAGCTTACTCTGGCAGTGAAGCAACATGGCACACAAAAACAACAGCCTCTCTGATTTGGGCCTAGAGCCACTCCTGCAAAGATGGCTCCAGATGTGGTGGTGGCCAGCAGTACCAGATGTGAGACCTCCTGAGGTCTCTTCCAACCCTAATATTCTATGATTCTATGTGGAGGTGGAGGAAATAATAATGTGGTCACCCAAATAAAGCAGCAAGGAAACATCCTGGATCCCATTTAAGTCTAGAGCCAAAATATGTGTCTGCATTATAACAGTAAACATATTCTCCTGTGTAACCAAGAGCTCTCCTAGAAAATCTTTAGTGTTCAGGCAGTGGTCTGGTTACTTTATTACCCTGATTAAATTACACAAGCTTTTCCTTTCTCTCGCTGCCTGCCTTGAAATCTCTCTCTCTCTCTGCCTTTGCACACTCCCTCCCTCCCTCTCTCTTTCTTGCTGTGGGGGCAGTGATGCAGGTATGACACAGCCCTGTTCTCCCTCCGCTGGGATCCCCTCTGGTGCATCATTAACATGCACTGGCTGGCTGGACTGCATCATTGTTACAGGAGATTCCAGTGCAGTGCAGCTCTCTTTCTTGGAACTCCGGAGCTGAACTGAGCACAGAGCAGCAGCAGAAGCAAATAACTTCACATTACAGGTAAGAGCAAGTCATTTCTCCTACTATTGTAGAAACAGACAACAGACATTTTACAGGGAAAGCTAATGGCTGATGGGATCTCAATCCCCAACATTAGTTAGCTGAGTGCCCAGCTAACATCTGAGTGGTGTCAAGAAATAGGGAAACCAAATAAAATAAAACAAAAGAA
This sequence comes from Platysternon megacephalum, assembly GCA_003942145.1. Taxonomy (NCBI): domain Eukaryota; kingdom Metazoa; phylum Chordata; order Testudines; family Platysternidae; genus Platysternon; species Platysternon megacephalum. The sequence goes on from QXTE01000017.1 coordinate 8,864,853, forward strand.
AAATGTCACTGAAAATAAGGAGGCTGAAGGGCACGGGCTCAGCAGCCTGGCTGGGATGAAGTAACAGGAATTGTAGGGTACTTTATTTTAACTAGAGCAGCAGTGTCAGAGCAGTCAAGACCAAAACAACAATTCAGACTAACACCGTTTCCCTCCCTGGCTCTGTTTATCCTCCTCTGAGAGTGGTAATGAGCTGTAGTTTGTTGTTTTAACTACATTGAAGGTGCCCAGGCTGAAGCGAGACAGGGTTATTTTAAAATACATGCCGATGGTGTGTGTCTGGGGAAAGGGTGTAGCGGTGGGCTGTGGAGGTGTGCATGGGTGAGGTGTGTATAAGTGGGGGATATTGTGTATGCTTGGGTGGGGGGGGTATACAGATGTGTTTGTTTGCATCTGGATGAGTCGTGTGTGGGTGTGTAGGGTCCCCACCCTTCCCCACCCCAGGCACAACACAGCAAACACGCATGTTAACTGTCCTTTTTAAATAATCCTGTCAAACTCGGGGTATCAGAAACGTAGCTCAAACTAAAACCAGCAGCTGGTCACTTCTGTCAGCAGAGAATAAAGGCAGCCACTGAGGGCAAGGTAAGGATTTTCAGTTTGAACTGTGGCTGTAATATATCTTGGTTTCTCTGCCGCGCCTGATCTGGTTAAATTAACCTGTGTGTGTGTGTGTTTGCACAAGTGTGTGTGTGTGTGTGCGCGTGCGTGTGTTTCTGGGGACAGGTGCTGTTCAGCAGAGATTTTCATTACATCTGTAGACTGCAATAATACAATCCATTATACTGAGATCCCATAAAAACCATAGGCATGAACTGGTTCCATCAAAAGACTCCTTGACATGTGTGCCCATGGCTCTGACCAAACCAACAGATTGATTGTAGCAGAGCGGGGAGGAGGGGACCCGGACTGTAGCGCTTTCTCCTGTGTGCAAAGGGGAACCCCAGGTGGGTTTTGATCAGGTGCTTTTCACGCAACACCTGAATGCGTGGGCTCAGAGGGCTTTCTTCCCATGGGAAGCCTAGGCAGAAAGGAAAGGCAGGTAGGGAGTGAGTGATGTTCCTGGGAGGACTTTAAAATTGCTGCAAGCCTTAACTATCCAGGCTCCTATTTCTTGTCATCTGCAAGAGGAGAGAGAGAAAGAGTTAATCCCTTTGCTTGGCTGGTCAGATTTAAATATACAATAGGGCTGCATTGTTCACCTCCTGGTGAAAAGACCCAGCCACATGCCTGCTCCTCAGCTGGCAATTAACTCTACCACTTCTGCAAGAATTGCACATCAGGCTGCCAATTTATCCTGTCAGTCACTTGTAATCACAGCCAGGTCACCCCCTCCCACAGGATACGTGGGTTGGGGCTTGAGGAGAGGAGGCCGTCTAGAGTTTCCTCCAGAGTGTTCCATTGGGAGGAGCAGGGTCACCCTCCACCCTTCAGTGGAAGAAGGAAAGTGTTTGCCCCCAAGCCCTGCAGATCTGAGGATCCTCTACAGTCCTGGGCCATCTGCAGGAGGACCCTATGCTTCCACTGGCTCCTCACCTTTTCTTGCTCTTGACAGCTCGGTTCTTTAAGTCCCATCTATTCAATGAAGTAACCCAAACATCACCTCCCTCCCCAGGCTCTGAATTTCCTGGGCTCCGGGTGGTGCGGGGAACACCAATGGGCTTTGGGCTCTGCTGAGCAAAGGGCCATTGGAACGTGTCACTCTGTGGGTCACCTGGACGTACAAAAATGAAAGTTTCTTATAGCCTTCCCTGCATGGGAGGGCGGACGATGCCTTCCTTGTGCAGGGGTATTTGGAAATGTAGGTTGCCCTGTGATGCGGGGGTTTATGCATCAGCTTTGCCAGTGTCTCTTGCCTGGATCCTGTGTTATGCTGAGCATCCTCAGCTCCCACTGAAGTTAACAGGGGTGCAGAGGGTCCAGCAACTTGCAGGAATTGCTCAGCACCTCACAAAGTTTTGTACCAAGTGTCTGGTCCCCCAGTTGCATTTCCCCGGGCTGGCTGGAGAATGGTCCATTGCCAAAAGGAAAGATTGCATTTGTTTGGGATTTATCCACCCAGCATTGATGAATCTGTGTCATGCTTCTTTTCTACAGAGAGTTTGAGGGGGTCTTTCAGCCAGCAGGCTGGGAGCAGATGCGGGAGACTGGCTTGTATTTCTCCAGAGCTCTGACCATATAAGACGCCTCTTGTTTTTCTGAAAGGGATGAAACACTTATTGTGGGTAGCCTGGGAATGTTACCGGCGCGTCACTGCTGTACAAACAGAAAGCCACCAGGCAGTGAGGTGCTTATCTGGTTTGCCATCCAGCTCCCTCAGTTGGCAGGGGACGTGTTATTTGCACCCATCTGGGGTCTGTGACGTGCTGCAATGCAGAGGCCAACGTCAGAGAGATCTTTATTCAGGGAAGTGATCTGGAGAGATGGGGCACGTGTTCATCAATTCTTCCGGCAGGCTCTGATTTTGCACTCCTACTTGTAAGAGCACAGCAGGGTGTTGCCCCAAAAGCAGCCATGCACCCATCCCATGTGTGCAAATGTACACAGAGTTTGTGTGCGCAACTGGCAGTTAGTTTGCATAAAATGTGAGCGCAGACACTTCATGGGGTGCCGTAAACAACTTGGACCAAAGTGAGTGTGCAATACGCTATGGTAGGAGTGAGCATCTGTCTCAGGGCCTTTATTATCCCGGGATTGCGAGCGTGTCTGTATACTTGAGTGGGTGACTGCCAGGAAGAGCCCGGAAGCTGGAGAAGGGATGTACACAGGTATGGAGATACGTGTTTACCTCTGTACATTCTGACACAAGAATGGAACATAGAGCCAGAGCTGGGAGGAAAGGTGGAGGTTGGCAGGCAGAAGCGAGGGAGAGTTAAAGAAGTTTTAAACCCCCATCTCCCATGTGACCTGTGGTAATCCTGCCCACTCCATACAGCAAATCATGGGGTAAAATGGCAACTCTGAGCAATGGGTATCTGGAGTTAAAGGCAGAAAGCCTGGGCTGAAGGAGCTGTCTCTTATTTGATGTACAATATCTAGTGCCACTATTTAAGCTACCCTCATTCTCCATACTAAGTGCTGAGAGACACAGACTCTCCCTCCGCTGCTCACTGCTGGCACTGAATAGTTTTCTGGCTGTAGTACAAAATCCCGGGACTGCAAACAGCCCTGACAGGGGAAGCCCAGGACTCTGCCTGGAGGATCCCCCTTCCCATATTGTCAATTCTCCAAATTAATTTTCCGGATCAGGAGCTGAGCCTTTGAAAAAGGTCTCGTCTGAAAAGATTATGGAATTATTCCCATGCTAATGAGCAGTTTAATGTTACGGCAGCTTAAAGTCCTGCAAGAAAAAGGAGCCTTAGCAGTGAACTAAAGATACCATGAGAACAGGGAGCCTGGGGTGTCTGGGCAGGGGGATGGGGGGGCATGCACTGAGTCACTGAAACACACAGTTTGCAGGGCCAGCCTTGGCTTAAGCCCCTCACTGTAAGGAGAAGAAACTTGGTGGAAAACTAAGGTGAAGAGCTCTACAGTAATATCTTCAGTAGCCCCTAATCTTATCCCCCTTTCTGCTGCGGGGACCAAAGAGGAAGGCAAGCCACAGATTAATTCTTCTCCTCCAAAACAAGTGTACTCCAGCCAGCAGCAAGAGACAGCTCAATGCCTGGTCACCTGCTATGGGAGCAGAGCTGTAGGGCATAGGAATTGCCATCTCGGATCAGACCCATGGTCCAGTTAGTCCAGAATCCTGTCTTTGACAGTGATTGGCACTGGATGCTTAGAAGAAGGCTGTAAAGCTCCCTAATGGATATTGGGAGAGTTCCTTCCTACCTCAGGCAGTTAGTGGCTGGCTGCTGCCCAGAGGTTGATCTCTCTGAGATGTTTCTCTCCTAAGTCGTGCAACTGTGAATGGTAGTCTTCTTATTCCCATAAATATGTAAGGGACCAGAAGGGGAGGCAACTATCTGACAGCTCCTCCCCTTTTTGGTCTGGGACTGCAGGGAAAAGCAGCTCCTTAACTGATCTTCCACTCCCAGGTCCTGACCCCGAGGTCTACTCAGTGCAGGCCCTGAGCTGGGTGGACAGCAGGAAGGCAAAGGTGGCTTTACATAATTTTTGTGCTCTCCTGGTCTTGGAGTCAGAAGGGGGTCTACTTTGTCTGTTGGTGCAATTTAGAACAGCCTCAGGGATGCTCTAGCCTACATTGGCTCCAACAGCCCCCAATGGCATTGTGGCAGCTGGAGATTGCTGGAGCTCAGCAGCACGTTGGCATACCCTCCTCCATGGCCACATCCCCATGACCCTTCTTATGATGGAGCATGTGAGGGGGGGATGGTGTAGAGTTGGCTTAGCTCCTTTGTCCCGCCACACTGGCACGAAGGGGGCAAGTGTGGTTCCCCCCTCTCCATAATGTGCACAGCACGCTATGCTGTGATTTCACATTGCCAGCGTGCCCCAGGAGCTAGCTTTCATCTTCTAGAGTAGACCATAACTACGGACTCCAAATACGCACCCTGAGGCCTCAACGAACAACCACCACATGGCTTAGGCAGTTGCTTTCTCGGTAGGAATGCGCGCATCTGGGGATTTCACTGCATCCGTCATGCTGGCTTTGACATTCTGACTAGGGACCTGGTTCTGCTCTCGCTGACACTGGTTTTATTCCGGCCTGACTGGCCTGACTACAATGGGGTTCTCCGGATTTACTCTGGGGCAAGCGAGAACAGAATCAGTGGGGGAAATGTCGCTGTGCGAGATGAGACGAGATGAAAAGGAAGGGCCAGGCTATATTTAGGCGAGGGCTCTGTTCAGAGCGGGTAATCCTCTTTCCGTGAATTATCCAGCCTGGGGATTAGACCGCTTTAAACTCCTCGCCAGGCCTCCCCCGCTCCAGGAGGCCACTGTGGAATAGACTGGCTTTACGGACACATCGGGGGCAACAGATGGGAGGAGGACGGCGGAGGGAAGGCTGCTGCTGGCAGGTTTGTGCATCCCTGCAAGAGCTTGCTCACGGCCCAGATGCGCAGTGACACAGGAGTGACGTGCGATGCTGCACGGAACGCCAAGGGGTGACCATTAAGAAAGAACATGGTGCTTTCTAAAGGACTGTGGAGCTGAGTGCGGCAGCAGATACAGGGAGGGATGACAGGCACAAAGCAGCCCTTTCCCAATGCGCAGTATTCCTGCTTCCCTGTCACATTTCTTCTGAGGAGGGGAAGGGAAGCTTCCTGGGTTGCTTATCAAGTGCATCGCTCTCCGTCTGGAAGCTGTTCCTGGCCTGCCTTGCTCTGCCAGCATCTGACCTGCTTTGGCTGGCTATAGAAACTAAGCCCTGGGTCTGCAGGTCTGTCCCATCTGTCTTGAGTAGGAATGAATCACTATCAATATTAAATGATGGGTCTGGCAGCATGGGGGCAGGAAGGCGACACAGCCAGGGAAAAGATGGGGTCGGAAGGGCTGGGATGTGGTGTCAGGAGGACTGGATGGCATTAGGGAAAGAAAATCTTTCTCACCACAAGTTGTGTGATGGCTTCCTGTGCAATGAACTGGTGGGTCTCAGTCTGGGGCCTAGTGAACAAATGTCAGCATAACAAAAAAGTGGCCCTTGTTGACTTTCTCACCGCAAAGACTGAATGTGCCATAGAGAATAAACTCCCCTCCCCGCTAAGGGTGGGCTCTCCGGGTCAGAGTTTTGGTGGGGTGACAGGCATGGGTGCACTGCCATTGCACATGTTGTACGTGTCCTAGGGATACATGACTCGGTCCTCCAGGGCTATCAGGCCAGCTCCCTTTGCCAGCACTAAATTCACTTGAAACTGGAGATCCATTTCTGAAGCAGCAACAGGGCCACTCTTTTGAAGAGTCAGAGGCTATTGTTAGTTCCCCTGGGATTTATATGAGCTGAGGTTCTGCCTCTGCTCCCCAGTTCTTAGGGTTCACTTTACACCCCCACCCCCACTACCCTTTATTTATGTATTTATTCTGCCTCTCCTTTCACTCAGAAACGGCTAGACTTTTTTATTCCCCTCGTTTCCCTCTGCACGTTCACCACTGGCCTCCGACGTTGCTACTATGTTGTTTCGGCCAGGAGTGAATTCTGATGACAATAAAAACTAACTCTTGTCAGATCCTGGAGTGACAGGCTCTGGGTGCAGCTGCTATCCCACAAACCCATCCTTAGAAAGCCAGGGCCTGAGAGGGCTTCAGCTGCATCAGCGTTAAACTGTGGGGAATGAAACTGATCTTTTCATGGGAAAGTGAATTCTATCCAGGGACACCATTGTTCATGCCTTTAAATTGTGTTTAACATACTCTCAGCTCTTTGTTGTACTTCCTCAGAAACCTAAATCTGGCATTTTTGGTCCTATTGTATTTTCTCTTCCCAAAATTAAGGCAAATTTTGTGCCCTATCTTGGCACTCAGTATTTTGGTCCAACTCTTACTGAAGTCATCTGGATGAGGTCATATAAATAACTTCTGTGGGAGTTTGATTAGAGCAAGGAATCCATGATTGGCCTCATAAGTAGCTGTTGGAAGAGAAATACCTGTTTAACTCTCGTCTGAGACCCGGCTGGCAACATCAGTACTTGCTTTGGTTTGATTGACAGGTAGAGACAGTGCTGCCAGTTATTGCTTTTTTGTGCTAGAGCTAGAATTAAACCAAAAAGCTCCGATGGAGCAGAGAGAAGAAAAGGCCACCGAGTGCAAACAGCCACTGCTTTTAATATTAGCTATTGTCTTTTTCTCTCGGTGTTGAGCATTATCAATTTCCTGTTTAAATTAAAGTCAACACATCTGTCACTTCAGCATCTCCGGCTGCCTGGCGCCCTCCCTCCCTCCCCCACCTGCTCTCCCACTCTGTCTGCAGCCTCCCTGTCTTCCACCTGCTTTGTTGCTGGTGTGTGTGTTTTTTGTGGTGGCTGATGGACTCGTCCAAGCTGGTGCCTCCGTTCCGTTTGCAGTGGGATGATCGGCTTGGCTCACAGAGCATTTATTCCTAATCCCCAGCTTGTGACAGCCTAGTGGCAAAGGCAACTCTTCCAGGGGCTGCTGTGGGTGAGAGCAGTGGGGGAAATGATTGGCAAATGGCTGGTGATTCTGGGATGAAACATTTCCTAGTTCTGGTAAGAGATGCTTTTCCATTTGGTCCCCTTTCTGGGCATTTGGTTACAGTGAGATAGCGATGAGGCTTAAAGAGATCAACGGTGGAGAGGGGAGAAAGTTATGAAAGAGACGGACAAATAGCAGAGCCAATATAATTTAGACGGAAGCCTTTCCAGGAGCAAATGTTTATTAGAGCAATTTATTTACCACTAGTGCATGGCTCCAGGCTAGTCAGATCATATGGTGATGAAGGCAGTTGAAGTACCTAGCCAGATACAAGGGCAGTAGCTGACCTTATGTTTTCCCTCTATGGGTGTTTCTATGTGCCTTTTCCAATTTGGTCTGGTTATTAGATAGATCCCACAGCCAGACCTAAAAGGCACTCTCTGTCACGCAGTTCTGTGGGTGTAGCTTGTGGAATGCTTCTGTTTCTATCCGATGCCTTTCATAGCACTGGCTTTGGAAAGTCACTCATGAATATGTGTCTCTCAGCTGAGAAATAAAGCCCTTCGGCTTTCCTGTGCGCTAAACTTTCTCCTGGTCAGCAAAGTCTGCATTATTGCCCGGAACTGGTCTCCCGAGTATTGCACGCATTTAAAATAGAGAGAGAAGCAGTGAGGTAGTTGCAGACAAAAATGAGAGTCTAGTCAAACTATGAGCCGAACTGTGAGATATTCTGTGTGCCAGACATCTGCTTATGTTGAATTTGAAGGCATTGAGCTGGTTTAATTTATGGGGCTCTTGAGTTGATAGACAGCCTGGGCCAGATTACAGTGAAGCCAGCGCAGTTATGCCAGGGGTGAATTTGGCCTCATTTGCTTAAAGAGGAACAGTGAATAGCAACCTTAATTGCAGTCTGGCTGTGTTGGGTCAGCAAAGGTCTGTCCATAATATACCTCTAGTGATAGGAGGGAAATGGAAAGTATGATGATGCATCTTCAATTATTCTGCTAATAGATGGAAAACACTGACCCTCTTAGCATCTCTGGATCCCTTCCTAAAACTGGTGCCTTGGTCCAGGATTTCCCGAGACCCTTTTGTGAGAGGGGCTTGTAAAAGCTTTTGGTTTGGTGATTCCAAGATGGGTTCCTTCTGTGTTTCTGAGATTAGGGTTAACAGAGATCTGCCTAGAGAAAATAACCAAACTGGTTTGCTTACAAAAATTAAACCACCATGTGCACAATAACCTCCCTCCATCACAGACATTCTTCTGATTGTTTCTACATACAGTGAAACTTGCACTAAGGAGGAACCCTGTTTTAAGCGCTAACTTTAGAGCCTCCCTATGGTTTCCAGCACAGTTACATTAAACTTTTAGTTAAAGACCCAGCTCTGCTAGGCAGCTGACTTTTGCTGAGCCCGTGGGTGGTTGCTTCAGACGTATTTCAAAGTAACAGTCTTTGTATCAAAGCCACCAATAAAAATAGCACTGGAACAAGGGCTGAAGAACAAGCAGTAAAAGTGGAAGGGTCTGCATGCCTCTTGCCATCCAGATGCTGCACAATGAGGGGATAGCACAGTAACTCTAGATTGGGGTATTTGTGGGCCTTGGCTATTGCCTCTATGATGCCACTGAACAAACGGAGAGACTGCAGAGCAAAGTTTCTAAGTGCTTTGTGTATGTCCCAGAGAGAACAGCCCTTGTTGCCTTTAATAAAACCACAAGGCTTGGTTTCAAAAGGAGCATAAATCTTTCATTGCGATGTGTTTTTGGAAAGACACTGTCAAGTTAAAAATTAGAAATTTCTATCAATTAATTCCCGTGCCTAGTTAGATTATAAAAATGGAAGGGATGTATACATCCAATTCATTTTTAATTATCTATTGTGTGGGGTTTGTTTACTTATGAAATTTCTCTCTGCTTGAACTTTGAAAAGAGAATGGTCAATTTCAATTGTTTTTTTTTGTCCCCTAGTCAGTTTCACCTACAGGTTTCTCCAATCCCCCAATGTTGCAATGTTTGGGATTCCAGGTGCTGAACAGGAAGGTTAACTGTATTTAAAAAACCACAACACCTTGCAGTTGTAAAATCAAAGCGAAAAAAATCCTGGAAACATCCCTCTTTGTGTTAGGATTGATACATATCAGAACTGTAATTTTTGGGCCAAATTTGACCTGACAGTGAGTCTTTAACTCTTCAAGGTCTGTTCTTTTTAAGGGGGCCAGTCAAATAAATGCTACAGTAGTGTGTGTGTGTGTGCGTGTGTGTGTGTGTGATTGATTTGTAGCTTCCCAAAGATATTTCCTTGATGGCAATGACATTATGTTTGGGGGACGTGTTCCTGTATACAGATGGGAACAGAACCTGATGTCTTCCAGAGGCTTTAATGTCCAATCAGGACTCCTGATTGGAGGTTGGTCTTTTAGTATAGCCAAATGGGATAAAATGGATGGATTTGTCCCCTTTTAAATATCTACCCATGATGATCAGCGATTGCACTCAGAAACTACCACTGTCATGGCAGAGTCTTGAACCTTCCCTATGAGATCAAGGTATCCTGAACAAAGAACACAGTAGAGTAAATGGCAGTTCCAATGGAGGTCTGCGGTACTGTGCATTGATGCCATGGGATATTTAGCCCATCAAGAGGATGTAACTAAGAAACTGTAAAGAGAAACTTTCATAGAGGGGAAAACTTCCACATTTATTCAACATAAATATAAATCCAATCACCTCATGCCCGTCTCTCTTTTTTTTTTTTACCACATCTGCTAAATTATCACAAGCTATTTGTGTTTTAAACTAGGGCTTCCTCCCTCACAACCCATCTGCTCAGCCTGTTTGTTCCTCCAGCACAGTCACGATTCTATTATCATGTTCAATGACTGTGGAGGGCAATGCTGCAGGGATGGGACTGCAGCTTCACTTGGGGATGGGATAAAATGGGGAGGGGTGGGCAGGAAGTGGGTGAGCCACTAGTGAAAAGGGGGAGAGAAATATACCAGAGCAGACGAGTCAGGAAGTGCTGGCCACAGAAAGATCCCTCATTGGGTTTTTTGTATAAATGTTTCTTTTTGTCAATCTTGTCCTAGCATGAAAGTCACCTTTAAACTCAAGGTACCAGAAAGCCCCCACTGGGTCTGATCCTGCAGTCATTAGAGTTGACCTCAATGTGGGTTTTGCCTCCCTAGGGAATACATGCTCAAGGCCGTTTTGTGTATTGGATAGGCCTGATTCTACTTTCATTGACATTATTGCTGTTATTATTATTTATTTGTATTATGGTAGCACCTAGGAGGCCAGTCCTGGACCAGGACCCCATTGTGCCAGGCACTGTACAAGCACAGAACAAAATGACAGTCCCTATCCCAAAGACCTTATAATCTAAATATAAGGTGAGTAACAGATGGATATGGACAGGCAGATGGTGCGGGGAGTAGTACAAGGAAATAAGGAGACAGTATGAGAATGAAACAATGAGGTTTCCTTTCAATCTCACTGAAATCAGTGCAACTGAGAGCAGAATTTGGCCTTGCTGTGTTTTTCCATACCCAAAGGGCAACCATTTGCTCTCACTTTAAACTGACTTCACTTTTTAGATTGAGGATTAACTACAAAAAAGAACAAAAGTAGTCACCATGAGAGAGCAGCATGTGCCTGTCACCTGTGAAACATGCTGCAGCAACTAGGGGAACAAAATGGCTGAAGCCTCAGCACATAGACTGAATTCTTTGATGTTTAAAAGTACGGTACACAGAAAATGAAGGTGTTGAGGTTTCATAGGTACCGACACCATAGGCTCTTAGTGTGTTTATTGCAAAACCCACTAATAAATCCAAGTTACTAGTAGTGCTGTTGTGCAGCACGGTGAAAACTGGCATTCAGATATGTGTTCCCTGTAGCTGTACATGTACACATCCTCGTTCTAGTCTCATCTCTACGGGAGAAAATTAAATGAGGTATTTTTTGTATGGATGGGGGTGGCAGAGGTGATAAGTATTTTAATATTTTTTATAGCTGCCTCATTAAAGGTCGAGCAGGCTGCTGGTCTGCAAACGTATCAACTACCCCTTTGCTGTGACGTTGCTGGAGTTCAAGTCTCATTGTGTGATGCTCTTTACTCTGCATTGGCACCAGAATTCTTACTACGCCAACCGTTCCCTTCTGTGTCCCCTGGCTCCTTTTAAACTCTCTCACTCTTTATACACAGACCATGCATGCGGAGATGCACATGATCATTTTTTCATCTTCCCCCCATTCTCGTGGTGGGGGAGGGGAGGTTACAGTCAGCTGCCTCTGTGGTCGCCCTTATGAACACTGTATTCCGGGTAGGAAGATGAGAGACACAGCAGCAGTGAGGGTGGGGTAGAGAGGAAATAAAGTGAGGAGGGAGAGCAAGATGACAAGCCCGCCCAACAGCCAGGAGAGGGGCAAGTGCAGCTGTTGTTGATTTTACTAGCAACTGTGTGTACCTAAGGACAGGACTGAGGCTTAGTGAGAATCTATGGAAACCTCCTCTTTTGAGGGGAAGCATTCTAGGCCCATACAAAATGTGCAGCTTCATAACCTGGAATGGCTTTTACCGTCTCCGTTATCAGCCTGTGAATTGCCTTGATGGCCATTGTCCTTTAGGACCAGCCCTGGCCTTCCCCAGGGAAAGCGATCAAGAGATTTTTGTTGCTGAGGCTGATTTTTCCTTGTCGAAAATTGCTGGAAGAAGCATGTACTCTGGGCTCAATTTGGGGTGGTGGTGGTGGGGAGGGGCTCAAGCGTAAATCAAAACCTCAGTCTCACGCTGTTATACTGTTATTGCAAACTCTGACACTGAGCAGAGTTCGTTTGTAAAGAGCCTTTACCTGGCCAGGGCCTCACTCTGCTCTCTCTGTCTCTGGCTGCAAAATCATTCAGCCACCACTCAAAGACAGCTACCTCTGGGGTAGAACCCAGCAGCCATTCAATGCCAGGCACACTATAACAACAGGCCCTAGCAGGGGAAGTAGAGAATGCTATATATAATTGAAACTACAGGGGAGATTTTAGGTAGGAAAGTAAATGAATGTAGAAGGTGTGGACCCTAGAACAACGTCATCGACATAAGAAATCGCTCAGGATGACCCATCACGTGGTCAAGTGGAACTTGGAAGGCCACATGAATGCTACCTACTCTCACTGCTCTTATTTCATAGTCACTAACCCCTGCTGATGAGGAAGAAACAATGTTTAGTGTGAGGACTGCAGCAGAGTGGGCTAGTGTCCTGCCTGGGTCTGGATATTTTCCCCATAGAAGGTGGTGTAGGACTGGGCAGCAGCTAATCCATGATTCTGACCTGAAGAAGAGTTCTCAGTATAGATAGATATATTACCTCGCCCACCTTGTCTGTCCCATATCCTGGGACCAACACGACTACAGCAACACTGCAAATCCATAATTCAGTTCAGCTCCTGAGATGGATGTTCTGTTCTGGCTCTTGGGAGAGGTGCGTTGGGAAGGAGCAGGAATTCATCGATTTTTTGATTGGGTGCTGGAGATTTTAGACTTTGGCTCCTGCTGTGCTGCAGACCCAGCCAGTGCCGCTCATTACCTCACCCACCCTTAGCCAACGAAACATAAGGCTTGCCTGTGAGGGGGCCGCTTGTGTAGGGAAAGCCCCTGGCGGGCCGGGCCGGTTTGTTTACCTGCTGCGTCCGCAGGTTCAGCCGATCAAGGCTCCCACTGGCCGCAGCTCGCTGCTCCAGGCCAATGGGAGCTGCTGGAAGCGGCAGCCAGCACATCCCTCGGCCCGCACCGCTTCCCGCAGCTCTCATTGGCCTGGAGCAGCGAACCGCGGCCAGTGGGAGCCGTGATCGGCTGAACCTGCAGATGCGGCAGGTAAACAAACTGGCCCAGCCCTCCGGGGCTTTCCCTACACAAGCGGCGTCCCAAGTTTGGGAAACACTGGGCTCGGGGAAAGGTGGATAGGGTGGTTGGACCTAGCAGAACCCTTCATAGCTAAGGACACCAAATAATTTCCATGGCAACATGCCATTTTCTAGCCCTGGGCTCTGCCTGAAGGTGATCTTTGATTTTTTGCAAGATGTGGGAGTTTGAGCAAAACCTCTTCAGCTGGTGTTGAATGCGGAGAGTATGGAAGAGACACAGGAACCAGCCCCTTGGCAACGGATTTTCTTTCTGACTCTTTGTGTGGGCTGAATGTAGTTTTTGTTTGGCAGTATATTCCTACTGCCAGTGGAATTGAGCCCATCTGCTGCAGCCAGACTCAGTGAACAACTGAACATAGTTCCTGCTTGGAGGTTTGGGCTTTTACAGCCAAATGGGAGCTGATGGATCACCCTTCCTGTCCTCCAGCCCCATGGCCACACATGCTCTCTGTTACCCTCTCACATGCAAACACCCTGTCATGCATCTAACCAGAGACAGCATGCCTCAGATCAGGGGGATTTCTCCTGCCCTTTCTGACAGGTGGTCAGACTGCGGAAGATTTCCCAGTTTTCACTGCTTTAATGATTAAGACTTACAAGCCTCTGGCCTCCTGAAATCACAAGTAACCTTTCCCAGCGTACCCTTCACCCACTTGCCCACCCCAGCAGCACCTTAACAAAATCACTGAATGGAACAGGGAGGCCAGTGGCCCTGGGATCTTTGCGGAGTTCTTTAATGTACAGCATTCGGACTGAATTCCTGCAAAGGAATATGGGTTTTAAAAATGGAATGGTGTTATTTTTCTAGGGCACCATTGTCTGTTAGCTGCTGAGTTACTAGGGTGATGTGCACAGTAGCACAATTTAAATGCCTAGGTAGACAGACAGGTAGATCGATTCTGAGCGCAGTCACGTGAGTGTAAATCCAGTGAAGTAAGCAGAATTGCCCTGGATGTACACGAGGGTAACTGAGACCAACGTCTGGCCTGCGAAGTATGTAGCAATGTAACTGAAAAGAGAGGCTGTCCTCTGGGTGATGCACCTTTAATTGTAGCAGAGTCTCTCTGCCCTCATCGCAGGTGAGCTGGCTTTAGGTCGGCTTTGTGCCTTGGACTTGGGAGTCTGGATTGTTTTCACAATTGGGGACAGATTTTCCAAAGACCTCCGCACATCATGTGTGGGCGCTGCGCACTTGGAAATCTAGCCCTGTGCCGCCTCCTGCTGAAACTTAGATGGACACGGGTGAAGACCAGGCCTCACTGGGGAGGAAGTATTTGTCTCTAACTGTACCAGAACCAGCAGGGGCGGCTCCAGGCACCAGCGCACCAAGCGTGTGCCTGGGGTGGGAAGCCGCGGGGGGCGGCCTCCCGGCCGCTGTGGGGTCGGCAGTCAGGGAGCCTTCGGCGGCGTGCCTGCGGGAGGTCCGCCAGCCCCGCGGCTTCGGCAGCAATTCAGCGGCAGGTACGCCGAAGCCGTGGGACCAGCAGACCTCCCGCAGGCATGCCGCCGAATCCGTGTTACCAGTGGACCTCCCGCAGGCACGCTGCCGAAAGCCGCCTGACTGCCGTGCTTGGAGCGGCAAAATACATAGAGCCGCCCCTGAGAACCAGGTACATTTGCAGCCCAAAGGCGACAGTTCTACATGTATTTTTAATTGAGCTGGTTCATCTCAGGAATCTGACGTCTTTTAATTAAGATCCTTTTTAGATGGAATGTTAAATTATTGATACGCAGGCACAGATTGAGGCATTCCAGGGACTTCTCTGCCTGATATAAAGCTGCCCCTGCCAATTAGTCAAAGTTTCCAGGGACTCAAAGGGGGTTGCAGGGCCCTTTGCCTCTGAGTTACTGACCTGGCTGCAGCCCAGCATTGCTGTCTGAAGTAGGGTGACCAGACAGCAAATGTGAAAAATCGGGACGGGGGTGGGGGGTAATAGGAGTCTATATGAGATAAAGACCGCAAAATCGGGACTGTCCCTATAAAATCAGGACATCTGGTCACCCTAGTCTGAAGGCACTGTGTGAAAATGAGTGTGGTGTCTATTTCTACGGGACAGGTGCTCATTGTTCCTTTTGATGACAGCAGAGAGGCTAAGAAGGGTACTTCAAAGTCACATCTCACTCCATGGGTTGTTGCCTTTTGCCTTCTCCAGGCGGGAGAATGGCAAATTGGAGCAGAGTGTTTCTAATGCGAGTAATGAGATCTTGCATTTATTATTTATTATGAATTATCAGTATGTTCACGTAGGCCACTGTGCCATCTGGGTGCCCTGTAATTGCATGTAAGAATGTTTCTTAGTTAGCGCCAATTATTACTAGTTATTTAATAAGGCTATGGAACCGGAGGCTTTCACCCCTAAGGATCCCAAACATTATAGATGCAGCTATAACTGCAGACATCTCTGGTGTGGAAGGCAGCAGCAGTTTTAACAGCACACAGTCACACTAAGAGATTAAGGCAGGAAGTGAAGGAGACCCCCACAGCCAGTTGAAACTGCAGAGGGAATGTAGGGAAACAGGATATAATGACCCAGGCTGGAATTTGGCCAGGATACTAGGGTTCTTGCAGAAAAGGCCAGGGGAACATTACTAACCAGAAGTCATTGGGACTTCGTTTTTTTGTCTCAACTGAAAGCCGGTCCTATGGGCACTTTAGCTAAAGCAGCTGTGTTAAGTGATATCTTATATATTATTTTATTGCAAAACAAGCCTTCTTTGGAGGGCTAGGGCTGAGAGCAGAAGCCACTGGTGAGTTCCCCTCTGTGATGCTCCACAGAGAATGTGAATCTGTTATAACCCCAGTTCCTGCCTCTTCAGTTCAGGCTGTAGCAGCTCATGCTTTTAGCTCTGGAGGTCCCTTGCGTTTCGGGGAGGGTTTGGGATCGAGCGCTGGGCCTTTGTACAGCGTGATCTGTCAGCACAGCGTGATCTGTCAGCATAGCAATTTCCCCGCAGTCTGAAGGGCAGAAAGTTAGATTCACACCTGAGGGCGGCTGTGCGGCTGGAACCGTCCGGGAATCAGAAATGAGGTTATTTCAAAGAGATGCTGTTTGAAACCTGCCTGGCTGAGGCTGCTGTTCTGCTTTCCACCATGGTGAGTGTGCAAATGAAAGGCGTGTTCGTTGTATGGGGAAAGGATTCATTAGGGAGGTATAAGGAAAAGGCGGCTCTCTGTCTCTCCTCCCCCACCTGCACAGCACCAGGCAGCTGGTGCACTCTGTTTACAGCTGTGCTGCTGATTAAATATTGAAAGGTTTTGGTTGCTTTTGTGCGGAAGCCCAAGTCCAGATGAAAATGAGGCTGTCTGAGGACAAATCTGCCCTGGCAGAAGGGACCTCTCCTCTCTCTGGATTGATATTACAGTATGGCTCCCACTGGGGCAGGTGTGAATAGCCATTTGGGTGCTCATGTGAAGGCTCAAATGGGACTTGGAAGCCCAGGAGAATTTTGTTTGGTCACACCTGAGCTGACTGACGGCCTAGGGGGATGATGAGTGTTGTAGGGTGGCGAGGCAGACGGGTGGACTGAGGGGGCAAACAGTATTTCAGAGGGACCCAGTGGCACTCAAAGGCTGCCCAGAGGTTAGTCCTGACCGAGGCTAAGCCAGAAGGCCCAGGTTCAAGCAGCAGGCCCTCATTGGCAGATCTGCTGTCTGTGTTCACCTTCCTGACCCACACAGCTCCAGTACACACCGCCAAGAGAGAGGTACAGGGTGAGGGATGGAGACAGAGGCAGAGAGAGAGAGAGAGAGGATTTGCTGTGGGTTTAGCGGGTTAGAATGGGAGAGGAGGAGGGCCAGGAACAGGGTGGGGCTAGAGGAGGTGAGAAGGAGGTGGAAAGGACTGAGGCACACCTGATGGGGTTTTGGGGAGAGGGTCACTTGGGAACACAGGGACAGCACTGTGGAAAGGCTGCAGTATGGCACCAGGCTGGGGCTGTACGTCATCAGTCAACGCAAGGAAAGAAGGTGACAGGCAATGTAGGCCAGGACTTGGGGGAGGAAGGGCCCTTAACCACCGAACAGAGTCTCTGAGCCTCAGAAAATGTCCTTTGACCTCACTGAGGCGCAGGACATAGAGAGGGGAAAATGCATTCCTGAAACCATCTGGGTTGAGCTTCAGGGGGAAATAGAGAGGCTGACCCAGATGAGCCCTGGTCTTTCTCCGTCCCCATCAGGGTCACCACTGCACTCAATGACTTTTCAAAGGGTGGGGTGGGAATGCTTCTGTGATCAGCCACACACCTGTGTGTGCCTAGAGGATCCCCTAAACTCTATGATCCTCAGGGCTCCCCAGGGGCTGCCCTATGCAGTAGCGGCGCCAGCTCTTCCGGTGCCCTAGGCGGCGGAAGGTCCCACCCCCGAAATGCCGCCCCCAACAGCGGCGGTGGAAGGTCCCGCCCCCAAATTTCAACGGGTGGCCGGTGCGCCGGCGCCCCCAAAATAGCAGCGCCCTAGGCGACCGCCTAGGTCGCCTAATGGGTTGCGCCGGCCCTGGCCCTATGGATCGCGACAGAGGCAGGAATCCTTTGCTGTGTGTACTGGGCATCGGAGAAGGCACAGCTTTCCCTCTGAGTGCACTAGGGAGACACAGTTCAGCCTCTGGAGATAGAAAACGTATCTATTTTATGGACATGATGGCTGCCCATGGCACCAAGGTGTTCATGGCTGTGGTGGCAAAAAATACCAAGGGTCATTTCATGACTTATACCTTGACACTGCCCCTCCGCCAGAGTATTGACCCAGTTTTTAACCTGGGCCCTCGACACCTGCTCTGTGTTGAAGTGAGGCTTTGGGAGTATTTGCCCAACAGCTCACCCCAAGAGGTCATTTCTGTAACTGTGGTGCCCATTTCTGGGTCTCTGAGGCTGGACTTCCTCTTATTCTCTCATTTTCTTTGCCATCTCTCCCACTACCTCAAATCTTTTGGGGTTGGCCATTATCCTGCGGGATGTGAAAAATAGCCTGCTTTTATGCTGCTCACCACTGGGCGCCCATATGCAAGGTACTAATTTACGTAGGCTAATATCCTCCTAGTGAGCATGTCTGAGAACTCACCATGTTTGCATGGGTTGCTTTTGATAATCTCAGCAAACAATGAGCATTCAGCCAACTTGGGGCAGCAAACTCCAGTGCTGAAAATCCCTTGGGTGTCTGGCTTCCACATGGGGCCCCAAATAGCTATTTGCACCAGCTCACGCTTTTGATGTGCTGCCCGTGGTGTGTAGAATTGTCCCTTCTCTGCTTCCCATTCCACGTTTAGCACAGAATAGGAAAAGCTGCTTCAATAGCACTTTTAAAAGCTAGTGACCAATTCCCCCCTGGCCCTCCATCTCTTTCTGAGTCTTTTCTGCCATAGGTTGACCCATGGGAGGTCCCTGAAGTGTCATGTGTGTCCCGCTGGATAGGGGGATGCCATGACTTTTAAAAACAAAAAGGACATTATTGCCCAGGGAACACAGTGTCCTATAGCAGTGCGGTCCCAAGAGCTGGGCCCAGCGAAGCCAGGGAGCAGCCAGTCAGTTTGGGCACTTAGTATTGACATAACATTTTTTCAGAGCACTAGGATGGCCCACATTTTGTGTGGAAAATTCCCTGTGTAGTTTGCGTGACAAAAGTGGGGACCTAAATCCTCTGCAGGGTGTTCAGAGGGGGCCTGTTGAAAAATCCCTCTGAACATGATTCAATGTAAATATGACAGCTAGATGAGTTCCAGGCGCAAATCAGATTCCCTCCAAAATCTAAAGGAGAGGATTGGTTGTATGCAAGCATGTGTGTCTATTTGAGAGACAGAGTGTGTGAGTGTGTCTGTGTGCGTGTGCACCCTCAAGGTAGAAGGTTCCTTTTCCTGGGCAGCTGGAAGAGTATGGTGTGTGTGTGTGCACTTGGTAGCACGGGCAGTGCGTGTTTATCCAGGGAGTAGTTACAGACTTGATTTTAATGCTGCTGTATTCTGTAATTAACCTGGATAGATTGGCATCCAGACATCTGGTAACAACTGGATGATACCAAACAAGCAACAGTGAATGGAAAGGTAGCCTGGCCACTAGAGATGGGAAACAACACAAATAATGTCTGGGGATTGGATAAATAACCCCAAATTCATGTAGTGTATCCAAACCTGAGTGGATATAGGGAAAGCCATTGGATGTCAACAGATCACAGAGAGGGATAGCTCAGTGGTTTGAGCATTGGCCTGCTAAACCCAGGGTTGTGAGTTCAATCCTTGAGGGGGCCACTTAGGGATCTGGGGCAAAATTGGTCCTGCTGGTGAAGGCAGGGGGCTGGACTCGATGACCTTTCGGGGTCCCTTCCAGCTCTATGAGATGGGTATATCTCCATTTAAAAAAAAAAAAGAGGAATAGAGCTGGGAGACTGGTTCCTCTGGAAGGAAGAAATTCTTTAAGGGGTAGTGTTTCTGTATTTCTTACAATGGACAATTAGCTTGGGCAGCAATAATTTCCCCGGATTGCTTCATATGTGTATTGTTTTAGAATATAAATGGCATTGAAAGTAATTTATCATTTGTCTATGTAATTTCAGTCAAGTCTGTTAAATCCAAGCTATTATCCCTTGAGGTTGATGGTAAAATACGATGGTGATGAGTGCTATAGAAATGCCTACACATAAATAAAATAAATAAATTAGCTATGTTATGTTTACACACCTGCAAAAGTCATCTAGATGGGGGCCAGCCTAGATTTCTAAGGTACAGTACTTTTACAGTATTTACTATAAAGCACATAACGCCCAGCATGGTGCTTAGGAGCCTTTCTGATCTTAGATGTTTACAATCCTGTGAGTTCAATCCTTGAGGGGGCCACTTAGGGATCTGGGGCAAAAATTGGTCCTGCTAGTGAAGGCAGGGGGCTGGACTCGATGACCCTTCGGGGTCCCTTCCAGCTCTATGAGATAGGTATATCTCCATATATTATTATTATTATTATTATTATTACAATAGAGTGGAAGAAGGTATCATTTTTATCTTGCTTGTTTAGAATGAAAGAAGGCATCTCCTGTGGGGAATTCGCTACTCACTACACGTTTTCTTTATTCTAGAGAACCAATTACAACCCCCTGAAAGAACTCTGGGATTGATTTCAGAGATTATATTAATCAATTAACACTGTACCAGCCTCTAAGTATTTGTAAGATGATAATTGCTAGTTATCCATGATTAAAGGGACAATGCCATGATAGAAATGATGAAACCTTTTCAGCTGGTCTAAATCAAACCAATTTACACGAGTTCAGGTTCTCGCCCATGATCTACTTAAAATCAAATTACAAATCCATACCACACTATCCCTTTTATCGTTAAAACCGGAAGAGCATTCAGAATATCAATTGCTTTTCACCATTTCTGCTTTATACTTTCGTCATTTTAGTGTACCTGGCCAGTTTCACTTTCTGTTTCTAGTCAGTTTCCATTTCCTGTTCTCTTGCACTAATTATCAAAAAGTCTTTGGCTTTCCAGTGCTGCAGCAGAAAGTTTATTTCCAATACAAAATACTTCCTGTCATATTTAAAAGTCAAATTATTGAAACAGATTTCTTTTTCTATTATATTTTATTAAATCCTTTGTTTTTTTTAAAAACAAGCCAAAACAAAACTGACAACCCCAAAACCTCCCCCTGAACTAGAGTTGGTTGAATATTATGTGTGAAATACATGCTTTGACAGATTTTGCCATTTTTGTGGGGGTAATCATGTAGAGAACGAATTCAATGTTCTCCTATATAGCTATAAAAATACTCTAATTTGGGGACCCACTTTACAATGTCTGAGAACTTGGAACAAGGCAGAAACACCATCGCTTGACTGATATGATAGATCCTATTCTATTCTAGAACACTTCTGCTCATTATTAGTTGAGAGAGATGAGACACTCTGCCTTGCCTTCTCCACAGCTGAAAGCACTGCAAGCTACTAATGTTCCTTGCATGACAGTGTAGCCTAGTGGATGGAGCATCAGCGTGCTATTCAATAAACTTGTGTGCTAGTCCCAGCTCTGTCACTAGCCTGCTGGGTGATGTTGGGTAAGTCATTTGAGCTTTCTTGGTCTCAGTTTCCCCAGCTGCACAGTAGGGATAATTATATTTCCTTTGTAAAGTGCTTTGAAATCTTCTTGATGAAAAGCACTACATAAGGGTTAGGTATTATTGTTTATAACCACAAGGCTACCAGACAGCCTAGGAATTGAATCCATGTCCCCTGTAAGGCAATGAAGAGTGCTAACCATTGATTCAACACAATGCCTCTTTTAGCTACAAATGGACAGCTAGCTATGATACGTATTTGTCACGTGTTCTCAGACGGATACCTTCATTTCTACAGTGCAGTTTGCCCTGCATGTGTGTGTTATCTGTGGAATGGGTCGAAATTTTTCACACAGAATTTTTTCCAGTTGGAAAATGTGAGTCTGTCAACATCAACATTTTCTGTGCAACAATGTTGACTGGGACAGCACTTATCACTTTTCCAATCAGGAGAACGGAATAAAAAAACTGATTTTAGGTTGACATTTTGAAATTAGACGATGTTTTCATTTGGAATGTGGATTTGAAACAAAAAAAACCCCTCATTTGAAAATGTTGGACGGTTTCATTTTGATCGAAAACATTGACATTTTCCCCTGGCCACATTTTGGATTAAAAACTTTTTGGAATTTTTCATTGTGTGAATTTTTTTGGTAGTTTGACTTTGCCATTCTGATTCAAAATGGAAACTACTTCTGAAATGACAAGGGGGATGAAAAATCCCATTTCCTGACCAATTCTAGTTATGTGCTTTCCCCAGAGGAACTGCAGTAGCAGAATCTCTTACCTGGTGAGAACGGACAGGGAAGGTTTTTTTCCCCAATAAAAACAGCAATAGAATTTTAAGCCATATCTGAAACTGAGGTAAAGGAAAGCCTCTTGAGAGGTCATTTCAGTGCTAATGGAGGTCAGGGTGAGTTCTATTTGCAGGGCTGTCCGGGAACATTAGCAGAGTCTGACAAGAAACACAGTTTATCGACTTTCTAATTTGACCACACAGCTCATGAAAGACCCACAGCTGCTGCCTGAACAAAGAGAGGTGTTCAGATCAAATGCTTATTGTGCTGCAGCAGTCCGTGAAGGCCTGGGCGAGGGATTTGGGCTTTGTGTTATCTCCTCACCTTCACTCCACCAGGGCTCTCCCACAATCGGATTCAAAGCCCCACCACCTCAGTGTCAGGGTGGATTATGGTTTTCAAAAGAGCTCAGAGCCAGTAATCCGAGTGCTCAGCGCCCAGATTCTCAAAAGAGTTCAGCCCCGTCATGCATGCAGCATGCTCACTGGCCCTGATCATGGATGCTGCTGAGCCCTCCTGAAAATTCTGGCCACGATGCCATTGGTTGCATGGCCCTTGGCAGATGAGTCAGAGGGCTGAACTCTGTTGGGCTGGTCACAGTCAATAAATGAAGGTGCTTGCCAGTCTTTGTAGATGCTCATATAACACACCAACACAGCATGTGCAGTCACATCTCTTTCTAGTGTCTGGACCCAGAGACTATAAAAGCCTGCTGCTTACAGATAAAAGGAACCTCTTTTAGCTCAAGTAGGTCTTATGCTTTGGGTGCTGAAGTGCCCAGGTTCCATCTCTGCTGTGAAGCATGGTGCCTGTAGGTGAATAGCCATAGCTTCTTACAACGTGGGACTAGACCTCCTGTGGACCTCACATACTTGGGACTAGCTTAACAGCTGGATGGCCTGATTTCCCAAAGTGCTGATCGCCAGGCAGTAAATAGTGAAATCGGTGGGAACTACTGGATGCTCCACTCATATGGAAGTCAGGCCAGGAGTGCGTAATGCAGTGACTTAGTGCATCTGATCCTGTCTCCCTCCAACAGATGACCCCACTTAAAGGAGTTCTTTAATGCAAATAGT
This sequence comes from Platysternon megacephalum, assembly GCA_003942145.1. Taxonomy (NCBI): domain Eukaryota; kingdom Metazoa; phylum Chordata; order Testudines; family Platysternidae; genus Platysternon; species Platysternon megacephalum. Next base: position 8,887,727 of record QXTE01000017.1, read on the forward strand.
GGAGATCTGAGTTCTAGGACCTTAAGTACCACAGTGTCTGTAATATATGTGGCCACTTGTTTTTATATGAATTCACACTTAGCTCTGCATGTGGCCCTAGTTCTGACCTGCTCTCTCTCTCCATATATATAATATCTGTGGTTTAATTTAATTCTTGGCTTCAAAGCAGGTAGGTGGACAAGGGGGAATGCGTTGTCAGAGAATTGCTATCAGGTTGACAAAATTACAGTGCTGTGAATGCAGGAGAAGCTTTTGAAGCGATAGGTCAGAGCATGACTGTGTGTGGAGAACTGGGACTCTGTGCTAAGCAGGAAGGAGAATGACAGTTCAGTCTGCCATTTATTGGCAACGGGGTGACTTTTCAGATTGGAGTAATAAATACATTTGATACCTTTGAACTGGAGCAGAATGAGTACTTTCCCACCCCTGCCATCACATTGCCTAGTGCAGAGCCTGTAACTGCCAGCTGGAGGATTTCTCTCTTCTATCCAGAAGGGCTATAGGGGATAAAGGAGCAGTTTCCGTAATTAACTCCTGTGGTTGTTGCTGTGTTAATTAGTGGTGGAATCTAGGATGTTGGCAAAAAGGTGTTACTAATTTGGCCACAGATGCAGCCCAGAGCTAGAGAGGTTGTAGGTGAATTTCATTAGCAAAAATCAGCTAATAGATCAGTCCAAGCATGAGGTATTTGAATAGGAAATACTGGGAAGGTTTTCTCTACTTGTCTGCATGACTTTCACAACACTGGGTTTCCCTGCATAGCTTTGCTTTGTACCCATCTGGCACAGTTTGCTGTCTCGTGAACCTGTCCTATCTGGTCATTCTGACTCCACCATGTCCTATAACTCTAAAGCAGTGTTTCCCAAACTGGTGGGCCGGGCCGGTTTGTTTACCTGCTGTGTCCTCAAGTCTGGCTGATCGCGGCTCCTACTGGCCGCGGTTCGCTGCTCCAGGCCAATGGGAGCTGCTGGAAGCGGCGGACAGTACGTCCCTCGGCCTGCGCCACTTCCCTCAGCTCCCATTGGCCTGGAGCAGCGAACCGCGGCCAGTGGGAGCCTCAATCGGCCGGACCTGCAGATGCGGCAGGTAAACAAACCGTCCCGGCCCGCCAGGGGCTTTCCCTACACAAGCGGCGTCCCAAGTTTGGGAAACACTGCTCTAGAAGACCAAGCACAAGAGAGTGCTGAGTTTGTTTTTTCACGTTACTTTCCATTCAGCTAAAAGACTGCTTCTAGCAAGCCTTGATTGTAAAGCCACTGCTATGTCTCCATGATAATGAGATTCATACATGTTTCACTGTTCATTTTCTAAATGTTCCAGGTAGCCAGATGTATTCCTTGGGGGTGGGGCTTATAGAAAGTGCAAATGATTTGGACCCAGGTGCTGACAGCAAGATCACCAGTTTTGCAGAAGATAGAAACGTGAAGAAAATAAATAAGGAACAAAATGAGCCAGACTTCAAAGGCAGCAGGCAACTTCTGTGGCTGGGCCAACGTGGTTCAATATCAAGAGATTTACAATTGTCAATCTGAAAGCAAAGATTAAATCAGGGAAAAAGTGAACCTAATGCAACAGTTTTCTGCCCAGCTTCCTTAACTCGCTAGGTCCCTTTGTGTTATTTCTTTGTCCTTACTAGCATGCGCTACTCCTCCCCATTTAATACCATCTATGAATTCCATCATTGTCCTGTGCACCTTCTTCCAGATACTTCACCAAGGTGTTAAATGAGAAGAGCTCAAACAGTGGGCTCTGAGTTATCCCAGTTGGCAGCTCACCCCACTCAGAACACGGCTTTATTCCATTACTCTTTGTTTATACCCTCTTAGTCAGTTTTCAGTCACAACGTAGTGTTCCTACTGAAGCTGAGTAAGCTTCGGTGAGACACTTCATCAACTACTTTACAAAAATCCAATAGTATTACCCCTGTGGTCATGTGACAGTGGCAGAGACTCCCAGAAAGAGTTGCTTTCTTTTGACATTAGTCAAAGAACATGATTAGAATAAGGAAGAGAATGTCACTAAGGATAATGCCACACTCTCTCTCTGCTTCAGTGGAGAACTTCTGGAAAACACTCCAGATTGCATGGCAAGAATCTGTTCTTTATAATGCCCTTCCCAAAATGCTGCTTCTTGCTCATGGATTTGATGAGGATTCCATTTGAATTTCACTCAGCCCTGCTGGAGAGAGAAGACACCTGAATCCAATACCTTTGCTTTCCTAGGGCCTGTTCCACAGGCTGTTAAAGTCAATGCAAGTTTCCCANGACCTCAGGAGGTCATCTAGTCCAACCCCCTGCTCAAAGCAGGACCAAACCCAACTAAAAAACTTTCCTAGGGCCTGTTCCACAGGCTGTTAAAGTCAATGCAAGTTTCCCCCAGACTGTGATGGGCTCTGGGTCAGGCCCCTAACAATTGCTATGCCACACTGTGAACAAATTTAACCCCTCATCATCCAGGTTTGCATGCCCATTCAAAATGCATGAGTAAGTGTAAAACCAGGATTTTGCTGTCTGTAGTGGAGGCTTGTCCAGCCAAAATAAAAATAATCTGTTCAAAGGTCTGCAGGATTAGAAACTTTTTGAAGGAAGTTGTTCCCCTCCTGAGTCACTGACATGAGCAAAAATTACAGGTGAGACTAGGGCTGAAGCTCTCCAGGTCACCAAATTAAAATGCCTTCTGTGCTGGGATTCTTCTGCATGCAGTAAGCTTCCTAAGAGGGGCTGAGTACTAGCAGTGATTCTTGTGGGGCTCAGATCCTCGCTCAGCATTTGTCCCCCTGTGATTTGGCTTTGGGCTTTTGAGTGTACATCAAACAACTGATCTGCTGCATTAAACATCACTGCGGCATTCAATTTAAGCACAGTTGCTCCTTCAGTAGGTCTCCTGTCCTCCAGTATTTAAAAAAAAGAAGGTGGTGTGAAAAGGGGGCTAGGGTGGATGCAACATTTAACCCTTTCTGCACCCTAGGGACATGAAATATACGGAGAAGAAAGTGACCCCAGTGGGGCCCTATGGACTTGTGCTATATGTTGTGTTGTGTTTTATTCTAATCAACAGGTATGCAAGCACCTGACTGGCCCTGATCCTGTCCCAAGAATGCATATGGGAGGGCAAGGGCTGGATGCTCCTGGAGCACCGAGAGCATTGCTATCTCTCAGATTTGCCCTGCAGAACAAACTCCTCCCCCTCACAGCACCTTAATATTGTGATGTCACATCACGGTGCAAGGTCGCCATGATAATCCGTGGAGTTTCTCTGTCCCACAAGCCCACCTTGCAGGGCTGACCTGTGAAACTTGAGACAGTCCTGCAAAATGTGGGACTTGTGACAAACAATCCTGCTTCTAAGATGCTAACATCATAATTGACTGTGATTTCACTTCTGATCCACTAACATTTCACAACGTCTATCCTTACCAGTATGCTGCCATTAGGTAATGGGAGTCATGTGTTTCCTCTAATTTTTTCCATCCCTGTGCGGAATAAATTTTGTTATGTGCACCGAGGTATGTGGGGATGTGCGCCACCAGTAAGTAGAAACAAAAAACCTAGACATAATATATATTTTTAAAAAGTTACCATAGGGCAGTGTTTCCCAAAGTTGGGATGCCGCTTGCGTAGGGAAAGCCCCTGGCGGGCCAGGCTGGTTTGTTTACCTGCCGCGTCCGCAGGTCCGGGGGACATACTGGCCGCCTCTTCCAGCAGCTCCCATTGGCCTGGAGCAGCCTGGAGCGGCGAACCACGGCCAGTGGGAGCTGCGATCGGCCAGACCTGTGGACGCGGCAGGTAAACAAACTGGCCCGGCCCGCCAGGGGCTTTCCCTGAACAAGCGGCGTCCCAAGTTTGGGAAACACTGTCTTAAAGAAAGGCACTCGCTCACTCACTCTTCAGGGCAGCAGCTGTGGAAGTCCTGAGCCAGGCTGTGTCCCCTTTGCCCTGCTCTGTGGAGATGAGATACAGGGGCGGGGGGAGGCGGACACCCTGACATCAGCAGCCTCCTCTCCCGCCTGCCCTCCCCCCGCTCTGCACAGCCAGCAGGAGGGTCCCGGGATGGAGCCACGTGCGGGGAGGGGCACCTGAACACATGCTGCTGGCTGTGCACGCTCTGCTAATCAGCTGGGCGGCATTTGAATCTCTCCTGGGCAGCTACCCAAGCACGCAGTTTACAGGGAACGCTCTCTTCCTGTCTCTCCCGCTGACTTATTCTGTGACCCTGAGCAAAACATTCCACCCAGAGATCAGCAATCTTTCGCATGCGGCCTGTCAAGGAAAGCCCCTGCCGGGCCGGGCCGGTTTGTTTACCTGACGTGACGTGTCTGCAGGTTTGGCCGATCGCAGCTCCCACTGGCCACGGTTCACTGTCCCAGTCCAATTGGGGCTGCGGGAAGCGACGGCCAGTACGTCCCTCGGCCTGCGCCGCTTCCCTCAGCCCCCATTGGCCTGGAGTGGCGAACCGCGGCCAGTGGGAGCCGCAATCGGCTGAACCTGCGGACGCTGTAGGTAAACAAACCAGCCCGGCCCTCCAGGGGCTTTCCTTGACAGGCCCCATGCCAAAGGTTGCCGATCCCTGCACTAATCTGTGCCTGCCTTGGTTTCCCCCTATAAAATGGGGCTAATAAAATGTGACCACCTTTATAGAGTGCCTTGAGATCCCTTGATGAACAGTGATATATAAATGAAAAGCTATATCACCAATGATTATTACTAGTAACCCCAGGTACAATGCAACACAGACAGGAATTTAACAGGACTGCTTGTGAATGACACCATTAGCCCAGTGTACAGGAGACACATGACTATTCTCAAGAAGACATTTATATGGTGCCCAGGTACTGCACAGACCGGTATTTTAGCTGGCCCATGCTGTGCTGATGGGTCTCTGCTAAATAAGCAAATTTGTCAGGGTTGTGCTGATAACAGAATGAGCAATCACTGAATATAGGCAAGTCAGCCCTGCATCCTTATGCAAAACATTTCTTGCTTGAAGTGCAAATGGAGCCAATTATAGTGTTTGTATTTATCCAGTGCTAGGGAGCCTGCCTTGCTCCATATCTATATTTCATGAGTCCCTGGGCTCCCTGAGGCTTGCTGAGCTGTGCTCTGCCTGCAGTGTCTTTGAATGGCTTCTGAACTGGAAGAGGAATGATGGCTTAAGATTTCTGTAGGAAAGCCCATGGACAGGTGAAATATGTGGGGATCTCTCCCCTTCTTGCATTGGATTTTGCCCCCAGTGTTCAGGGCTGGATGTTGTTTGGCTCTGGACTGGTCTCTTAAAATCTGTCTGTATTCAGACATGCCTGGGTGACTGGCTGGTTTGCCCACCCACGGGTCATTAGGAAGAGTCAGAAAACAAGCAGCTCTGCATCACCGAATAGCAAATAAAAAATCCAGCTATTCAATGTCTTTCCCATCTTTTATTCATCTAGAGGTTAAATATGTAACAGGCCTATTATTAGCTCACCTAGCCCAGCTGTCTAGCCAGTGCGAGGATTATCCCAAAAGGACATTGAATAGCATTTTGTCCAGTCTGATTTTAAACCTCCCAAATGACGGGGTTTCTGTCATTTCGCATGGGATGCTGTTCTTCAGCTAAGTAGATCTCACTCTAAAGCGGTTTTTGCTGATAGCCTGCATTTGAATTTCTTGCCTTCATTCCTACCTGTGATGCCCCCACCCACATCTTTGGTAGATCCCTGACTAGTGTAAATGGATGTAGGTACACCGATTTCAATGGAGCTGCACCACCAGTTCAGGATCTGACCCCTAGAGCACACTAAGGCCTGGTCTACACTTACAATGTAGGTTGACGTAGCTACCAACCCCCGAGAGTCGTAGCTCTGCCGACTAGCCCCCAGTTTAGATGCAGCTTGGTCGCTGGAAGAATGCTTCCGCGGACCTAGCTACCGATGCCTGGGGTGGTGGAGTTCCTACAGCAAACCCCTTCCATCTCTGTAGACATGGTCTAAATAGCTCTCCTCCCTCCACACCAAAATGCAAAGCAATCATATTTCATTAAAAGAGAAGCTCCCTGTCTCTTCCTGAACCCGCTTCTTCTGCTAGAGCGGGTCAAGGATTTTTCATCAAAATTGTTCTTTTTGACAGAAAATGGCTTTTTCTGGGGATGATGAAATTCAATCCCTGCCTCTCCACGTGATTCCTGTTCATAAAACCGTGCAGGATGGCTCTTTCAATGCAGCCAGAATTTGCTGCACAGCCTCTATTGCTGAGGCCGAACAGGATCGCTCCCAGTTTTTCACTACAGCATCCATTGGCCTTGTGTCCTTGTGAGTTGCAGTAGGAAGTTAGCGACACTCCAGATTCCAGTTCTGTCTATTCTCATACACCCACGTGAACATTCAGCTGCTTCAGTGGTGGCGGGCCAGACCACATCCAGTGTGCACTTACAAATGAATGCAATGTATCCTTCCACCTGTCCCACTCCCTGGATCCCTGAGACGGAGCCCTGGGAATTACCTGACTGAGTTGTGGCCACCCATGTATCACTCACTTATGTCTCTCCGGGTGGGGTCTGCTGAACTATTGAAAAGCCTGTGAGATCTGAGAGGATCAGAGCACAGGGTGATTTGGCTGCAGGCATTTCTTGGGTCATTAAGCAGCGACACTATCAAATGTTACTGTGCTACAGCTGTGTTTCATGTCACTAGAAAATAACTTCCACCACCAGTCTTTTGGAAATTAACCTCCGAACTTGCTGTGACTAGGAAAGCATTTGTCTCCGAGGGTCCAAGTTCTGCTCTTAAATGTCAGTGTAAATCGCTGTAAACTGCCGAGAATCCAGGGGCAGATAATGTCAGGCTGGAATAACTCTGCTGAAGTCAGAGGAGGGTCATCAGTGGAAAATTGGTGCCCAGTTGAGAAGTGGTGCATGTGAGAGGATTATCAAACCCAAGTGGGCCAAATCCAGACTTGATGCAATTGTACCTGCCTACCCGAAGTCTGAATATGGCCCAGTGAAGTTACTCCAGATTTACAGCAACGTAACTGCGGGGAGAATTTGGTCCAGAGGCTAGAAAAGTTGATCCAACAATATGATTTCCTGGACACTGTGAATGCTGCCTTTGTGGTCCCAGTCTGTCTGTCTCCTCTCTCAGGATCCTCTCCTGCTGGGAGGTAGCTCTTTGTTAAATACAGTCTGTCAGCCCCACCTTTCCTTACATGCGTTCTTCTGCCTCCCTTGCTTTGCAGTAGGGAAATCCTTGCTCTAGCACTCTGCAGTACGGGGTTCCCTGCAGCATAACATTATGTTGTCAGCATGAGATCGCTCGTTGGACTTGTGAATAGAGCTGGCCTTTTCTAGTAGAGTAACCCTACCTGCCTAGCTAAGAAAGAGCTGCTGGATCCTTGGTACACAGCATCCTCAGAACCTGCCCTTCAGTTGCAATAACGCTTCACAGACTCGTCTGAACTCTAGTGTGCTGTCTCAGACGGGCTGGTGACCATTAACTTCCTCTGCTGGAATATGACCAAGCTTTCTCTCCCTCTCTGTCTTTTCTCTTATGTTGCTTGCTCAGTCTTTCCTTGTGAAGATTTTAACACATTAAATATTGTTTGCAAGAACATAATATTGGCCATAATGGATCACCCCATTGGTCCATCTAGTCCTGAATCCTGGCTCCAGCACTGGCCAGTTCTAGACACTTCAAAGAAAGTTGAAAGTCTTCACCACCACAACCAGTGCCACCAGCCTGTCACACCCTCACCACCAAGCTCTAGGAGCAGCACCGAAGTTGCTGGTCAGTGAGGCTGGGTGTCCTCCTGTAATGAAGAGGCAAGTGGGTAAGGGTCAGAGAGGGAGGGTGTTTTGGAGTCTGCAGGCAGGATTGCAATTGAGGGTATCTGGGTGGGAGTCTGAAGAGGGACAAAGTGCATCTGCTATGGCCTGTGCCGGCCCCATTGCATCCTGGCCTGGGGCACTCTGGGGAATAAAGATCTAACTACCGGGAAACAACCAGTCCTCTCCTCTGAGTCCAGCTTGGTGACACAACATCACAATACCAGGTTGTGAAAGAAAGGTGGCAACCCTGAGTGAGCCAAACCTGGGATGTTGGGGGTCTGGCAAGCTCAAACGCATCTCCTTCAGACTGGCTCCGATCAGATCCAGTCCTACTCCTATGGTCTCATTTGCCCTTTAGTGCCTCCCATGCTTACAGGTTTACAGTAAAGCACGTAACATCAGAGGCCAAGACAACATAAATTATATCATCATTAATAATAACAGAGACTGTGTTGTACTGCACTCGGTGATAGCTTGAAAGGACTCCACTCCATGGTAATAAAACTAAATTGGTCCTTTATTAAGAGAAATATTTAGTTCTGAATGCTGCCAGCATTCCAGCCATGTGGTCACAGACTGAATTCCTGCTGCCTCCGCCAAACTTGTCCCTCTTGCAAACTGTGCTCCACCCTCCAAGTTCCATGCAGATTGCTGCACTGAGAAGGAAGGTGACAGTAGCTTCTGCTCCTCTCACTCAAGGAGGTGCTTGGAAAGAACCAGGATTTGACTCTCTCTAAGGGAAAATGATGCACAGAACAGCAGTCAAATTAGCTGGTGGGATTTCAAGTCTCATTCCTAACGCTTCAGGAGCAAGTCAAGAGTCACATTGTACGTTGCAGCCTCCAGGACAGTGTAAGCCTGGTGCTAGTGAGACTGCTGGGCGTATAGTAAATCCTGCAGTGGTGTCCCAGCGCAAACTGAGTTAGATCTGGGTGTACAGACAACGGTAGATACTGAAAGATGAAGCAGACCATTAAGCATGAAGGGCTGCAGTTATCTTCAGAAAGCTGCCCACCTCCCCACCCCCACATCCCGGTACTGTGGGGTATAAAGCAACATGCACACTCCATTCTTAGTCATGGGAAGCTTCCATGCTCCAGAGTTCATCTGCCCATTAAATTTTTCAGAGGAGGCAGGGAATGAAAATCTTGACTGTTTCACGTAGGAAATAAAAGATCCTTCTAAAGATCCTATTTAAAAGCAAACAACCACCCACCAAATACGTCTTGTTCCATTTCCAGCAGCAGATCTACTCGTGTCTGAATAGATTCAGGCTGTACTTAGACCTCTTTCAGTGCTGGGCTGGCAAGGGCAGAAAACACAACTGCCATGTAAAGGCCTTTAGGACACAACTATTTGTGCATAATGCAAATCCATCTGTGGGTCTCATCTGCACAAGAAAGGTAGACACTGAGCGTTCCATAGTGACTACCAGGGTCCCCCACCTCCATGTCTCCTAACGCCAGGCCCAAGAGTGAATTTGGTGCTGGTGCAAAGCACCAGATTTACAGCCATGGAGTATGATGTTTTCTATGGTGTAGCATGGGCAATGATGGTGCCAGCTTCCCCCACGTGCCAGCTCTGCCAATGCCCCTTACCTATCTATATTAGGTGCTTATCTGGCCCCCTGTAGTATCTGAGAGCCTCACAACTTTTAATAGCAGCAAAGAATCCTGTAGCACCTTATAGACTAACAGACGTGCCTATAAGGTGCCACAGGATTCTTTGCTGCTTTTACAGATCCAGACTAACACGGCTACCCCTCTGATACTTGACAACTTTTAATGTATTTACCCTCGGAACACCCCTAAGAGGTAGGGAAGTACCATTATCTCCATTGTAGAGAGGGGAAAGAAGGCACAGGGAGACTAAGTGACTTGCCCAATGTCACACAGGAAGTCTATAGCAATGCAGGGAGTTAAACCCAAGTCTCCAAAGTCCTACCCTCAAGCCTTAACCACTGGACTATCCTGCCTTCCTCTGTGCTCCCTCATGCCTGGTAGGACCTGTGGCAGGGGAGGAGGGATGTTGCTAAGACTGCCGAAAGGGACCTGTTACTGCCAATTGTGGCAAGGGGGTTTAGTACTTCTGGCTGCTTCTCTTCCAGAAACTGGAGTGAGACTCACCAGCTCATTTCACATAGGTCATCAAACGGCCATCCCAAAGTAATGACTTTTGCTCGCTATTGAGCCGGATTAGATTAAAGGCACTATACGTGTTATCAAGCCTGAGAGCCATTCTCCAGTTCCTTACATTACACCTTGACTGATGACTACTAAAAATCATCTCTCCCCTGCTGGCTATCTGTGATAATATGCCATCCTTCCTTCTGAAATGTTACGCGTGTAGTCTGTCTTGAAGTATTCATTGTCCCCCTGAAATTCTCCAGTGAATCCCCCTGCCTTGTCACGTCTCTGTCACTTATTAACATACTCCGCTGCTTGGCTGCTTTCTCACTCAGGATGCCTCCTGCCAGCACTGTCCTGTATTTATTTTATCTCAGAGCTATTGGGAATGTGACAAGTCATGTTTTTCTCTTCCTTTGCAGGAGTAAATGCCACTTATTCTGATATCGCTGTCTTGTGGTGTCCTTTCTGCCTCAATAGCTTCAGTTCAGTTACAGGGCATGCTAGAAAACCCCATGACAGCCATTCTGATGCTACTCTCCAACCTTCCTGTCAGAGCCACGCAGGGATTATCATACAGAATCAGACTAGTGAATTGAGTAGTCCAGGATCCTGTCTCCAACAGTGGCCAGTGCCAGCTGTTTAAGAGGCTGATGCAAGAAACCCCACCGCAGATAATTATGGAATAACCTTCGCCAAAGGAAAGTTTCTTCCTGACCCCCGTCGGTTAGTGGCTGGCTTATGTATTGATGCATGAGGGTTTATTTTCCTTCTAAAAAAATAAATTACCCCATTCAATGTAAATGTGGAAGTTCCCATTAGCCATATATATGTCCAATCCCTATTTTGAATCCTCTCTGCCTCCATGATATAGGGTGGCAAGGAGTTCCACAGGTTAGTTATATTGTGTAAACAGGTATCTCCTTGTATCAGTTTTGAAATTGTTGCCTTTGAATGTTCTTGACTGTCCCCTTGTATTGTGAGGCAGTAAATAAGAGTGCCTGATTTATCTTCTCTAGCCCATTCCTATTTTTTTTGATGTGACCATTAAGTTTCATGTCACAGCGCCAGCTAGAGCACAGCGATCCTGCCAGGGCCAAAGGGAATGCTGCTGACATTTCACTGACAAACATTTGTTGCTCTGACTTGTCTTCCACTACCACCTGTTATGGGGTCCTTGGGTGCTCTGCTATTACAGCTGCCTGGCCTCAGGTGCAATCTGCAGACGCGTACTTTTGGGGCATTGTGCAAAGACGCAAATGTCCTTTTTTTCTCTGCCGAAAGTTTGCGAATCAATTCAGGGTCTGAGTGACAAATGAAGATTAGGGCTGTACAAAATGGAAGGTCCCATGATCTCTGGCCCCTGCAAAGCTCACAGTAGAATAGCTTGCTCCTGCAATATGCTGAGTGGCAGCAGTGGGAGTTCGGAGCAATCCTGTGGAGCCAAGCACCCCAAGAGGGAGTATCTGGGAGAAGACATGCCCGGTGCCTGATCCCCTTCCTAAACAGCTTGCTGCCCAAAGCACCCTTCTAAAGGGAGGAGTACTCACTGATCCTGCTTCAGGCCTGTTCTGCCCGCCTCAGTCGTGCCCAGGGAATGGGCACGTTGGCACCTCCCCTACAGCCCAACATAGCCCTAAAGCGACAGAGAGTCAAAATGGCCTTCAGAAGCCAGGGGAGGTTTGATTCACGAGTATAGAATCATAGAACTGGATGGGACCTTGAGAGGTCATCTTGTCCAGTCCCCTGCACTCAAGGCAGGACTAATATTATCTACACCATCCCTGACAGGTGTTTGTCCAACCTGCTCTTAAAAATCCCCAATGATGGAGATTCTACCACCTCCCTAGGCAATTTATTCCAGTGCTTAACCACTCTGACAGTTAGGAAGTTTTTCCTAATGTCCAACCTAAACCTCCCTTGCTGCAATTTAAGCCCATTGCTTCTTGTCCTATCCTCACAAGCTAAGAAGAACAATTTTTCTCCCTCCTCCTTGTAACAACCTTTTATGTACTTGAAAACTGTTATCATGTCCCCTCTCGGTCTTCTCTTCTCCAGACTAAACAAACCCAATTTTTTCAACCTTCCTCCATAGATCATGTTTTCTAGACCTTTAATCATTTTTGTTGCTCTTCTCTGGACTTTCTCCAATTTGTCCACATCTTTCCTGAAATGTGGCGCCCAGAACTGGGCACAATACTGCAGTTGAGGCCTAATCAGCACGGAGTAGAGCAGAAGAATTATTTCTCATGTCTTGCTTACAACCCTCCTGCTAATACATCCCAGAATGATGTTTGCTTTTTTTGCAACAGCGTTACACTGTTGACTCATATTTAGCTTGTGATCCACTATGATCCCCAGATCTCTTTCTGCAGTACTCCTTCCTAGGCAATCATTTCCCATTTTGTACCTGTGCAACTGACTGTTCCTTCCTAAGTGGAGTACTTTGCATTTGTCCTTATTGAATTTCATCCTATTTACTTCAGACTATTTCTCCAGTTTGTCCAGATCATTTTGTTCATCATTTTGTTTTCAAGCAGAATATTAACTCACAGGGGGGTAGGAGGAGGATCCAGTCGTCTGAATGGGGCTGAGTGCAAATAACCAAGGCAAGCCCACGATGCCCAGAATGCAAAGGAAGGAGAGACGCCTGCTTCAGTTGTAGGAAGTGTGCAGGGAGAGGGAGTTGCCAGCTGCCAGTTACCTCCCCAGCAGTCACTTTCACTGAGCGGTTCTCTCAATCAGGCTAATTAAGATCGGAGCCCAGCTGCCTGTGTGTGAGCAAATCGAGCCTTCAGCCTGGCATGAAGGGCCCTCGGCCTAAAGAGCCCTGCCGCTTGTCACTCACCAGCAAGCTCCGAAGTGACAGTGGCAGCTGTGGCACAGGGAGGGAGCCAAGAACCCAGCTGGGCTAAGCAGGTGCTGCTTCACCGCTTTCAACCCATTTGAAATGTGGGAGACGAGGGTGCTTGGCCCCTTGCAGGATCAGACCCTCTGATTACTACTGTCTGTAGCTCTCTAGGTCCCAGTAAGGGCTTTATCCCTCTTCCATCCACCTCTAGTAAGGCCATTATCCTGTAAAGCAGTGTTTCCCAAACTTAGGATGCCGCTTGTTCAGGGAAAGCCCCTGGCGGGCCGGGCCGATTTGTTTACCGGCCGCGTCTGCAGGTCCGGCCAATCGCGGCTCCCATTGGCCGCGGATCGCTGCTCCGGGCCAATGGGAGCTGCTGGAAGCGGCGGCCAGTACGTCCCTCGGCCCGCGCCGCTTCCAGCAGCTCCCATTGATCTGGAGCCGCGAACCGCGGCCAGTGGGAGCCACGATCGGCCGGACCTGCGGACGGGGCATGTAAACAAACTGGCCCAGCCCTCCGGGGCTTTCCCTACACAAGCGGCGTCCCAAGTTTGGGAAACACTGCTGTAAAGGAATTTCGGTCTTATGACTCCACTGCAGGATGGAGCAGGACAGGAAGAGATTGGGCCCAGATGAGGGAAAATCCTTTATTTCAGTGTGTTTGTACTGAAATGATCAATTAGAAATTAATCCGGGGCTGTGCCCAGCTCTGCCACAGCTTCGCTGCACTCTGACTGGCTATTTCAGACCACTCCCATCTCTTTATGGCCGCCACAGACATGGCTGATTCAGCTGCTTTGTTTTAGTCCCAATTACAAAATGCAAACATTAGTTTCACTCCCATCATGTCCCCTCCCAGTATATTTCATCATTAGACAGTTTATCCTAAGAGTCATCATAAAGACTTGAGGGTACTTCCTTTGACTCAGTAGTAATCGTATCCCATGCTAATAAACTCCCCACTCTCCTTATTACCATCAAAACAGGAAACACCCTCCACTCACCATCTCCATATCCTTATAACTGGCTATTGGAGAGAATCACATCATGTAACCAAAGTGATGGATGGGTAGAAGATGGATGGATCTACCATAGACTGGCTCTCTCCTGCCCCGGAACACTGTACCTGGTTAGTTTACTACTAACTCTCACTCAGTTCCTTTTCAAAGTCAATCGCTTGGGCCTGTAGGGTCATCATGCCCACTCTCCCAGCCCATGGAGATTTTTTAGGGGTGTTTCCCTCACCCCCTCGGTTTACCTATTGCAGGTATTAGCACTGCTCAGGTGGGCCCAAGCCTGCCCCTCAACCCCAGACAGCACCCACTTCTCAAAGAAGTCCAATGAGCCCGTGGACACCGCCCAGGGAAACTCTGTCCAGCTGCATGAAGTGATAAGGGACTGGAATTTTACTGCCAAATCTTGATTCCATCAAAGTCAATGATCAAACTCCCATTGGGACAGGGTCTGGCCTTTATTTTAGTATTTATCAACCAGTATCTGCAAAGCGTTTAGGATGGTGCAGATCTGTGAAAATATTCCTCCATCCAGGGTAGATTATTATGAAGCAATGGGACAGTTCTTAAAGGGACCCTGCCATATATTTTTGCTGAATATTTTTTAAATCTTCATTTTTTTACTCTCAGATTTTAATATCATATTAACTACATCTTACATTTATAGGACACCTTTTATCCCAGCATTTTACAAAGTATTTGATCAGACAGACGTTAAAAAAAATATCACTTCATTCACCACTGAAGTTCAGTAGCAGCGATAGCCTACCAGCAAACAACAAGCCTACAGAGCAGTTTAGGACAGGAAGTGAAGAAGAATGCTGTGTTCAATTGAAACAGCTGGGGCTATTTAAAGATCAGAATGTAAATACCCAAAGTAGATTTTGGTCAGAAGTTGGGGGCTAATGCCCTTATTCTGAAAAAGTATCACCGGATCTTCGGTAATCACTGGAGGCATTGTTTTACTTCTCATTGCAAAGACAACACCACCGTCAGCACAACTCCTTNCCACAGTATTCTTGCCAGCAAGTTAAAGAAGTATGGGCTGGATGAATGGACGGTAAGGTGGATAGAAAACTGGCTAGATGGTCGGGCTCAACGGGTAGTGATCAATGGTTCCTTGTCTAGTTGGCAGCCGGTATCAAGTGGAGTGCCCCAAGGGTCGGTGCTGGGGCCGGTTTTATTCAATATCTTCATTAACGATCTGGAAGATGGTGTGGACTGCACCCTTAGCAAGTTTGCAGATGACACTAAACTGGGAGGAGTGGTTGATACGCTGGAGGGTAGGGATAGGATACAGAGGGACCTAGACAAATTAGAGGATTGGGCCAAAAGAAATATGATGAGGTTCAACAAGGACAAGTGCAGAGTCCTGCATTTAGGACGAAAGAATCCCATGCACTGCTATAGACTAGGGACCGAATGGCTGGGCAGCAGTTCTGCAGAAAAGGACCTAGGGGTTACGGTGGACGAAAAGCTGAATATGAGTCAACAGTGTGCCCTTGTTGCCAAGAAGGCTAATGGCATTTTGGGTTGTATAAGTAGGGGCATTTCCAGCAGATCGAGGGATGTGATCATTCCCCTCTACTCAGCACTGGTGAGGCCTCATTTGGAGTACTGTGTCCAGTTTTGGGCCCCACACTACAAGAAGGATGTGGATAAATTGGAGAGAGTCCAGCGGAGGGCAACAAAAATGATTAGGGGGCTGGAGCACATGACTTACGAGGAGAGGCTGAGGGAACTGGGATTGTTTAGTCTGCAGAAGAGAAGAATGAGGGGCGATTTGATAGCTGCTTTCAACTACCTGAAAGGGGGTTCCAAAGAGGATGGATCTAGACTGTTCTCAGTGATAGAAGATGACAGAACAAGGAGTAATGGTCTCAAGTTGCAGAGGGGGAGGTTTAGGTTGGACATTAGGAAAAACTTTTTCACTAGTAGGGTGGTGAAGAACTGGAATGGGTTACCTAGGGAGGTAGTGGAATCTCCTTCCTTAGAGGTTTTTAAGGTCAGGCTTGACAAAGCCCTGGCTGGGCTGATTTAGTTGGGTTTGGTCCTGCTTTGAGCAGGGGGTTGGACTAGATGACCTCCTGAGGTCCCTTCCAACCCTGAGATTCTATGATTCTATATATTTTTGCTGAATATTTTTTAAATCTTGATTTTTTTACTCTCAGATTTTAATATCATATTAACTACATCTTACATTTATAGGACACCTTTTATCCCAGCATTTTACAAAGTATTTGATCAGACAGACGTTAAAAAAAATATCACTTCATTCACCACTGAAGTTCAGTAGCAGCGATAGCCTACCAGCAAACAACAAGCCTACAGAGCAGTTTAGGACGGGAAGTGAAGAATAATGCTGTGTTCAATTGAAACAGCTGGGGCTATTTAAAGATCAGAATGTAAAGACCCAAAGTAGATTTTGGTCAGAAGTTGGGGGCTAATGCCCTTACTCTGAAAAAGTATCACCGGATCTTCGGTAATCACTGGAGGCATTGTTTTAATTCTCATTGCAAAGACAACACCACCGTCAGCACAACTCCTTCTAAGACAGGGCAGAAAGTTGGCTCAATAGTGATTCTTTGGGAAGAGCTCCACCTTTTGATTCCATAACCCCTCTTCCTGCTATTCCCTTGGAGGTCACCCATGCAGGTACTAACATAACTTGGCTTTGTGCATCTGGGGAGAGCTGATAGGACCAGCGCCTGAGATAGCAGTGTTGTGGTCTGTGAAGAGCTCAGAGTGAGCCCCTACAGGCAGCAGTGAGCATGCAGCAAAAATTCCAAAGTTCACTCCAAGTTCAGACGAGGGAGACATGAGCCAGTTCAAGTAAGATAAGAGCAGACCTTCATCTAAACCTCAACTCAGACCAAACCTTCTGGGAGCTGGACAGGGATTTAGCTGCTTTTTGTATTTGGTTTCATTGGTGTCCATCCTGTGGGTATAGCTGAGGTGAGAAGAGGAAATGCTGGAATACCAGGACAAACGCTCTTGGTATTTCTGACGGTAACAGGGCCACTACCTCCAGAGTGCCCATTCATGGGCCCTGCAGCATCCCTGCCTCAATTTCCTTTTCTTTAGGGCTCCTCGATAAATTCCACCCAGGCTTTTCTCTGGGCCAATAATACCCTGGTTTATTAACATAGATCGCTCCAAATAAAGTCCTCAAAGTCCAAATGAAAGTTCATACATTCTTCCTTCCCCACTTTTCATCAAGCCCCCTCAGTCTTTCTACCTATTCTCTTTCAAGCCTCTCCCAGCCCCTCCTGCCTATAGTCTTTCCCTGCTTTGGCAAGCCACTCCCAGCCCTATCTAGAGGGAGTCTTTTCTCCCCTGGTGTTTCAAGGTCTCCTACAGGAGCCTTCCTGCTCTCTGAAGGCCTCTATCTCACTACCCAGGCCTCTCCCTTATCTAACCTGAAAGCCTGATTGAGTCACATGACATTCTTTATTTTCCCCACCAGGGGAATGAGTTGGCTGTACTACAGGTGAGGCTGATGCCTCTCTCCCTTTAGAGGGCCAGCCACCCTGGGCTATTGAGTGGCTTACAGAGACTCTGCTCCTGTGAGAGTGATTTCAGGGTCACAGTGGTCCTGATGAGCAGCATCTAAAGCAGGGGTCGGCAACCTCTGGCACGCGGCTCGCTAGGGTAAGCACCCTGGCGGGCCGGGCCAGTTTGTTTACCTGCCGCGTCGGCAGGTTCGGCCGATCGCGGCTCCCACTGGCCGCGGTTCGCCGCTCCGGGCCAACGGGGGCGACGGGAAGCCACGGCCAGCACATCCCTCGCCTGCGCCGGTTCCCGCTGCCCCCATTGGCCTGGGATGGTGAACCGTGGCCAGTGGGAGCCGCGATCGGCCGAACCTGCCGACGCGGCAGGTAAACAAACTGGCCCAGCCCACCAGGGTGCTTACCCTGGCGAGCCGCGTGCCAGAGGTTGCCGACCCCTGATCTAAAGTCTTGAAAGCTGAATCTCTGAACTTGTCCATCGATTGTTAAGGCTTTTATGTTTCAGCTATCGACAGTATCTATCTGGTCCCCATCTGAGCACCTCATACTGTTTAATTACAACACCCCTAGGAGGTAGGGAAGTGCTATTGTCCCCATTTTACTCATGGGAAACTGAGGCACAGAGAGACTAAGTGACTTGCCTAAGGTCCCACAGGCAGTCTGTGACATAAGAAGGAACTGAAGCCAGGTCTCCGTAGTCCCAGACTGACATCTGTCCTTCCTCTCTGTCTGACTCCTAAGTAGTTGATGCACATGCAGTAGTTTGTCCTGTAGAACACGGCTCACCTTGTTAGCCTTCTTATACTGAACAGAAGATTCACAAGTAAAGTATAAGCAAAAATAACCTGACTGCAACTCTCCCTGTACACGATACACCAATAGCTAAATAGCTAAATTGCAGTCAGGTTATCCACACAAGGCCCCTCCCCACAAGCACCTTGGTAGGCAATAAATAATGGCTTCAGGTCAGATCTATAAATAGTATCTACAAATCTGCCCGTGCCTTGGTAGGGAATTCTGAGGATGTTCTCTTTGCACACACATCAAGTAACACATCAAGTAGCATGGACTGGTGAATATATTGCAGCTATTCATTTCCGGAGCTGAAGCTTTCTCATCATTTATCTTAATGTCCAAGCTAGGCAGGAATTTACTAGATTGTATGGGAGGCAAATGCATAGCCTTCTCACTGGAAATTTAAAATGTCTATTGAGTATTTATTCTGCCCTTCTAATGGCTCAAGACAATGTTATTTTCAAACTTCTGAGAGGATTGCATGGCAGACAGCACCTCATGCTGTGATCCCATCAGATCACATGAGCTAAATGGAGATGAACCCCGTCAGTATATCGACCAGGTTGGTGGTTCTAAACCTTTCTTCTTAGAGACTCTCTTGGGATGGATGACAGCTGGACATACCTCGCCTTCCACTACTTACTTCCTCTCCCACAGACAATGTCCTTGGGTAACCCACACACCTTCTGGGTGTGGTGTTCTGTCCCATCTCATGGCACCAAGACCACTTAAAGAGAGATAAAATGAGTCTGCTCTACAGCCTTAGCTAAAAGACAGCTGGCCTTTAGCTCATGCGGTTGAGGCTCATGCATTAAACTCCAGAGGTCCCAGGTTTAATCCCACCCACTGACAACCAGGGTTTGTCAGTGTTACACCTACACATTAACTGCTGCCTTTCTTCCCCCCCAATGTCCACTCTTTCTCCTCCTTTCTTCACTCTTCTTGTTGTGGTCCTACCCCTTTCCTACCCTGGGGTACTTTGTCTTGTTCTTTGTTCCCTGTTCCTTTGTGCCAACTTCTTCCTAGGTGGCTCCCTTCTCTCTTTCTTTTCCCGCCATCCTCTCCTCTTCCCACGTTGCCTATTCAAGAGCAGACTAGATGCTGCTCTGGAGGGAGGCTGTAGGGTGCAAGGGATGGTGAGTTAAGATGTCTGTGCTTATGGTTGAGCTGAGAGCCACAGGACCAGAGAGAAGGAATTTGGGCTGGCAGGATGCTGCCTATGCCAGCCAAATGAGCTGCTTTTATAGCCAGCTGCCCTGAGAGCCACTATGGGAGCAGGGAGGGAATGCACGAAGCTGTTGAAGAGCCTTTGTAGGCATGTTCTGTCACCTCCTCCTATCGTTGTGCAGTGTGCTGGGTGCCACCTGCCCAGCCAGCTACCCCAGAAGTGGCTGCATTTCCGTGGCGCTGTATGTGTGTAGTTTGTAAAGCACTGTGGGCTCCTTTGAGTTGAAAGTTGACGTCTGAATGTAAAATGTGACTATAAAGAATACATCATTGTGAAAATAATAGCCATGTAATGTTGCCTCGTGTGAGGCATTGGGTTATCTTCCAAGTCAATGCCGGAGCTTGTTCAGTACCCTGAGGTACCTTTAACTTACCTACCCAGTCATGCGAATAAACATCCTACCTTTGTGAATTTCAACAAAGAGGTTGTGTCAGCCAGGCCTTTAGGGACTTCTGCATGTGAGCCAGGCAAGGTGCATTTCCCAGAGCCGCTTCCACAGGCTCCGTTAGAAGGAAACTCACCGTGTAGGTTTGTTTCTTTTGGAACTTGAACCCCCGCTGCAGTAATGTGTCTGATGCACATGGTGAGTCTGACAACCAGATAATGGACTCTGCTTAGTGGCCATGTCTGCTGCAGAGTGTAGGTCTTACCAGCCAGCACACTGTCCCGCAACAGCATCCTAACAGAAAGCATGGTCTGAATACTGATGAAATGGAAGCCACGGTCCAGCACTTTTCCTGCTAAGTAACCTTGGAGAGAGCCTTACAAGTGAATGCCTGTTAAAATCTGCCACTTCACAGGTTTATACGTCTGTATAGATAGAATGCATAATGGACGTTGATTGCTAACATGGGCCCAAGGCAGCTGTAGTCAATCGAAATGCTGCAATAGTGGTGGAGTTACATAAAAAAAGAAAGCTATTACATTTTAGGTCTAGAACCTAGCTTCTTATCTGATCTCATTCTTAGCATTGCAATAACTTTGCTTCCTGAGATTTTATTGTATAACAGCACTGAAGGGAAACTTAAAACAAGAATCCTGTGAGATAGCATCATAGAAACATAAGGTTGGTTATGATTGTTATGGGCCCAGGCACTTCTTGGAGTGAATTTGAATTCTGGGGCAGCTGGCTGGCTCTGTACATGTCACTGAAATTGGCAGCCTTTTCCTGAGACAATGCCTGAAAATGAGGCCCGAAAAATGACTTTTGGTTATGAAATGTGTGTTCTCAATAGCAGGGAATAGTTGCTAACAGTGAGATCTCTTAGCCTGTAGAAACCTCCCTCAGTGACGGAGTCATTTACAGCTGACCTGTGCAATTCATGCTAGAGAATGCACGAGAGGGAACAATCCTGCACTGGCCGCTGAAGAGGCACAGGACGACCACATAGATCTTTGCCCTTCTGTAGTGTCTATCAGCGGAAGTCATGTGCATATGTGTGGGTGGGTGAAGGGGGAAAGGGAAAGGTGACAACAATTCTATATCGTAGCTGAGGGCCCCCAATTTTAAGTATAAGGCAGTATCTCAGATACCACACTATGGTAACTCTTGGCAAATGATGACTTTAATGCTGCCCACCGTACACAACCACCCCCACACCATTCATGGTGGGTTACTGCCGAAAGGCCTGGGGGAAGAAGTGTGTTTGAGGGAGGGATTTGAATAAAGCAATGAAGGTTGCTAGGGACAAAAGGACAGGGAGGCAGTTTCAGGTATCAGTGCTGACCTAGCAGGAGGCATAAAGATGGGCGAAGGATACGGAATGGGGAGTTCCGAAGTGTGGCATCGAAGGAGAGCAGGCAGTGGACGGGGGAGCAGACACAGTGCACTGTAAAGAGAGGCAAAGGCTAACACTGATATCTGACTAGGTGGAGACAGCATAAATGGAAGTATTTTAATTAGGTATTTAATAAAGATACCTGATCAAATGTAAGTCCCTTCTGATAGAGGGTAATTTGGAAGCCTACCCAGGGTTGCAAGAACCTCCATGGTGGACTATCACTGGAATGGATCTATTCAATATTGTCATGTCTGAATGTATTTGTTAATTAAAGTGGCTCATTATTTTAATAACCCAGATTGAAAGAGTGATGAAATAAGTCTGCCAATAAGGTAAGATGTTCATTGTTAAGAAGGAATGTTTGACACGGGCGGAACTTGCTGAATTGCAGACAGTTGGTTCAAAGGCTGTCATCTTACGGTCATATCGCCTTAGGCGGTAAACAGGTCAGAGCTCATGAGCCAACGAGGGTTGGGCTTGGCTAAGTTTCCCAAGAGGAAACCTCCAAGGAATGCCCAGAGACTGGCCAGAAGAGAGACTGGTGATCCAGTAAGTGGCAGGATTCATTCTGAATCTGTGCTAAGTCCGTGCATCAGCATGACACTGGCTGGGTGCACTGTTCTGCTAGAGATGCTGTCTTTTTATGAGCTGTAGAACCTCAGCAGCCCTAACTCCTTGCCCTTCAAGAGATGAAGGATGTTACAGTGCTAGCCTAGGACTTGGGAGACATGGGCTCTAGGTCCTGCTCTGCTACAGACTTCCTGAGTGACCTTGGGTAAGTCACTTAGTTTCTGTGTGCCTCAGTTGCCCCTCTGTACAATAGGAGTAATAGCACTGCCCTAACTCACGGGGGTGTTGTGAGGATAAAGCCATTAAAAGATTGTGAGGTGCTCAGATACGATGGTAAGGGGGGGTGGGCAGATAAGTAGCCAAGATAAATTTAAAGACACCATGGCACTTTTCTCAGGATTAAGGGCGTTAGTCTCAGTGGCCTAGACAAATACCAGTTCAGACAATTACATTCTGGTTATTTCTAAGTTCCCCCTGCATAAACTACTCTTCTCTTACCCCCGAAAAACACTGGAAGGCCTCACCAGGCCTCATGCTGTGATTATCTCTCCGTCCTCCCTAATTATGTTCTTTTCCCTTTCGCCTCCTGCTTTTCCACTGAGGTCTTTTGGTTCTTGAAGTGCCTCTGCTCAGATTTATCAGCTGCTTTTATGCCGTCTGTTTCAATTCACTACACATATTCAGCTTCTCAACTTGTCCTTTTATGGCCTCTCTCCTGCATCCTAATGTGTAGTCTTATATAGCTTTGCACGACTCTAAGTCTCTGTCTTACCGTTACTACTGTTCAGTATTATCCTAGCTCTATCTCACAAACACGCCCCTTCTTATTCTATGTCCTTACATTCAGAAAAGCTGTTTATTCTTCAAAGAAGACTGATGATTGTTACTTGTTTCATCTATTCGATTAGCACTCCACCAGCTTATCATGGGCACATACCGTCTTCAACTCGACTTTTAAAAGTATCCAGACTCTTAGAATATCAGATTAAAAATATAATATCTCCTTAGCAATCCGTGAAGCTTTCTGTCATCCTGTTTCAAACAAACATGGAGAAGCAAAACTTAAACTCAGGCTGCACTTACTTCACCAGGAAAGTCACTGTCACATGCAGCGGATGGCATTTTAGTCATCAATCTGGCACATGTTTTAATGGAAAACTTACCCAATGCTCCGTGGGTGTAGGAGGCAAAGAAAACACACCAGACTATTGGGTTCCTGATGTACTGTACTTGCATGGATGGAAAGACATCAAGTATATTAACCGTAACTTTAAATGAAATACCTGATTTCTTAATTGTCTTTTGAATGCAGTTTACACAGCAGGGTATATCAGGCTTCAAGAAGAAATGGTATTGGTCCATTTTGTGTCTTTTGGATGCTTTCCTCCTAAAGGAACCATGTTGCTAGGTTTTGCTTCTGAGTGGGACCATGCATCAAAGCATCAAGCAGAGTTTGATGACAACAGTATGTGTAGTATACAAGGGGCTGGATTCGGTGGCCTACTCTGTCCACCCTCTTTGTGCCACTCAGGTGGTCCAATGTGGGTGATTCTGGGTGGAAATGGCTAGTGGAGAAACTCTCAGCTGGTGTAGAGCTAGCAGGGGGTGTCGGGTTGGGGATGAGGGTTTGAAGCGCAGGTATGGAGGAGCAGAGATCTTCCACTTCAATTCTCCATTGGTGTAATTTACAGCAGGACCCCAGCTGCTTTAATGTATATGAGGGCTGGGTGGTGGTGGATCTTGGAACCATAACTGGCTCCGTGAACCCTTCACCACCTATTCCTTGCACCTGCACTTGGCGTGGGGAGGGTTGAGAATCCAGCCGAAAGTGTTAGCTTCATAGCAGATGCCTATACTCACAGGATATGCTGACATGCCATCAGTCATTCGAGGCCATGGTGAATTGGAGATAAATGAAGTATGTGTGTGTGTCTGTCCGTGTGCACTCACATGCTTCTTGAAGTGTTATGGCTTTTTGAAAACATTTCATGTTACATTTGTGAAACAATTGTGGAATAAATCCTGACTCCACACACACACAGCGCCCTCTCCAGGCAATCACATTCTTGTTTTCATACTGCCTCATCATGACAATCTAAGAAATAAAACAATAACACCAGTATTAAGTTCTATATAGACTGAAAGATAAATCCCTTAAAGGTGATTTACATGATCATTAGGGATTCCAGTTATGAGGTATATTACAAAACCCTTAACTGTTTGTAGAAGCATTTATTCCGAGCATACATCCTACCATGAATCACTAAGTCCCTTTCATTGACCATATATTGCAATTCT
Source organism: Platysternon megacephalum (assembly GCA_003942145.1). Classification (NCBI taxonomy): domain Eukaryota; kingdom Metazoa; phylum Chordata; order Testudines; family Platysternidae; genus Platysternon; species Platysternon megacephalum. Next base: position 8,911,692 of record QXTE01000017.1, read on the forward strand.
TTACCAGCAATATATTGGTTACTTTTTCAAAAGCACCCAAGTAACTTAGGAGCATTAAAAGTCTAATGGACTTTTACCCCGAAGTCAGTTAGGTGCTTTTGAAAAATTCACCTTTTATGATTGTGGCAGGTGGAGCTACTCCATAGCACCCCCTGTGGGGCCAGGCATGGTAGAGCAGGTGTCCCCAGCCTCAATCCACTGGCTGTGACTCTAAGCTTGGCGTCAGTCTACAGCCAGACCAATAGTCAAACTTTGGCAGTCTGCTCCTTTAAATACACAAACAAAACAAAACTCCAAGGCCAATGCCTATCTGCAGTGCCTGAGGGCAAGGCCCTGACCAGGCCCCAGGGTTCTGAGCTATCCCTGAGCATCTCCTTCTCTGTCCCAGTCTCACCCTGCCCTGAGAAGAAGCAGGCAAGCCTTCTTAACTGGCCTGCTGGCTTTTGGATGATCAGTATTTCCTCCTGGCCCTTCTGGAGGACTGTCTTATTGGTACCTGGTCTGAGTCTCTTTTCCTTGGGTGGGGAATATCAGGGTGCTGGTGCCTCCAGCCGGGGGCAGAGAAGGCCTGACACACCCCACCACAATGATGTTTAGACTCAAAATGCATTACATTACATTTGCTCAAATTAAAGTCAGAGCTCTCCCATATGACGATACACCCCATTAAGAAAAAAAGGGATGACTTTCTATTGTTTCCTAAACAATATCAAACAACTTGGATCAAATTGAAACTTTGATGTTTCTTTTCTGTTTTTTTCCACATATTGTTGTTTATTCATATCAAATTAAATTGCTTTGTATTTGCTCCTTATTGAACCACTTCTGCCACATATTGCCACTATGCAATATGAGTAAGGGCAGCAAAATAGACCAGTAGGGCCAGAACCTCAGCGGGTATAAATTGGCATAGTTCCATTGAAGTCAATGGAGTTACCCCTATTTATAGCAGCTGGAGATCAGACGCAGCCTTTCTTAGGATAGCTTACTTATCCTCTGGCCCCATGATTTATCCTCATAGAAACTAGATTACTGTAATGAATGAATTCCAAGATTGCTTCATTAAACACAGGATGGGCACATACAAGAAAAAGTATAAAAATGTACCAAATAATAAATACAGATTATCCAACAACATGACAGTCCAAGCTCAATAAACTCTGCAGCAATATATTTTGAACTAAAATGTTTTCTCCAAATAATAAATTTTATGTTGATAGTACACTAAATTACCCGAGCTCTTGTTTTCCCTACATTTCTCAATATGCCATGGATACATCATTGATGATCTCCCATCAATCTGTAACATATATGGAATGATTAAACGAGCACCATTCTGAAGCGATAAGAAATACAGCAGCATCTCAAAGCAAATCTCCAATCTTAAATTGGACAACGGAGTGTTACCCTACCTGGCCTATCTATATCACAGGGTAGTAGTCATTAGGTGCTGTCTATGGTGCTGAAAACTATTCCTTTGCTAGAGGATATGAAGTCAATGACCTTCAAATGTCTTTCTTTTCTTATGAGTTGTGACTCACAACTACTAATACAGAATCTGTGTTGCAGATAGCTTACTTAATAAGTTCCACTAGGGTCTTTTCTGGCTTGTACTACAGCATCCATCAAATATCAAAGAAGTTGATACAAAAAAGTCTCTTGGGTAACAGGTTTATGTTTATTATTTTTAATATAATGCTATGTTTTTGATTTAAACAACAGCAAAAGACACTTCCCTTACTCAGTTTTCAAAGGACTTACTTATAAATATGAAATCTATGAAAGACCTCCATGTTATGGCCTTGATTTTTTAATCTAGCCTCCTATTTTGCAGTTTTGCTCCTGCAAATAATTGCCCCTGCTGTTAATTGTGGGTACAATGTATAGCATTTCTAAGTATCTGCAAACCATGTCTTATTGCACCCACAAATTTGGTAAATGTGTAAGCCCTAGGCACAATTATTATAGCCATAATTATTTGTGGGTGTAATTTTATGATGACAAAACTGAAAGCAGACTCTTAATATAGGTCCCAGCTGGTAACACTCTTAGAGACAATTGCAAGAAAAGTATGTATCTGATTTGTGGGTGAATAATGTGTTGCTTCAAACCACTAGCTTACAATTACGGTAAATGAGTACAGTTTTACTGCAGTGATACCCAGCTTGCACTTCTGCATGTGGCCTTTGAAGGATCTGTGCATGTGATGATTACTAGTCCTGACTGCAAGCCAAGTGAGCAGAGCTCTGCTTAATGAGGTGGCTTGGGAACATTGAGCCAATGGATGGATGGAGTGGGTGCCTTTGCTTCATGTTTGTTCATTGCTTCATGTGGAATTGGGAGAATGAGCTGATGGCAGCATTCCTCCCATGAATCTGGGAGAGACTGGAGAGAAACACTCCTTTACCTCCCTGAAGCCAGGAAAAATGAGCACTGGATGAGTAAAATAATCATGGCCAAAGGTCTTGACTTTGTATGACAAGATCTGTATTGTGTGAATATGTGATGAAGTTGTGACATGACATCAAGCCATATGCAATGCAAAATAAATGCCAGACCATCACAACATGGTTATTTTGTTCTTTTAAAAAATTCCTTTCATCGGTGACAAAGTAGCTTCCCACCTCCTACCCATCAAACCCAGTTGCATGAACAGTGCTGAGAAAGCTCATGTACCTGAGTTAGATTCTCTGGAGGAGGAGCATGGAAGATGCTAGAAGATGGGCCCAAGAAGTCACATTTGGGGAAGTTCTGAACTGGATGCAAAGTTTGGGGGAGTTCAGACATGGCATTGTATGTGGGCCCATCTCTAGAAGGTCATGATTTCCTTTAGACTTAGATTCTGGCTAGATCCAGTGCAAGAAACTGCAGCACATAATCCCCTCTGGACCTAGTGGGGTTTGAGAGGGGGTCAAGAGAAATCTAAGGGAATTCTCTTTTTAAATGATATGCTATGCAATATCTGTCTCTATCTAACTATAAACTTCTGTCATGATGCCTGATCAGGGAGCACCAGTGCTTCCAAACCATGGGCCAGATCCTTAGCTGATTAAAATCAGCATGACTCCATTGTCTTCAACAAAGCGATGTTGATTTACACCAGCTGAGGATCTGGCCCAATGTCACCATATAAGAAAATCCCAGGACCGCTGTTTCATTGGTGTCATGCGATCAGTTCATGTGATGATGTGGATGAAATATGGAACGAATGGCTGCAAACTCACAACAGAAGAGATGGGATCTATTTAGAAAAAGCCAGGCGTAATCCCCTCATATTTTAAGCGATTTAGATGGGCTGATTTCCCCCCCACTAGCTCCTTATGAACATATGTCATTGACATATGCGCTAGTAAAATGTTCTGTGTCCTCAGTATGGGTATTATTCCAGCTTGTTCTGGAGGTGAAATACAATTACAAAAGACAAGCAGGAGTTTGATTTTGAAGATGTAGTGAGGATTAAGGGCTCAGTTCTAATGAGGATGGGATGGGAATATAATACTCAGATATGAAGTTTAGAGCTCATGCTATTGCTAAGCTACAGGGATTGCTCTTTCCACTGTTTATGTATCAATAATTTCCCAAGAGCTTTCATTTCCCCCTTTACACTTCCTCACATGTCCAGCGACTTCCCTCCGTGCACCAAACATCCTGTCCTCCTTCACTCCAGTCTCTGATTCTTGTCCTCTAACTATTTGAGATGTATCCTTAGCCCTATCCTCCTTCCTTGTCTCCTAATTCCATTTCCCTCCAGTCTCAGCCCATTAGCAGGCTACTAATTCCTCTTTCCCATCTGTTATTACATCCAGGCTGTCCCCAGCTCTTGCCACTTTTCCCTCTATATTTTGGCCAGGAATCCATCCTTGCCATCAGCCCATATGGCTGAAATCCTTGTCCATGCCCTGCCTAATCTCTCCTCTTCCTAACCTATTCCCTTCCAATCTATCTAGACTACCACTGTTAAAATCCTCTTCTTTGCCTGCTGCTCTGGAACACATCACTTCCATCTTGAAAGCCTCTTCACTGGTTTCCTCCTGCCTTCTGCATCAAATTCATTCTTCTTATTCTCACCTTCAAGGAGCCACACAAACTTATCCCCCTTTATATCTCTGCTCTTATATCTTGCTACCCTGCTCACTTTGTATCCTTTTCTCATGTCACTCTATATGCTTTGGGAGCTGGTCCTTTCCTGCTGCACCAACCATCTTTTCATTCGTATCACCCCAGGAATCACGCTCCTTCTATGAAGCCAATCAAGGAAGAAAAGTCATTTCATTAAAAATCAACTCCCTCCCCACCCCTCACCCTAGTACTGATTTGTGATAAACCCACCTGAGTTTGATAAGGGTAAAACTCCAAGACCTGGAGCCTTATGCATGATGATTATGGGGAACATTCAATGGGTGACTAACACAGCAAATTGATGCATAAAATACCTTGGCTTGTACGATATGATTATTATTCAACTTGCATTAAATGCTAAACAATCATGTAGCAACACTATAGGGGGAGATAATCCAAGCTAGCCTTGAGATCTGGATCCATGATAGGAGACCACAGATAACAATAGCTGATGCAGCTGTGAAGAATTCAGTGTTTTCATAGAGTCAAAGATTGTAAATCCAGAAGGGACCACTGTGATCGTGTAGTCTGACCTCCTGCATAACACAGGCCATAAAACATCTGTGAATTTTCAGCGGTCACCTTGGTTTTCTCCTCCTAAGATCCTTTTACCCAGACGAGATGGTAATTGCTCAGCTCTTCGGCAGATTTTGCAGCTGTTGAGTTTTGTGCATGGGTCTGCAAAAGGTGGTCAGGGCATTAGAAGGCGTGGCCTCATTTACATAGAGGGTGTGGTCTTATTTACCCATCGGGAGGGGATGCCATTCACTTGCAACTAAATCAGTAGAGTGTAGGACTGCCTTTGACTTTTCCTCTGCTTTTCTAGACTACTTTTCTATTGCCAGCAGGCGTAACTGCTGCTCACAGGATAGCACTAGCAATTATTATTGGACTAAACCCGAGGACATTACTCAAACAAACTCCCATTGCTCTCGGGGTAGCAGGGAGTAGGAGGACTGCAGAGGTGATGCAGTCCCTGGGAGGGAGGATGTGCCGCGTATTTCTCTTAAGCAATGGCCCTCCCCTTTGCTGACCCGGGGATAGACGTTTCTTCACTACGGGCAGTAGAGGAAATGCACCTAGCTTCCCATGTCTGGTACTAAGGAATGAATGAGGAAGCCATGTTCGGAGCTGGATACGGATTAGGATACGGTGAAGATTCATGGTTTTTGAGGCCAGATCAGCTTCAGGTTTGGTGGTGCTGATACCTCCCAGGCTGTGCTTTCAAGATAGTGTTCCAAAATAGGATTTGAATCCAACTTCTTTTCTACCAAACACGCTCACATTTGAAGGGGTTGAGAGTCTAGGTTCCAGTTATGGGCCATCTTTAGCCAGAAAGATGAGTCAATCTGGTTTGTGGGCTTTGATGGTGGAGGGGGTTATCTTCCCAAAGGCAGAACCAGCCTTTCCTACAAACCACCAGGTTTTTTTCCCCTAGGGCTTTCTTTTAAAGCAAGCCTGCCTGTTCAAAAGTCACCCTCAGATTTCCCAAACAGAAAAGTAGAAAGGCTACACATATCTCCTTAAAGGCCAGAAAAAAAGGCTCCTCTGTACCCTACTCCCTTCAGTAAAGCCCCTTTTAGACTCAATCCTTACACAGGACCATGTTCTGCCCTTAAATCCAGTTGTGCACCCTGCAGTTAAGGAGGTTACATGGGCGGAGATGAGGGCAGAGTCATGGCTACTTACAAAACAATGGCCTTAGTGAACAGAAAAGAAAATATTACAGTGCAAACAAGAGGGTAAATAGTCTGTTTCTTTTTATTCCAGCAAAATCAAATAAATGGCCTGAGGCATTAAGGAAGTCCTCCGAAGATTACTGGGTTTCAAGTGAGATAAAAAAAAATTAACTCAGAAAATTAACTAATATACGTTAATTCTGCTGTGCTTTCCTGTTCCCCAGGCAAAGGAGTTCACGAGAATTATGCAGCAGACGTGTTTCCCCCCCAGCCTTGCCATTTCCCAAGCCCCCTCCTGAAATTAAGATGGTGCAGGTCATTAATCTGGTTTGGGCGGAAACGTTTTTACGTGAGTGAATAAAAAGCCATATGAAGTCATCAATTTCAGTAGAGAGAAAACAGAGAAGAGGAAAGCATGCTTCAGATACACATGCCGGTGCTGTGGTCTCCCAGGGTGGGCTGGAACTTTTCTATACAGCATATGGAAGAGAACCCCTGAAACAGAGGCGAGAAGTATGTGAGTGTAAGAGAGAGGAAGAGAGAATGGTGGAGTGGGGGCTGAAGACTTTACTGTCATGGGCTTGGGCTGGCTGCATTATTCCCAAGGGATGGAGTAAAACAGTTCTGCAAGTTGTTCCAATTAAACCTTTTTACCACACTGTCACGCCATGCTGCATGTGTCACATATTACAGAGAAAATGACTTCAGAGACAGCTGACATTTTAATGGGTCTACTGAGTGTGTCCTTCCAAAGAGAGAGGAAGGGTGGTCTTGTGGTTAAGCCGTTGGATTGAGACTCGGGAGGTCTGGCTTCAATTCGCAGCTCTGGCACAGACTTTCTGTGTGACCCTGGGCAAACTGTTTAATCTCTCTGGGAACTTGTTCTCCTGCTGTGAAATGGGGACAATAGTGCTTCCTTTCTTCCCTTGGTTGTTTATCTTGTCTGGTTAGGCTGTAAACTCTTTTGGGTAGGGACTATCTCTCGCTATCTATGGACTTAGTGTCTATGTTCCCTCGCCCACCGTTACCATGGCATTTGAGCACTTCACAAGCACGGGTGCCAGGTTGGTATAATTTGAGGTGGTGCCCAGAACGGGTCCAAGTCCCGCCCCCCACATGGGAGCAGAGCCATGTCTCCAGGAGGGGGGACCTGGACAGGGGTAAGGGGGCCGAGGCTGGGGCTGTCAATGGAGCTCCGGGCGGCAGCAGGGACCCCAGATGCCAGGCCGGCAGCAGAGCCCCAAACATTGGTGGAGCTGGGCCCACGTTCCTGAATATTGTTGGAGCACGGGCACCATGGGCCCATATAACTCATGGTCTATGCTCACAAGCTTCATAATGCATTTCTCCTCCCAACACTGCTGTGAGGTAGCAAAGTACTAATATCTCCATTTTACAATTGGGGAGCTGAGGCACAGGGACACTAAGCCCCAGATCAAAGGTATTTTGGAGCCTAACGCCCCTTGATTTCAATGCCTTTGAGGAGCTGGGTCTAAGTGAATTGCTCACGGTCACCCAAGGTGTTTGTGCCGGAGTAGAGAATTGAACCTGGTCCGCCCAGCCCTCAAGCTAATGCCCCCAAGCGCTGGACCATCCTTCCTGTCACATGTACATAGACCTACAGCACTCAGTCCCACTTAGGTCCCCTGCTACCACCACAATAATACTCCTCTAAATCCAGGATCCCCGAAGTCAAGGATATTGTCCAATGGGAGAGGTGGGTGTTCAGCATCTCTCAGAATCTGGTCCCGGGTTAATATAACAGGATTCATTAATTGCATCCACATTAATATTCACATTCAGGTTGGAACATCAGAAAAACGTAACGGCACAGCTCCCCGTCTCCTAGTCAAGGAGAAGAATTTCCTCCCAGGCTTGTTTTACAACCTGCTCTGCGAATGCAGTGTCCTTATGGCTGCTGTAGGATTTGGGCCCCTTCCCAATGCTGTCAGCAGAAAGCAGCTCTGGGGGCGGGGAAGGGGTGGATGCTTTGCTGAAGGAGCTGTCCTTCAGGCAGAATGTTAAACTGAGCTACCATCTGTTTCTGGGGATTATGCTGGTGCCTGCTAAAGATCCTCTGACAATATTTCTGAGTCCCTCTCCCTGCCCCTTAGCATCTCCCTCCCTGCGTCCTATCTGGGAAAAGAAGGGAAATGATCTGAATTTCTCCTCTCAGGTCTTGTCCCCCTCTCCAGACACACAGACACAGACACACACACACACACACACTTACTTTACAGCTCCTCTGCTCCTGGGACAGGGAAATTACAGATCTTTCGTCTTTTCTTGTCCATTCTATTCTTTCTTCCCTGGCAATCTGCCAAGAGAGATTACCCCAAGACCTACCTTATTACTTTAATGTATGGCTACATGATGAAGTGGGGAGGGAAGCATCTGATCTTTGGTGAATAAGAGGCTAGAGAAAACAGGACAGCCCCCAGAAAAGGTCCTACTACCATTTACTCTTATATCAATGTGACACATATAAGAACTTGTGCTAACATTTTAATTTGCAGAGTACAAATTAGAAGGTATCTTGCTCACAGGATAAACAGGCAATATTTGGTCACAGACGAAGTAGCTCCTGGATGTGCAGTAATGCAGTGCAGAGTAAGGAGTATGTAGAGAAGGGGTAATTTCAGAGTAAATTATAGCATGCAGAGGCAGGATTTAATGAAAGATACGTTTTGTGTAGAGTCAGGATAATTGGATGGTATGTAGTATTTGGTGGGGAGGTAACTGGAGTATAAATACTAAATAGACTATATAGAGAGGGTTATTGTGCAGTATGTTTAGAGGGTAAGTAGTGTGTAGCAGAGGGGTGTACCCTGGAATGCAGATTCACCAGCCAGCAGGGGCGCTGGAACAATTTTTACACTGGGGTGCTGAGAGCCATTGAACCAAACTGTAAACTCTGTATCTAATGGAAACCACTTCAAGCCAGGGGGTGTGGCAGCACCCCCAGCTCCAGCACCGGAGGGAAAATAACATCTCAGGTACAAGGTCCCTAATGCTCAATTTATTGTAAAAACCAGGTTCCAAAACAGGAGCAAATAAATTCAAGATACTAGTACTAACTCCCAGCCTCCTACAGCTTTCTCAACTCCCACCAGCTGGGAGGGGAGAGGACACCCCTTCCCCTTTCACAACCCTTCCTGGCTACTATGGAGAGACACTCCTTCCCCCACCCTGGGGCTGCTCTATGTATTGTATGTGTTTGTGTTATTTCTTGGAAGTCTCCAACTATCTGGCAAGTAAGTGGGGATTACCCTGTGGTTAGAATTTTCCTCCCAAGCTGCCCTGGTGACCCTGCCAGGAAGGAGCAAGGGGGGTGGAGGCACCGCCAAATAAATTCATAGGAAAAAATAAAGAAGATACACCCTGCTGAATGGGTGGCAGGATCCAGAAGAACCCAGACCTGTCCATCAAAACTTGTAAGCAGATTGGCATTAAAGAAGGTAACTGGGTGGAGAGTGGGCGCTACACGTGGTAAGTGGGGTCGCTAAGAGGGGTAATTGTAGGGTAAGTAGCATTTAAACTTGTGGTAGTGCTTAGATACTTGGGTGATGAGTACTATAGAAAAGCCTAAGGAAGAGGGCTAGATATGTTAGCTATTAGCAAGCGGGTAATTGAAAGGTAAGTAATACAGAGTGTACAGAGGCAGAGGGTTAATTCCAGAGTAAGTATCATGTAAGTACTGGACAATCACAGGGTAAGTTACTGGTAGACATGTCCCAAGGAAAAGATAGAATTACCTGTAACTTTGCTTGGATGATGTGTCTGCTGCTGGACATGAAAGACTCTCAGTGGCATAACTGAAGGGCTGCCCTGGTTAAGCTGAGAGCAGTCAATAAATCACTGAAATGACAACTACTCCTTCCCCCATGGAACAGTCTCACGGCTCAGCATCTCCTCCGGGGCAGAGTGAAACAAGAAGCTGCTAACAGGACTCCTGACAGGCAGCTGCTTAGAATACCGGGGGCTAGAGCCAGCACCCATTGAACCCAGTGGTGAATTTTGCTACTGATGTAAATGGGAGTAGGATTGGGTCCTCAGTGTGCATTGACAATTTGGGAGTAGATTAAATATACGATGCCCCAGTATCTTCTCTGTCCTGACATTCGTGGAAACCACTAACTGGTCATGAAAGTGCCTGGCCAGTACCATGTGACAGAGGAGGATTCATAGGAGGAATACAGCCAACTGCTGGCTCACTACACATTCGAGCAGAGTGAAGTTGTTAGCAGAGTACTGTGCAGGCTGCAGTGTGAGAGAGGCAGCAAGAGTGTGGGAGAGAGGACAACCTGCAGGCTGCAGGGAGAGAGATTTCCCTGCTCCCAGGAGGGTGTGCAAGCTGCAGGGAAAGAGCGGAAGTTCCCTGCTCCGGAAGAGTGTGTGCTGCATTACTCCATGCCCCAGGAGAGGAGCGTGTGTGCTGCTAGAGTTAGTGGGTCTGTCTCAGGAATTGCTGAGTGTGACTGCAATCTGTGGAACAGCTGCAAAGTGAAGGCAAAGGCAGGGGCTGTTGAGTAAGATAATGACCCATGTGCCACTGCCATTACCATCCACATTGGACTCTGTGCAGCCGATAGCCCTGCATTCTGCAGAATAAATATGAACTGAAAAGCTTTTTACCTGCCAAGACCTGAACTATATGGTTCACGTTCCCACTTCAACAGCCGATGATATCACTAGAGCGGCATTAATTTCCTGCATTCCTTACAATGCCCTTGAGGTAAGTGGTGCCATACGGTAGGGAACAATCCTGACCTGGCACGGTGATGGCCTGGATGCTCCTCTGTCTCCTGTGATTCTGGGTGACACACACAATCCTCAGCTCATGTTGTGGCATCTTAGGAAAGGAGGAAATGATTTACAGCTTTTTTGTTGTCAAATGTATATATTTGTAATTTTAACAAATTATAAATGACCAGTTAATGGTTTCCACGAATGTCAGGACAGAGAAGATATTGGGGCATCGTATATTTAATCTACTCCCAAATTGCCAGTGCGCATTGAGGACCCAATCCTACTCCCATTTACATCAGTAGCAAAATTCACCACTGGGTTCAATGGGTGCTGGTATAAAGGACCAGCTTTTTAATGGTATTCAGGCATCTTGGGCCTGTTGCTGATTTGGTATGTTAAAGTCCGTTGCTGATCTGGACTCTTGAAAAGTTTGTTAATTATTGTAATTTCATTTACAAAGAAAGCTTTACAGTTCGCCTTTACAACAATCAGCAGGAAGCAACGTCTTGTTTCCAGAAAAGAAAGTGGCAACTGAAACGCTGCCCAGGTCACTTCTTTGATTTGACAGGCTGAGACTTGAGGTCACTTTGAAACATAACCTGCCAACAAATGCCACTTGAACAATTCAACAGCAGGGTCTAATGTTCTTCCTGATTCTTTGTACCAGAACAGAATGTTCCCGTTTAAAAACCCTTCCCCCTTCTTTCTGGAAGAAAATATTCTCAATGGAGCTAAATTCTCACTGCCTCGAAGAGAATAATATCCACCCTTGGAGTGAACCTTTGTATAATGGAAAAGGTTATTTCATAAGTGAGATGGTTTTTTCAGACTCCAAAGGAGTCTGGGGATTTTTTTAACCCACACTGGAGGCCCTTTAGCAATGAAACGCAAGATGTATAACCCGTGAAATGCCTCTGCTGGCTGTCAGTGTATTAACTTCTTTGCATATAAACACATCCAGAGTGGATGCAAAGGCTTCTCTTTACTGCAGCGTTCTCTAGAGTTGCTTGATCTTTCTGACTTGATTGGCTTGCCTCTTTCTTTCTTTCTTTTTTTTTTTAAATTGATTGGTTTTTCACAGTCCTTTAAAATGCCCCGGCTGCCTTTTTAACCTAATGGAAAATGTATGGAGTGACTCAGCAAAAGAAAGGAAATGTGCTTACTGCAGCGACAAATGTCATGGGAGCTAAACCAAAGATAGATGCTGTGACAGTGCCCACAGAGAGAGAGAGACCCTGCCGCCCCATAACGAGAAAGCGGCCTATGTGGATGCCATACATTTAACGAAACACATGCTGCAGACTGCACACGTTGGTTAGAAGGCGCAGAAAGACCGAGCTCAGCATCCTGGCCTCTTTCATGCTGAAAGATTCTTATTTTCTCTATTCCTTCCACTGCCAGTGGCCCCTATAAATGGCTGGATTGTGCCTGACCGGGAGCTGGTTGCACCTAAGGCAGCTCCCAGAAGAACTGTGCCATGGAGAGTTGTGTACCTGAGGATAGTGAAACATGCTCATCCCCTGCTTGGCTGATGAAGAAGGTGTGCAAGGCCATGCTCACACCTCCTTCCCTCCTCCCTTTGGAGCAGTGTACGAGCAGGGAGCATTCTGTGCACTCTGCCTCCCCCCCGGGTGGATGGGGTAGGCAGCCTCCCATCCCTCCCTCCTTCCCGTCTACCCCCATGCTAGCGCAATCCCCTCAACAGCACTGAATCCTAGAAATTAAGGATGCTTGCAAACTAGTAGGTCAGGTAATGTACAACCCTGCTGGATGATCCACCACAGTGTACTCTCCAGGACTAAATGTGGGGACAAGCTTTTATCAGCACTTAATACGGAGCAGCTGGTTTGTTGCAAGACACAAGAGTCAAACCACTAGTTCAGGGGTCGGCAACCTTTCAGAAGTGATGTGCCGAGTCTTCATTTATTCACTCTAAGTTAAGGTTTCGCGTGCCAGTCATACATTTTAACGTTTTTAGAAGGTCTCTTTCTATAAGTCTATAATGTATAACTAAACTATTGTTGTATGTAAAGTAAATAAGGTTTTTAAAATGTTTAAGAAGCATCATTTAAAATTAAATTAAAATGCAGAGCCCCCCGGACCGGTGGCCAGGACCCGGGCAGTGTGAGTGCCACCGAAAATCAGCTCGCGTGTCGCCTTTGGCACGTGTGCCATAGGTTGCCTACCCCTGCACTAGTTCATCAGTGACTGGCTGAGGTGAGATGATTCTTGTGTCAGCGGGGACCAGTGGGTATAAACATACCCGTGCACTGGTGGAGACTCAGTTACAGGGGCCTTACTGGCACACTACTGTGCCAGGAGGTTATTACCTGCTGCCGGGAAGGCTTGTGATGCCACTTATAGGGGAATCATAGATCAAAGTTAATGTAGCTTTGAATGGAGATCTTGCTTGGCATACCACAAATATGGCAATTCTGTTGGAAACAGTAATAACTGTAGTACTGTATATTGGGACCTTCCTCTTTCCGATTATGTGTGCATGACCAGCAAGCTGGTGCCTCCCACAGTTAGTAGGTTCCATAAGCAGGTTTGAAGAGTGGTGCGCTAGATGAGCTAGAAAGCAGATCTGTTACAGGACACCAGAGCAACAGGAATAAAAGCTGTTTTACTCTGCATAAAACTCCTGATTCGGTTGTAAACATAACACAACAGGAATCGCAGGGCTTTGCATAAAGACATGGAACTGCTTGGAGGATCCCCATTCATGCTCAAGGGAACTCTTTTCAATATACTATAGAAAGACCTTGCTCTACAGGCAGACTCTGTTTTAATCCAAATAATATTTTTGATGCTACTTTGACCGTAATGCCTTTTCCTAGCGTGTGACATAAGTGGCTCCCTTCAGAGCATTTGACAATGTTGATTTTACTGCATTTCCTATCAGAATGGTGTGTACATATTTTCAGCTTTATGGCATTTGCACAGTGCCCACATGATGTGAGTAATATTCTGAAGTGCAGAGTTTGCATTGTGATGTTGAATATCACCTTTGCATGCCATACAAATGTATGTGTGTGCATGTGTACACACACACAAATACAAAGTGTGCATAAGTGTATATATACATACACACACAAAATAATAGTGCTCACAGGTTACATATTATATAGATACGTCAGTTAATGGTTCATTTATATTTTACATATTTAGGTTACTAGCTGAAAGCTTAAAATGAAAAACAATCTTATACCACATCTGACCTATAGTAGCTCTTATTGCATGATTTTACTGTATATTTATTTACTAATTGACACCTTCTTTCAAATACCTTGTTTTCAGCTCTGTGTAATAATGGGAAAAGGCACAAGAGAGCCAACTGGCTGAAATCCACTTAAAAAATAATTGACTACAGGTGTCAAAAATCTGAGGTTGTTTATAAAGGATTTGGCTTCACTCCGTTTTCTCCGAAGAGGGTCATGATTCCATATTAACTTCATTTGTTGCTGACTGAGAAAACTTCTCCTCCAGTGGCTGCTCGAAATGGAATAAATGGGGCATGGGTGGGTGGGAGAAGAATTTCTCTCTGCATGCACTGCATCTATCAGGTCTTTTTGTCCAGTTGGGGATACATTTAATAAAAATCCATATAATAAAATGACATCTGCGATCTGGCTTAAAAAGAAAAAGCAAAGCTCCATTTTTCTTTAATTAAGATGACGACGAGTGCCTAAATATCATGAAGGCTGGGCTCCAAGTTGGCAGACAGACATTCCTCTAGTGACTTAAAGGCATTGATCAATCAGCACCACTCAGTACCATGATGTCCTCTATGGAAACCAATGCTGCGGCCTTCTAGGAATGACATACTCTGATTCAAGACAGTGCCAGCCACAAGTTGGGACATCAGTAGGGTAATCATGGTCTCCAACCCATAGCCTTTACATGCCTCCCATTTAGAAGGTGCAATAACAGTCTCTGAATGTTCCATCCTTTTTGCATCCTTCAGATAGAAAAGAGTGTGTTCGGAATGTTGTCTATTTCACTCACTGCCTGTCTCCTCTCAATTCAATATTGTCTCATAGCTGTTTCTCTTTCTTTCTCAGGGCATGACCTTGATCAGCACAATGGATCAGAAAAAAGAGCAACCTGCCAAGTCTTCCTAGCTCCTGGTTGTACAAAGTTCCTGATCCCTCACATATCTCCAGTCAACAGTCCCAACTACACCTTCCCTCCTACTGAAAGAAGCAAGTCAACAAAGTCTAGCTCAAACCTGAAACGTTACCAAAAACCCTGTAAGAAACTGCCCCCTGAAATTTTACAGTCAGCTCAGTGCACTGCGCATCAGATTCCAGATCAGAGGGAAGTTATGTTTGTGTAGCTAGTAGCAGATATTTCACAAAAAAATAAACACACGTATATATTCAAGATTATACACACTGTGCTATACTGTGTGTAGAAGTATATACTCAGAATGGATGATCGGTATAGAAACAATGCAAATCTGTATCAAGGGGCTAAGGACATCGCTAGAGAGGTGAACCAGGTGTCAGATGACTACCGGTATCAGGATGGCAACTATGCACCTTCAGATGGCTATTACCATGATGGGAATGAGCCAACCCAAGAAGAGGATGCCCAGAGCGATGCCACGGAAGGCCATGATGAGGAAGATGAGGTCTATGAAGGAGAGTACCAGGGCATCCCTCACCCAGATGACATTAAGGGCAAACAGAAGAAGAAAGCCCCTGCCATGGCCGATGAGTTTAGAGACAAGGCTGAGCTTATAGCCGAGCAGTTGGAGGATGAGGAGCAGCTTGCCCACCAGTATGAGAACATCATCGAGGAGTGTGGCCACGGGCGCTTCCAGTGGACGCTTTTCTTTGTTTTAGGCTTGGCACTGATGGCGGACGGGGTGGAGGTGTTTGTGGTTGGCTTTGTTCTGCCCAGTGCTGAGAAGGATATGTGCTTGTCCAGCTCAAACAAAGGGATGCTAGGTAAGTGCCACTGAACAGCCTTCCTTCAGACATTATGCAGCCGGGATGGATCCAAGCATAGCTTATTCCATAGGGCGGGTTCATTCAGGATCCTCCCCATTTTCCCCATCCTGACTCACTCTCGCGGGGCTGAGGATGGCTAGATGGAGCTGATTCCAGACCCTGTCCATGCCCTTCCATGTGCTGATCAGAACGGGGCTTCTCAAGAGCAATATAACAGAATCATGCCCATACCCAGCTGCCGAATGTGCTCACAGCTCCTGTACTCACAGCCCAGGACAAACCTGGCACCTCAACTTGAATTACCTCCTCTGCCAGGCAGCCTAGTCTGCAGTTTCCAGAGAGCAGGTTTATTTATACAAAAATATTAGACTTATGTAAAGGACAAACATGCATGGAGACATTCCCAATCCGAGCACCCAGGGAACTAGATTTCATAGAATCATAGAGTGTATATATACATACACAGAATCATAAGTGTATATGTACATACACACACAAAATAATAGTGTTCACAGGTTACATATTATATAGATACGTCAGTTAATGGTTCCAGGTTTGCATAGCTAATTAGTCTCCCCCCCACCCTCCGAAAGCTTTTTCAATTTTCTAGGGCCAAAATGTCAAAAAAGTTCAGGTTCAGATTTTCAGCAGCTCCCATTGGGAGGCTTCTGGCCAGATTTTCAGCATGTTGGGTGGTGAGAACCTTTGAACAACGGGCCATTTATTTTAAAAATCTGACCCTAGAAATGTCTATCTTGGTGGAGCTCAGTCTAACATGTACCAGAGTCAGAAGCACTGATATGTCCCCCCCAAATATCTTTGAAGTATCACTGGCCCATCCAGAGCTAGAGAGTACCAGAAGTCTCATGAGGAAGCTTGTTCTTCTGTTTTTCCCAACCCAATACTTACCTGACTCAATGTTCACAGAGCAAACTTTTTGCACATTTATTCAATTACCGCTTATAGACCAGGTCAGGTTCATCTGTCTGCAATTTTTAATGAAGGGGGATGGCATTTTCCTCCTAGTTCCTTCTCATTGGGAGTTCTCTTTAAGGTTAAAAGGGGCCTTTTAGAACTTGGTTTTGCAGTTTTCCCACACCCCTTTCCTAGTTGTTTTGGAAGTCAGATTTTGGAGCTTGTATTCAGAACTTGAGGCTGGTGCAGCTCAATGAAGAGCCAGATAGGGGAGGTGCAGAGGAAAGTGGACTACACCAATGGGGTATTTCCCTACTGCTACGGGTTGATGTGGGATAGGAAGAGGTTCTTAAATCCAGTACATTTTTTTTTAAAATAAAAAAGGTTTGGCTAATATCGTCTCACCTGTCGGCGGTTTCCCTCCTGCAGCAGGCTTAATGCATGTAGGAGTCGTCGGCTTGGATTCTAGGGCTCTGAGATAAATCGGTGTGAAAAGGAATTGTGCTAAGAATGGCTTAGCAAACACGTAGCCTGCAGAGATGTGCGGGAGTATGAATAATGAATACTCAATGACACAAATACCCTCCGGCTCCGGAGGGTTCTGTGCCCTTGGTGTAGAATTTCTCCTCTTCTGAGCTCCCAGGAGGGCATGGCATGTTAGAGCAGGCACAACTGGAGTATAGCACCTGAAGAGGAGAACTATAAAGGTGCTAATGAAGGATACAAAAAAATAAGCTTCCTCAGAACCTTTCCTGGCTCAACTTCCCTGGCCACACACCAACTACTCAAAAAAGGAGACAGTAGTCAGACCTATTCAGGAAGCCCAGAGCTTCTGACACATGGTCATTTCCTTCTGGGTATTCCAGTTCTTTGATGTTCTAGGGTTGTACTCTGGCAAATTAGTCTTGTTAACGCTCAAGGTTCAATGATACTTACAGACTGATTTGTCAGAATAATGGTAGCAATCAAAGAGCTCTTTTGGCTCAATCTGTGCCTAATGTGCAGTGATAATCTGCAAGAGTGTGTCTATGTGAAATGAGCAGAGGTTTTATTAGAGTGGGCATGGCTTTCACTCAAATTACCATGGCCCCTGGGTCATTATATACGCATGAATTACTATCCCTTACCTTTTCTACATACAAATAGAATCAGCACAAGGGTTCATATTTATTCTCTGGTGACTGTTCTAGTCGTATTTTTGATAAGGAAATATGATTAGGTCATTCCAGACAGAGCTAAGGTTGCTTCCAGGCAGCTGCTAATGTTTGCACATATGAAAGTGACTCTCGCTCTTGGGTGGAGGGGAGTGGGTGAATGGAAAATGAATAGGAGAAATAATCAAACAAAGAAGAAACAAATTGCAAGAGCTAAAAGTGGCGCTGCCTAAATTGGTGAACTTTGGCTTTTGCCGAAAGGATGTTTTGCCTTTAAGTCCCAGTGTTTTGCATAGGTGCTGGAACTGGGGGTGCTTGGGGTGCTGCTGCACCCCCTGGCTTGAAGTGGTTTCCATTATATCCAGGGTTTACCGTTTCATTCAATGGTTCTCAGCACCCCCACTATACAAATTGTTCCAGCACCCCTGGTGTTTTGCATGTTTTTCCCCCTTCAGAAAAAGTGGAAAATTTACCAAAATTACAGCCAGCTTGAGTAAAAACTGCAAAAAACAAATGCCCATAGAGTTTCTTGAAATGTGAGAAATCCATGTGACACCTCTGAAATTTCATAAAACATTTCAATTTTGTGCTGAAAATAAACAGTTCTACTTCAGATGCAAATTAACAGCTGTTTTAACCCCAGTTATTCCTAATGGTAAAGAACAAGTATTTGGGTTTTCCCTTGATGTGAAATGTTATTTCAAAGACGAGTGCTGGGGAAATTAAAAACCCACACCCACAGCAGTGAATATTTTAGCACATTGATGGCATTTATTTTTAAAATTTTGTGGGCTGAGAAGTTCGCTAATTTCTCACCAGGTTATTTCCACTTATTCATCAGACATTTCTGCTTTAGCTGAGTCTGATGCTGTAATAAATAAAATAATAATAATAATAAATACATGTATTAAATCTACTGCAACAGATGAGAAAATTCCTGCCTTGGAACTGGCTGAAAACAGTTCTGTGGTGAGTCAGTAAGTTTCTATTCACTTGAGAAGTGAGCAATACTGGCATCTGGAGGAATCTCAACCAATCAGATTATACCTTCAATGCATGCATCTTGATTGGCGGTACTATGTGCATTCATTATTGCTATTACTAGCATCTCAGGGGGTTAACATTATCAGTTATTCACACAGCGCAGTAAGTGTATAAATACTATAAAAGATGCATAATAATATCTTTCACTTACATAGTTAGCACCTTTCCTATGAGGAGCTCAAATAGTTCAATCTTTGCAAATCCCCAGTGAAGTAGGCTTTTTGTCATCACTTTACAGAAGAGGAAACTGAGACAAGGAGAAATTGAGTGATTTGTACAAGGCTGCAAAAGAGTCCACATCAGTGCTGAGAATAGACTTCAGATCTTTTAGGTACAAAGCTGCCCTTTCTTTCTACAAATTAATAATAATTTCATAGTAATAATTTAAATATAATACTATCTTCTGGACTTTTACTCCGATCTCCTGTTTAGAATGTTAGAGCCAAAATTAAAAATTCTGCTGGTAGTTAATGCAGGTAAATAGGAATTCAAGCCTAGCTGTGTGAGTTGGTTTTAAATGGATTATGTAACAATACACTGGCCTTTGCTTTGGTGAATATCAGGTTTATTATCCCTTTGAAACACATACTGGCCCAGCAGCTTTGTCTCTGTCATTATTTACCTGTTGTTTCAATGAATCCTAATTATAATCTCGAGAGAATTCTGTATCTTCTTACCACTCACATTTTTTTTTTTGGATAAACATATGTAAACCCATGAATGGCTCCCTGATGGCTAGGGCCCTACCAAATCCATGGTCCATTTTGGTTAATTTCACGGGTCATAGGATTTTAAAAATGGTAAATTTCATGATTTCAGCTATTTAAATCTGAAATTTCATGGTGTTGTAATTGTAGGGGTCCTGACCCAAGAAGGAGTTCTGGGGAGATTGCAAGGTTATTGCAGGGGGGGCTGCGGTACTGCTACTCTTACTTCTGCGCTGCAGCTGGTGGTGGCGCTGCCTTCACAGCTGAGCAGCTGGAGAGTGGTGGCTGCTGGCCGGGAACCCAGCTCTGAAGGCAGAGCTGCCGCCAGCAGCAGGAGCAGAGCAGAAGTAAGGGTAGTATGGTATAGTATGCCGCCCAGCTCTGATGTCAGCACAGAAGTAAGGGTGGCAATACCGTGACCCCCTAAAATAACCTTGTGACCCCCTGCAACTCCCTTTTGGGTCAGGACCCCCAATTTGAGAAACACTGGTCTCTCCCCATGAAATCTGTATAGTATAGGGTAAAAGCACACGAAAGACCAGATTTCACGGTCCGTGACACGTTTTTCATGGCCCTGAATTTGGTAGGGCCCTACCGATGGCCCACCCTCTTCTGTGCCTTGGGCCTACAAACCTAACCACGGCAGCATATGACTTAGGCCGTCACATGATTTATGAACGTATCTCCGGAAGTATACTGTCCTGACAATGCTGCAAACAACCACGTTAAATCACAGGTGCTCTTAACCAAGCCAGAAAACTCTGTACTGCTGTGGTTAAGCTGGACACTTAGAATCAGTTTTTTGGTGCCACTGTTCATGATTTTGACCCAAATCTGCTGCTCATGAATATTCTGTAATATTTTTCTTAAGATTTTCTGCAATGTTTCTGCCTGCAAGTTCATTAGAATCGGCAGGCACGAAAGAGGCACAAACACAACCAATATTCCAGTCAGTGTTGGCCAACATCTTTTTTGCAGTATTTGTACCTCTGGTGCTCTATCTAGCTGCGAAGGTAGAGCTTGGTGCAGTGTGATGATTGTCTCCTCATTTGTAAACACAGCAGTAATTTTATCTGACATGAGCCAAAATGAACAGCTTTTCATTTAATGGCAAAGGATTAATTTGGCTTCCTCTATTGAAGACTTCAGTTTAGCAGAGGGACTAGGTGTGAGGGAGGAGGGGGGGAAACCAGATGGTGCTATGAATTTTAAATTGATGGACAAGACCCATGGGCGTACTTTGAAAGACACTGAGCGCAAACACCCACCCACTATCTGTGCTGGCGGCACCCAGTTAAATATTCAGCGCGCATTTTCAGTGCCACGTTGGAATATTCTGTGGGTGCCTAAATCCACCCTGGCTTTGACTTTGCAGAATTCCCAGCAGCCATAGATCACTCACAGCTAGTTTATATATGTCCCCCCCCCTTTGAATAGGAAAATCCCATTGTTATTATTTTAGGTGTGGTGGCTCATTTTTTAACTCATAGGGTAACTCATTTTAAATGGTAGGTGAGCTATCTCCACTTCTGTTAATTCAACAAAGCAAATGCTATATGAACCAATGGGAATTTTCTTTCTGTATCATTTGATTGCCCTTTGCCAGGGCAGTGAGATCTATAGATAAAGCAGCAACTGTCCTACAAGCAAAAGCACATAGGAAATATCAGGAAGCGAAAAGGCCATCCGACCCAACATACCTGCCTTTTGTTCGGCTATTTTATTCACATCTTCCAGATGTTCAATGTACCCTGCCCCCCTGACCCCAATCTTCTGTAAGAGCAAATCTATTCCAGGGAATGTTACTCCTTTGCGTGCAATCACTCTGACTGAGTTCCCCATTTATTCCCAGGTCCTTAGGACCATAGGTACATTTTTCAAAAGCCCCTACTTGACTGAAGAGCCTACATCCCATTGACTTCCAACGAGACTTAGAAGCCAACGTCTCATTTTCAAAAGTGATTTTGGCCCTTAGGAACCTAAGTCACTTTGGCAATTTTGAAAATTTTACCTTATGTCTTTTGGTTTCTGAAACTAGGACAGTTGGTCTCTAATAACTTTGTTGGAATATTATAATAATAGTAATAATAAATTAATAAACACTTAGCATAGCATAATATTGTATCCGTCCTTTCTTATTCATAGATTCATAGAGTTTAAGGCCAGAAGGGACCATTGTGATCATCTAGTCTGACCTCCTGCATAACACAGGTGATGGAATTTCTACAGAAGCCAAAAGAATTTCTTAATTTGGAAACTTTGATGATGGCACCTCAAAGTTTTCTTCTTTTTCAATGGGAACAAACCCAGTGCCTTTACATTTTCTGCATAGCTACAGCTGGTTGAATTATTCATAACCAAGAGTTTATTCTTTGAATTTCACCTCTTTCTTTTGACAAATATTTTCTGAGCAGATTGCATTTTTCTCACATGTATTCATTATTTTATATTAGTCACAGAATAATGGCTGCAAATAATGATTGTTCTCTAAATTGCTTGACAGCTGTTACATTTAATACCCAACATCTGTGCTTCTTTGGTTAGTTTTGCTTAGATCACACAGTATACTTCTGTCCCTGGCTGGATGATCATAACTTTTGGAATTAGGTTTCTGGTGTGAACTCTCAAGTTTCCAAATTCAAAATTTGTTTCCAATGAATATCCTTTTATATTTTCATAACATTTGCTATTTCATTGGACATTCCTGACAGTAAATTTGTTCCCTAGAATATTCTATGAAGACAAAAACCAGGAAGAACACAGCAGAAGGAACTTAGTTTCAAAATCTGATCAAATTATTTTGTCCAGTTCTGCTTATTATTTAGATTTCCAAGACCTAATATCACACTTGTTTCCTTTTGGAGGTAATAGAATTGTTGCTATGGGACTGTGCTCACAATATTCCAGAAGGGATTTAACACACAATGGTCTTAGAAAGTAACAATATTACCTCTTTCATATCCCCTGCATCAGTATCTAATTTGCCTTTTTGGCTGCAATGGTATATGCACTGGGTCCATGATTTCAATGATCAGTAATCCCCAAATCCCTTTTGTGCACAGCACTCTGGATGACAGTCCCACTAGGCTATCATTCCACAGGTTGGTTTTTTCTGCACAGACTAATTAATGACTGTACCTTTGTTGAGGCTGATCCTCATTTGCTAAGTCACCTAAATAGCTGTGATTCCTTTGGATTCGGGCTGCTCTGATCCTTACTTGCTTCTCCTTCCGTTTTGTATCTTTTACAAAACTGGTGATCTTCTTTCCGTAGCCTCATCCAAATCATGTACCCCTTTCTGTAACTGGCCTCCTGCACAACTCCCCCAGAAGCAAAACATGGAGCATATTTTGGAAAAGAATAGTAAATGCTGAATATCATTCATTGTTGTAGGATGTCCATCCAGGAAAATTGCTACACCTCTACCCCGATATAACGCGACCCGATATAACATGAATTTGGAGATAACGCGGTAAAACAGTGCTCCGGGGGCGGGGGGTGGGTGGGGGGGGGCTGCACACTCCAGTGGATCAAAGCAAGTTCGATACAACGCGGTTTCACCTATCACGCGGTAAGATTTTTTGGCTCCCGAGGACAGCGTTATATCGAGGTAGAGGTGTATTAGTAAATTTTCTTTCCTTTACTTGTTCTGGCACTTACCGGTGGCGTGTTTTAGTGCAGTTGCCCAAATGAAGGTTTTATGATGTTGGCTGGGACGTGTAGTCTTCACAAAAGGACCCTCCCCCCCCCCAACTGTCCATCATAGTAAATCATTCCCTTGATTTCATTTCAGCTGTGGAGTGGGTTCTACTGTAACTGATCACCAGTGCCTCAGAAACCGGTGAAGTGGTTCGCCTCTGATAGTCACTGAAGCGATGGCTGCAGATCTTGATTGTTTGAAGGTTTTAGGGGCTGGCTTGCCCATTGTCACTGCTTTACAAGACTCAGTAAAAAAATGTCTGAAACTAAATAGAAGCCACTTCCACCGAGTTATGTTTCGCAACACTAATCATTAGCTTTAATGCACCTTACATAGAACTCATCTTAACAAATGCTGTATCACAGAGACATAATCTTGAGGCCCACCTTTAGCTTGGGTTCCTGAGCTCAGAATCCGAACTGTCCTTCATCTACAATAGCAGCTCCAGACTCTTTCTTGGGCTGCTTCTTCATGTGCAGTTGTTGCCCCTTTAACACCCCCCCCATAAAGCTGCCAGTCTGCAGTGACTTTAAACTCAGAGCACTACACTCTCTGCATCAACTGTCTCCCTGAAACCAGCAGTGCAATTAATTCAAATCCTATCATTGATTAGAAATAACACTATCGGCCAAATCCTGTGCTGGCCCCAAACCAAGTAAAGATACACCTGTGAACAGATTTTTAGCCCTTCTCTCCTTCCTGGAGCTGAGTACCTTCAACTTGGTCGGAGCAACTGCTGTTGCCTAAATTGACATCTGTGCACTGGAGTTTGGAAACCAGGATTTGGCACAAGGAGGCCTGAGGACAAGTCTCCTCCACTCTTGCCTGCACAGTAGCCTCTCTACTCCCTTGGATGACATCCTGAGGCACTAGGGCAATGAGCCTCAGCTCAGCCCTTGGGGAGCAAAGGATGCCAATAAAGAGCGCATGCACGATGCAGACATTGTTGCAGACTGACAAGTTTGCACCTGCAGTGTGTCTGTGGTCACCAGCTGTGGTGCACAAACCACCTCAATATCTGCTTCTGCATCACGCAGGCTAATACAGGATCAGCTCCTTTGTTAAATAAAATAAGGAAATGAGAGCATTGGGGCAAGATACTAGAGTCCTGGTGCTTTTGCAGAACCATGGATCTCCCTCAATATTATCACCCCTCTAACAAAGCCCTGAAATCCACCGGGTCTCTTGTTTGCAGAAAGAGAGGAAGCAGCATTTGCTTCAGTCCAAATGGCTGAGTCAGATATTTTATAACCAATGGGGACTTCCATAAAATATCCAGAGTATTGGAGCAGTTGCTCATTCACTCTGAGCTGGGCGGCTGCTGCTGAATAACAAATACCCCCCAGGGCTGGGCACCTGGCTCCCACGCCCTCAGTCGGGATATTCAGTTATAATAATAACAGATCACTGGCTACAAGAAAGGAGTCTTGGGGGTTAGAATGCAGCAACCGCCTCCTGAGCAGATTCATTTTTGTTGTTGTTTTTAAGAAGCTTTGGATGAACAGCTGCCAACCTGGATTTTCTCTGCAGAAAACAATTAACCCTGCTTGATCATTCATTTTTAATCTGGGTGCAGGAACATGGGCTTAGTG
Source organism: Platysternon megacephalum (assembly GCA_003942145.1). Taxonomy (NCBI): domain Eukaryota; kingdom Metazoa; phylum Chordata; order Testudines; family Platysternidae; genus Platysternon; species Platysternon megacephalum. The sequence goes on from QXTE01000017.1 coordinate 8,936,309, forward strand.
GTGCTGCATGAACATCCCTTATTCTGTTGGCCAGGCTTATCAGCGGGATAGGTGACTGTGACACACCAGCCAACATGCCCAGGACGCGTTGCCAGTTCCCTCTCCTGGATGGAATCAGAGCTGCTCCAGTTTGTGGGATTAGAGTGTCTCCCAGGAGCTAGTGTAAAAGTCCTAACCCACATGGCAGCCCCTGGAGATTCACCTTCATTATGATTTTGGGTATTGTATGTATTGCTTCAGTGTCTTCCAAATCTCTAATTTTAGTGAACGTGGCAGAGGCCTGTGTTTGTGGAGAGAGAGGCCCTGAGTTCCCATGCCATGTGCATGCACTTTTTCTGGCTGCCATGCTGTCTGTATATCTGTAGCCAAGATGGGTGAGGTCATATCAATATATTTTATTGGACCAACTTCTGTTGGTGAGAGTGACACGCTTTTGAGCTACACAGAGCTTTGCTTTGGGTCTGGGAATGGTACTAAGATTGTCACAGCTACATACAAGGTCCAACAGATAGTTTAGCACAGGGGTAGGCAACCTATGGCACTCGTGCCGAAGGCGGCACGCGAGCTGATTTTCAGCAGCACTCAGACTGCCTGGGTCCTGGCCACCGGTCCGGGGGCTCTGCATTTTAATTTAATTTTAAATGAAGCTTCTCAAACATTTTAAAAACCTTATTTACTTTACATACAACAATAGTTTAGTTATATATTATAGACTTATAGAAAGAGACCTTCTAAAAACGTTAAAATGTATTACTGGCACGTGAAACCTTAAATTAGAGTGAAAAAATGAAGACTCGGCACAGCACTTCTGAAAGGTTGCCGACCCCTGCTTTAGCATAAGTAGTTAGCACATACTCTAAGGCAGTGTTTCCCAAACTTGGGACACCGCTTGTGTAGGGAAAGCCGCTGGCGGGCCGGGCCGGTTTGTTTACCTGTTGTGTCCGCAGGTTCGGCCGATCGCAGCTCCCACTGGCCGCGGTTCGCTGCTCCAGGCCAATGGGAGCTGCGGGAAGCGGCGCGGGCTGCGGGATGTGCTGGACGCTGCTTCCCGCAGCTCCCATTGGCCTGGAGCAGGGAGCCGCGGCCAGTGGGAGCCGCGATCGGCCGGACCTGCGGACGCGGCAGGTAAACAAACCGGCCCGGCCCGCCAGGGGCTTTCCCTACACAAGCGGTGTCCCAAGTTTGGGAAACACTGCTCTAAGGAACTAGTCAAAGTGAAGTGGCCCGTTAGAATATGTGTTAACTACTTATGCTATTACTTGTCTAACCAATCAACATGGATGGAATTTTGAATAGCAAATATGCTCAGAGAACTGTTTGTGATCAAGCCACAGAATGAAAAAGAATAATTGGAAAAAAAATGTTGAACAAATTCATACAATGAATACACGAAAGGAAATTATGATTAGGTCATGGAAAGTCTGTGAACAGAGAAAGAAAACTAAATAATTCACTATGAGTTAATCCCGCAGCTCTAGTTAGGGGATGTCAGTGTTTTTAGTCGTATGTACTTTCCCAAGATCTGATTAACATATGCCACACAAAAAAAAATAGGCTCATTTACAATCCAGAAGAATATCGGAGTTGACTGTGCCAGATGCTGCCCTCCATCAATCCTCTGCCGAATGGTTGAATGGTGCCTGCAGTCATCAGCTTAAGTCAAGTCATTTATGTATTGCAAGAATGTTCATTACTGTTCCCTGGTCTCCCACTGACAAGTTTTTTTTGACAGGAGGTTTTACACATCATAGGACCAGTTCCTGAGAAGCACCGGTAACTCTCAGTGAAGATAGGCTTTGACTCAGGGTGAGGGCTGAACCCCTAAAGGGTCCGAATTTTTCTTTAGCTCGGCCTATGAAAGGACACTTTTACCAGAACCTCTTTGGTCTAGAAACAGGGCTGTAAATCATAGAAATGTTGGGCGGGAAGGGACCTCAAGAGGTCATGCAGTCCAGCCCCCTGCGCTGAGGCAGGATTAGGTAGATCTAGACCATCTCTGACAGGTGTTTGTCTAACCTGTTCTTAAAAACCTCCAATGATAGGGATTCCACATCCTCCCTCGGTAACCTGTTCAAGTGTTTAGCTATTCTTCCAGTTACAAACTTTTTCCTAATAGCCAACCTAAATCTCCCTTGCTGCAAACAAAGCCGATTGCTTCTAATCCTACCCTTGGTGGGCATGGAGAACAATTAATCATTGTCCTCTTTATGAGAACCTTTCAGACATTTGCAGACTATTATTTCCCCCCTCAGCCTTCTCTTCTCTAGATTAACATAGCGCATGTTTCCCAAACATCTTCTCATTTTTTGTTGCTCTCCTCTGGACTCTCTCCAATTTGTTGACATCCTTCTTAAAGTGTGGTGCTCAAAACTAGACACAGTACTCCAGCTGATGCCTCACCAGTCTAAGTAGCATGGGACAATTACCTCCTATCTTACACATCCCAGAATAACAGAATCTCTCAGTATCAGCCCCCTGAACCATATATAGACACCTAAATGGGAGCGGGCTGGTTGTTGGGGGGTTCTGAGCACCTTCATCTCTTTGTCTCCAGCAGGAGTTGTGGATGCTTGCCCCTTGCCCAGTGGCGTGTCTGACTTTGGGTGCCAGCTCACAGAGGTCCCAGGGAATCAAGAGGCTTGTCTCATGGAGCTTCATCTGGGATACCATCCACATGTTTATCTTATGAGCATCTCAGTGCCAATCTGTTTGCACATCACTCCTGGTGCAAGACGGGTTGGGCTGGGTTTCCCTCTAGCNATCTCCCTTGCTGCAAACAAAGCCGATTGCTTCTAATCCTACCCTTGGTGGGCATGGAGAACAATTAATCATTGTCCTCTTTATGAGAACCTTTCAGACATTTGCAGACTATTATTTCCCCCCTCAGCCTTCTCTTCTCTAGATTAACATAGCGCATGTTTCCCAAACATCTTCTCATTTTTTGTTGCTCTCCTCTGGACTCTCTCCAATTTGTTGACATCCTTCTTAAAGTGTGGTGCTCAAAACTAGACACAGTACTCCAGCTGATGCCTCACCAGTCTAAGTAGCATGGGACAATTACCTCCTATCTTACACATCCCAGAATAACAGAATCTCTCAGTATCAGCCCCCTGAACCATAGATAGGCACCTAAATGGGAGCGGGCTGGTTGTTGGGGGGTTCTGAGCACCTTCTTCTCTTTGTCTCCAGCAGGAGTTGTGGGTGCTTGTCCCTTGCCCAGTGGAGTGTCTGACTTTGGGTGCCAGCTCACAGAGGTCCCAGGGAATCAAGAGGCTTGTCTCATGGAGCTTCATCTGGGATACCATCCACATGTTTATCTTATGAGCATCTCAGTGCCAATCTGTTTGCACATCACTCCTGGTGCAAGACGGGTTGGGCTGGGTTTCCCTCTAGCTGTTTCACCAGTGGCTCAGTGATAGCAGTGTTGCATCACAATTAAGGGAGCTTAGTTTGCCTTTCCTGTTTTAAAATGTTACTGGCTGATGTAATCTGGACAATTTTATAGATAGAGAGATGGCAAACCACAAAATCAGGGCCATTCCAAGATTTACAGGTGGGACTGTTACTGCAGTGGCTGATCAAAGCACACCAGAGGTGGGTAGAGTGCTCTGGGAATCAAAAAGAATGCCTGCTGGAATTGAGGATGCTCATTGCTTGCTGAGTTATTAACAGTGCCCAATCAGTAGCCTCTGTTTTGGGGCTGATTTTTTAGTCCTGGTTGGTTGGTTGGGTTTTCTATCACCAATCTGTCAGCAGGATGAAAGGCTGCTGTGTCAGTTCACCTCCCTTCACTTGGCCCTGGGTTTTCTGCCTCACACTCCTTGGAGAAAATTAAAAAGAGGAAGATAAACAGTTTGGTAACTTTGCAAATCCATTTTCTCCCATGGCCCACTGGGTCCTTGGGTTCTCATGTGAAATTGCCAATAAAACATACCATTCCTGATACTCCTAAACTATTCTGTGACTCAATAACTTCACTGGGGGGAAGCTTTGGGCCCCATGCCCAATTTATTAGCCATGTAGCTGCTGATGCTGTAATGTTCTTCATGGAGGTGCTGCCTGGACACCATAGACTCAGCATGCTTACAGGTCCAGCAGAACATATGATGAAGATCTACTTGGTCACCAGACATTTCACTCCTGGACTGTTGGAGTAGCAGCAGCAGCACAGTTACACAGCAGCAAATGGACTACTTGAAGGGCCACATCCTTAGCTGATGTAAGTCAGTGGAATGACATTGATTTCAGTGGAATAACACTGATTGATAGCAGATGACTACCTGACCCAAGCGTCTAGGCATGTCCACACCACCTCTGGGATGATTGAAAGAGACACTCGGGCAACTGTTCCTGGCCGATCATCTCCCATATTGCATCTGCCATTGATTAAGAGAATTAATATAGGGAATTTGCTAATAGAGAAAGTTAAATCAAAGATCCGAAAGCTGGAAACCAGACCAAGCCATGACTTGTTGCGTTCACAGACTCTCTCCATTGGTTGCCTGCTGCTGGACTGACCTCTCACCAACTGTTCTCTCCTTATAGCTAAACAAATCATCTAACTCTAACTGATCAATTTTTCCAACCCCTCAGGCACTGATACGCACTGTATGTAATCAGATTTAAATGCTTAACATCTGATCCTGCTGTCCTTACATGAGCAAAATGCCTGCTGGCCTGAGTGGGCATTTTGCCAGCAAAAAGACTTCGGGATGGGGCCCTTAATCTGAATATTCTATTTCCTCGCTGAAATCAGTGGATCTAAAAAAAATGAGGTGGGGTTGGAAAATGGATGAGTTGGTGGGACTTGGTCTGGTGGCCATATAAAAAGCTTAGCTCCTCATTTAGCCCCTTTGTTGGTAGTATCAACAGAGTGGCCAAAGACTGAATGGGTCTTGGAGGCTGAATTGCCCTTCTTTCCAGGTCAGAGTTGAGAGGCACATGGTGCCTAGGATGTGAGGATGCTCCTGCACAGTATACCTGTTTCAGGGGTGAATCAATTCTTTCTTCTCAATCCAGCACTTTCAGCCAGCACTAAAACTTTCTTTACAAAGAACCAATGTTTAGAAGCTGAAGTCAGACAAATTCAAGTTAGAAATAAGGCACACTTTTTAAACAGCCAGGATAATTAACCCTTGGAGCAAGCTGCCAAGGGAAGTGGTGGATTCGCCATCTCTCGAAGTCTTCAGATCAAGGCAGATATGCCTTAGTCAAACACATCATTGGGATCAATACAGTAGTAACTAGCTGAAATTCTATGGTCTGTTATTCAGGAAGTCAGACTAAATGATCTAATGGTCCCTTTTAGTCTCAGAAGTCTATGTCTCTATGAAATACAGAGAGGAAAGGAGGTGATATACTTAAAGGGGCACTCGGATGAAATATGTAACCTGCAAAGAAATTTTCCATTCCTCTAGCTCTCCCTCTGCCCTCTCCCGGTTGCCTGAGTTATCATCAACCGCCACACAGCACCCATCCCTGTGCTCCCTCAGCACCAGTTGCACTGAGAGGGGTTAGTAGATATAAGACGTCAGACTCCCATTGTGCAGTTAGTGGCATACAGTAGGGACACGTGCATTCTAAGCTGCTTATGCCTGGCTCTGGCTGATGTGCCTGGGACGTGCTAGGGAAGAGATGGCTGCGGGCCTGGTCAAATGAGACAGCTCCTGAGGCTTTTTGTGTGTGTGTGGGGGGGAATGAGATCTCATTTAGCAAATCGGGTGTTTTTTGTTACCTGGAATTGAGTCAGAGGAGGATCTGAGAAAAATAATAATACTCAGCCCTAATAACAGCCCTGGGAGGCAGGCATCATTATCACTGTTGTACAGATGGACACACTGAGGCTGGGACCAACAAACTCAAGGACACACGATGAATTGGTGGCAGAAGCAGGAGTAGAATTCAGGCATTCCTGGCCTCTAGCCTCATGCTTAGACCACTCAGTCACACTGACTCCCTAGAGAGCGGCTCCTGGAAATAATAAACAGCCAGTTGCTTGAGGGGTTTATGTTTGAGAGCTGGGCCTACCCTGTTTGTAAAATATTATTATTCATAATGATCATTTTGTATCCTGAGAGCACCCACTATGTGCCAGGAACTTTCCAAACAAATATGATTGCAGGTTCCTCCAGACTCATGGGGCTTTGAAAGTCCAAGGGTTGGAAAAGTGACATAAGATGACTCCCTCTGAAGTAGCCTGAGGTACCATTTTGGATGTCACCAGAGGGCGTACTCCACCTGACAGCTGATGACTGACTTTACAGTGCCTAGAAATTTGATTCTCAGATGAGGATGTATGAGCCCATGACTAGCACTTGGTGAAGCAACTTTGGCCTGACTGGTATCTGGCAAAGGGTGCTGTTTCGCTCAAGTAGAAAGTGAATGTGTCAGACACTGACAGGCATTCAGGCTGGTGAAGTATTTCAAAATTTGCTAACAGGGCCTTGGTTGGTGGCTGGTTGGGATTTGTGAGGAAGTGCTCCAAACATTGGATATGTGTGCAATATCGACCTAATTGCCCTGTACTGCACATGTGAGAGGATGTCACTCAGCTCCCTGTCTTTCTTTCCTCTAGGGCTGATAGTCTACCTGGGAATGATGGTGGGAGCTGTCATTTGGGGTGGCCTGGCAGATAAACTGGGAAGGAAGAAATGCCTCATCATATCACTCGCAATCAACGCTGCCTTTGCATTCCTCTCCTCCTTCGTCCAGGGATATGGATTCTTCCTCTTCTGCCGCCTTATCTCCGGCCTCGGGTGGGTAACACTCTCTTTAGTCCCTCAGCTCCAGGCTGAGGAGAACCCTTTGTGCTAGATGAGACTGCACAATGATTTGGGATTGCCAGCTGAGGAAATGGAAGGACTGACTGGACAGGTTCTACACAGCATGTGTGTGTTCTAAATAAAATGTTCACATCACCCTGGAAGGATCTAGAGCAGGGGTGGCCAACCTGAGCCTGAGAAGGAGCCAGAATTTACCAATGTACATTGCCAAAGAGCCACAGTAACACATCAGCAGCCCCCCCATCAGCTCCCCCCCTCGGCTCCCAGCGCCTCCTGTCCACCAGCAGCCCTGCCGATCAGTGCCTCCCCCTTCCTCCCTGCACCTCCTGATCAGCTGTTTCGTGGCGTGCAGGAGGATTTGGGGGGGGAGGAGGGAGGAGCGAGGGCACAGCAGGCTCAGGGGAGGGGGTGGAGTGGGGGCAGGGCCTGTGGCAGAGCCAGGGGTTGAGCAGTGAGCACCCCCCGGCACATTTGAAAGTTGGCGCCTGTAGCTCCAGCCCCGGAGTCGGTGCCTATACAAGGAGCCGCATATTAACTTCTGAAGAGCCACATGTGGCTCCGGAGCCACAGGTTGGCCACCCCTGATCTAGAGCCAGCCAGGGAGAAGGCGCTAGACAAGGGGGATTATATAGTTTGTTTTTCCTTAAACAAAACAATTTAATGCTTGGAAAATTGACAGTCAGATAGTCTGAGGTCTTAGCCAGAAAACAGGTGCATAAAAGGAAGCAACAGCATCTGTTCACCACTTCAGGATAAGACACCTCAAAGTCGACCTAAGAGAACTCAGTCACTGAAATCTCAATCTCCCTGCTGAAACTGTGAACACGGGTGCTGATTGATGTCGACTGCAATGTAGATGCTTGTCTATACTAGGCCCTGTACTGAGATCTCTACCCATTTCATAGGCATGGAACAACATTAAGTTGGTAACTTTCAGTCACGACTGACCTGCTCTGAATCTGAATAGGTGATTTAGAGGTGAAAGGATCTGTAGCTCTCCCAAGCCATACAGTCTCCCAAACTGCTCATACAATGGTATGGCTTGTCTTATACAAAGCATCAGGAAGACACTTTGGGCAAAGGCAGAATTCCAGAGCTCACTCTTTATAAATGTCCATGTTATTAATAAGGAGAGAGGGGAGGGCCCATACCCTCTCATTTATAGTCATTTGGAACTTTGCCTTGTAAAAGGTAAGCTTTTGTTCAGGAGAGAGAACTTGTTTTAAACCTTTGACGAGGCTGCAGATTTCATTCCCCCCTTATGCTAATTAAGCCAGGAATGACTCCACTGACATCAGTAAAGTAACACTGGTGCATATGATAAGTGAATTTGGGCCCATGGCCAAGATTTTCAAAAGTGCCCAGTGATTTTCAATGCCCGGCTCGAGACACATTGAGGGGGACTGATTTTCAGAAAGAACTGAAAACTGAATTTGTGAAACTCAGGCCGTTTATGGTGTCTCCGTTTGGACACCCCAAAATGGAGGCACCCCCAATCATTTGAAAACATTGGCCCATTTTAAAATGGTTAATTTCAAAATGTGTTGTAGAACTTCAGAAACATTTCCAAAAGTTCGTGCAATCCCAGCACTCCTTGGCTCCTTCCATCTCTGAGTCATGAGGCAGCTGAGCTACTCTGACAAGATGGTGGAGGGAATGTGGAAGGGGCATTGCAGAATGGGTCCTCCCTTGGGTGGACTGGGTCAAATTTGGCTGGAGTCACTAGCAACCAAAGTCTCTTATTGCCTGGCTGATTGCTGCCCCAGTGAAATGAGTTTGCGCTCTCCTGTGCAGTTCTCCAGTTTCCTAGGGCACAAGCATCCAAATCACAAATGCTCTGCCGAGCATATCCATGTCCCCTCGAGGCCAGGTTAATTCACTTTGTTAAAACAGGAAAGTAAAATCAACTTTCTGCTCGTGACAAGCTTCCTGTGCATCCTTCACGTTTAAGAACAACCTGGTATGGGGAGCTTGATATTCTTCTCTCATGACTCCCTAAGTAGAGAGTCTGTGAGAATCGCCTAGAATTCCAGTGAGTTCCAGAAAGAAAAGCTACCGTCCCCCTGCGGGGCTGTAACTCTAGACACCTTTACTATAAACGAATCCAAACCTATGAGGCTCCAGATGTGCTGGTGACACCTGTTTGGCAAAGTCCTTTATTCTTCCCATGTGGTGTTTTCTCTCCTCAGCATCGGGGGATCCCTCCCCATCGTCTTTGCTTATTTCTCTGAATTCTTATCTCGTGAGAAGAGGGGGGAACACCTGAGCTGGCTCTGCATGTTCTGGATGATCGGTGGCATTTATGCCTCTGCAATGGCTTGGAGCATCATTCCACACTATGGTAACTGCTTTGTGCTTTCGGTTACAGATAACACCACATCCACACCACCCCTGCGCACACACATATAAGGACATACAGTTAGTGCATGGCAAGCTGGACTGTTCATCTACAGTGCACTAGCCTGCTGCAAACTAACTGCCTGCTTGGACTCTGCCATTATGCACTAAAAATTCCATAATGCACTTTGACCTACTCCCGTTTCAAATTGGCGTAGATTAAAGTGCACTTTGGAAATCTTAGTGCACGGTAGCAGGGTCCACATGGCCAGTTAGTGCTTGGCAGGCTAGTACATTGTCAAATTACACCCCAGCTTGCTGCGCACTAACTGTTCGTATAGACTAGCCCTCACTCATTAACAACACCCCCCCCGCCCCCATCTGGTGGGCTATCTATTCTTAACATGATATGTTGCAAGTTAGCCCTGCAGCTTCTGTGGTGTGCAAAACCAGAGTCCGACATGCTTGTACCAACTGCAACCAAACTCACCCCTGGAACTTTCAAATCCCACCTGCCTTTTTACAGGAACTCAAAGATAATCAGTGGAATTCATCCTGCAAGTCAGGACATCCCCAGCAGGACAGGGAGGATTGTCTAGCTCTAGGATTGTAGACACTATTGTGATTGGGGCCCTATACACACCAATGATAGAGAGAAATTGATCGATTGATTGGTACTTAGGCAGGATGATGGGTGATGGCTCCTATGGGGTAAAAGCCTCTAATACATCACACCTTTGGTACTGCAGCTTATAAATGCTGGCCTCTCTCTATGAACAGTCAAACCCAGGACCACAAATCCACACATCTCTGAATTTGGGGATAGTTTGACTCAGGTAACTTCATGGCTCATGTCCGTGTTGACTGCAGAGCTGAGCTAAGTAATTATCAATAAATTGTAACGCTGCTGAACACTAACATGGGGGGGGGGGGCTAAGCAGCACATTATCAAGGTCAGCACATCCCACCATGTCTTAGCCAGATACCAGTGTATTTGGGGTAATTTTTGCGTGTGAATATGTCTCCCTAAAACCTAAATTTGCTGGGATCACATCTGATTTCTACAGATTTTCCCATGGTGTTGAATATGGTAGAGAGAAAGGACGCTGAAATGTACATTACTACTATGAGGAACAAAAACCTGCAGGTCACATGGTTTTCCTGGTCATTCATTTGCATCACCTAGGAAAACATCAGACTTCAGTATCTATTGAGAAAGATTAATTCCCCTAGTATCCAGTATTGCCAGCTGTTTGCAAAATCCTGTTTGAGAAAAGTAGGACAGTCCAAAAAGATCATGAGGAGGGACTATAATATCTATCTATCCATCCACCCACCCATCTTACAAGCTAAAACTACCCTCCATATTTAGAAACCTTCAAGTTTTGGCCAGAAACAGGCTGTTGGAACAGACATGTAAACTAGAGTGAATTGGTGTCAGGCTAAAGCACATACATTATTTGCAAAAATGGTTTAAAAACCCAATCCTTTAATGGGTAATATTTAAATTGTGCAGATGGTCAACATTGACTATGTCACATGTTGGAGCATCTGAGCCCCGTGCTGTACGTTTTTTCCTTTCCAGTATCCCTTGGTTCCATATTGTTTTGGAACTCAATTGAACGTGTGTAACATTGTGGTTGATACAGTTCTCATCGCTGCAAAAGCTGTAACTTGTTTATTTCAAGATTAGGAGCGAGAGTATATTATAAAGAAACATTTGAAATAAACATCCTCCCGAGATCTGACTGTGGGAAGGCAAACTGAGAATGAAAGAATTTTGATTCATGATCTTTTCTGTGTGTCTTTGATTAAAGTTTGATTGATTGCACCCTCCCAAAAACCTGCTTTGGTCAAGCTGCCATTTGAGTTTTAAAGTGTCTGTGCTGCTCTCAGACTCCCTCGTGCCCCTTGTTTGGTGACTATGTGGCCTGGGCAGAGCATAGGAAAGAGCCCAGAGTGTGGTGTAGCCTAAATGCAGCACTAGAAGCAAGGATCTCCTGAGTTTGAACCCCAGCTCGGACACTGATTTTGGGGAAATCATTTTGCTTGCCTGCCCCCGCTTCCTCCTCTGTAAAATGGGGACTAACACTTCCCTTACAGATATGTTGTCAGGCTGTCTTGTAAGTGCTCTGGAAATCAGAAAAGGGCTACATATTAGAAATTCTCTGTAATGTTATGTAAGGAGGCCACAGAAGTGTAATAAAATATACCAGTGGATCCCATGTGACCCTTGCTAGGTTCTCTCTCCACAGATGCACAGTATCCTTAGTTTTATTGCATAGCTCACTTCCAGCCTGATTTCTAAACTTAAAGATAAAGGAAGATTTTAAAAAGGCAGGAACTTAATAATAACCGATTCCATTGTCTGTGCTGAGCACAAACCCATAGGCTGTTATCCATCTGACTGTCTGATGGAGTCCACAAAGGAATTCATTACCAGGCATAATAAATCTTTCATCAGATGGGACTCTGTCAGCCTATCACCATCTTGCACAGAGCCCATACAGTCCAGTTGGTATCTGAGAGAGAAATCTGACTAGGTGGACAGAATTTTCACTCTGGCTTTTGTTGTTCATAGGCTGGGGTTTCAGCATGGGAACGAAGTACCACTTCCACAGCTGGAGGGTATTTGTAATCGTCTGTGTTCTGCCCTGTATCTCTTCACTGGTGGCACTTAAATTCATGCCGGAAAGTCCACGTTTTTTGCTAGAGGTAAGATGACTCATCTGAAAACTGTACTCCAATATCAATTAACAAAGGAGACCTGGTCCTCACGTGTTTCTGGCTGTCTCTTCACTGCCCTCTCCCCAGCCTTCTGGCCACACACCCACATGTTGGCTTGCCAGTTTCATTTAAAACTTAGAGACTCTTTGTATTAAGGTGCTAATCACATACTTTCATTGTATCACTTTTTAATTTTGACATCTGCATCGAACAACAAGCAAAATGCAGACCCCTGGGATCAGCGCCGGCTCCAGGGTTTTTGCCACCCCAGGCAGCCTAAAAAAAAAAAAAAAAAGCCGCGATCGCGATCTGCGGCGGCAATTCGGCGGGAGGTCCTTCGCTCCGAGTGGGAGTGAGGGACCCTTCGCCGAATTGCCGCCAAATACCTGGACGTGCCGCCCCTCTCCGGAGTGGCCGCCCCAAGCACCTGCTTGTTAAGCCCTGCCTGGGATTCATAACCCCATCAAAGGGTTTGCGTACCTGATTAAAATGCAAGCACGTACCCTTTGGGAATGTAAATAGTAGAGCTGGGCAGGAAGAGGAGTGAAGGGCAAGAAACAGGAGCAGGATAAAATACTTGGGGGGTTGGATCTCAGACCCAGTAGGGGAAGTGCACTACTCACACAGTAGGACAGCATATAATTATTTATTGTTATCACCTTGCACTTATTGTACATAGCACCTTTCACCTGAGGCTCTCAAAGCAGCTGACATATACTGATTAAATCTCAGACCCCCCCGTGATGTAGGTAAGTATTATTTATTCCCATTTTATAGATGGAACAACTGAGGCACATCAACTTGCCCAAGGTTACACAGCAAGTCATTAGCAGAGCTGGGCAGAGAACCATGTCTCCTGAGGTACCCTCTGCTTAGCCTGGAGACAACACTTTGCCTAACTCCCACCTCCCAAATAATAATTACAGAGTGGTTTCCTTCTTCTACCCCAAAACTACTGCACAGTCAGCAAATATAAACCTTGATGGTTCAGCCTTCTGCCCTCTGCTTCTCCCTCCTCGACACACGATGCAGCACGGCACTGCTCCTTTACACCTGGGCCTCCAGAGCTGGTTCCCTGTCTCATTTTTAAAACCACATGACTGGAGACCATAGTATTTAATGGCTGACTTGAGATGTTCTTCCCTTGGTGTTTCCAGATAGGTAAACATGATGAAGCCTGGATGATTCTCAAGCAAGTTCATGATACCAACATGCGGGCCAAGGGGGAGCCAGAGAGGGTGTTTACGGTGAGTGTGGTTTCCTTCTGGAAAGCAGTTAGTTATACTGTGGTAAAGGGGTCACTGGCACGTGGGAGTCTTCATATGCCAGGTGTTGGTTTGGAATCTGCTTTAGTAGGCACCAGAGCTGCCTTATTCTCCCCCCTGTGGTTTCCAGCTTCTCACACACTATGTGACCTCCAGGAGGGAGAAGATAAGGACTGCACACTTCAGGTCATACACCAGCCTTGTTTTGCAGTGATCAATCCCAGGAAAGTCGGTGGGAGTTGTATATGCATGGGGATAAAGCACAGTGGATAGCCCAGCAGCTTTCCAATTATACTCAGACATCTAATTGCTCTGTTCTAGGAGCAAAGTAAATGAGAGGGACATTACTCATGTGGGAAATCCGGATGACTCCTTTCTCCATTCCAGCTTCTAATCAAACTCTGATTAAGCTCCATGTACTTCCTAATGAGCTTCCCAAACCCCATCTGCCTGGTAGCCAGCCTTTAATCTCTCTGAAGGAAAGTGAGGTGAATGATTATTACTCAGTGGGCCAATGCTGAGAGTGAAAAATTTGAACTGGGCAGAGTCTAATTCAGTGAGTTTAGAGAAGGCGTGTGGTGGGGTTAATTGTAAATCGCAGTGAGTGTGTTGTAAACAGTAAGTGCACCAGCTAGGGAATGCTCCTTGAATTAGGTTGTTATGTCAGAGAAAGCACATACCCTTAAAGGAAGGAGGGAGGGAAGAAAAAATTGGCTGCAGAATTCAGCTTTATGGTGCAAAAAGCCCGATTAACTGGAAAGAGGAGTTATGGAGTAACACTGTCCATAATGAATGAGCCCATCAATAATACAAGAGATTAATTTACTGTACCGTCAAGTGTGCTAAGACTCCAGGGTCAGAAAATGGGCTTAATGAGCCTGAGCTATTTCCAGGGCACAAGCTATTCAACTGCTGTGGAAAGAAAGAAAGAAAGAAAGAAAGAAAGAAAGAAAGAAAGAAAGAAAGAAAGAAAGAAAGAAAGAAAGAAAGAAAGAAAGAAAGAAAGAAAGAAAGAAAGAAAGTTGTCTGCTCCTGTAAAACTGGGATGGTCAGTTATGCTGCAGATCTATAAGCTGTGGCAAACAGGACGCTGCATGTTTCAGATGCTCTCCCCTCTGCTACATGCCCCTTATTAAGGAGCTGTCCCCACCTCTCACCTTTAATATACAGTGGCAGCCTCAATCCACACCAGCTTCTCTCCTACTTGCACTGGGATAAGCCGGGCACATTCATATTGTAATGTGAGACTGACCATCCTCGAGGATTTAGGGCCCTCTGTGCCAATGCTGCTCCTGGATTAAAACCATGTATTGTCTGTCACTCCTGTGTCAAATCCACGTGTACCTGCTCCTGCATCTGATGATCCTAAAGGCATCTGCTCCTGTTAGGACTCAGTCTGTCAAACTCAGTCTGCACTCATGAACACTTATTATTCCAGCTAATGATGTCCTATTTGCCATGTGTCATAATGGTCTGAAATATTGTACTTCAGATCTGGAGTTTGGCTGTTGAATCAAGACTTACTGAAACCTCCTGGCACAGACAGACAATGAGCTCTCCTTGCCTTGTACTTTCCACGTGAAGTTGTATTTTGCTAATTGGCCAGCAGGAGCCAGTCAGTCTTGCACCAGCTGTTACTGGGACAATTTCCAGATCTGACATTTAAACAGTTCCAGTCAGGAGAACATAGACACTATCTTATCGAGCTGGGTGAATCATTCATACTGAATGAATTATTCAGTGAATTTCACCTCTTTTTCTGCATGTGAACAGATTGTGATTTTCTTGAATATGTTCTTTACTCAAAATTATTCACCAAATACTTTCTGTGACTGATTCCTAGGTTATAACCCATTCACAAGCACTTACTTACAAGTATTCAATATTCAAAATTCAGGCTATTTTGACTGGACAAATTAGTCATATGGTATGTTTCTATTCCCTGATTGGATGAGTTTTCTGATACAAACATACACATTTATGCACTCAGAATTGACTTTCCACAAATGTTCTTCCATTGGCACTTAAAATTTGCTGTGTTAGAGAATGCTTCCCCAGTTGCATTTGAGAAAAGAGAACATGAAAGCAGTTGAAGCAAGTTTGTTTAAAACTGTATTAACTATTCACTGAAATTTTTTAGCAGTAATTGTCAGCTCTAATTACTGGGCAGATTCTTAAAGACATCAAGATCACATAGTGTATGTGTGTTAACTTAATGTGTTGGGTGTTTTATTATCAATCTAATAAATGAAGGTTTGAGGTTGACGTGGAACATTTGAAATGTGTCACACAGAGAGAGATTTTTAGCCCATGAGAAAAACTCAGTATCCAATGGCAACACATCAAGAAAAGATAACAGGTGAAAATTCTGTGGCAAACATCAGGGAAGATTGCTGTGCAGGAGGCAGAGAAGGAATTGTGCTGAAAACAGAGAAATGGTTGAATCCATCCAGGGTCAATTGCTGAAACTTTGGTTTGTGTTTTTCAGGTCGCCCACATCAAAACTCCAAAGCAAATAGATGAGTTTATTGAAATCCAGAGCTCAACAGGGGCATGGTACCAGCGCTGGTTGGTCAGATTCACGACCACATTAAAACAGGTATGGAGCATGAGGACCATCCCACAAGAGCGTTCAATGTGTTGAGATTCTGATTCATATTCACAACATCCCTTGGGTTACTATGTGGGATAAATGGGCCTGGGCTCTGGTAGCATTTGCTATACTTCCCCTACCCTCCTATCCTCACCCTGTCTCTTCTTAACCCAAGCCATCAACGAGTTCCTGAACTGATATGCTGTATATGGCTAAAGGAAGATCTCAGGGTCAGACCACAGCACACAAGTATCTGATTTCCCTTCCACTTGCACGAACAGAGATGCTCTGCTGGCCAAACCTAACAGAGAATACCATCCCCAGTGAATGAATTAAAATTCTATCTGCTTAATGTTGCTGCTTGCTAAGGCTGAGTCTCCAGGATTATAATATAAACATTTTGGCCAGCTATGGATTTCACACCTGCCGTTCTACTGCCCACCACAACTGCCCAGAACTTCACAGCAGCTGTGGGGTTAAACCTAGATTCTTAGGCTCCAGAAGCACAAGCTCCTGCCACTTGAAGTAAAGAAGAATCTCCCTTAGTTGTTAGCAGTCTAGATTCTATGAGACACAATTAAGCAGCTCCAGATCCATTTAGTGGAGGGCAGTGTCACACGTACACACTAGCCAGCTCATTACAGATATGCTTATACTGAAGGATAGTGGAGCAAAGCTTCATGACCCCTCACGTCGTCATATGTATCTCATGAAACATAGTTTGGAACAAACACTGGGATCTAAGCAGATCATCCATCTTCCCTAAATGAGCTCTCTTCACTGTTAATATTAAACTCCTGACCTGCTCAGAAATGAATCTTTCAAGATCTCTGCTAGGATTTCTCTGTGACTGACCCCTTCCTGTGGATTTGTAGATCTGGGACAACCTGTTGTATTGCTTGACAGCCCAGTACAAGATGAATACACTGATTCTGGCTATGGTTTGGTTTTCAATGGCCTTTAGGTAAGTCACTTCTCTAACTTTCTCAAGAAACAGTAGCCATCTGAGGGCTTAGTTGTTGCAGTCAGGGTCCATCTACAATGAAATGTGCTCTCAGCTTTTGTGGGATTAACTGTGCATATAAATAAATTGTTATGAAAATCAAATTTTGCCTCCTTGATCCTATTTTAAAGAGACAGAGCCCGTGAAAAACTAGGCCATGGTCTGCTAAGTATCTATGTTTTACTCAGTGATCTAACCGCCCATAACAGAGAGTTTAGTATACCTTGAACAAAGCAGGCCTTGGGGAAGACGGGTTGGTACTGTATGGCTCAGTAGTCTTATATGGAGCCTTTCACTTCTAGGTCCCTTGTCTGAATCCTGTCTATATTAGTAGTGTCGAAAAGTAATTGCTACCAGCTGGCTGGCTGTTCATTGGTCTGTGTCAACTAAGTGGGTGGATCTCAGTACACTTAAGAACAAATAAGTGTCCACACTAGGGACACCACCCCCTGATCTGGTGATAAAGATGAGCAAATAGTTCAGGGGTCGGCAACCTTTGGCACGCGGCTCGCCAGGGTAAGCACTCTGGCGGGCCGGGCCGGTTTGTTTACCTGCCGCGTCCGCAGGTTCGGCCAATCGCGGCTCCCACTGGCCACGGTTCGCCGCTCCAGGCCAATGGGGGCTGCGGGAAGTGGCATGGGCCGAGGGATGTGCTGGCTGCGGCTTCTCGCAGCCCCCATTGGTCTGGAGCGGCGAACCGCGGCCAGTGGGAGCTGCGATTGGCCGAACCTGTGGACACGGCAGGTAAACAAACTGGCCCGGCCCGCCAGGGTGCTTACCCTGGCGAGCCGCATGCCAAAGGTTGCTGACCCCTGAAATAGTTTATAACAAAAAATGCTTTGTCCTTTTCTGTTCATAGAACATCTGTGAATGGATCATGGCTTTCTTGATACAACCGTGATTCAAAAGTATTAGAAAAAATGTTAGATGATTTCCCTAAGCTCTGTGGCATGTACTATTCTGTTTAATTATGATTAGTCACATACAGCACATGGTGTAGTTTCTGATCCTTGTGCAGATGAATGTAACTTATGGTTGGGCTTCTGGTGTGAATGCTCGTGGGAAGTGAATTTACAATTTTCTTTTACAGCGAATTAGGGAATGCGTGGTTAACCTTTGCTTTCCACAAGGAGCCATGCTAATGCAACTTGATTGCACTTGCTCCAGAAAGTGAACGCAAAAGAACCACAGACACGAAAAAGTGAATTTGTTAACAAAAATGGAATTCAATATATAGAGAATATTTTTACTGTATTTACTCATCTCTTGTTGGCACCAATGGTGCCTTCTTCATTGGCAACCTCAACTGATAATTCAAGGGCTGAGAATTCCCTAGAGACTGAACTACCTGCTTGTCACTTACGGCAGTTGGTCCCTCCAAGGCAGGTTTGGCCATTGCCCATGACATTCCTGTGCTGTGGATAAATGGAAGCCTTCGCTCTCCAGTCTGTCAATCTGTCACTTTTCCCCAGCACTAAATTTACCTAAAAGCATTGACAGAGAACCAAAAATTAGAGCTGCTTACAAGTCAGATATTGTGCAGAGCCAACACCAAAATATGTGTAAACTTTATCTGAACATGCCCCTTTCCTCTCCTTGCTGCAGTTACTATGGCCTTACTGTCTGGTTCCCTGACATGATCCGATATCTCCAGAATGAGGAGTATGACTCCCGACTCAAAATCTTCAATCGGGAACATGTAACGCACGTGACCATAAACTTCACACTGGAAAACCAGATCCATAGCAATGGGGTATTTGTCAATATTAAGTAAGTGAATGTGACCTGATTTCCTTTATATCTGGGGGATGAGGGCATATGGTTCAATAAAACATGGCACATATCATTTCTAGAGAAAGAGCTGAAATTTTCAAGCATTTGAATGCTCCCCAGGCTTTACCCCATACTAGTAAGGGGTAGCAGTGGATTAGACATTCTAGATCAGGGATCAGCAACTTTTGGCCCGTGGCCCACCAGGGAAAGCCCGTGGTGGGCCAGGCCGGTTTGTTTACCTGCAGTGTCTGCAGGTTCAGCCGATCGCGGCTCCCACTGGCCGCGGTTCGCTGTCCCCAGCCAATGGGGGCTGCGGGAAGTGGCGCGGGCCAAGGGATGTACTGGCCGCCCTTCCCGCAGCCCCCATTGGCCTGGAGCAGCAAACTGCAGCCAGTGGGAGCCGAGATCAGCCGGACCTGTGGATGCTGCAGGTAAACAAACCGGCCCAGCCCACCAGGGGCTTTCCCTGACGGGCTGCATGCCAAAGGTTGCTGATCCCTGTTCTAGATCATTACCAGTCTGGAAATGTCGGTGATCACCAGTTCATGGCTCTCTGAAGTTTTAGAATACAGCCAGTTTTTCAAACTAATTAGACAGGCAAATGCTGCAACTGCATGTGCAAATTGGGTACTTACCTGGGCAAGTTGCCAGTTAAGCAAGTTTACTGTTCGTACACACAGTTACCTGATTTAAGCATGCAGTTACAATAACTGCATGCAGAAATTAGACATGCATTTCTACTCAAAACACATACCTAACTTGTTTGAAATCTTGGCCATTAAGTTGCCATACCACAGCAAGGCAGTCTAGCATTTAGTGGTAGTGTATAAATAGGGCCCTCAGTATCAGGTGTGTCATATGGTCCCTTTCGTGTCATGCTGCCAACTTTCTAGGAAATCTAATTGCTCTTGAGGCTGGGGCCAGTCTAAATGAAGTTTTAGGGCCAGGCAGAGAGGAATGATAGTCCAGTGGTTAATGTTCTATCCTGTGACTTGTGAGACCCAAGTTAAATTCCCTGATCTGCCACAGTCTTCCCGTATAACCTGGGGTGAGTCACTTAATCTCTCGCTGTCTCAGTTCTCTATCTGTACAATGGGAGCAATAGCACTGCCCTACCTCTTGGGATGATGTGAAGATAAATCAGTTAAAAGGTTGTGAGGTGCCCTTGAGGGCCATAGAAGTATCTCAAATAGATTGTGTCAGGTCCTACTTATGCCGCCTGTAATTGCCATGTTTATAGTATTTGTCCCAGTGGTGCGTATGGTCTGATCCCTTGGATACACTCCTGGGGAGACACGGTGCCACAAAGGGTATGGCGAGGGATGAGGAATCGGTGGGCCCTTGAGCCTATCTCAATTCTCTACCATCAGGCTGGCAGCAACAAGGGCGTGCATAAGCACTTCTGGTCTGAAAACACACGCGTGTGGATTTGAAACTCACTTTCAATGAATCCTCATGCCTGTGACTGTGACATCTGTTTTCAGCATATATGTTTTGCCAGTTGAACTTAGTCATTTGAGAAAGATAAACCTCAAGCCCCCAGTAAAGCCATGCACACAGCCAATGCAACATTATGTAAATTAAGAGTGGAAAGGATATTTGTAGGAACCATCTTTTTGCATTATTCTCCCAACTAGGCATAACCCTCATTCTATGGGAAACACCACATGCAAACCCATGGAGCATCAAGGGCTGCTTTCTACAGATCATGTGCTCTTTCTACTCTGCTCTCTCTACACCCCACCCCATTTATCCACACCTACAGTCCTAAAGAAGTGTGTTTGAGGAATTCCTTTCCCAGAATTCTTCTCCTAACAGGCTCACATGTCCTCATGATGGGACCTTCTTCATCTGTGACCAGTGTTTGTGGAATCAGAGCATGTGGAATTGCTCTCCTGGGCCTCTTTGGATCCAGAGGTGGCTTTCTTCTCTTTCCTTAGGACACACTGACATCTAGTGGTCCTGGGCAAGAAAGATTTGTTTTCTTTTTAAATATACTTTCCACTTTTGCTTCCTGGAAGCAAACACTTCTGTGCTCGCTTAAAGCTATTATTTACCATGGCCACCATTCTGCACCATCACAGTAAATATGAGTTTTGCCATTGACTTTTTATCTGTCTCACAAACTTCTCCCACACTCACCCTTGCCAACTCAAAACAAAATATATTGGCCAGATCCTTAGTTAATGCTTTGAAGTCAACGGAGCTATGCTGATTTACACCAGCTGAGGATCTGTCCCTATGTAACTGTCAAGACATGCGTCTGACGAAGTGGGTATTCACCCACAAAAGCTTATGCTCCAATACATCTGTTAGTCTTAAAGGTGCCACAGGACTCTCTGTTGCTTTTTACAGATCCAGACTAACACAGCTACCCCTCTGATACTTGTCAAGACATGTATCCATCATCATTGTGATTAGTTTGTATGTGGTATCTCTTTTCCCTACCCTGGGTCTAGTTTTTCTTTTTGGTCTTTCTGGTTTGAAAGCTCTTTGGGGCTAGGGACTGTGTCTTCTTCTGCATCTGTACAGCATGGAGAATGTATTGGGCACTACCACAATATAAACAATGAAAATGATGGGGGGGCTGCGATGGGGCAGTGTGCCACACCCCTGCCTTTGTCACAAACACAGACTGCTCTGAGACCTTCTTGCTTGTAAATGCCACTGTATAGTTTATTTTCAGTGTTTTAATCCCTCCACCATACATAACAATGTCTCTGCACCTTTACACGCTGTATCTCAACTTTCTAACTCCTTCTCCAAAGGCTGGGGAGATAAGGTGACTCTACTTCGAGGACCCCCTTTGTCGGGCTCTTGTAGCTTTCTGGTTGGTTTGTTTCTCTCTCCCATTTTCTCTTCCTCACTCGAGCACTCCTTCCTGTGCCCTTTTGTACAGCTTCCCTGTTAATGGCTAATTGGCTCATTGAGTCACTAGCTCCAATCTGGCCTGTTAATCAGGTACACCTCTGTCCAATTAGGCCTTTTCTAGGGGAACCTAATTAGTACAAACAGTGACCAGGGGGCTGGCTCAAGTGCTAGCCCTCAGCACTCTGTTACAGGGACCATGTCCACCTGTCTAAATGGAAATTCACCCCGTCTCCTTCTAAGTGTTACAACATAAATTACTCATATAGTTCCAAATAGACTTAGAGTCTCTAAAATTTCAGCTGCACATGTGCCTCCTGGGAGGAATACATTATGGACCCAGAGTCACCATCCTACAATCACATTTTATTTTACTCCTAGTAGTTGAAAACTCCATGGCATTCCCTATCGCTATTGTCTGTTTCCATTTGTCAAACATTGTTTTGGGTTACGTCCATGTGTTTCTAATGGAACTTGACATCAGTGTGCCTTTTTATGGCTGCTTCTTTGTTTATGCCCAATCATCCTGGGTGAGACCACTACTGCAATAGGATGCAAGCCCTCCTCTTCCCTCCCCCAAATCCAACCTAACAGGAAGTGTGTTTAGTGGTTAAAGTGCTAGGACTCCTATCTCTGCCACTGAGTAACTACATGACCTTGGATAAATCACTTCATTCCCTTTTGCCTTCCAACTCCTCCAGCTTCCCTCTATTTAAATTGGAGATAATGTTGACTGACCGTGCAGTGATGCTGTTGTGAAGCTTTGTTAATGGATGTCTGTAACGTGTTTCGGATGAAAAATGCTACAGAAGGACCAGTTGATAGATTCATAGACTTTAAGGCCAGAAGGAACCATCATGATCATCTAGTCTGACCTCTTGCACATTGCAGGCCACAAAAACTCACCCACCCACTCCTGTAAAAGACCGGTAACCTCTGGCTGAGTTACTGAAGTCCTAAAATCATGATTTAAAGACTTCAAGTTACAGAGAATCCACCATTTACACTAGTTTAAACCTGCAAGTGACCCGTGACCCATGCTACAGAAGAAGATGACCCCCCCACCCCCACCTCCCTGGATCTCTTCCAATCTGATCTGGGGGGAAATTCCTTCCTGACCTCAAATATGACAACCAGTTAGACCTGAGCAGGTGGGCAAGACCCAACAGCCAGAAACTTGGGAAAGAATTATCTGTAATAACTCAGAGCCCTCCCCATCTAGTGTCCCATCACCGGCCATTGGAGAGATTTGCCACTAGCAGTCGCAGATCGGCTACATGCCATTGTAGGCAGTCCCACCATACCAGCCCCTCCACAAACTTATCAAGCTCAGTCTTGAAGCCAGTTAGGTTTTTTGCCCCCACTACTCCTTTTGGAAGGCTGTTCCAGAACTTCACTCCTCTGATGGAGGAATCAAAATGGTTATCGGTCTGGCCCATGGGAACTTACGACAAAACCCTGGGCAGATCCAAGGCTGTTCGGTAGCACAAAGAATTCCTTTAGACTATAATACAATAGAGTGTCTTTTGGATCTGGCCAAAGAAAGTAAATAGACTACACCCCAAGTACCCCCCATCTCACAATCTTTTTTGTTTGTAAACTACTATGTGGGCACCGTTGTAGTATGTGAACTCTCATAATGCAAAATTCTAATATAGGATATGGCCCAAGGATGGATGTGTGTGTGCACGCGTGCGTACAGGTATTAAATGTTCTTCCCTTTCAGCCCTCCCTGCATGTTGTTTTGCATTCCTGGTCCTGCTTTGCATCTGTACAGGGCGATGCTCTTCAGCGTTTGTGAAAGAAAATAAGCTTCATTTCCCATCTGCTGTAACCTGGCAAGTTTCAGCCGCAGTTAATAGGGTCAGGTATTTCTTGGTAGCACTTGGGAATAGCTTCCGAACAATTATCTCCCCACTGGGGAGCAGCCAGACACTGGATGGCAGGATTGGGACAGTGTCTTGATGAAGGGACTGGGAGCTTGATCGTGCAAAGGGCTGATTATTCAGCTGAGGTGCTGAATGTCCTCAGCTCCTCTTGACTTCAGCGGGCATCGGGGCACTTGGCACCTTGTAGGATTGAGCTCTGGGTGGGGATGTGACCAGACATTCATCTCTTTGGGGTGAAAGGAGCCGTCAGCCATGTTATTAACGGTTAGCCCAGTCCCTGTTTGGTTCTTTCCTAGTGCAGTAACTCACTCAGAAGCTGCTCAGACTGTGTTTCAGCCCGGCCTGCATCGCATCCTGGTATGACTTATGGCTCCATTTTCCCATCAGCCCTTGGCAGTGAGTTAAAAAAACCCTGGATGCCATGCAACTGCTTTATAACTCCTTCAAAGAGGAATGTTCAGAAATCAAACTGCAGGGAGAGGGCTCTTTAAAGGCCTTGGAGAGTAAATGCCTCACAGGCTAATACTGAGCAAAGGCAAATCAGCCTCAGTTTTGCTGTAACCTCCGAGACCTTCTTTATGGAACATAGGGCTTGATTAGTCTTCATGTAATTTTTGAGCATTAATAATGTCTGTTTGAGGCCTCTGTTGAGAAGCGTGTAGCATTAATTTAGTGGAGTAAAAACATCAAACTAGGCTCTCTTGCAAAAGCTCAATTAAATTAAGGTGCTGGATTAAGTTTCAAAGCCTTTTATCTAGTGCCTGCCCTGGTCTCATTAGCCTGGACAATAACACTTGCACTTACATACACACACTCTTTTACAACTTCAAAGCGCTTCCTACATATTAACGAATAAATTTTCACAATGCCCCTGTGAGATACTGTAGGTAAGTAAGAGTAGTGTCACCCATCTAAGAAGTGAGTAGCAGATGTCAGGGCCTTGCAGGTTGGCTTCCCATGTGAGGAGAAATCAGCAATGTGGAGCCTGAGTATATTCTTAGTTTAAATTCTTTTATTTACACTACACGCAGTAGTCCTTGAACAGAGGCAGTCACAAACAACATGCAGGTGAATCTCTTCTTCCAAAAATCTAAGCCCAGCTCCAATGCCTCATTCCCAGGAAGCAATTCTGCTTGAAGAATTGACTCTAATTGGAGAAATCAAGGCAAGGAGAAAACTTGATTGCTGTTTGCAACAGCTCCACAGAAAGAAATTACATCACAACACTAACAAGAATGCTGCTTTTCTTCCAGAAATGTACAGTGATTGCACGCTAAGGAGAAGAACTCTGGAAACAATGTGTAACAGCGCCATCTGGTGATTCCCTCCATCATGTTGTACAGATGGGGAAAATAAGGCACAGAGATGTTATCCAAGGCCACAGAGAGAAACAGTGGCAGAGATGGGACTGGAAATTAGGTGTTTGTGCCTCTGAGGCCTCATACTTAGCCCAATAGATCCAATGGCCTCTGCTAAAGGATATTTTTTATTTACCCTTGGCAAGGGGATGGGAGGAAGAATGGGGACAAGAGGCTCTGCCCAGGGACAGAGAGAGTGCTATGCTTACTGTTGAGTGATACCTTCTCCAGCTGATCCAGCAGCAGTATTGACAGGAGCTGTATCCAGTCCTCCTTGGCTGAAAGGGTGGATTGGTTTGATGTGAGGACTCTGAGGAGCGAAGCAGGTGCAGGGAATCCTAGATGACCTGTGTCTACTAAAACAACTCCTTTCTTGCATTCACACAACACCTTTCCTCAGGAACCCCAGAAACCACCATTGTCACTCTGTGCGACCACATCATTTACACGTTAGGAGGTTATTGGAATGGTCACTGAGCACTTTGTGCCTACTCACTGCTGCTTGGGTTGGGCTTCTTTTCCTGCCCTGCAGGTTTGCGAAGATGAAATTCAAATATGTGACTTTTGAGGACATGTTGTTTGAGGAATGCTATTTTGAAGATGTGACATCCAGCGAGACCGTCTTCAAAAACTGCACCATTTTATCCACTGTCTTCTATAACACTGGTAAGGGGATTCCTGGCTTGGTCTAGCCCAGAGGTGGGCAAACTACGGCCAGGACCCTCCTGCCTGGCCCAGGAGGCTACCCCGGCCCCTCCCCTGCTGTTCCCCCTCCCCCACAGCCTCAGCTCACTCCGCCGCTGGTGCAATGCTCTGGGCGGCGGGGCTGCGAGGTCCTGGGGCAGCGCAGCTGCAGAGTCCAGCCTGACCCGGTCTCTGTGCTGCGCGGTGGGGATGGCGTGGCTGGCTCCAGCCGGGCGGCACGGCTGTAGCGCTGGCAGACACCGGTGCTCCAGTAAGGGGGCAGGGAGCGGGGGAGTTGGATAGAGGGCAGGGGAGTTCAGGGTGGTGGCCAGGGGGTGGGGGTGTGGATAGGGGTCGGAGCAGTCAGAGGGTGGGGAACAGGGGTGTTGAATGGGGGCAGCGGTTCCGGGGGAGCAGTCAGGAATGAGCGGAGGGGTTGGATGGAGCAGCGGGGGGCAGTCAGGGGCAGGTGTTCCGGAGGCAGTCAGGGGACATGGAGAAGGGGTGGTTGGATGGGGCAGGGGTCCCCAGGGGGCTGTCAAGAAGGAGGGGGTTTGGATGGGGCGGCGGGGGACAGTCAAGGGCAGGGGTTCTGGGGGAAGTCAGGGGACAGGGAGAAGGGATGGTTGAATGGGGCAGGGGTCCCGGGGGGGCCATAAGGAACGAGAGGGGGGGTTGGATGGGGCGGTGGGGGGCAGTCAGGGGCAGGGGTTCCTGGGGCAGTCAGGGGACAGGGAGCAGGGGTGGTTGGATGGGGCAGGGGTCCCGGGGGGCCGTCAGGGAACGGGGGAGTTGGATGGGGCAGGAGTCCCTAGGGGGCGCAGATAGGGGGTGAGGGCCGGGCCACGACCCCCTCCCCTAACCGGCCCTCCATACAATTTCCAAAACCCGATGTGGCCCTTAGGCCAAAAAGTTTGCCCGCCCCTGGTCTAG
The DNA here is from genome assembly GCA_003942145.1 of Platysternon megacephalum. Lineage (NCBI taxonomy): Eukaryota > Metazoa > Chordata > Testudines > Platysternidae > Platysternon > Platysternon megacephalum. The sequence goes on from QXTE01000017.1 coordinate 8,962,521, forward strand.
CCTGTGGAGCAATGTGCATGTCTGAGTTGTGGTGAACGGTTTGTAGCGGGGCTATAGAAGTGTGTGTGTTGTGCTGTGACAGTGATCAGGGAATAAGAAGGGGAAGTCAAACAAGAGACCAATTTTGGTGTTAGCTCTATGACTATGGTGAACTTCTGTAGAACCAGGTCTACATACTACACTTGCCTTAAAATGTAAGGTGAACTAGGATTTTCCCATCTTTCAAGACCTGAGCTTACCAGTCCATGCACATATGTTTCTGAGTCACAAAATTTACATTGAGATCAGGATTTTGCCAGCGATTAAGACTGCTCCCATCTGCAGCTTCCGTCTCATCTTTAGTTTCAGGTAGCTCTTGGTGAGGGACTTAGGGCAGATCAGACAGCTGTATTACCAGCCTTCCTTAATTGCACTGCTTATGGTGTCATTGACTGTTGCAGCAGAAACCCAGAAAAAATGAACTCAGACCTTGGCAAGTTAAAGTAATAGAGGAACTGATTAAACAATTTTGGCTTAAAATAGTCATTTTTCAGCCCATATCCAGCTTCTGATTTGGGATCTCAAGCAGCTTAACTCATTTAATTCATTCATTTATTAATTTTAAAAGAGCTTTTCACTTCCCCTTTAACTGAAAATAAACCACTGGACGATGAAAATTGCAGCCTGTAGCACCAGCTCCTGGGCTATTGCTCATCATTGGTTGAAATGCCAAGCAATTAGGGCCAAATTATGGCTGCTCCAGCCCGGGTGCATTAAAATGGTGCTCCTCTTCCCTTTAGTGCAGAAGGCAGGCATACTGCTGTAGCCAGCACTCCCCAAGCACTGGAGGGTAGGGCGATGACAGACCTGCTGATAATACTGAAGAAGCCAGATGAGGCTTTATGAGGCAGTTTGGGTGTATGTGCACGACCCCGTTCCCTGCATATCCGTTAATGCAAGAAGGTGCACAGGCTTATATCTGTTCTATATATATTACATACAGTGGCCTTTCACATCGTATGCCTCCTTGTGGCTACTCAGGCATGATGCCTCCAGCTACCTCCACTCAGGCAGGGAACACCTTTTCACTCTGGTGTGCCTCCATCTAAACTGAGCTCTGAGAATGTACCCTTATTCCCAGCTGCTGTTGCTGCTACACTGAGGGTCCAATCTTTGCCTCTTGCCTTCTCAGATTTTTATGAAGACAGATTCATCGAGTGCAGGTTTATAAACGTCACCTTCCTGGACCAGAAGGAGGGATGTCACCTGGACTTCGAGCAGGAAAACGACTTCCTAATTTATCTCGTCAGTTTCCTGGGTAGTTTGTCCGTGTTGCCTGGCAACATCATCTCAGCACTGCTCATGGACAAAATAGGAAGGATAAAGATGATTGGTGAGTGAAGATGATGGTCAACTGACACATCAACCGTTGGGTGCATGGATGACCCTGGGCATAATAAAGGGATATTGGGAATACAAAGGTCCCTCTGTTTCTGTGCGCACAAATGAAAAATGGTCCGGCTAAGCATGCGATGAATCACTCCAATACCAAATAAAGCAGAGGAGTTGATGGTTCAGTGGGTAGGGCACTAGATGAGGACTCAGGGCATCTGGGTCCTATTTCATAGATTCCTAGATTCTAAGGCCAGAAGGGACCATTGTGATCATCTAATTCAGTGTTTCTCAAACTGGGGCCGCCGCTTGTATAGGGAAAGCCCCTGGCGGGCTGGGCCGGTTTGTTTACCTGCCCCGTCCGCAGTTCCGGCCGATCGCGGCTCCCAGTGGCCGTGGTTCGCTGCTCCAGGCCAATGGGAGCTGCTGGAAGCGGCGCAGGCCGAGGGATGTACTGGCTGCTGCTTCCAGCAGCTCTCATTGGCCTGCAGCGGCGAACCATGGCCAGTGGGAGCCGCGATCGGCCAGACCTGCGGACGCGGCAGGTAAACAAACCGGCCCGGCCCGCCAGGGGCTTTCCCTACACAAGCGGCAGCCCCAGTTTGAGAAATACTGATCTAGTCGGACCTCCTGTGTTACATAGGCCATAGAAATGTATGGCTCTGCAACTGACCCACTGTAATAACTTGCACAAGTCACTCCCCCTCTCTGTGCATCTCTACTCCCACCTTTTATGTATTTTGTTTATTTAGACTGTCAGCTCTTTATGGCAAGGGTTGTCTCTCACTCTGGGTTTGTCCAGTACCTAGCACAATGGGGCTCTGGTCTTAGTTGGAACCTCTAGGCACGATTGTGTTGATGGTGATGCTGATGCCTGTATCATCCTTTGTGGTAGAGAAGAGACATCGCTAATTAGTAATTGATATAAAAAGATTCTTTACTATGGCTGTTGGACACAGAGAGGACCCTATAATTCTCGCTCAGGGCCTCAAGCTCCCAAACTGAATAAACTCAGACTGTGCCTAAGTCCTGGCCTGGATCAAGCATCCATGGGATGGATTACTGATTATGCTACATACTGATAAAGGTGTCACCTTCTTGTCTTGCGGGACTAAATCCTCATTTTATGTGACTGTGACACATATACAAGGATTTTCTGAGGTTGTTTCACAAAGTGGCCAGGTAACATTATCTAGTCCCAATATAGCTTCACCGTACGGTGGGATGGCGACACCAAACTGTATCAACATCAAAGTGAATTCAGAGTTCTTGTAATGGACATGGGACATGCCCAACCAAACCAAAGGTGTCCTATGAAAAAATTGGGATAGCTGGCAAATGTTAGAGCTAAATAAAAACCAGAAATTCCTTACTGCAGGAAATTCTGATTGTTCAACATTTCTTTTCAGCCCAAAGTGGGACAAAAGGTTAAACTATTGAAACTTTTCACAGAATGAAAAGTTCTGAAAAAAATTCAATTTGGAAAAAAACCCAACCTTTTGTTTTGGCATTTTTGATCAAAACAAAACATTTTGATATGCCCAAGCTGAAATATTTCATTGTGGTTTGTTGAACTGATCCAAAATACTTCATTTCCAATCAGTTCAACATTAAACTGCATTTCCCTGTAGTGGTACACCTCTACCCCGATATAACGCAACCCAATATAACACGAATTCGGATATAACGCGGTAAAGCAGTGCTCCGGGGGGGCGGGGCTGCGCACTCCGGTGGATCAAAGCAAGTTCGATATAACGCGGTTTCACCTATAACGCGGTAAGATTTTTTGGCTCCCGAGGACAGCGTTATATCGAGGTAGAGGTGTACATTGCTTCATGGGAGCTTTAGTTCAGGTTGCCTGAAGCCTCTATTATCCCCCATGGGCTATGCTCCCTGACCTACATCTCCTATGATATACCCCAAGTTATGCGACTCTCATGATGCACCATGTCGCTTAGTCAGAGGAATGTGTTGCATTGTGGGAGATGTCTGGCCAGGCTCAGCCCATAGGAAAGAAAGGGGACCCAAACTACGATTCCCATGAGGCAATGTGCCACAATAAGGAAATTCAGTTTTATGTTGAACTGACCTAAAATGAAACATTTAGTGTCAGTTCAACGGTTCAAAATATTTTGATTCAGTCAAACTGACCCAAAACAAAATACTTGGTTTTGGTTTTCCTGACAGGAAATAGAAACATTGGAAAAATCATCCCAAGGGGAAATTCCCAGCTAGCTCTTGCAAATATTAACAGTGTAGAGCCTATATCAGTGAGCCTGAACTGAGGCTAATGAACCATGAATGTTCTCACTTTCTCCCGTGGGCTTGTGCATAAAATGTGTCAGGCAGTTGAATAACATCTTAACTGTATAAAGCACTTGGAGTATCCCTTAATTATAGACTGCAAATTAATCCTGAGACTACGGATGAGCCAGGTGATTTGAATGCAATATAACTTGCCCTAAAGCCTCACCCAAAACTCAAACCATTTTTCAGCTTCAGCAACCTTCAGACAACTCTTCCCATTCATCGATGTTCATGTTTACTTGCCTCTGCTCGTCCTGGCTCCAGCTGCAATACCACACGAGAGAGCCCACGGGTATGGTATCTGCAGGGTGAGACTACCTGGAGTACCAGGAGATTTCCAGCCTGTTTCCTGGCCCCAACGAGCTAGACAGCATCATTTGGATGCTGAGTTGAATCTTGTGGAGATCACTCATCTCTAGGGAGAAAATCCATCATCTGAAGACTCTTCTTATTAATGGTGGATTTGGCTGCCCAGAGATGCCAAGAGAATGATGCCAAGCTTTTTCTCCTTACTTCCCCGGCAGGTGGCTCAATGCTGATCTCTGCAGTGTGCTGCTTCTTTCTGTTCTTTGGCAATAGTGAGTCTGCGATGATTGGCTTGCAGTGTCTGTTCTGCGGGGCCAGCATTGCTGCCTGGAATGCCCTGGACGTGATCACCGTGGAGCTCTATCCCACCAGTAAAAGGTAACTATGCTCAAAATATTCTTCTCTTTGATTTTTATTCTCTGACTTCGGGCACAGCCACTCTCACATTTTAAGAACCCATTATTGAGTTAAAACATAGGTGATGGAAGGGTTTTGGTTTTTTTTAAATAAATCTCAGGGGTCCTACTACTCCTGTGGCTACCTTTGATCAGCACAGGTATTCAGAAGTAGAAGCGGGCAAACAACTGATTTTTTGGTTTGGTGGCAGTTCTGGAAACAAACAAAAAAAGAACCAGAAAACCCCCAAACAGTTTGGGTCTAAATGAATCTAAAGATTTTCAGAACTGTGAGTGAATCAAAGAAAAGCCCATTTGGGGTCTGTTCCGGGGGAGGCAGGGAGGAGTTGAAAGTGGGTCTCCTACATCTCTGGTAAGTGCCCTACCCACTGGGCTAAAGGTGATGTGGAGATGCAGATCAGAGGGGTGGTAGTAGCAACACCACCTCCTCTTCCTCTGGCTGTTTTGTGAATGGCCAAAATGATGTGTCAAATTCACAAATATTTTCCAGTTGACCCAAACTGCATTTTCTATCCAATAAACTGTTTTCCGAAAAACTTTGCTCAGCTCTATTCACAAGCTCTATTCTACATGTAATATAACTTGTGTACATGAATTTGCACAGGCAAGTGTAAATTATGCACAGACAGAACTTGTATATGAAGACTCTGTCAATTGCATGCATGTGATTAGAGGACAGGTTGAAGCCCCTTTGGAAATGTGTCCTCCAGTCTCTTGTCACAGTGTACCGCTCCTGATTATTTTAGCTTCCAGTTCTTGCAGACAACCCATAAGGATGTGGATTTGGGAAATGAGTCACCATATTCAGGTTTCAGGAGTGAGTTTTTGAGAGAAGAGCCTGTGTACATCAGGATAGTGACAAGTCTCTTCTGCCCTTTTCAATCTATTGATGACAGCTGTGAGGGAGGTACTGGGACTGCGCTGTGACAGCAATGGGTTCAGCTGCTGGGTGAATCAGGGTGTGGGGGAGCACTCTGTGACTCTCCAGCGGCAGGAGCGCCGCCAGCCTTTTCGGCGCCCTAGGCGGCGGAAGGCCCCGCCCCCAAAATTCCGCTGACGACCAGGGCGCCGGCGCCCCCCAAGTAGTAGTGCCCTAGGCGACCGCCTAGGTCGCCTAATGGGTTGCGCCGGCCCTGTCCAGCGGCCACCCACTCTAACCAGCACTTGGAGTGGCTTTGACAAGCTCTAGAGTAAGCCGAGTTCATTGCTTTATGTCCACAACAAAACATCATCCATGACGTGAACTCAGTGCTTTATTTGTAATGAATGAGGTGCCAGCGCTCAAGCAATTAGGTGCCGGGACTCGAGCAACTTTTTTACTTTCATAAGTGATGCAGCAAGCCCAGGGGTGCCGGGGCTTGAACTGCCAAGCCCAGAGGTGCCGGGGCTTGAACTGCCAAGCCCAGAGGTGCCGGGGCTCTGAAGTGCCAAGCCCAGAGGTGCCGGGGCTCAGCTGGGGCACAAATTAAGCACTCCGTGAAGTCCAAGAGATGGTGGTGTGGAAATAAATAAGGCCTGTCAAATACACCCTGCCTTTGCCCTCCCAGAAAGCTCAGGGGCATTCATTCAGTCTGGCTCCAGTTACTTGCTGGGAGCATAGACTCCGCATATCAGATCAGACTGTTGGTCTACTCAGCCTGCCATTAAGAGCGTAACCATTACCACACTGGATGCCGGCAGTACCCGCTGTGTCATCCTATAATTAGAATAGGAGCTGCTAGTATTAGAGGAGTTATGCAATGACCAAACTCTCCTTTAGCGATGGTGGAACCAACCAAATAACCCACAGTCCTGTCTGACTCCTAATCATCACTTTCTGCTCTTCCTCTCCTGCAGATCAACAGCCTTTGGCATCCTCAACGGTCTCTGCAAGTTTGGTGCCATCCTGGGGAACTCTATCTTTGCTTCCTTTGTCGGGATAACCAAAGTGGTTCCCATCCTTCTGGCCTCCTCTGTGCTGGTTGCGGGAGGCCTGCTAGCCCTGAGGCTACCAGAGACTCGAGAACAGGTCCTGATGTGAGCAATTGGGCAGCAGGGAAATAAAGAAGAGCTACAAAAAAGAGCCATGTCTAGAAAAATCAAAATGTCCATTTATCCTTTGCTGCTGCTACCTCAGCTATGGGTAGGGGGGGAAAAACAACCCCTAATTTAAGACCACTTCCCATCCATGATTGGCTCTTTGCAACCAGGGAACATACACACTGCAGAACTTTGCTCATTTGCTTTAGATCCAACCCACACTGGGGAGAGACTGAGGATCTGTCCTTCCCATGTATGTATGGGCATAACTGACACAAAATATTAACAGCAGCATTGTGTGTGCAGGCATCAAAGGGGAGAACAGATTCAAACCCTTATATGCCCTGGGTGAGTTGCAAGAAAACATCTGCATTTCCCAGCTGTTTCAGGCAATTAGCACAAGCTGTCCTGGCTTGCAAAAGAACTGGAAGATAGTTAACAAACCAACTCTGCTGAGGTTAGGTTTAGCTTTGGGGTCAAGATTTCCAAAAATGACTCGTGCTATGGAATATCTTGATTTTGGGGGCCCCAAGTTGAGACACCTTTCAGGGGCCTGATTTTTAGACGGTAAGTGCTCAGTGATTTCTGAAAATCAGACCCCGTTATATTCTCTCTAGTTGGGCACCCAGAATCACTAGTCATGTTCTTGATCTGGGATTTTTTTTAAATAAAAAATATATCCTATTTCAATTTCTAATTTTAAATCTCTATATTGTTCTCATCAAGAAGAATCTAAAACTAAAACAAAACTAAAAACCAGGCCCACTAATCCAAGACATCCAGAGCAATCCCTAGGAAGAGACATGTCATTTTTGTCCAGTCAACAGTTCTTTAATGGTGTTGATTTTAGGATATTTCTATAATAGGGATTTTTTTCTGCCTAGTTCTGTTTAAGAGAAATTGGCATGATGTTGGGGATTCTGCAAACCAAATGTGTATATATTATGCAGTGTAAATAGGGGACAATTTTTGTTTAAAGTCTAGAGTATGGTAACTACTAGAATTTACCAGCATTTTAGCCATATTAGTTAAGGAAAATGATGTTTGAGTTTCCTATAGATTTGAGTCTTATTGAAGCACTGTAAGCACAATTATTTATAGCCTTGTAACCTGATGTCTAGAGAATGCACTTAGCAAACTTTCATTGTACAGTACATTTAATTGTCTGATAAGTGGAATAATTAAGTTTTAAATCTTGTAAAGATCGTTCTTGGAATACCTATATTCCTCATGACATGACTTTGGCTTTGCCACACAACTAGACACAAAGCGATACAGTAGAATCTCAGAGTTATGAACACCTGAGTTACAAACTGACTGGTCAACCACATACCTCATTTGGAACCGGAAGTATGCAATCAGGCAGCAGAGACAAAAAAAATGCAACTACTGTACAGTACAGTACTGTTGTTAAACGTAAACTATTAAAAAAAAAAGGGGGAAAGTTTAAAAAAGAGATTTGACAAAGTAAGGGCGTGTTTCATTTAAATTAAGAACGTTAAAAGCAGCATTTTTCTTCTGCATAGTAAAGTTTCAAAGCTGTATTAAGTCAACATTCAGTTGTAAACGTTTGAAAGGACAACATAATGTTGTGTTCAGAGTTACGAACATTTCAGAGTTACGAACAATGTCCGTTCCTGAGGTGTTCGTAACTCTGAGGTTCTACTATACATGTTCAGTTGCATTTTTGGATATATTTTTTGGAAGCAAGAATGAAAGGCAAAAAAATAAACCATCTTCCACTGCTCATGACAATACAGATAATGCTAATCAGACCATTAGCAGGCACAGAGGCTGGCTGACATCTAATGGGAACCGATGAGTCATGGGAAATGTGTGTCACTATGACAGTTGGTGACATAAAAAGCTGTTTGGCACTATTGCCACTGTCAGGTTTGATGGAGAAGTGGTACGGTGCAAAGGAAAACCAACGTTCCCATTTGTGCTTTTAAAAATCACTGGTTCACATTTGAATCCAAGCTGAAATTTGACAAAATCCACAGGGATTTCCCCTTTACACAACAAGGCAGCAGTGAAATGAGTTATAATGGCACAGTTACCATGCAATAATGCATCCTACTATACAGAAACTACTAGGGATGATCAGTTATTTGGCTAACAGATCACTAGAAACTCACATGCTGATTGGATTCTGGAGTTATGTGGATCACTTGCTATTTCTTTCCCCGTTTTTCCCCATCCACCCACTGAGTTGAACTGCTCTGTCTATGTGCTCCCTCTCCTCTTTCATGACCTCCAAAAGCCATATTGATCTCCCCCGCTGGGTTCCCTGCCTTTAAGGATAGGAAAGAGGCCACTCTGAATCCCCTATACCTGGGGTTAAAGACTTTAAAGTCTAACTCCTCCGCTGCACAGAGGCAGTTATATATAAGCAGTAACTCACATTAATATTGTTCCCTAATAGCTGCGGGATTCATTCATGGCACCACTGTAAGGAGTATATTTTCTACAGTAGAATTATACAGAGTATATGTAAATCATGGGAAGCAAATGTTTCTGTGATTCCTTGCCCCTGACACTAAATCTCCATTGGGTTTCACTGTTCTGTGGAAATTGCAATAAGTAATTCTGAAGCTCCCAATGGCTATGGATTTTTCAGATTTAGGCTTATGAAAGTGACAAAATCATGAGCTGCTGTAATAATTCTAGGCTTCTTATGCCTCCTGTCTTCAATTTATGGATAGCTTTGAGTTTGAACCCTTCTCTACTAGTCTTCAAAAGGGCTAGGTCCAGCTTTCTTCATGCACATCACACGGTCCCTCGGAAAGGCTGAAGCTAATGCTGCTATGTCCTTTTAAATATGGCAGCAGTACACGGGCAGCTCCTTAACCCCTTCACTGCTGCTGAGGATTGTGTCCCAGAAAGCAGTGCTCCCTAAAAAACATCCTATCCTTTCCCACTGCTGGAGGTATCATAGAATATCAGGGTTGGAAGGGACCTCAGGAGGTCATCTAGTCCAACCCCCTGCTCAAAGCAGGACCAACACCAACTAAATCATCCCAGCCAGGGCTTTGTCAAGCCTGACCTTAAATATGTACTTCAGCACTGAAGAGATCACAGACTTCCTTGTGATTAAACCACTAGCAGGGCGACTCACTCCATTTGTCCCAGTGTATTTGGGGAGAATGTTTCATGATCTGGGCAATTGTGTTGCATCACTCTGTGACGTAGAGGTCATCTTTATTTATTTTACTAAGCATTGTTAGTCAGATAAGTGTGTAGTGGTGGGACATTCAAAAGTACTAACCTAACCCGATTGTGTTCTGCACTGACTTTGTAAAATGACTGTAGCCACAGTGTTTATGTTGAAAAACCCATCAATTTGCTTCTCAGGAGGCGGAAACTGAGATCTTCAGTTATTGGAAATGGGGAAGTAGGAGATGGTCACTGAAACTTTAGAAGACTTTCTTCTTCCGGGGATTAATCTTCCCCAGAGTCTGCATGGTGGAAGTTTGGATTCCAGAGGTTTGTGGGGACAAAGTACTAAGCAGTAGACAGTGGGTATCAGGCTTACACTAGCCAGGGGCATCAGCTAGATGATATAATATGCCTGTTGCATCTCTAATGTCTATGAATCAATCACTCAGAGGTGCGCAGGATGCATCTTGATGGATGGTACAGTTCTTGTCTGTGAACTTTGGACGAGGAGTTCACCAGCCCAGTTCTAACGTGAGAGCTTAGACACACACTGCATCTGATAGCTAATATCACAATAGTCTGAGAAGGGATGATACAGTGCTAGGGATATAACAAAGACTGTAGCATGGGGAAATAAAGCCCAGCTTGTTCTTATTACAGAGATCTGTCAAATCCCTAAATACACCCTCAGCACATCCTGTTTTTTGTTCACCTGCAGCCCAATTAGCTCCCTGTAAAGCTGCACCCAATCATCCAGTGATTTTATCCTCACCCTACTGCAGGGATCGGCAACCTTTGGCACGTAGCCTGTTAGGGAAAGCCCCTGGCCAGTTTGTTTACCTGCAGCGTCCGCAGGTTCGGCTGATCGCAGCTCCCACTGGCCGCAGTTCGCCATCCCAGGCTGTTTAGAGCTGTCTAAACTTGTGTGCATTGTATGTTTCTCTGTAAATAATATCCAGTGTGGTACATTTAATGGAATGTTTCATGTAGATGTTCTCTCAGCTGACTCTGTATGTGTGAAATGGCCAATTCCATTTCCTTGGTTTCTTTTCTTCCTTTTTAAAAATTTTTTGGTTTGATCCGTGTCTGACTGTCCCTGGAAAATGGAGTCATTGCAATGGACTTTGTTTTTGTTCTGTCACATTAAAATCTGGAAGAAATAGAACAATTCTTGCTGTGTCCCTGCTTCAGTGTATAGCTCGCCTTCTTCTACTGGGGCGGTAGCTGCTGACCTTTCACCTCAAAAATAAGGGTCTGCATTTGATGTAGGATACCTGCATCCTCCCTGCCAATCCCAACTTGATTAAGTCTCATTCCTACCACGGTTTTGTCAGGCCTCATACTTTCTAATGTACTGTACAGAAAATCTCTCATCTTGAAAGCAACCGATGGAGAGGGCACCCAACAAAAACAATGACCTCCAGACATAGCTAAATTGTGTCTTCTTGTAAGAAAAGACCTCATAAATGAACATTTCTCTTTATAAGCTAGTACCACTGTCACCGTGCCTCAGTGGGTCACAACTGAGAATACCAAATTCAAGACAAACTGCTGAGAAACAGGGCAGGACACACACCAAAATTGGTGGTTATTCTCCCATAAGATATACCAAACCAGCAACACAAGTAAACTTCTGTCTCACTGCACTGGCTAACAAGAAGTCAGAAAAGCAGTCTCCTTAGGCATTCCAGTCCTGGATTCAACACTCAAACACTAGACTTAAAGATGAGTGGTTGTTTAAAACCAAGTTCATCAAACAAAAGGGTTCTTCTGATCCAAAAGGACCAGCCACATACCCAGGTCAATATACAACTCAGATCTTACCCAATAATCACGCTGTTGCCAATCCTTTAGTATCTAAAATCTAAAGGTTTATTTATAGAAAGAAAGAAAGAAAGAAAGAAAGAAAGAAAGAAAGAAAGTTAAAATTGGTTAAAGAAATCAGATATGTACCACAATTGCAAAGTTCTTGGATCAGGCTTGTAGCAGTGATGGAATAAACTGCTGGTTTGTTAAGTCTCTGGTTGCTTCCAAATCACTAGAAGGTCCTCAGTCCCTTGGTTAGAATGCCCCCATTAGTGTAAGTCCATAGTCCAGAGGTTTGAGCAGGAAAGAGGCAAAATGGAGATATTTTCAGGGCCTTTTATAGCTTCTCTCAAGTGAAGGGAAACCCATTGTTCTCACTGTGGAAAATAGCAAGATGGTGTTTGGGGTCACATGGGCAAGTCACATGTCCATGCCTGATTTTGCTTAGTCACAGCAGAAGACATTACCTATATTCCAGATAGAATGTTCACAAGAAAGTTCATTAAGTGTAGATATCCCATGGTCCACTGTGAGTTAAGTGTTCCTTGATGAGCCGTTTAACTTGAATAGTCCCTTCAAGATGTGCAGGCTTGTAAGAGGAGCGGACTCACCCCTGCGGCGCCTCCTGCTGGTCGTCTCAGGAATTAGCTCTTCCAGCATCCTGGAGCGCCCCCTGCAGGCTGGTGATCCGGCTTGCCACTGGCCCGTGTCCCTCCCAGGACCCCGGTGCCCCTCTCTCTGGGTCTCTCCCTCCCAGGGGAACCCCCACCCACTATCCCCACCTTGCCTCAGTCGTAGGCTACTGCCAGTCACCAACTAGCCCCCGCGCCCTGGGGCAGACTGCAGTGTCAGCCACTCATCATAGGCCAGGTTGGGTTTGGACCTGCTGCCTTTGCCAACCCGTGGGCTGCCCTCTGCAACCCCAGTACCCAATTGGCCTTAGACTAGGCCGCAGCCTGGGGCTTTCCAGGCTAGAGCTCCCCGGCTCCTCTGCCTTTCCCCAGCCCTGCTCCACTCAGGTACCCTGTCCTTAGCTCCCTGCAGCCATGCCCTTCTCTCTCTGAAGGCAGAGAGAGACTTCTGAGCTCCTGGCTTCCAGCCTCTTATATAGGGCCAGCTGAGGCCTGATTGGGGCGTGGCCCAGCTGCAGCTGCTTCCCCAATCAGCCTAGCAGCTTTTCCCCTTGCCACAGCCCTCTGCTGGGCTGTTCTAAGCCCCTCAGGGCAGGAGCAGGTGACCACCCCGCTACAAGGCTAAATACCTTGTGGGTGCTACCCAGGAGCAAACATTTGAAATACAGGTACAGAGCCAATACTCATAACTTCAAATACAAAAATAATACATACATATAAATAGCATAATCGTATTCAGCAAATCATAACTTTTCAATTGACACCTTACTTGACCCACTTTGTACACGATGTATTGCAATTATATAACAGTGGTAGCAACAATGATCTGCATGGTCATATTTTAATCAGCTAACGTCACAACCACCAATCTAAAACAAAGCTAACACACACCTCAATATTGCCATGGAGTCATCCATATTTTCCACCTGTAATTATATGTAGACATGGTTTAGGACATGCAGATATCTAAATATTCAACTGGGCTTGCAAATCGGGCATGTAGACATCTAAGTGATATTTTCAGACTCAATTAATGGCTTTCTGTGCAAAAAAGGAGGCCAGATTGAGAGACAGGAGGAGACAGAGTTGTAGACAGACTAACACATAGTATATATGTGTACACAAACACTGAAGCCATGTACATTTATTATTCATCCCAGAGCCCCATAACTGTAGAGGTACTTGCCCTAAGGAGCTTACAATCGAAGTAAAAGAACATGTGCTACATGGGACAACAATTATGCACAAGGGAGCATGGAGATATCATCCACATGGAGATCAGAGCAGGAAGTCTGAAAAATAAGTGGGGCTCAAGCCCAGATTTGAGCTACATCTACTATATATGACGGAGTGCTGGGCCTGCCGCACAAAGTTCAATTCTGGACATAGACTTCAGTGAAGTTCAGAGGGGCTTGGACCCAGGGTTTGACTTTGAACCATCTCTGATGTGGTGCTAATGAATTGAGTGGTGCTGAAAGATGCTACACTGAGTGCTCAAGTTCTCTAGCTACAGAACAGGTGCGACAACCTAAAGCGAATCAGAGAAACATTCAAGGACAAAGAAACATAACACCGTGAAACTGGAATAAATGAAACAAAGAGGTCGCTCCAGCTCCATTGGTAAGACAACTTTCCTAATCGGAGACTTACCCAGGTGCCTCAGCCTCCCGGTGGACTGCAGTTCTATGAGGTGAACCAAAGCGAGCATTTTTCTGAGGGAGCTCTTAGGGACTGAACTAAGCTGGTCTCAGCTGGAAGGCACCCTCGGTATATCCTACAATAACTGTGCCTGCAGGCAGTAGCGGCGCCAGCTTTGCCGGCGCCCTAGGCGGCGGAAGGTCCCGCCCCCAAATTTCTACGGGCGGCGGGGGCGTAGGCGCCCCCAAAATAGCAGCGACCTAGGCGACCACCTAGGTCGCCTAATGGGAGCGCCGGCCCTGCCTGCAGGAAGGGTGCAGAGTTACGGAGTCAACATTTTATAAGCCCCTTATGTGTATTCTGTATTTATACAGGGGATTGTGCATTAGCAGCCACCATCAAAAATCATTTGCCTAGCAGAGGCGTGTCTTTAAATAAAGGCCAACGAGATTTGCACTGGAAGCCTTGGAGATGCTTTAAAGTGGTCCTTACTGCGGGCTATTTGACATTCTGCATAAGGAAGAAATCTCAGTAAGTAGGAAAATCCCATATTTGAATTTGTAGACAGATTTGACACAGGCTCTGTACATATTGCTACCATTATCTGACCTTCTCCGGCTTCTCACTTAGTGGCTAGAAAGCGCCTACTATTTTAAAACAGGCTGAGATGCTCATTAATCACCAAGAAATGACACAAATGTCTCAAATGTTTTCACTGTGGTGCCTCATCCAAAGTGTGACTGTCACAGAAGCTTTGGAGAAAGAAATAGCAGTGAAATTGAATCATTTTCACCAACTATGAAAATCGGGGGTAGGTCTAAACCATATACCTGAACTGTGAGGTGGTTTGAAACTGGAAACTAAATCTGGATCAAGATTATTGGGAAGCAGTCCCTTTTTTATTAGTGGCCTCAGATCTTAACACCCCTCTAATATGGAAATTTCAAAGTTGAGACCAGCTTCCACATTTTGCAATTTTGAGTTTCTTTCTGTTTAAAAAGCTGGAAAGGGAGAATGATTGGCTCAGAGAATTGGCAATAGGAGACAGAGCCCTTGATTTTGAAGTTGTTGGCTGAGCCCAATTTGGTAGCAATAAAAATCCTTGCCATGTGAGGGCTGTTCAGAGGTCTATAGGAAATGAGTTTGTATTTCTCAGTTCAGTTCCTAGTGAGCAGGTGTCTATCACAAAAGAAGAACTGATCAAGTGATTTGCAACAGAAGCACTTTTCCTGCCACTTTCAATGCACTGCGTGGATTTACAGCACAGTATGATAATAATATTTATATAGTAGTTTACATTTTTAAAGCACAGTGTAAAAATTAACCAACTACTACTTACATCTCAAAAGTTATAATTCAACTGGAGAACAGTTTATTCTGTAGCACCTGCTTGGCCTGTTATAGTAAATAAAGACCATATATATTTGTACACACACATACACATGGACTAAACTATAACAGACTTTAATTCCATTTTGTCTCTGCTGATTTTCTCTCAAATTCTTCCCCATCTTGCCTCTGAAATAATTTGTCTCTTTGGTACCACTAGATGGCAGCACGTACACACAAAATAGACTTCTGCTGGCCTACGAACAAAGATCAGAGAAAAGTCGTCTTCTTCTTATATGTATTGTGGTAGCTCCCAGGACCTCTAGTCATGGGACAGGACCTCATTGTGCTAGGCACTGTACAAACAGAAGAAAAAGTCAGAAATATGCCAATATCATTTAACGTGGAAGGATGGAATTAGGAGGGAACAAAAGTCTCGGGATAGTCCCTCCCCTACAGGCGGAGAAGGGTAACCTACTGGTGGAGTTAATGCTGCTGTTCCTATGCTGCCTCCTGGACTTGCAGAGGAAACTAGTATGAGGATTTTTGTCCATTTCTCTAGGATTATTCTCTTTAACTGGTTCATCTCTTTTCCTCTTCTGGTTCCATTTTTCCTTTGTAACTCACCCTCACACACCCATTTTGGCAGGAGGAGTCTCACTCTCCCACCAGCCACAAAGGATGTGTGTGTGGGTGCATGCACACAGAGAAGTGGGTTGTGGGAGAGAAATAATGGGACTTGCAGCCATACTAAGTGGCATAACAGAAGCAGAAGGACTCAGGCCAGGAGGCCAGATCATGCCCTATGGATCTCATCCTCCCTATACAGCTTGCCCTGTCTCTGAACCCCCATCATGCCCTTGGTCTCATGGTGAAATTGCCAATGACAATATTAACTCCTGAGCAGATTTCCTCCATGCTTTCGAACGTCCCCTTAAGGGAGAGCTCCATGAGGTAATACCCATTGGGTAAGCCATGTTGCCCCCAGCTCACAGGAGCTATGGTGACTGGGACCTGGGAAGAGACCTCATTGGGCAGGAGCAGCTCAGAAGCTCAGGGACTACTAGAGATAACCCTGGTCAGAAGCCCTGAGAACCACCCACAGCTCAAGGGATCAGTGATATTTGATTAGGTGAATATCCTGCTTCTTTCATGCTGGGCCCACCTCTACCCTGATGGAAGAATTTGCTGGGAAGTCCACAGGGGAATCTCACAGAGCTTTCTCCATCTTGCCTTCTCCTAGGTTTTCCTGTGGGAGGCACAGGATCTGCCTAAGGAATGTTTGGCTTTTGAGGGGTGATTTTTCTTTCAGTGCCCACATAATTTTCCCTCTTCAGCCAAGGTGTCTCCATTGGTTCAGTAGCCACTGGAGATCCCTATCAAAGTTGTGCTTGTAAATGCAGCAAGCTGATCTGCAGCTCTGAGCAACAATCCAAACACAATAACAAATTCCATTTGCGAAGACATCCCCATGGGCTGTTTGGGCTAGGCACAAGAATTGAATGTGCTTTCACAGCTCTGTCAGCTCAGCAAGTACGGCTCTAAGTTCCCTTGGGTCAAGTCAGTAGCAATGTTGAGTAGGAAGCTGCCAAGCAATCATTGTTCTTGACTATGACTGAGGTTTAAAGAGATAGAGCTGTTTCTAAACACAATGCTTTTCTATGGCCCTTTCATCTACCACCTGCATTTCTCCTATCCCGTTAGAAAGGAGAGTTACATGAAAAAACAACAAAACAGGAGTTTTATTTCACAACCACACAACCCCATGTAACCTGAGCTGCTCCTAATCTTTTGCCTGCGACAACACAGTCTTGTTATTGTGACTTTCCCTATCTTGGCCAACATACCGGGGATAGAAGTGGGGACCTCCAGAGCTTTAAAAACACAAACAAACAAACACAAGCTGCTACAATTTGAGCTAAAGAGCCACTGATTGCTAGCTAAAGGCTGTAACAGATACATATACCCTGCAGACTGGGCCCAGAGTAGGAGCCGTAACACACATACCCATTAGAGCAGCGGGTCTCAAACTGTGGGTCGGGACCCCAAAGTGGGTCACGACCCTGTTTTAATGGGATTGCCAGGGCTGGCGTTAGACTTGCTGGGGCCCGGGGCCAAAGCCTGAGCCCCACCACCCGGGACCAAAGCTGAAGAGTGAGGGCATCAGCCCTGGGTGGCGGGGCTCAGGTTACAGGCCCAAGCCTGGGGCTGAAGCCCTGGGCTTTGCCCCCACCCCAGTCCAGAGTGGCAGGGCTCAGGCTTTGGTTCCCCCTCCTGGGGTCATGTAGTAATTTTTGTTGTCCGAAGCAGGTCGCGGTGCAATGAAGTTTGAGATCCCCTGTCTTATATGAGTGTGATGGCTACAGGTTTAACATTCACTAACTTTTGGCCCCAGATTTAAATCTTGTCACAAAAACGGTCTTTTAAAAAAAATGAAACTCAACTGACATGGAAATCTTTAGTATCAGAGGGGTAGCCGTGTTAGTCTGGATCTGTAAAAAATGGAAATCTTTGATATTATCTTTAAAACAAATTTCAATGTAAGCAGGATTTTTATTCAAACAGGGCCCAATCCTACATCTACTGAAATAAAAAAAATATTTCTATTAGCTTTAATTGGCTCTGGATCAGGCCCACCTTCCACAGCTCCTGCCCTACTGTTGCAACCCCAAAGAAAGGTATTAGGCTACTTCCTGCAATGACTATAAAGGGAAACGGATTAGAAACAAAAGTGAAACCGACTAGTCTAATTTTACTGACAAAGCCCCTGTTAAATGCAAAGAGGAAATAACCAGCACACATGGTGCAAAGTAAATTTGGTTTTAAAAATTCTTTGTTTGAATAATCTAGTAGAAGGAGGGAGATTTTTAAACCAATCTGTCTCTCTGTCTATCTATAAGGTACCTGTCATCTGGGTATTTAAGTGCTGATGCCAACAGATGAATTTTATACTGACTGTCTCTTCTTGAGATTTGAAAGACTGGGTTTTCCTGGAAATATTTTTGTTTCACAACAAAAGAGTGAAACAGACATCCGGTCAATACACAATATCCAAGCAGAATTGACTTGAAAGAGAATTGGCCACATTCCTCCATAGTGTAATCCCAGTAAAGTGAAGGGAGTTATGCCAGGGATGAAATTGCCCAATATTTTTCATGAGGCGTCAACTGTTCTCTATGACAAACCGCCTCAGGCAGGACAGCTACTGGAGCAAGTTCAAAGGGGCCTGTGTGAATTCAGAAAGAGCTGATAATATTTCTCCAGAGGGAGCTCTTTCTTAACTTTGAAATCTTCTTCTTCACGCTGAGAAGCGAATCTTGCACTTGGCTTTCAAAATCTTCAAGTGCTGAATTTAGCACTTTCATGCTTTTTATTCCAAGTTCACAACAAGCGGAATTGAAAACTTTTGAAAACTTCCTAGCAGCACCTTTCCCTCTCACAACCCCATTATCAACAAACTGCTCCACAACAACCAACAATGTACTGACAGGACACAGTTATGTCTATACGAATATCGATATATCACCAAGAAACAAGGCAAACTTTTGGCAATCTTAATTTGGCCATATACAAACAGATCTGAATGCAGTTCCCTGTGTGGCACAGACTCCCTGTGTAACCTTGGACAAGTCACTTAATTTATCCGTGCCTCGGTTTCCCTTCTATGAAAAGGAAATAATAGGGCTCTCTTTGCCTGTCTTGTCTCTTAGGGCATGGATTTTCTCTTGCTATGTGCATGTATAGTGTTTAGCACGGGGTCCCAATTTCAGTTGACACCTCCACATATTGCTAGAATACAAATACATAATAAGAATAACAATAAAAGTGCATAGATACTACAATATTGGGCACTCTGCAAACACTGACAATAGATAGACAGACATTTATAGGGTTTTTTTAGTTTTGACATGTTTATATTTAGCCTTTTAGTCTGACCCTGTTACCTTTCTAGAATTTACCTCTGATCTCAGCCTGTCCTTCCTCCAGTTCAGCTGTAATTTCTGTCCTATCTTTTGCCATCTCTGTATAACTGAAATCCCCAGCAGGTGTCCTTGGCACATGTTGGTTTCTTCCTGGCTACCATGTAAATAATTGACAAAAACCTTGTCTATTCTCAGTGCTAGCAGTTTGCTTCCACTTTGGTGACAGCTTATCCCTTCCCCTAAAAGGTTTCCTAGTGCCTAATAAATGTAATCCCTTGCATACAGCCAACCCAGGATTGGGGATGCACAGGTGAGCCCAGCACACCTCCCTGCCATCCTGAGCTGTCTCTTTGCTCCTCAGCCATAGCCAAGGGGCTGGCTCAAAGTTTTCCAGCTATTTATTTATTGGATTTTCTTTACCTGGGCTCCTCAATGAGTAATTTAGAAGCCTGCTCCCCTTCAGTGCCTCATTCTAATCAGCCCATACTACCCCTGCTCACTCTGTCTCAGTGCCCGCTCTGCTCAATAATATGGTGATGTGACTTGCAGACATTACAGGTCCCAACATACTCCATCTTGATCCATTCAGGCGTGGGGAGGGTCCCCAGGTTCCATCCCTGAATGTTCACAGTTGCTCAAGAACTCCAGACACTCCCAGGAGATAAGGCCTCTGGTGTGAAACATCATTCTGACATATCGACGTGTAACACCATCTACGCATCCCGAAAGCAAAAGGTAGCCCTGGCAGAAGCAGCACAAGCTTCCCCCGCACTGCCCTACCAATGTGTGTCAGTCACCTCCATTCAAGAAGACCATCTGGTGCTCTATGGTTCTTCAGTGCCATATCACGGAATGCCTACCTGTCCTCTAGGAACCATGCTGAAGTCACCAACCAGCCTTCAGATAGGAACAGATTTCAAGCACTAATGATCTCAGCCACATTCAATCCACTGATTACTAAGGGCTGGTCCACACTAGGGGCGGGGATCGAAATAAGATACGCGACTTCAGCTACGAGAATAGCGTAGCTGAAGTCGAAGTATCCTATTTCGAATTACCCGCGCTTACCTCACGTCCTCGCAGCGCGGGATCGACGTCCGCGGCTCCCCCGTCGACTCCGCTAACTCCGCTCGCCCTGCTGGAGTTACTGAGTCGATGGCAGCGCGTTCCGGGATCGATGTATCGCGTCCAGACGAGCCGCGATACATCGTTCCCCGCTACATCGATTTCTCCCCGCCGATCCGGGGGGGTAGTGTAGACGTAGCCTAAGTGAAAGTCTCTATACTCTGTTACTAGTTCTCTGAGCCACTCAGTCCCCTAGACATAAGCCCACTATCCTGTGCAGAATAATGTTTCAAAAATCATAGGAAAAAAGAGATAGAAAAGATCTAATTAGGTCATCTAGTCTAGCCCACCTGCTCATACAGGTTTGGTCCTTTACTGTCAATTTAACGTTTGTTCAAGATAAACAGAAATGAAGTGAGAAAATAGATTCCTGCCTGATGGCAAATCAAAGGCCCTTTGTGTCTAACACAGCGGAGAAATTGATCAAGAAGAGTTCATGCTGAAGTGGAGTTTACCTCTGAATCATTGCCAAGGTCATTGCAACCTTCGGTTATCTACTGTGGAGGGAAAATTTACCTGGGATGAACTTTGTAGCTGGGGTTTCCCCAGAGAATGAATTCAAGGACAAAAGGGGTACAGACTATAAGTACTTTTTGAAAGCTTCACTCCAGTAAATCCATGATATCTGGTGTTCAAACCAGCATTTTTGAAGCTACAACTTCTCATTGTCCTTCTACTTGGATCCCAGAGTAAAATCATTGTGTGGAATTTTTGACATCACAGTCAGCTCTGCAGAAACCAATAGAGAGTATAAACATAATCATAATGCTTGGTCTAGCTCAGGGATCGGCAACCTTTGGCATGCGGCCCATCAGGGAAATCCGCTGGCGGGCCAGGACAGTTTGTTTACTTGAAGCGTCAGCAAGTTCGGTCGATCGCGGCTCCCACTGGCCGTGGTTCGCCGCTCCAGGCCAATGGGGGCGGCGGGAAGTGGCAGCCAGCGAGCTGNATCAAGGGTCCAGCTCCCAGCTACAGCCTGCAGGTACAGGGACCAAGAGCACTGGTCTACTGCACATAGGCCACCAGACAGTCAGTCCCTACAGGTGGGGGTTGGGTGTGAGTAGGTGGCATAGAGGTGAATTGCTACACATCCCACTATGAGAGTATCAGGCCTTCACTGCCATCCAGTCCCTACAACCTCTTGAAAGGTTTAAGACAGTGTTTCCCAAACTTGGGACACGGCTTGTGTAGGGAAAGCCCCTGGCGGGCCGGGCCAGTTTGTTTACCTGCCGCGTCCGCAGGTCCAGCCGATCGCGGCTCCCACTGGCCGCGGTTCACTGCTCCAGGCCAATGGGAGCTGCTGGAAGCGGCGCGGGCCGAGGGACATACTGGCCGCCGCTTCCCGCCGCCCCCATTGGCCTGGAGCAGCAAACCGCGGCCAGTGGGAGCCGCGATCGGCCGGACCTGCGGACGGGGCAGGTAAACAAACTGGCCCGGCCCGCCAGGGGCTTTCCCTACACAAGCCGTGTCCCAAGTTTGGGAAACACTGTCTTAAACCTTTCAAGAGGTTGTAGGGACTGGATGGCAGTGAAGGCCTGATACTCTCATAGTGGGATGTGTAGCAATTCACCTCTATGCCACCTACTCACACCCAACCCCCACCTGTAGGGACTGACTGTCTGGTGGCCTATGTGCAGTAGACCAGTGCTCTTGGTCCCTGTACCTGCAGGCTGTAGCTGGGAGCTGGACCCTTGATTTCAGTGAGGTCAGGATTTCACCCAAAGTATGTAAAAGTTTCACCCTCCACAATTATGGAGCTGTGTCCTGTTCTCTTGGATCACGCTTCTCTTTCTGCTGTTTCCAAAGGAACGTTTCTGTAGCCAACTAGCCGTATAGAGTACACAGTGTCTGCAGGGTGGAACAATTGCCAGGATCCTTGTTGAAGCACTGATGACTGTAATCATTGCTGGTCCTTGACTTGTGCCTTCTGAGCCCATGCAAGGATGGAGCGTAGTGGAGGGCTTTGCAAATCTCCTAAATTAGGTGGTCATTGACAATAAGAGTGATTTCCCTGTTCCACAACTAACATCAAGTAACATTCAGTAACTTTCATTCGAGTGTCACTCATTCACACGCAGACAATCTAGGCAAACTGCCCCTCAGCCATAGCTCAGAGCCTAGCTTCAGAGGTGCCTGAAATGCCAAGGGCTTTAATCTTCTCCATTGCTGTTTACAACCCTGTTCTTTCAAGTTTTGCTTTCATGAATGGTAATGGGGCTGGTTGGCTGGCGAGATGCAAATGTCCCACAGAAATAATTTTAGTTCTAAAGACTTGACAACCAGGATTTGGATATTTAAATTGCACTACAGAAACAAAAATGAGAATCTATTTGTTGAGAGAGTCTTCCTCTCAGGTGCCACATAATTGTTATCCGTTCCACCTCCAAAGTGACTCAAATCAGCCTGGTGACATTTGTCACAATGAAGGCAGTTATTAATAGGCTGCATATTTATGAGGCTCCTTTACAATGCAAATTGCACTTCTCACTGAGCCGCCTTCATACCAGCTTTTGGGCCACTTTATCTGCATATTCCTGACATCTCACCCCTGCATGGTATGAATTTCCTTAGAGGAAGGGGGGGGGGGGGAAACACCTCAACTGGTTCTCTGCAGAGCTCAAAGTCTGAGGCAGCCAAAAAAAAAAAAAATCACTCGACATACTGGAGCAGAGTTGCAGAGCACACACCGTTCTAGTAAGAATGCAAACAAACAAGTATCCACAGGATAATGTAGAGTTATTATTAATGCAGTGAACAGGATGAGTCCCACAGAATGGCTAATACATTGAGCACTATTTTTCTTTCCATCCTTACTACAGGGGAAGTCACTGATGCTCATGTCACTGACATACATCCCTTTGTCCATCTGGCCACTTGTTTAGCCATTGATCTGTCCGCTCTCTATTTAAATGCTGGGAATGGAAATAAGATTCAGTTCAGTTCCTTCCAAGTAAGACTTGGACTCTCCAAAAAGACCAGAAGGGTTGCCTGTTGGGTTGTCTATCAGGAGAATGTTGCTAGCCCTCCATAATGGGGGGAAGTCCAGAGCAAGCAGACAGATCTTGCAACATGCACTATAAGTGACAAGAATCAGGCTCATCCTGACCTCCAGCGGTAAGGAATTCCATAGATGTGAGCCCTCCACCGAGAATGCTTCACCTCCACTATCTACGACAGCTCTATCCTCACTCCATAGAGGCAGAGGCAGTCTCTGATGGTCTATGGTGAAGAAGTATTTTCTTCATGTCATGCTTAGGAGGAGGTAGGTATCTTCATGATGTACCAGCTGCATGGCCTTCATGGCCTTCCCTGGGTAGAACACAGTGCATTAGTCTAGCCAGGAGGTGACAAAAGCATGGAACATCATGGGTAGGTTCCTCATCCAACATGACCTGGAGTCTGAACTATGCCATGAAAACCAGTGGGCAGATATCCTTCGTAGATACCCTCATCATAGAGGATGAGGTCATAACTCCTACCAATGCTTTTCTCCTTCTACTAATATCACCTCCATCATACCCTGGTTGACTTGAGCCACCCAGGTTACAATTTCCTTAGATACTATGACCTTCTGTACTAGATACAAAAAGGTTGTTGATTTGGGTGCCATTGGCTTATTGATGGCATTCTAGACTATAGCACCACATCAGCTCCACCTTGCAGCTTTACACAAACAAGTTGAATGAAGAGAGAAGGATGGATTGAGCCCAGAAAAACTCTAGATGCAAGAGTCCTTGGGAAAGAGGAGCAGCACCTTGAAAGAACTTTCTTGGGACTATCAGAGAAGAATGAATAAGGCCAGGTTAGTACAATTCTGTCCACATCTGCAAGGTCTCATAGATGGGTCAGCTACATAGTCTTTATATCAAAGGCAACCCCCCCTCCCCAAATCATCAATCAGTATTAGCATGAACACCTAAGCTTTGTCCGTCACTGCAACCAGCACCAACTCCATGCAATGTCTGAGCATGAACTCTGATTGGAAGGGAGGTCTAAAATATTGACAAAGGTCAAATATTCCTGAAGGAGCATTTGGAGACTGGGCTTTCCTTGGTGAGATTGTTAACGTCAAATGATGGTTTTTGAGCATGGTCTGGACTGTTGAACATTTCAGGGCAGGTTGTAGAACGATCTCACTAAAGAAGGAATTGACAATGTTGGTGAGAATTTGCAAGATTTAAGTAGGACTTAAGTGGTCCCTGTGCCTTGTGCTGGCCCACTTCATGGGGAAGAATTTCATCCTAGACCTTTCAGTAATTATGAGTGGCATGAATACACTTTGCAGGTTGTGACATGGACTGACTTTATCCCAGTTCCTCTGCTTGTTCTATGGGGTCACACTCCACCACTCTCCACTCCGATTTCATCAGATTGTGCAGATTTTCCTCTGGAATGTCTGACATGGGTTCTTCACAACAGGAAGCAGTTAGGCCTAAATCTGGGCAATCCATATTGATGAAATGGCTCTGTTCTGGTAGTTAGGCCTTCAAAGAAGCTATGGCCCAGGAGACGAGGGATCTCTTTGTCTTCTTCATATAATCCCATGCTTCAGCTATGAACTTCTTATTTAGAGCCACTTGTGTTCAGAATCAGTTTTGCATGCGTTTCATGCCTTTAAGCTTCATCTATCTAAAAAGTCATCAGAGTCATCAGCAAAGACCTTTGTGTGTGGGGAGCGGTGGGGAGGGAAAGGGTGGAGATTGGAGACACCCAAGGGTCACTGCTTGTACTCCATGTTGGGGACATCAAGCACCCTTCATTTCAAGCATTGAAAGAAATTCAGGGGGAAAACACGAAAGAAAATCTGTAAATGTAAATCAGTGTACAATAGTAACAAGGACCTGAGGGCAGGTCGTTTGCTAGGGATTATTCTATCTTTCAGATGAGATCAATGTTCTGACCTCTTCTTGTCACTAAAGTGAATGATTGACATGTATATATACATAAACGTACAACGCAGAGCACATTATGGGCAGTTGTCAAAAATATTCAGTACTCACAACAATGGCCAGATTTTCAATAGTTAAGCAACTCATATACAAAACTCTTCACAAAATCAGCCCATAAATATAGTGATGAGAGCTTCTGTGCAGAATGCTTTGAAAATATGGCTCTTAGTTAGGTGCCTAATGGAAGCTGAGATCTTTTGAAAACCTAGTCCCAATTGGGTGTGCTTAACCCTTGAATATCTGGTCTTCAGGTCTTTTGTAAAATACGTATAAAGACCTTGAGCTAGTTATGTATTCACACACACCATACATTATTTCTGAAGAGATTTTGATACTCCTTAGAGTCAAGGGTAATAATAACAACAATGTTGACAGCCTGGGTTACTGAACCTGAACACAGTGTCAGGCCATCAGTCCTGCTATTTTATTACTAAGGCATGAGTCTTGTGGTGCTAAATGTATTAACTTGTAGATGATATCAGTGCTCCATTATGTACTTGTCCAAATGCAGACAACATCTAAAACTGGGGCCTGTTGTTTGTTCCAAGTTCATGATGCAGATGTAGTGGTTAATTATATGCCTTTTCTGGTCCCTTTTTTGTTTGTTTTTTTGTTAAGCTCAATGATCTCATTAAAACCTCACATTTATTTATCCTGCTGAACTATTTTTTGAACAATCCAAAAGCCAATAATCATTGTCTGTAGACAGTCATCTGCCTTCCTAATGGACCTCAGTTACTTGTGCAATTGATTAATTAAGGAAAGAAAATCACTGCTGACTCAGAGAGTCATCTGCAACTTCAGCAGCCATTGAACTGAACCAGCAGCTCCTCCCATGTAAAGCAGCTGAGTTTCTTGTTCATGTATCCCTGTCTTCAGTAAACTCCTTCCTCCAATTATCCATTTAGATCAGTGGTTCTCAAACTGGGGCCGCTGCTTGTTCAGGGAAAGCCCCTGGCGGGCCGGGCCAGTTTGTTTACTTGCCAGGTAATAAGGTTCGGCCGATCGCGGCTCCCACTGGCCACGGTTCGCCGCTCCAGGCCAATGGGGGCTGCGGGAAGCAGCGGCCAGCAAATCCCTTGTCCCACGCCGCTTCCCGCAGCCCCCATTAGCCTGGAGCGGTGAACCGCAGCCAGTGGGAGCCGCGATCGGCCAAAACTGTGGACAGGGCAGGTAAACAAACCGGCCCGGCCTGCCAGGGGCTTTCCCTGAACAAGCGGCGGCCCCAGTTTGAGAACCACTGATTTAGGTACTTATACAGCACCTCAACACCATAAGATCTATTTCAGTACTTATCTAGCACCCCAACTCCATAGCATTTCTGTGTTTCCCGTGTATTTAAAATAGGAAAAAAATCATTTCTCCCAGTCTCGCTTTCCAGCTGGTAGGAGAAACACAGCTAGATTAATGTATGGGTTTTCGTAGTTTGTTTATGCTTGTGTCGCATGTTTGTGTGTGAGAGTGGATGCGTTGTGCGTGAAGGAATTAGTGAGGGAAAGCTTAGTCAAAGAAGTGAGTTCAGCATTTCGTTCTGATTGTGGTGAGGCCCATGGTCATTCTCATTTCTGACCAGCATGCCGTCCAGAGTCTAGGTCCAAGCTTCCCTCACTGTTCAACGGTTCCTTGTTGGACTGTATCTTAGTTATTGTGGGAGGTGCGATTGCGGGGGGGGGAGGGGAAGACAACTCAAATAGCAAGGGTCACCCCTATGGAGTGCTTTACGCATCAGAACAGAGATCTAGAACTGGGGAACCAACGCCGAGAACAGAACACCTTTGTGCCAGGTTGGTGGTGACGTGTGTTGCTAAGCAGATGGGCTGCTGTATTTCAGACCTGTTGGAGCTTTTCTAGGATGTGTGGCTTTATACCTATATATTATGAGCAGTAGTAACTGCGACTGGTGGGCATTGTGTGGGCTCCAGTGGTAAATTGGAGCCTAAATACATGTACATAGATATATAGTTTGCACAGTTTCAGTGACTGCTTATGAAAAGTAGTCATTCAATTGCTCATACATGTTTTCATGCAAACCTTGTCCATCTGATAGTCTGAAAATTGGCACCTTGTTATTCCACCAAGTGCCAGTTTGGGGAAGGCACCCTCACATTGTCAAGTGATTCTTTTAGTGTCTTTCAATGATATTTCAGGTCATGAATATGGCTGATAGAATAGGAAATACAGAACTGAGTGCCCTACAAAATCTGGCTTTCTATAAGATTCACAAATGTTCCGGTCTGGATGCCTTAGCCTGATCTTAGACAAGGCTCCAGGCACATCCAAAGATTAGGCTGAATTTCTAGTGTGCTAAAAGAGCCACTTCAGAGTGCTGAAAATTGGTTGAGTTAAAACACCTAATCATATCTGCAGAGAAATGTCTTGACCCCTTTAAGTGCTGAGCCATTGGCAATTCACTTACATCGGGCCAGGTTAAAGCAAGTTGTAACTGTTAGAAGTCTAAACTGTTCCGCTCATTCCCTTCATTTACATATTAGACACCCCCCATTAGGCACCCAAAATCTGCTGTTCCATTTTGTGGGATGGTAGATGAACCTTTAGGACATGGCTTTTTACAAATCTCTCAGCCAAAATTTCTTCATACTAGAAAACAGTTTTACCATTTTTGAGATCCACAAAGCTAGGGTCCTATTCAAGGGGTTCTTACTCAAATTTTAATGGCATTTTACCTTTGTACCAGTCCTTCGTGGTCTGGTCTCTATGTAGCCCTCAAGAGGTTGTTTCCTGTGCAATGGTGAAGAGCAGGGTACAAATGGGACAGTTTTTGTTACAATCATAAGATCCATAGGGAAAAATCATGGAACTTTCTCCACTGCTTTCCTTTGGCATCAAATCACGACTTGGCCCCAAGTTTCAGACTTCATCTGTAAATTTGTCTGCGAGGACCAGGGCCGGCCCACAACATTTTGGCACCTGAGGCGGGGAACTCAAATGGAGCCCCCATCCCCCCTCGCTTCGGCCAAAACTTTGAAAGGTCTCAATTCTGCCTTCTTCCTGTTCTACTCCTCTCATGGTACTGCTCTGCTACCTACCCCAATAAAGGAGAACTAACAACTTAAAATGCCTTGTTCAAAAATTTTAAGAAACAATTAACTTTCAAACGCCTGAACAGCAAATGTAACTTTTCTTGTCTGCATAGTAAACACTGGCATTTTTATCTGTTTGAATAATCAAAGTGGTGCTTTCCCTGCCTTCTTGGTTGCAAAGATTTGAACTGCTTCCTGAAGGTCCACAGTCTGGGCCAGCTCATGCTCTATTGAGCTGGTTGCAAGGCCGACCAGCCTCTCCTGTGTCATTGTGGAGCGTAGATGTGTTTTTATTAACTTCAGCTTGGAGAAGCTGCGTTCTCCACTGGCAACTGTTACAGGAAGTGTTAGAAGTATGCGCAGAGCAACAAAAGCATTTGGAAAGAGGGTGGTCATCTTATTTGTGCACATATATTCCAGAACAGCCTTTGGAGTTGATCCTGCTGAAATGTATCTTGAAAGGGCTTTCAGTTCATCACCTAAATCACTCGCATCAATATCGCGCATGTCATCATGTGTCAACACTGTCTCTAGTGCCCTGCATTGCTGGTGTAGGTCTGCTTCAGGTATAGTGAGGAGTTTTGGAATATCATACAACATCCCAAATATACTGCTGTGTTCCTTGAGCTGCATGAAACGTTCTTCAACTGACTGTATTGCACAATCTAGCACCTGGTTAAAGAATTCAACTTTGAATTGTTGTTTGGGGTCTCTTATGGGATTATCCCGTGCCTCGTAATCAAAATGTCGTCTTCTTCGGTGACTCTTGTATTCTTGAATGGGTGGGAAAATAGCTTCAGTGTGAAGTTCCTCTGCCAACTTCTGTGCGCTCTTCAGAACGTTTTGAAATCCCGCATCTGACCGGTAAGTCTGTAGGTATGACTTTGCTTTGTCCAATTGTTCCATTGCTCCAGATATATCAAGGTCAACACCTTGGAGTCTCTTGCTTACAACATTTATTTCAAACAGTATGTCATGCCACAACACTAAGCCACACAGAAATTTGAAGTTATGTATGTTTCTGGTGATTCCATTTCCCTCTGCCTGTGTTCTTTCCTCTCATGTTGGCACCATTATAGTAGCCCTGACCTCTCATGTCAGCTATCGCAATTCCCATATCTTCCAGCTTTTTAAGAAGCACATTTGTCATACCACCTCCTGTAGTATCATCAATGTCAATAAATTCTAGAAAATGCTCTCTGACAGTCACCTTTGCAGGGACATTTTCACTCGGTTCTGTTGTTGTTACAAAACGCACCATTAAAGTAATTTGTTCCGTATGGCTGATGTCAGGTGAGCAGTCCAGAATAACAGAGTAATATCTTGCTGACTTCAGATCTGCCACAATCTTCTGTTTGACTTTTGTTGCCAGGACCTGTATGATCTCTTTTTGAATTGTTTTTCCAAGGTAGTGGTGTGTGTACATTTCTTGGGTGGTGACTCTTCTTAGATGCTCCTGGAGTACAGCATCAAACTCAGCCATCAGCTCCACAATTTTAAGGAAGTTTCCATTGTTTGGCACATACAGCCGATCTGAAGTGCCACGCAGTGCTAGGTTTTGGGTAGCAAGCATTCTCACAATGACAATGAGCCTTTTCAGAACATTTTACCAGTAAAGAGACTCTGATGCAATCTTCTCTTGATGCTGATCATCTATGGTGGCCTTTAAACTTAGTCTCATCTCAAGCTCTTTCCACCTATGGAATGCTCTCTGGTGATTTGCTGCCTTCTCATGGCATGCCAGATTTCTAGCCAGATTTTTCCAGTCCTTTGTTCCTGTAGAACCCAATGTGGCTGGAACTTTAGACTGGAAGAGTTTGCAACAAAAACAGTATGCAGCATTCTGGGTTTTTGAGTACATAAGCCATGGCCTCTCCACTTTGTCACCATTGGGGATTTCACGCCAGTAATGTGTTGGATGGAAACTTCTATTGTCATTGTCTTTGGGGAACATGAAGTTTTTCACTTGCTGTGGCCCATGCAGTACAAGGAAGTCCCTCAGGCTACTGCTCAAGTGGGTCCACAGTCCTGGATCATCTAGACTTAAGGAACTAAACTCAGCAGCAGCTGTTTCTTGCGCCTCCACCACACACTTCTCTGATCTACACTTTTCTTCAGGAATGTGCATGGTTACATCCATTTGAGATGGAGATATGGATGCTGCAGTAGCTGCCAGGTCATCTGCACTCTAACTAACTGGAAGATCAGGCATCTCCTCACCACTCACATCCTCACTGGGGCCGGAAGGCTCACTGTGAACATTTGTGTCTATGTATCTCAGGAGAGCTCCTTCCTGCTTAGATAGAAAAGCTTCCTTTGCTTTCTTTCTTTTTCTGAATGCTGCCCCAGAGGAGCGTTTTCTTCTTTCACTCATGACTGCTGTTCTGTGCCAGCTATAGTGGCTCTCAACACTCAATTGAAGGGGACGAATGAGCAGGCTGGTAGCAGGGCCTGAGTGAGGGAAGATATCAGTGTCTTAAGGGCCTAACTGGCTCCTACTACTTCAGTTGACTGCCTGTTCTCCTCAAGTGGGTTCAGGGAAGCAGCAGAAACAGGAAGCTCCCTGAGAAGCTGGTGTTAATCAGTCCAGGCTCCTGGGGGTGCTAGCGAGGTACATAAGAGGCTCCTCCTCTCTCTCTCTCCCTGTAGCTCCTGCTGCTTTCTGTTATTCCCTCTCACCTTTTCTCCTGCCTGCCTGTTATGTCTCTTGTGCCCTCCTTCCTCCAGCACAGCACTCCACCATCTCTGTGCATCTAGAGCAGAGAGAATACATATGCACCAGCAGCAGACACAATTTTCTACACTCTGGGTCCTAGTGGCGCACCCCACACACACACAGTCTGGCACCTGAGGCGGCCGCCTCAGTTCACCTCATGGTAAGGCCAGCCCTGGAGAGGACACCCCACTGAAATATACAGACACGTCATGGGTTTTAAGACAGCCACAACTAACAGCTATTTTAATGCTTCTAAAACTGGTTTGAAGTCTTCATAAATGTATTCCACAGTGTTCCTCTGATTTTGAAGGTAAATCAATCCCCCCTTACTTCGGTGGAGCAATGTTTGTGAGTGTCAAAACCTTGGAGTCACCTGCATTAGGTCGCCCCTGACTGTTATGAACAATTTTGTTTGATGCAAATTTGTGTCTACACACTATGGGATCTGGTGCTACCCCAGGTCCCAAAAGCACTACTAGTATGTGCTTCTGTGCTTTTCTTTAAACAAGCTTAATTCTAATTGAAGTCAATGGAACTTAAGTGCATGCTTAAGTGCTTTGCTGAAGAGGGATGGACTTAAGCATGTGCTTAAAAGGTAAGCATGTGTGTAAGGGGTCTGCTGAATCAGGGCCTATGTATCTAAGAGAAATAGAGAGCGAGTTACAGAGCAGCTGGCAGTGCTGCCTGCGTATCAGTGAGGTTTCTATCCAGTGAGCAGGTGAAGGAGAGGAATTAGAAGAGGGAAAAATTGGATTACATTAAGGGGAGGAAAGGAGACAAATAGCTGTTCATTGAGTAGTGGACATTTGCAGAGGGACACATTCGCTCCCTTTGATGGAGAGGCATCTGTTCTATATGGATGTTTTCTTCCTTCATGAGCTTCATTCTATCTTTGGTTATGAATGATGGCTTAATAGAAAGCCCATCAGAATAAACATCATTCCGTTCATACTCCATAAGCAAGGAGAGCAGAGGCTCCTGGTCTTCTGATTTATGTCAGTTTCAAAACCAGCCCAGAAAATCCCTTATTATAGAAAGACAGAGAGAAAGAGAGCATGCATGGACACAGACAAAACCTGTCATTGCCAGAAATAACAAGGGAAGTTTATTGAACAGTTTTCCATTTGCTCTTCATCTCAGAGGTGAAGCAAAGGCATCTGCAGCCAGTGTCAATTAAAATGACTTATGATTTGTACCTGCTTTGTTATAGATTGTGGGGTGCTTTCTTTCTTTCTTTGTCTTTTTCTTTCACTCCATATAGATCTAGAAGTCAGCATGGTTTGGAGGTTAGGGTACGGAGATTTCTGGGAGTCAGAAATCTTGGGTTCTATGGCCGGCTCTGGGACTGATTTGCTATGTGATCTTTGTCAAGTCATTGAACCTCTGTCTGAAAGTCAATTTTCTATCAGTATAATGGGGATAGTGATGTTACTCACCGTTCTAAAATGCTTTCAAGAGAGCACAGGGAAGGCTCATGTACGGTTCTGTGTGGTTGGGCTGGGGGTTCTAATTGTTTGTTAAACGTGAAAGTGTTAACTGCTATGTGGAATGCAAGAGGCTTTGGATCAGTTTGATCAGAGACATAACAAGCTAGTCCTGAAATAATGGAACAAACCTGGAAATAGATCTAACAACTGGCTAGGACACCAATCATAATCATTCTCCAATCCAGTGACTGGATTAACAGCCTTTAACAATCAGACCAGGACCCTTCGGAATGGGCTATTCGCAGTAGGTAAAATTTTCAAAAGCACCTAAGGGACATAGGAACCCACGTCTCCTTACCCAGCAGCTTTACACAGGTGAGCCAAACAGGAAGCTCAGTCTGGCTGAGCTCTGCTAGTCTTGATTCAAGAGGCAGTTGCTGTTCATATAGTCTACACCTAACAATGGCTCTTGCTATTCTCCTTTTTCACATACCCTTTGTGGTTCACATTGGCTTATGCCAGGCATTGGAATTGCCAGAAAGGATGTGGTCACACAGCTGAAAAATCCAAACCGAGTCATTGGGATGTTGGATTGTTACTAGTCACTTTCATTTACATAGCACCCAAATGTGCCACATAGTTTGCAGACTAAGATCATGAAGACTAACACTCATGAGTGTTCTGTTGCCTTCAGGGCTAAGATCAAGGGTAAGTTGGTGAGTTTTGCCGTTTTGCTGATTCACCTTTTGTTTTGCTTTAAATATTTCTATTTATTTATTTCCCCCCCAACCAGGAAATGCAAACCACAGCTGGCCTAGTGGTCAAGCCATGATCCTACAATTTCTGCTAGCCTAGTCATCCCAGAGGGGGGTGGTCTCAGCTGTGGCCTCAATTACTCCTGTGTGCTCTGAGAGGTTCTGTCCCGACTGAAAAGCAGGGGGGGAAGAGGCAAAGTAGGGGGACCCAGGCCCACCCACTCCTCTGGTCCCAACCCAGGGCCCTAGGGGTTCATCAAAGCATCCAACCCAGTTACTAAATTGCCCCAAATTAGGCTTTCCCCTGAGTCACTGTCTACCAATCTGGAGCTCTTCAGCTTGGGGCATGGTAACTGACTTAGAAGACCTTCCTCAGTCTCTTAATGTCCTGTTCAAGTGATCTCTTTTAGGAGTGTCAGCTCCCAGAAAAGGAGAAAATCCAAATCCCTGCTGCTAAAGCAGCCTTCACAAAGCTGTAGCCTCTCCTGCCACCATTCTCAGCATCAACCTTGCTTCCTGGTACAACATACAACTCTTCCCCACTTTCCCTAGACTACCAATGTCCTTTTTAACTCTTCCTCCACTGGGAACATGCCCTGCTGAGGGGCAAGGCCTCCCTAGCCTGGTATTGCTCTACTCCTAGCCCTGGTTCAGTGTGGGGCCTGTAGACCCCGTCACACCCTTGCAATGAATAAGAGAGCAAGTTCAGAAGGCCGGACTCGCATTTGTGCATGTCAGCCTCTCCTGAAACATGTCCCCTGGTATTTTATCTCAGTGCTTGTGCCTCTGACTACAGGTGTAAAAATGAGAGTGCAAACTGCACCCACTAAAAGGGAAGCTGAGCCTTGGCCTGGTTGAAGATAGAAAGTGTATGCTAAATTTGGTGGGAAAAGGAATCATTTTTAAGTGGGCACAAGTACTGGGGAGTGTGAGAGAGGTCTGGTTGATTCAATGCCTGTTCTTCCTTTTCCTGGCTGCCAGAATTATTATACGGTAGAAACTAAAAGGTGACTACGTTTGATCCCTGAAATCAACCCGAACTTCCCCATCAATGAACCAGGATTTTTTAAACTATAGGCAGTAAGCGTGCGGTGAAGCCTCTGGTCTCTGTCCTTTGGGCTTTGTCTTATGAGGTTGAGCAATGATTCCAACAGAAGAAGGTAGAGGTGCATGGCTAAGTTCCTGAGCAGAAAATAGGAGGAGATGAAAATATTCCCTGGCATTGGCCACAGAAAAACACAAACAAATAACACATTATAAGCAAACCACCAAGTGACAGGAATGCACCACAGAATATGTCTACACTGCAATCCTGGGGTGAGACTGCAGCTTGTGCAGACATACCTGAGCTACCTTTGTTCTAGCTAGCTCGGATACTGGAGCAGGGAAGCCACGGCAGCACAGGCCTTCAGCTGTATTAGCCTGCCTGCAACCCTAGAGAAGTGTGCAGGTGGCTAGCCCACATTGAAGCTTCTGCTGTATTGGCTATCTAAATTTGCGCTAGTTCGCCTATGTCTACATGAGCTGCAAACCCGCCTGTGATTGCAGTGCAGATGTACTATAGAAACACAATCAGAGGATGGACCAAGCTTACACAAACATCTGCGCATATTCTGTTTACTAAATAGCAAATGCAATAGTGTCTTTAGATGTTTAAAGGACTCTCTGTAGTACTGTACTGATCTCTCCTCCTTTTCCTGGATAGGAACATATTTCTGTCTAACACACACACACACAACACATAGTTCATGCTTTGCTCTGGCAGGAATATTTTAGCCTTCACATGATACAAAAGCCAATTAAAGGAAATCAGTAAGAGTCAGGCTTGTGAAGGCAAAGGTCCAGCAAAAGGAAAATAAATGAGCAATGAATGTTTATCCTAATGGATGCTGAAAAGGCTAATATGTTTTAAACACTAATTTATTACCACTGAGACTGGCAATGGGATTCAGATGCAGGAAAACGTTATTTGGTCTAAAACTCCAGAGTCAGTGCATTTTCATGCTGACACTTCCATTCTGCTGGTTGAAGGCCCAGGTTATATATAAATCAGTTCAAATGGACAGTGTGTATCAGCCAGAGCAGATGGGCTGTTCAACTGCTACTTAGAAAATTGGAGCCTAGGACCAGAGTTAATACCAGTGTTAATATTAGTTATAGCAATGATCTGACCTTTTCGTTTTCCTGATTATTTTTGTATAAATTTGTTTGGAAGGTAGCGAAATCAAATCAGTTCTTGGCAGACAGTAGATGAGTCCTGTCAGGGAAGGTCTGTGCACAGGATTGTGTTCAAAACTGAAGTACGCTAACTAAATATAATCACATTAAAATCTGAGGTCACAAGTAAACAAACGAACTGCAGCAAAAGGTCTAACAAGATCCAATGGCTGGAAGTTGAAGTTAGGCAAATTCAGACTGGAAATAAGGTACACATTTTTAACATGGAGGGCAATTATCCATTGGGGCAACCTACTAAACGTTGGGGTGGATTCTCCATCACTGGCCATTTTCAATAAAAATTGGATTAAAAAAAAAAGAAGACATGCCCTAATTCAAACAAAAATCAAATCAGGGAAGTCCTGTGAGTTATGCAGGATGTCAGACCAGATGACCACAGTGGTCCATTCTGGCCTTGTAATTTATGACTCTATGATCTTGTGTGTGCAGACAACCATGAGAAAGAGACTGTTTGAACAGATACTATTAATTATTATTTGTAATATTAGCATTACTATTACAGTAGTGCCTGGAGACCAACTGATTTTGGGGCTTTGTTGCGCTAGACACAATACCAACATAGAGTAAAGACAGTCCATTAGTCAGAGAATGTATGATCTACATAGACAAGAAAAACAAAGGGTCAGGGGAAAAGGATATAACATAAAAACCGACTGATTTTTTGCTGGCTTCTTTCTTTGTGTTAAGTCTTGCAGACTGGAATCATATGTGGAAACATGCTCTAAAAGTGTTCAACTTAGGCCTCCGTCATATAATCAGTTTAGTTCAAATTACTGTGTTACATTGTTATGGACACAGAACATCAAAACCAAGTGCCATGTATAGAATATTTGGAATTAGGTTATTAATATTTATTATTTGTATTACTCTGGGGCATAGAAACCCTCGTCGAGGATCTGGACCCTCACTGTGCAGCTAGGGGCTGTACAAAGTTAGAACAAAAGGCGGGTCTCTGCCCCAGAAAGCCAACAGATGGATTCAGACAGGCAGATGGTGGGTGACAAGGAAACAATGAGACAATTTTGGTCAGCACAATTGGCAGTGATCTCACTTCTCAGCACACGTTTGGCCATAACTCTGCCATTATCAAAGGCAATGGCAAAGTTCCAGTTGACTTAAGTGGGATCAGTATCTGGCCCAACAGTCATACTATATGTGTTAGATATATCTATATTTTAGAGCAGTTCCATGGTTGAGATACCAGATTGGTAGCATCTAGTAGCTGTTTGGTTCACTATGGGAAGAGCGTCTGAATCTCAGTCTAGTTCAAAAGCCACAATCACAGCTGACACCCTTGTTGACAGGTCAGGAACTCTATGGGCATGGGGACCAGATTAACCCAACTCCCATCTTTAGACATTATTCCTGCAGAACACGTGGAAGGCACATATGGTGGAGGCACATATGGCCTGAACCTACCTACCTGTGCTGTGGATTACACATATTTCCATTGCTGTCCGTCTGGTTCTTTATACACAGTATGAGCAATGATACAGTTACAGAATACCCTTAAAGAGATGGTTTCCATCCCAAACAGACAATAACTGAAACACCCACCCTCATAATTACTCATTATAGTGAAATACAGCCAAGTGCTTAGTTCATCTCTAAGCACTGCCTTCCTCAACAGAGAGTCATCATCATCATAAGATTTTCCCAGTGGATAAAATCCTAATGCAGTTAGTTGCATTCAGATGGCTAACTGGGATCAAGCATGGGCTGTTGTCTCTTCGATATACAATTTTCCCATAGCTATTTAACATCAATGAAGTGGAGCACCAGACCAGATGCTTAATTATCCTAAATGGATTTTGCTAAATGGTTATCAACTTTCCTCCTCTTCTCTTCCTGTCATTATGCCCCTTTAAAAGTTGGTGTACGGATAGATGGATTGTTATTTTGCAAGTGGGATCCCTATGAAGGGCGTTTTAAAGTTGATTTTTTTTTCTTTTTGCATTTGTTTGCTGTTAGGATTTACTCACGAAAAGAGATTTTTCTGATATGAAATTTCATTTGGCACGGACAAATTTCCTTTGTGTTCATTACCCCCTCTGTCTGTATGAAATGTGCATCTATCTGCCCCCATCAACATAGATCTGAGCACCCACACAAACACATCTATTTAAAAACAAAAATAAGTTATACTGTCTCACTCTCTTTTCTTTCCCAGTAGCTAGGTGTAATTCACATATTTCGGTTTGGGGTGAGTGCGTGCATGTGTCTGAAGAACTTATTGAAAGCAAAGTTAAAGAAATACATTTTGCATTTAGTTTTGCACACACTGAAGTTATTATTAGTCCTTCTCATCTCTAGTTTAGGTTCAGCTGCTTGGAAACTTGCGTCTCCTGCAAGCTGAACTTTCCCCTATCACCAGTTTCATTGTTCAGATGGTGTTAGCTGTCTTGGGTAGGGTTGCCAACTTTTTATTGCACAAAACTGAACACCCTTGCCCCACCCTTCCCCGAGGCCCACCCCTGCCCGCCCCCTTCTCTGTCCCTCCCCCCCCCCACTCCATCACTCGCTCTCCCACACTGTCACTCACTTTCACTGGGCTGGGGGTTGGGGTGCAGGAGGGGTTGTGGGGTGCAGCTCAGGGCTGGGACAGGGGGTTGGGGTGCAGGCTCTGGGAGGGAGTTAGGGTCTGACCTGGGGCAGGGGGTTGGGGTGTAGGAGGGGGCTCAGGGCTGGAGCACTGGGTTGGGGTGTGGGAGGGGGACCAGGGTGTGGGCTCCAGCTGGGTGGCGCTTACCTCAGGCGGCTCTCGGAAGCAACCAGCATGTCCGGCTCCTAGGCGGAGGCACCAGGTGGCTCTGCATGCTGCCTTCACCCACAGGGGCCGCCCCTGCAGCTCCCATTGGCCGAGGTTCCCAGTCAATGGGAGCTGCGCAGCTGGCGCACAGGGTGCACCACACGGAGCCCCCGTGGCCGCCCCTGTGCCTAGGAGCTGGACATAGCAGCTGCTTCCGGGAGCCACACGGAGCCAGAGCAGGCAGGGAGCCTGCCTTAGCCCCGTTGCGCCGCCAACTGGACTTTTAGCGGCCCAGTCGACCGGGGGTTCTGGTCGAAAAGCAGACGCCTGGCAACCCTAGTCTTGGAAGGTCATGATCATGGAGGGAAAGGCAGTTTGTCAGGCAGCTAAGGCCAATCTCATGGAAGACTTGGATGATATCAGGACAGCCACTTTGAACTGCGGTCTGTACTCCATAGGGAGTCAGTGCAGAGAGAGGAGCACCAGGATGATGTGTTCATAATGATCTGTGTTGCCAGC
Source organism: Platysternon megacephalum (assembly GCA_003942145.1). Classification (NCBI taxonomy): domain Eukaryota; kingdom Metazoa; phylum Chordata; order Testudines; family Platysternidae; genus Platysternon; species Platysternon megacephalum. Next base: position 9,000,946 of record QXTE01000017.1, read on the forward strand.
TGGTGGGTTGTTGCATTCTGTGCCAATTGGTGCTTTCCCAAGGTGAGTGGCTTTGTTCCTGCATGATGCAAAAAATCTGTGTTAATACAAGGCTATGGCCAGGGATGCTGGAACAATTTGTATAGTGGGGGTGCTGAGAGCCATTGAACCAAACTGTAAACCCTGGATATAATGGAAACCACTTCAAGCCAGGGGGTGTGGCAGCACCCCCAGCACCCCTAGTTCCAGCACCTATGGCCATGGCTGACAAATCAAACCCTTTCAACGTCAGGAAACGCAGGGTTAAATCTAAAAGGTCAACCATAAGTTTGACCCTATATTTGTCTGCCTCGTGCCCACCAGGTACTTATGCACATCTGTCTGCTGATGTATTGTGCCTCAACTTGTACAGGGCATTCAGCATCTTGCAGGATTGGGCCCTTAAAGAGGTATGTGCACCTGACCGACAACATTTGGTGCCTGTTAACGGAACAGGACTAAGCACTTAGGTAGAGAATATGCATGAGATTGTGTGCAATGTACTGCCTAGAGGAGAGGAGTCACTTTTCCCAGCACATATCCTACTAAATTAGCTGGAAATGAGTGTTCAGAAGTCTCCAGAGGAAGGAGCCAGAAGCCTTTTCTTTTCCCTTCACATCAGACATTCATCAATGGGACTTTGATCGTATGGCTCTCAACTAAACTGGCTTATAGAAAAGATCAGTGTGCAGCTCTGCAAATAAGTGTCTGTTTTCCAAGGGCCATGTCCTGCTGTCCTTATTAGGGATACTTGTAAATAAATACAATTGCCAAACTAAGTAGGTTGACCCCATTTTCAGTTCTCAGTCACTCCGTTCTATCTGGGTCATTTGGAAATTCAGTTTTCCCATCTCTCTTCTGAAAAGCAGGATGAATTTTAACTTGGAGGAAGGTTATTTTATTTTTACATATCCTAACTCTTCATTCCTTCCTTTTTATTTGTAGCATCCAGGCCAAGCACGTTACAGTAACTAGTTTTCACAGACCCTTTAGATTTGGGAGGAAATCTACAGTTTTGCTTGGGGACAGTGGTTGACCTTTGAAATGATACACAAATGTTTTTAAATGCTTTGCCTATTGTTCTTTCTGCTGGAGAATGGTTCTCTCCCCAGCCACTGGTGAGCATTCTATCGAGATCTCTCAGTCCATTTGTTCTGGTTCCAATCTTTTACAAGCATTTCACTGGACTCCATCATTTGTTCTTGTTAAATTTCTCCCAATTTATTCCTTCTGTGTGGCAGGTATGTTGAATGAAAATAAAGTGAAGTCAGACTCTCACTTTGAGATTATAAAATAAATACCACAGTCCTGGGAACAAAATAGATCTTCAGTTATCTGTTTGCCAGAAGCTGGGAATGGGCGACAGGGGATGGATCACTTGATGATTACCTGTTCTGTTCATTCCCTCTGGGGCACCTGGCATTGGCCACTGTCGGAAGATAGGATACTTGGCTAGATGGACCTTTGGTCTGACCCAGTATGGCCGTTCTTATGTTATCACAAAATAAACAAAATGGCCTTTTATGTTAGGCTTCTGTTTATATGTGTGTTTGAATGTTGTGCTTTGGAGTATAGGAGGATGGGCAAAAAGTCTTGTCACACGTGGTGCAAGTTTCTTTCACACAGCTGTACCAGTGCACCTCAATCCTGCTTTGTAACATCCTCTGCTATTCTAGCTCTGAACTCTCTGTATAAATATGCCAAAACCCTTGAGCTCTGGCTTGCAGCACAGCTTGAGTATCTCTTGTAGAGAGATTGCGAAATGCAATACATTTTCTGGTGTCTTTGTGATGTGGCCAGATAGAGACTTAATGGGACACCAAATTAAATTAATATATAATCAGGTTTATTATGCCTGAGGACTAACCAAGAGTAGGACCCCATTGTGCTATAGGCACTGCACAAACACCAAGCAGTACTCTCTCTTTTAAGCAACACCGGGCTTTGAATCCAGCTGCCCAGATGTGAAAGCTGTCACCATTATTGTGAGTATTTCTTGCTCCCCTGGACATGAAAGCCCTTTTGAGCCTCGATGACCTCTCTACTCCAGCAATACATTAGTCTAGTCCAGCTAGCCCCTCACTCTCATTTTTTCCACTTTTTCCTTCTCCCAGGCTGTAAGCTTTGAAAACGTCTCCAACTGTGGAAAAATTACATAGCAGCTAAAGGAAAAACCAAACCCTGGAACTCTGCCACTCTGGGAACTTTTCAAAACGTCTGTAACTTTTCAAAAGTTACAGAGTGGCAAAGTTACTGCATTCGCCGTTTCAGCTGGGATGCCCAGGACTGACTGAGCTATGGTGTGTGAATCCCCGTCCTTCTCAGACAGGTCAGAGTTGAGGTGGTCTTGAAGAAGATCATGATGAACGATAGCTTTCCTGCAGTACACACCTGTTGTTAGTGGCTGTGTGAGCCAGGTCCTTTGACCACCCTCACACCTTCTCTTGGAGACCCACCTGTTCTCAGGAGATTTCATTGTGGCCTTCTGGGGAGACAGCATTTCCGTAGAATGCTGCGCTGCTCCGTGTCCAGGCATCCCATTGTCCTCCTCAAATTTGTCATTCTAAGCTCTGTTAAAAGTCTGTTCCTGAACCCAGACTTGGAGATGTGTTTCCTGCTAAACCTGCTGTATACACATGCCCAGATAAAGGCTCTTAAATAGGTACTTATAGAACTCCTACTCACAGGAGAGGGAGCCAGCACCCCAGCTTCCAGCCTCAAACAATAGGGCTGCTCCACCAGTGGAGTGGAAAAGCTATCTGCAGGGGCTTTACCACAATGGACTATTCTTGTTAAATGTACAAAGCCTCTCTAAGCTGCCAAATGGTGCTTTCTTTTCCCTTCCTTCTCCAACAAAAGCACTTAATGAGTTTGATTTTACTCTGAAAGTGCCTCCTTGCCACTGAATAAAACTGCAGGGGAATGATTGAACTGCCCGGGAAAAGTTTATTTTCTCTTCATTTTCATCATTCTTTCCCTCCCTTCATCATCTTCTTAGCTTTAGAGTCTGCAGGGCTAATTATCCAAGCGTAATGACCCCACCATGGGTCATGGGCAGGGTTTGAATTACAGACCTGCAGCACCAAGGCACAGGCTCCTGCCACCACTTATTTATGTAGGATTATACAAAGTCTGAAAGGGCTACGGTTTACTTGGTGCCGCCTCAGCTAAGGGGGCTGGATTTGATGACTTCTCAAGGTCCCTTCCAGCTCTATATTTCTATGAGGCAAATAAAATTAAACCACCCACAGAACACCAAACTCTCCTCCTCTTCCATCTGATTTTGCTCTGAAGCCCACCTCGGCAGAAATCTGCATAATTCGATGTCTTCTCTTCTTCTTCGGCTATCCCTTGATGCGAGGATGATGTCTGCCAAGGGGGTTCATTGGTGGGTTTTTAAGGGGCTAAGGAGCCCAATTTGTGTAATTAGATGTACCCTGAAGGTCAATAGACCTGGGATATTTCGGACTAGTGGGGGAAGCCTGTTCCAGAGTCAAAGGAGCCTCAAGGAGAACGCTGTCCTGCAAGCCCCTTCTGTTTTAAGTCGAGGGGGGCCCACCTCTAAGGCTACTGCCAATTGCAACCGTGGCAGTGTGGCATGAGAACCTGAGCTAAAGCTGTAACTCCCCGGCCAACAAGAGCTTTCCAGATGTCTGTCAAACACTTCTAGAGCAAACAAGTGGGCAAGTGCATATTTGCATTAGTCACTATGCAACGCTTTCTGTTCTTACCAACATTCTTGCAGTCAGAAACCTGTAGCATGTTTGTAGGAGGCAAATATAAGGAAACTCAACATTGAAAAGAAATGTTTCTGCAATATTCACCACGCTCCAGTCAGAAGCATTTTGTAAATGAAAAGTTCAAGCTCCGTGTTTTCAGCATGCATTTCAGAAGCGACCTTTGTTCCATTGCTAAACCCCAGTGCAGCACATAAGCTCCAAATCATTATAACACATCACATTTCTGGGCAGCTGGTTTTGGGGGAAAGGGAGACAGAAAAGGAGTGAGTTATGCGGCCTTCCTTCTCAGACTCCACCCCATTTAAAGCAGTCCCACATGTCTTGCTTAACTGCTCTAAATTGTACCTCCGCTCGGTCATGCTGACTAACGGGCAGTGGGACCATTAATTTCATTTTAAACTAGATTCAAACTCAAGTCTCTATGACTGAAAAAACCCTAATGCCTTTATTTTATTGCACTACTCACAGTCCTTGAGAAAGTGTCCGAGGGAAAGGGGCATTTTTAAGCTGTCAGATGGGAATACTCTGGGCATGTGCTGTACACATGCTTCCTGGTGATATTAATTATTATTATTTTTATTATTATTATTACTACTACTTAGCACTTATACAGAGTTTTTCATCTTCAAAGCACTTTGTGAGCATTTAGCTAATTAATTAAAGCAAATTTCATGCAAACTGTTCCATTTCCATCTGGATTTACAATCAGTTCCTTCTTTATGGAGAAATTATATTGCATATAAAATAAGAAGTCAGCCATAGCTCAGAGCAGTAGTTTGAGAAGAGCAGCAGGAGTCAGGAAGAAGTGATGCCATTGCAGCTGTCACCCCCATGCTGGGGTCCTAGCTACAGCTACCTTGCTTACTGCTCAGGGCAGTACTCTCTCAGCATCAAGAGAGCAGTTATGACAGTGCCTTGTATGAGACACCCAAGGAAAAGGCTCCCTGTGCACTGCCCTCTCCATGCAATCTGTTCCTTGGCAACTGGAATGAGAAAATGAGCAACCGAGAGGAATAAGGAACTGAAGGGTGTGATGCTGCAAGACCTGATGTAATAGGGTACAATTTTAAATGGGGTCTCCTCAACACAGATTGCAGTCACACCAGATGGCATTTGGACAGATCTAACCTGGTCAAGAGTCAGGTACGTAGACGTTTCAATTACATTAATCTTGTCCCAAATAACTGTGGAGGACAATTGTACTTAAAATGACGTTTGTGAGTAAATTGTAGGCCAGATTGTGAATTCCTCACTCCTACAGGTAAGCAGTTACACACAAGGATAGTCCTGTTGAAAGTAATGGGAAAGCTCATGAAAGTAACTGCTTACCAATGCGGTTCACCATCGAGCTGTGTGTGGGCAAAAAGGGAGGCTGGGTTTTCAAAATCTACCCCCCAGTGTATTACTTTCCTAGGCACAGGAGGAAAAGCCACATGTGGATTGTCACTTGGCAAACATTGGTTTTAAGTAGATAATGCAAAGGAAAAGATATTTAAGAAGTGATTTTCTTTCCCTCCATGCCTGGTTACCTTCCTACCTCCATGGGATTCAAATTTCTTATTGTCAGTTTTCAGCTCTGTGCTACCTTTCTGTTCTAAAGATTGAATGAGGTGTGATGCAGTCACTGAAGAGAGATTGAGTTATCTGGTTCAGACCTAGGCATGCATCATGCTGGCATGCTTCAAGGCAGCTTACTGAAATGCTTGGCAAATTTTCGAATTGTCAGATTGCTCACATTCCCCATCCCAATACATAGTCTTGCTTGGATTTTCCTTTGCATTCGACTCCATTAAACATCAGCTGCTAAGAGGGAGGGATAACTCAGTGGTTTGAGCATTGGCCTGCTAAACCCAGGGTTGTAAGTTCAATCCTTGAGGGGGCCACTTAGGGATCTGAGGCAAAATTGGTCCGCCTGGTGAAGGCAGGGGGCTGGACTTGATGACCTTTCAGGGTCCCTTCCAGCTCTATGAGATAGGTATATCTCCATATATTTAAACAGATGTTTCTTTGCAAATGAGGATGCTGTGTCCTCATAGACTGCTAAAAACAGTCTGCAAATTGCTCCTGTTTCAGAAAGGGGGGGATGTGTAGCGATGGACCAGAGATGGACCCTCAATCCAGACACCTCTGACCTTTGTTGAAAGCTGGATCGAGAAGCCCTGCATGGCTCATTCATTTCTTGCCCTGTATGGTGAGACGGCCAGTGGTGCTGGTGGCTTTTCTGTGATGGACACTAGTTCAGTGGAAACTGGACTGAGGCCCATCCCATTCATTTCACATAGGCTTTTGAACAGACATCCGCCGGACACAACTTTCAGTGACCGATGCCGTGTGCGGGATGGGGTCAGTTTTACAGTCATGCATGTGTGTCCTCCTTTGAAAATGTGACCTGTACCAGTCACTCAGCCATCTCTGTTCCACTGCCACTTAGGGTATGTCTACACTTGAATCTCGGCATACGATTCCCAGCCACATAGATGTCCTCTGCTAGCTCTCATTGAGCCAGCATGTTAAACATAGTACTCTTGCTACTGTGGCATGGGCAGCAGCAAGTGATGGCATGGGCCAGCCGCCCTGAGTACGTCCCCCCGGGGACCAGGCAGGTTCGTACTGCGGCGACGCTACTCTGTTTAGTGCGCTGGCTGAATGAGAGAGAGTGCGAATACCTCTAGGCGAGCTGGGAATCACAGCCCTCGCTCCACGTGCAGACGGAGCCTTATTCAGCCTCACCACACGGGAGCAGCCTGGCAAAACAGATGACCTCCAACGCCTTTCTTCGGGGGTTATTTTTATTGACGTGAGCTGCCAATGTGTTGTTACGTTTTCACAGCCAAAGAACTATTTGTTACTGGGCATCATTTCCTGAGCAGGGAAACTGTCCAGTACATTTGCATGGTTTAATTTCAATGGCTGATTTTTTTTTTTAACTCTTATCCGCTCTGAATATTGAAAATTAACTTTCCCCCTACATTTGGAAGAGGCTGATTTTTACATCCCCTGAAAATAATATTGACCCTGCAAACAACACAGCTCCCTTTATTCTCCATTTTTTTAGTTTCGTCCTTGTATGAGCACCTGGCTACCCTGCTTTTGGGGAAAAGGGTTGTTAGTTAACTTGCTCTCGGTTACCTGAATAGGTTCCCCCTCACCTCCCTATTTCTTGGTGACAAAATGAGGAACACATTTTTTTTTAAAAGAAGAAATTGTATTTAGAATCCGGAGTATATCCCCCACCAGATTATAATAATTATTAAATATGGGGAAGGACTTAATTATTTGGGAGTGTTGCCTTTCAAATCAGGTACAGGTGCAGGAGCAGGTGATTGGACTTTATGTCTTAATTAATTGACTGAGTGTAATGAAACATCAGCGGTGTATGTTAACCATGACGTCAGTGTTATATTATAGCTATAATAGTGCTACACAGCAGCAAATGATGGTTTATCACAGATAGAACGCTAGGGCTCTGAAGCTGTGCTCACAGGTATCCAGGGTACCATTTTGGCCTATTTCCTTGGAAGATGTGTCAAATAAGAGATTGTTCCACATCCAGAATATGCAACATCCAGGATATGTAACCCCAGTAACAGAGAGGGGTTACTGGTGCAGATGAGAACTGTTTTACTGGCCCAGACAAACTAGATCACTCTCCCTGCCAGTCTGCAGGTGCCACTAAGCCGGCAAAGGCCTCTTCACTAAAGACCTTGCTCTTTTCAATACAGTCAGTCACACACTTTGCTCTCTTACCAACAACCTAACAGCTGTCTGCCCTCATCCCATTCCAATCCTATTCGTACTGCTGCTGCTGTGTGAAGTGTTTATCTAATCATCTCCTTTTGTCAGTCCAAACATTGGCTCTTTCAGCCACTGGGTCTGTTAAGAAGAAAAACAAACCAAGAATCAGAGAGAGAGAGAGAGAGAGAGTGTGTGTGTGTGTGTGTGTGTGTGTGTGTGTGTGTGAAATTCATTCTTAAAACAGCAGCAAATCCCTCCCTCCCCAGCTCCCAGTGCCTCAAACTGGCAGAACATTGTTAATTAATTCTAAACATCAGACAGCCAGAGCTTCTCTCAAGCTGCGCAGGGACAGGGGTTACTTTTATCTCCATCATTTCCCTTCCTTGATCAGATTTCCCCCAAGCTAAATTAAATCTCTGTTCTCTGTTTCAATCGATTTTCCCCCTTTTGCTCTCTTTTTTAAAAAGTGAAATAAGTTTACATAAATGTAAAAGGAACAAGACAAGTTCTCTGAACAGCCATGTTCACTGTCTAATGTGACCCAGCAGCTGTAAATCAATNGTGTGTGTGTGTGTGTGTGTGTGTGTGTGTGTGTGTGTGTGTGTGTGTGTGTGTGTGTGTGTGTGTGTGTGTGTGTGTTCGTTCTCAATATAGAAAGGCTGTGACTCATGCCATTGAGACAGCAACATCTATGAGAACAGCCATGCATCTGACTCCGGTATTATCAGAGAACCTTTGGGAGAAGACAGAAACTGGCTTGAAAGGCGGGGACACTTTTTGCTATGAAAAGCATTTCTCCGTGCATCTGAAAACCCAAGAAGAATTTGTCCCTGTAGGTGAGCAAGAAGGAAGCAAATAGCAAAATGATTCAATTATAGATGAAGCTTTGTGTTTAGTGATCAAGGCTCGTATTAGTATCTGTAGGCAATAAAACTAATGCTACTTTATATCGTGTCTTTCATACTGAAGACCCCAGAATGCCCCGCTCTCCCGACACCACACACAGACCCCAGAATGCCCCTCCAACCTCACATATACTCCAACAACCTTCCACCAGCAGCTCCCAATTACTCCTGACAGCCCGCCCCCCCCCGCACATCCCAGCAGCCCTGACTCACATCCCGCTCTCTGCAGCCTTCACCATCTCAGCCTCATGTGCCATAGCCTCAACATCCAGGTCCCCAACCCCACCACCTGCTGACTTCTCCCATTTCCCCCACAGCTCCCACAACTCACCCCACCACCTCCCAACGTTCCCACTCACCCCCAACCCCTCACTGCATAGCCCACCAACAACTCACCCCTAGCCCACCACCTCTGGGACCTCTCTGGCCACTCTCCAGGGCCCCCAGGCTAGGATAGCTTCTACCCATCCAGCCACCTAGCTCTGCTCATTCCCGTTGCCTGGCCTGCATTCACGTGGCTCTGCAATGCTCAGGTTTGGCCCTGAGGCCCATCCATCATGATGGAGGGGTGGCTGGGATAAATTGGAGTGAGTGGCATTGTGACCGGGCACATGGGGTTGCAGCAACACTCAGTTTTGGTTTTGCTTTTTCCTGGTGGTCGAGATGTGCTACAGAGTGTGCCTCTAGGTTGGCCTCTCTGTCCTTTGCCCTGAGGTCACCAAAGAAATGCTTAGTTAGGTAGCCTATTATCAGTCATTCTTAAAAGATGTCCCAAATACATCCATCTCTTCTCACGTACCACTTGTATTGCAAGTAGTTGTGCCCATTCTAGGACTTCTTCATTACTTATTCTACTCGTCCCTTATACTTTGAATATTCAGTGCAGACACCAACATTGAAAGCTGTTTAATTTGTATATTCAGTGCAGACACCAACATTGAAAGCTGTTTAATTTGTATTGGATGGACTTATTATTTCTCCAGGACTCTGCTGCACATAGAAGGTCACTTAGGACATTGCTTCTAAAGATCTTGCGTTTGGTGTTTTTAACTAATCACGTTGGACTTCCATACTATATTGAATTTTTAAAATACAACACTTGGGTTATGGATGGTCATATTCCCCACATGTTCTAGGGGTGATCAATGACCTAATAACTATTGTGATTTCTTAGATCACTCATACTTCCACTCATTCATATCATTCTCTCTCAGCATTTCTTAAAATATTCTGGGCTTTTTTATGGTAAAGAATTGGAAAACTACAATTGTGCTTAGCCTGGTCAGGTTCTTTCTTAGCAAAGTACAATCAGACTCTATTAATATAAACCATACTTAAGCTAAAGAAAAACTGATGTCTACACAGAACCTAAATAAAATTATGTTTACAGACCAGGCCTTACTCAAATAAATACCTGTTTATCTCACAGTCTCATTATATTAACTAGTTAAACAATTAATTAATTACATTAAGATAAGTAAATAGTAGAGGTGGTCCCAAGCCATGGAGTTCAGATCTGAATCCAAAGCTCGGCGGAGCTTGCTTTTGCTGTTCCATTTTAGCCTATTATAAAGAGGCCAAGGTGGTTAAATTGAAATCTGGATCTGAGCTCCCTTGAGATTCAGGGTTATGCAGTTCTCCAGGCTTCCAGTGCAGACCCCTAACTTCTGATAGTAAACATCATCCGTTTCAACATGAGCGATTGGGACCACTTCGATCAGCCAGTCCCCACTCCATAAGCATCTGCTGAAGGTCTTAAAAACGTGCAAAGTAAAGCCAGGAGCCGAAGGATGGACTAACAAGTTGTCCTCTAGCCATAACAATCCTGAATCTGCTGATTGTACACAATAATTCTAAAATCAATGGTGCTATTTCATGCTGTGCACTAAAATTAGTGCCCACAGAACTCCTCTTCAATAAACCCAAAGGTTATAAAAGAACTCAGGTCACCATTGGCGAAGGGGAAGTTAAATGTCTTGGACAAAGAGAACGCTCAGAGGTGATGCAAGATGGCCAGTGATGGAATGATGCTGGGCTACTGATATTGCATATCCAGTTATACAGGGTAATGGTTGGCTCTGTGTAATGAAGACGAAACATTGTAAGATGCCACCAGTGATCACTGTGTAAAGACCACCTAGAAACTCTTCATATTAAAACAAATCAAAGTTAATATTCTCACCCAACATAAACAGCCTCATGAACCCACGGCTTCTTGAAATTCCACTCCGATATTTCTTTGCATTGATTTAGCAAATTCATTCTCACTCGTTTTATTAAACTGAAAATATAAATCCAGCACCAACTGCCGCTCCATCTCAGTCAGTACAAAACTACGTTTAGGGATGATGAAATGAATGTGTGAAATAAGAGGACCTGGTAAACAACAAAGAGAGGGTGGGAATGCCACACAAGGGATAGCCAAGGTACAACTATAGCTGCATCAGACTGTGTTTGATGGGAAATAATCAATGGGATTTTGATGGCAGCACCCCCCTCATTGTTTTCCTAACTATACACTCACTTACAGTCAGAACAGAGGGGAGTTTTCCCAGGGAGAGAGGAACTAGTTCAGATGAAGCAACAACATCTCCTCCCTCCTCCTTGCCCATACACATCCTGAATATTCACCCAAGGCTCAGTATATTTTTGTAAATTTCAAGAAATTTGATTAATGGTGCCTGTCTCAGTAGTACTGATTGTTCTGGTGATGGTGTTTTACATGGGTGCTTGTTGACTGGGAACTAGATTGAAAGCCACAGATTCACTTCACATGGGTCACTGAACATCCTTCACACAGTACAAACCTGTTTGCTGGACCATTATTTGTGAAAGGCTAAACCATTTGCTCAGCACTGTATATGATACCAACCTAAAACAGCCTCTTCTTCTGGGAGCTTAAGTGGTAATGCATAAGGCTGGGTTTGAACCAATGGCCTATTTTGAAGGGTTTAGTTATCCAATCCCTCTCTAGCAAGGCTATACATTTAATAAATCTAATCATTAAAAAAATTGGAAACATTATATGAGCAGCTTGAAATTTTTACAGAAATGTCTTATTTCCTCTTTTCAACAGATTTGCCCATAGTTTGGCCTAATTACTTCTGGATTACTTTTTTTGATTTAATAAACAATTATATCTCTGCTATAGAATTCTATAGGATGGTTAAAAAACACTCTATAGGAAAGTTAACATTTTCTATTAAATTTTTCTAATGTTCTACCCCGTAAAGCAATAAAACACTCTCTCATCATATGCAGCTGGAGACAGAAAAGCAGATAAGAAAGAATTCCTCAATAGCTGTGTGGATATAAAATTAATGCGATGGGGTAGACCAAGCACATACACATAAACACAGTGTCATAATTTGTCTGCCATTTCCTTGCCAGCTCAGGGGAAAGTGAATAATTCCCGACAAACCTTTTCAATGGAGGGTAGTAAAGAAACATGACCATTAACCGCAGTGTTGTTTAGCTCCCAAATTAATTCTCAAGCGCTTTCAACATGGTTTTCCCCCCTGTGCTGCACATCCTGTGCATTAAAGAGAGTCCAGGTGATGGCAAGTCCATTTTTACGTGTTTTAAAGGCTTTTCAGTAGGCTTCATAGGAACTATTAAAAATAGGAGCTGGTATTTTCAAAGCAGCCCTAGGGAGTTCGGTGACCAAATTCCAATGATTGGTTCAACAGCGAGGGGAATACACGGGGGAATTATTTCACACAAAGTCCTGATGCTATAAACCAGGGGTAGGCAACCTATGGCACGTGTGCCGAAGGCGGCACGCGAGCTGATTTTCAGTGGCACTCACACTGCCCGGGTCCTGGCCACCGGTCCAGGGGGCTCTGCATTTTAATCTAATTTTAAATGAAGCTTCCTAAACATTTTAAAAACCTTATTTACTTTACATACAACAATAGTTTAATTATATATTATAGACTTACAGGGGGGAGGGATAGCTCAGTGGTTGAGCATTGTCCTGCTAAACCCCCAGTTGTGAGTTCAATCCTTGAGGGGGTCACTTAGGGGGCTGGGGCAAAATCAGTACTTGGTCCTGCTAGTAAAGGCAGGGGGCTGGACTCAATGACCTTTCAGCATCCCTTCCAGTTCTATGAGATAGGTATATCTCCATATATTTATTATTTAGAAAGAGACCTTCTAAAAACGTTAAAATGTATTACCTGCACATGAAACCTTAAATCAGAGTGAATAAATGAAGACTCGGCACATCACTTCTGAAAGGTTGCCGACCCCTGCTATAAACCAATATGTAGTGAATGCTTGAGTGATTTTATCTGGCACAGAAAGAAGCCCTAAACTCTACTAAATGCTGTTAGAGTCTGTGAGTTTGTTTATTGTCTTTTAGAGCTTACGAAAGGGAAGGGACAATAATACAAGCCGGCGTTGGCACTACTGCGTGAGCAGACGCTAGGAAAGCATCTGTCACACAGCTCTACTAATGCAGCTTGCTCCTGCTGTGTAGCGCCCCCTATTTCTCCCATCCTCTCTCCCCCAGTTCTGCTGATCCACTCCCACCATTCAGCAGGGCTGTAACAAACCCGGGGGTAGTATCCAGAGCTTTTAAATTGATGCTATGAGACTCCGCAGCGAGATACAGATCTACTAGAGGTGGGCAAGACAATATTATGTTTTCCCTTTTGAAAAAAATTGATGAATACCACCTTTTTCTGTTGCCATTAACATTTTTTCTTCCCCAGCCTAAAACCAGACCTCCCCGCCCCCATTTTTCCAATCCTAAACCTGAACATTTTTATTCTATGAAAATGTCTATTGTGTCAAAAAGCCATTTTCTGTCAAAAAAAAATATGTTTTCACCAAATGTTGCCAATCAATTCTGCTAGCTCTGAGCGTTCTCATCAGCCCAGCATGAGTATCCATGCAGCACTGGCTGAATTCCCGAAGTCCAGTCCCAGCATGCACTGGGCTTAGTGTAAAACTTGGGATGGATTATCTGGGGGCTAGACTCTGCCTTGGTTTTTCCAAAGTCCTCATCAGGAAGATGGAAGAAGGGGAGATGACATTGGATCCAGTGGGATGTTCCTTCCTCTGATCACTGGTTAACACTCTTTTCACCAGTGGCTAGGGATGCCTCGTCCCCTCACCTGGCACTGAATATTACACTGCTCTCTTTGGGGTCTCTGATCTTGCACTGGCGTAAATCAGGAGTAACACCATTTAAATCAATGGAATCACACCGATGTGAGAGGAGAATCAGGCCCCTTTACCTAAAGTTTTAAAAGAAGTAGCACCCCCTTTCCCCCTGCATCTGAATTTTTGATTATCCCCTTCCTTTAACAGTGTAAAAGGAACTGACAAGACACAGGGAAGCCTATAATGAGAATTGCAATGCGAGGGGCCGTCCCTTCTTTTGTCTGGTTGGAAGAAGATTGCCATCTTTCTTGATTACTAATTGAATAACTGAATTAAAGGCTCACCAGAAACCCCAGGCCTGGGTTAATGCAGAACAGGTGATGCCGCCTGCTTTGGAACATCTTGTTGCCTGCATGCTCACCTCCAGGAGAGTACAAAGGAGCCTGGATTCAGAACAGCTGCTGTCAATGAATATTAGGTTAGTGAACAATCGGAGGCGCGGAGCGGCAGTATTTTCACAGGCAGTGAAGGTGAGGCCATTGTTTGTTTGAAAGCCCACACATGCCGGCTGGATTGGGCCCATCCTGTGCACAGCACCTGCATAGGCCTGTGACTCTTTTGCGGTCTGTAGGGAGTCACTTTGCTATTGGGGCCTAAAGGAAGCCTCCTTCTGGCTCATTTGATCTGACTGGAAATTGCAGAATGCATATTACTGCGCAGGGCTAGAAGGAGCAGGGGGGTGATGGACAGCCTGAGCCATCTGACTGTTCAGAGCTCAAGTGCTATCAGGCAGGTATCTTACTGGACTATTACAGATGAGGAAGGGAATCATTTAATTTTTTCGTCAGCCCCTCAATGGTTCCGAAACAAGAAATACCTTTGGAGGGCCCCTATGCAAAGTAAGATACAGGGGGCCCTCTTCCAATTCCCCCCACATCTGTTATAGAGCCCGCCCTCTGCTGCAGTCTAGAGACAGTGCTATTAGGGGTCTGGGGTTGGCAGCTTTGGGCATTTGCATTGCTGGCCCTAGCCGCAAAAGCCGAAGGCTGCCACTGATTAATAGATGAACATTTTTCCTATGTGCCAATCCCCTTTATTTAGGGGGTGTAGTTGCTCTATGTGTGTGTCTGTGTGTGTGTGTCCATGTATTTGCCATTTTTTCACTCGGTCCCTGCAAATGGCTGTGTGTGTCAATCGTGTTTCCACAGAGCTAAAAGTCCCACCCTTGTTTTTCTCCCCAGATAGCCCTGTTTCTGGCTTTTTAACACTGGCCCATGAGGTGCGCCTCCTTCCTCATCTTCAACCTGATGCCATCTCACTCCCCTAACATAACGCAACCCTGCCCACTCGCCGCACTGATCCCCTCCTTGCATGGATCGGAGTAAGGCTGCATATTTGGGAATGGGGCTCTACAGTGAGGCTTAAGTACCGCAATGACTCAAACCAGAGCAGCAGTCAGCAGCACAGTACGTAGAAGACTGTGGAGGGATGGAGGCCGGCTGGGCTGGGACAGGCTGTCAGGTGAGCGGCCATGTTGTAAGGAGGCCCTCTGATGAGGTGGGTAGTACTAGGAGAGTCCATCCAAGGTTGGTGGGAGATTCTGACCGTAAGGAGCCGAGCGATGAGACTTCATCCAGGGGAGAGGGTGAAAAGGTTTTGGAGGAAGGAAGTGACTTGTTATAGAGCTGGATGAAATTTTTCACACTCCTCGTTTATTTGAAGGGAAAAAATGCACTTTCAGTCAACTTGAAACTATTCGCGAATCTGACACAAATAGTTCTGGCCATTCACCAAACAGCCGGATGAGAAGGAGCAAGTGGAGGTGCTGCTGCTGACGCCCCCCGCACCCTTATAACCTTTAGCCCAGTGGTTAGGGTAGGGCACTCACCTGGGATGCGGAGAAGCAGGTTTGAATCCCTGCTCTGAAACAGACTTCAATGGACTTTTCCGATTCACTGAAAATTAAAAGAAATTCAAATTCAATTCAACCCGAATCAATTTTTCTTTTTTTTTAAAATTTGGAATTGCCGCTCAATTGAAAAATTGGTTATTTACCCAGCTCTACCTGTTACTACTCTTTAGCCTGATTCGGATTCATGGGAAGAGGATTGATCACTATCTGGGATAGGAGCTGGATTGAGTCTTTACTGAACCACAGGATAGGTACTCACCTGAGGGATTTTTTTCTTCTGGCCTGCAGAAATGTGGAGGTTTTAAATGTGGCTCTTAAAAATAAACTGTTAAATTACTGCAAAGCAAACCTGATCTGACAGTGTGAGCATCTGGTCTCCTGAGGAAAAGGAATACTCCCTGCTGCTAAGGAGAGATAGCAGCTAGAACTGTGTTGTGCTGCTAAGAACGCTGTGCAGCCATAACCCTAGAAAAGATTAAAGGAGGTTTCTGTGTACCCTGACAATTTACTGATGAAGGGAAGGGAAGATAGGCTGGGCCTCAAGTGCATGCACGCACATGCACACTCACATGCATGTACACACACACACACACACAATCTGGGAAGGGGACCAGGATTCAGGGAAGGTAAGTTGGGAGTGGGGGAAGAAATCTGGCAAGCGAAGCTACTCAAGGCAATGAAAAAGAACATGGATTTGGGGCCTGTGAGATGCTAAGCCCCAGTGACTTCAATGGGATCAGCATGTCTCACATCATGCAAGATTGGGCTCATACTCTCTCCTTTATCGTGTAATCTCAAACCAGGAGTAGCCAAATGCAGCGGTAGCAGGAGGAGGCAGCACAAACACATCTATACAGAGCACCCAGGATGTGCAAAAGAAACCAGATTAATTGAGAAACCAGAGCTCCAGTTCCCTGGTCCATCCAAGGAGCACTTGGAATAAATCTGGAAGGGCAGGAGCATGTGGTTTTAAAACGGAAAACTGCCCTAATTTATACTGAATGCCAGTGACCACTAGAAGCTGGATACAGGGATGCCTCAGCCGTGCTCGCTTTTTCCTGGCCACATCCCACAAGATGGGTTCTTGGGGGTGGCCAGGTGAAGTAGTGGTATGGGAGACTCTGCCACTGAAGGGGCCTACCCAGAGGGAAGTTTTTAGTAGCCACATAAGCTGTGTTTAGAGCTGCTTTGCAAAATGGGCCTAGTAGCCCAAAACTCAAACCAACCCCTTTTCAGGTTCAAATAATCCGGCTAACTCTACTTATGTATTTTTCTGAGCGATCTTTTTTTGGTCGAAGACCAGGTCAGATCTGAAGTGTGGCAAAGTTTGGGAACATACCTTTCATCTGAGCACTTTAACTACAGACAGCCCAGGGATAAGAGACAGAACCCAAGGCAACATGATATTGTAAGAGAGTCAGAGCCCAGAGACAACCACTGCCCTGAGACTCATTCTATTATCACGGCATGGTTCACAGAGCAAAACAGTTTGGCTGCTCCTGCTCTAAGCTCTTTGCGCAGCAGGGAATGATAGAGCAGGAGTGCAAGGAGGAAGATGAAGCATCTTAAGCACATCCAGTTACTGATGCAGTTACTTTAGATTTACTTGAGTGATAATTGCATCTTAAATAAATAACGATTGATTACCATCATCTGAAGTTTAACAGCAACGGGATTGATATTTATTTTACAGCCTAGTTGCTAAAGCTCTGCCATTTCTTATCTAATAAGTCAATGGTGTTTAAAGGGAATTTGAGAGTTTTGGGGCCTAAAATTGTAATTACCTTAAGACAAATTATTTCCTGCAGATTTTTTCTGTGTATGAGTGATAATGCAGTGCTGACCGGTTTAGGAAGAGACAAGTGTGACTTCTTCTGCACCCTGCAATAAAACTGGACACACTCATTATAAGAGAAACAGAAAGGACTCCAGAGAGTGAGAAGGCAACTCAGAGGGATTGAACATCTGCATTTATACCAATGAAGATATTATTTAGTGCTTATGGAAGAAGATGGCTTGACAGCCACAGAGAACAAAGTTCTCTGATTATTCCCCTGGTGGACAACAGCAGGCCTCTCCCCACAACTGCCTGTGCTTGGGTCCTGACCTGGTGCTCCCAGGTACAGTGAAGGGTTGTTCAGTTTCCATATCCCTTCAGTCTGTGGTATATCTGCTGAGACTTACTGAAGTGCACTCACTAGTGGGAGCTGTAGTGGTTTCTGTAGTTCAGACAGTTCACTGACAAATGGCCTAAGAATCACTAAATCATTTCACATTGGTCGCTCAACAGCCAACAGAGAGTGGCTACAACTTCTGGAGATTTCTGTCCTCGCAGAAGAAAGAATTGACATCCCCCATTCTCTGTTGAGAGCATTGCTATCTTCCCCATCTCTCAGGCCCATAATATAGAGCTCACCTTTGACTCTTCCCTCTCTCTTGCTCTGCTAACCCAAGCTGTGTTCAAATCCTGCCACTTCCTCCTTCAAGACCTTCCATGATCCAACATTTTCTCTGTCCCTACAGCTACAACTCCCATCCAGACCCTTGTCATCCCATGTCATTATTGCTGAGACCACTTCTTCTCTGGCCTCCCTCCCACATATCTCACTCCCTTCCAGGCTACATAAAATGCAGATGCTATGAACTTTTTGCCATTGGTTCTCAGTACATGATGCCCTTTGCCAGCACCTCCTCTGATTCCTCCTCAGCTTTTATCAGATAGGTTTGGAGTTTTGGTTTAACTTTTCTATGACTAATGTTCATTGACAGCAGCTGTTCTGAATCCAGGCTCCTTTGTACTCTCCTGGAGATGAGCGTGTAATTGGTAGAGGTTTGTAAAATGTATCAATTCTATTTTTCTCTCCTGCAGAGGTCTTTGCATTTTGGACCCATGAGACCAAAGTGAAAAGTGTGCATGTGTTCGAATCTGACTTGCAGGTACACGGCATGCATTTTCCACACAAAATCGCATGCTCGCTTTTCTAAATCTGAGCCTCAGTAATGATGGTACCTGGCTTTACTGGTAGAGGATCTGAAAAATAGTCCTGATAAAAAGTTTGGAGATCCTCTAAAAGAGTTCTTCTGCAGAGTATGCGCACATAGAGAGATAATGCATGATAGCGTGATGTGGTCTGCAGGTGTTTTTTGGCACCTGTGTGCAATAAACTGCATAACTCTTTCATAGCTTCATTATCCATGAGTATCTTAACCTCATGCCAGCAAACTCTTTCACCCCACCATCATGTATTTTCAGACAGAGAGAAATGGCCCCAAATTCTGATTATGGGTGCCTCCGTTTTCAACTGGTGGGTACTCAACACATTGTGAAAATTAGGCCACAGGTGTCTCCGTTTGGACAAGTCAAAAATGTAGGCACCCAAAATCACTATCCTCTTCTTAAAATGTACACTACTTGCACAGATTCAGCCACTCTCATCCTCAGTCCCCAAACAGCTCTTCCAAAGTACATCAGTTCTGAGTTACAGCATCATCTGCTGGGCCAGTCCTCGGCCCTACTAAGCTTTTCCAGGACACTTCCATTTCTTATCTGCAGTCTTCCCTTGCGTTCCAGCTCTGGGATCCTCATGACTGTGTAGTGGGACAAATGCCCACTAGAGACAAGGCGGAGACCAAACTCATTTCCATCAATACCTAAATAGCATAGAGGAGATCATTCCCAGAGGGAAAGGGAAACCCAACCTGGAGATGAGAGAACCAAACCACCAGTGAGGTATCTATTGTTGTCCCCTGTGTTTATAGGAACAAACAGGGGAAAGACAGTTGAAGTACAACAGTGTTTTTACTTTGGCTTTTTCCTCACATTGTAAATATCCTTCGGGTAGCTTGAGAAATCATTTAACCCTTTCCCCCCCTTTTCTTTGAATGTGCAGATCAAACCAACTCTAAGGCAGACACATGTACTGAATACCCTGTCTACTTTCAGTGATGTGCCCAAGATAAAGACCTCAACTGCTATATCTCGGGTTAGATGCCCTGCTCAATATTGTCAATGCTTTAGTCGTAGACTTCCCGTTGCCTGGTATTGCAAGAAAGAGAATTTGCAACCAATGGTAGCCTTTTAATTTCTATATCCAAAGAAAAATATCCCTGACTTCACACAGAGTAATAATTTGTTAGCATGTGAAAGGAGAAATTAGATACTGTTGATATTTGCTTAGAAAAACAATAATCCAGGCTCAGCCTATTTAACTCTCAGGTGGTTTAGGATAATACTTTGCACCAAACATTTTCAAGGCACTGAACAAATGTTAACTAATTAATCCTTACAACAGTCCTGTGTGGGAGGAATTGAGGAAACGGAGGAAGAGAGGCTAAGTGACTTGCTCAAAGCCACCAGAGGAAAGTCAACAGTAAAGTTGAGATTAGAACTCAGGAAACCTATCCAGCTCGCAGTCCACTAGATCATTCTGCCTCTTAATACCTGTTTTGATGGATGAACACTATGGAGAGGGAGAATGTTGCCCAAGATGGCAAAGGTTAATCACTCATCATTTTGAAAAGTACAATGGGATCATTAACTTTCACTTGTGTATTCCCTACAACAAGGCAGAAGGGACCTCATCTTAATCTCTCATCTAACTCATGGTTATGCACCTATAACTAGGGTGACCAGACTTCCCGATATTAGGGGCTTTGTCTTATATATGCAACTATCCCCCCACCCACCTCCAAAAAAAAAGTGTCCTGACTTTTCACACTTGCTATCTGATCCCCCTATCCACAACAACACCGTACCCACCACAATCTTCAGAACTGCACTTCAGGGTCAGCATAAGCTATGAGTTTAAGTCCAGTGTGGGACATTAATTCATTACCTTGCAGGCCCCAAGGCAAGGATGTATTTAATTCTGTGCTGTGTATGGCACAAAATGAAGGGAGTCCCTTATAATTAGCATTTATGTTGCAGTCTATCCTGTTACTCTTCATAATGATGATGGGATTCGAAGCTCCGGTAATCCATTTAACAAGGAAGGGCTTTTATTGTTTCAAGAAAAAGCTTGAATGTTCAACACTTTGGGGCAAATCCTACCCATTCTGGGCACGGCTGGCTCCCACTGAGTTAATAAGATATCCCCCAACCCATGTTTGCATCTAGGCTTGGCACAATTAGATTTTTTTAAAATAATTTTGATGGATAATATTGATTTGTTCTAACCTTTCTTTCCTCTTTATATCCATTTTAGTCTTCACAGTTTGTGCAAAAATTATGGGGTTTAAGCATTTTTGTTCAACTTTTATCTATTTAAATTTTCACAGTTGTGGGAAGTTATGGGGAGGGGTTCAGACAAAGGGTGGGGAGACAGTAATTATTTAATGACAGTAAACTTTGAGATTCAAAAAGTTAAAGCTTCATAACCGTTAAAACACAAATTGTCAATGTCATGTCAAAATATCCAAAGTAAAACAGCCTTAAATCAAACTCCCCATAAATTCTCAAGTATCATTTTTCTTACTTTGCCAATCTGTGCATTTCGATTAAGAACATAGAACATAAGAACGGCCATACTGGGTCAGACCAAAGGTCCATCTAGCCCAGTCCTGTCTTCATAGAATCATAGAATATCAGGGTTGGGAGGGACCTCAGGAGGTCGTCTAGTCCAACCCCCTGCTCAAAGCAGGACCAATCCCCAACTAAATCACTGTCTTCTGACAGTGGCCAATGCCAGGTGCCCCAGAGGGAATGAACAGAACAGGTCATCATCAAGTGATCCATCCCCCGTCGCCCATTCCCAGCCTCTGGCAAATAGAGGCTAGGGACACCATCCCTGCCCATCCTGGCTAATAGCCATTGATCATCAATGGAAATATTTTTTCATTGGTTTGTATGTGTACAGTGAAATCGATGTTTATTGACTTTTACAAATAAAAATTGAATCCTTCCAAGCCTGCTTGTATCCAAGGGAACAGTTTGGTTCTGTGTAGCTGGAATCAAAGAGTGATAGTTCCCGATCATGTCAGGGAAGTCCAATAAATGTCTACTAAATAACCAGCTAAACCAAGTAGCAAGCGAGCACCCAATCAATTAAAGCAAAACAGGTTAAAATATAGAGTAGAACAAATCCACAGCGCATGCTAGTTCTGAAACAAACCAGAGCTTTCAATTAATATTGAGAGCTGTGCACAAAACACCTCTCTCAGCTTCACAGGTATTCATAGATCTCAGCAGTTATTGTCACAAAATTTTCAGGTTTGATCTGGAGCAGGGTGAAACTTCACTGTTTCCAAAGGCAATGCCCCTCTCCCCCCCACATATTCATTCCACTTCCCCTTTCTAGGACTTTTTCATAATGGGATCATCTTTCTTCCCCAGTTGCATGTCTGTATATATATATCTGTATGATGGAGGAGTCTTTTTCATTAGCCCAGGACTCTTGTGTTATGTATTGTATATTATGCATATATTGAACATGCATCTCATTTTCATTTCAATTAGGATTTGAGGACCAATTTCATTCATGACTATTGATTCCTTCCAGGCCATTTGCATTTCATTCCATTCATTAATGTATGAGCTTCATTCTTTCAGAATAATTTAAACCTCCCTCTCATTGCTGCCCTAGTGCTGGGTTATACACCCTCCCTCCAAAACCAATTCAACAAACCCCTTCTTACTTATTTGATTTCTCTGTGTGTTTGGGGGGTGGGGGGAAAGCAGTGACTTGTCCCTGACTTTTACTAAAAATATCCATGATAAAATGAGGAGCCTGGGCAACTGCGGGTGGTCTGGGAGTTCCAGGGTCCCATGCCACTCGGGTCTTCAAACCCCAGGGGTTCTCCCTGCTGCCATGGAGGCCAGGAGTTCCAGGGGTCCCTCCTGATGCCCATGGAGGCAGAGAGCTGCAGTGGCGGGGAGCATTGGGGGTCCCCTCTGCTGCCCATGGAGACGGGAGCTGTAGAGATCACCCCACCGCCCCCTGCGGTGGCCAGGAGTTGGGGGAGGTCCGCCTGCCGCCACTGGCAGCAGGGGACCCTGCAGCTCCCACCTGGGGCTGGCAGAAGTCACGGAGGTCTTTGGAAGTCACGGAATCCGTGACTTCCGTGACCTCTGTGACTAAATCACAGCCTTACTAATAAAGGATAGCCATCACTTCCTTTCAACGTAGCTCAACCAGAACAAAAGATTAAACCCCTCCCCACCTGAGTAACACAATGGTAACAGAATTAGTCAATTGTTCTTCATCCCTCTCCCTTTTCTCTGGGAAGACATCATCATCTAAGGGCAGATGTGGTGTCCCTTCATCTTTGGAGAGAGATTTTAGTTCCAGGATTGATTTACTAAACATGTCTGGTCCCTAACTCCATTGACTTCCATGGAGTTACTCTTGATTTACACTGGAGTGAGAGGAGAATCAGGGCTGTCATTTTTACTGATCTAATATATATACAGGTTCCACTAAGTTTTCTGATGATTTGGTAGATGCTGCACTGAACAGAATGTACAACCCTTGGCTTGAAAATGAATGATTGGTAAGCTTCAAAAATTTTAAGTTTGGCTGCTTCTCTGAAGTTTATCCATACTTCTTTTTGGCTCTGCAAAGTGTGGCTGGAAACCTCACAAGAAAATGATTTCTTTGTAGTATTTTGGCATTTCCAGCTAGAACCTGAAAGATCAAGGGGTTCACAACAGTGCAGGATAATAAAATAGAAGCTAACTGAACATGTTTAGAAATGTGGCAAGTTTTCTTGGGATAGGAAATTAAAGAAGTTCTTATTTCTCCTGAATTGGTTCACCCATCTGGCTTCTATCCAGTGAGCTAAAGAAGCAGACACATTGGCCATCTAGCAAGGCACACCCACACATGTAAAGTCTGCACGGAAAGAAAATGTTATCCAAAGGTAGCATATGGAAATGGAGACACCTGCTGTCGTTTCTTCCATTCATTTCTTCCTCTTTCATTTCAAATGAGACAGAACTGGAAAATCTGTGTTCTACACTAGTTTAAAAATAACGAGTGCAAGTTGTTCTAGCAGACTTAGTTAATGAGAAATGGTTATATACATTCTGAAATACATATGAGCTTAGATTTCAGTACCTTGCAAGAACTTCCAAGGCCAGATTTAGCATTTCTCGTTCTTTTGGCGAGAGCAGATTAGAATGCTCAGAGCTGGGGTCCGAGATGAGAGATTTTTCCCCTGTGAACCAGTGCCTATTCCATCCTGCTTTTTGTGCAGCTGCTTCTTGTGAGTGTCTGAGATGTGAGAAAGTCCAAGCTCACCTCTGAACTCTGCTGTGCAAGCAGCTATCAGGAACCTAGTTTAGCATTATCCTGTACCAAGTAGATCCTCAGGGGAACACTTGGACAACAACCTTCAGCACAGCTCACAGCTGAGAGAGACACAGCTGTGGAGAGACACAGAGCAGAAGGACCACTCAGTTTTAGTAATCATAACATTTTCTTTCTGTGTGTATTGTGTGACTTTATTTAAGCTGCAATAGAAGGTGGTATACCCAGCGGTGTTTCTACACGTGGATCTTAACTGGCAGACACCCAAAAGGGGCAGGATATTCTCCAAAGATTTTCGTTCACATCTCATCTATATCTATCTATCTATCTATGTTCCCCCTCTGGCCTCTTTTTTCATCACATCAACTGCTAACTAGTTAGCAGCATGGCTACTACTGAGGGGAAACACCATGGGGGCAAAGCAGTCAGAGCTCAAGTGTAATCCTGGAAGCTTCTCCTTGAGGATGCTTCCAGCTATAATCACTTGATTGCAGCGTTTTAGAGCAGCACTCAGTAGAATAGGCAGCTCCTCATGCAGATGGGTAAAAGGAGCGGGTGGCCTTGGGGGACACACACACACGCACACACACACACACACACACACACACACGCACACACACACACACACACACACACACACGCACACACACACACACACACACACACACACCCACACACACACACACCCACACACACACACACACACACACACACACACACACACACACACAGTAAGGAAAGGGAAATAAACACAGAGCAATATGGGGCAAGTGGATCAGCGAGAAAAATGATCCGCAAGGGTTTCAAACCTGGGAATGAACATCTCCAAGCGGAAGGAGGTATAGATTGAAGATTTCTTTTAGGTTTCATTTTCTTTAGCTCAGGGGACAAGAAATCAGTCTATTTTTTTATTTTATATTCTCTGAATAAACCTACTCTTTTTTTAAGGAAAAAATCTGGTGTGTTTGGTGAAGTAGCTCAGATTTTGCGGATAAGTTCAAACTGTTTCACAAAACTCCTGCCAGGCTATGGATGGAGTTTAAGGAGCTAATTTTGACTTATTAAGTCCTAAAGGGCTGCGGTCCTGGAGTTTTATCAGTATAAAAGAGAGGGAGCTGCTGGCAGTGAGTTCTTTTTCTGTGGCACATGCTCATAGATTCCAAGGCCAGAAGGGACCATTGTCATCATCTTTCTAGTCTGACCTCCTGTATAACACAAGCCAGAGAACTGCCCCAAAACAGTTCCTGTTTGGTCCCAAAATAGCCAAAATCTCTTGACTTTCAGGACATGCCACAAAGTTCCTGCACCAAATTCTGTCCTGCACCCCATTTAAAAATATGAACACATATTTGCAACCCGCCCCACAGTTATTTAGATCAGTGTTTCCCAAACTTGGG
The DNA here is from genome assembly GCA_003942145.1 of Platysternon megacephalum. Classification (NCBI taxonomy): domain Eukaryota; kingdom Metazoa; phylum Chordata; order Testudines; family Platysternidae; genus Platysternon; species Platysternon megacephalum. The sequence continues at coordinate 9,026,008 of QXTE01000017.1, forward strand.
ATGCCGCTTGTGTAGGGAAAGCCCCTGGCAGGCCGGGCCGGTTTGTTTACCTGCCGCGTCCGCGGCCAGTACGTCCCTCGGCCCGCGCCGCTTCCTGCAGCTCCCATTGGCCCGGAGCAGTGAACCGCAGCCAATGGGAGCCGTGATCGACCGAACCTGCGGACGTGGCAGGTAAACAAACCGGCCCGGCCCGCCAGGGGCTTTCCCTACACAAGCGGCGTCCCAAATTTGGGAAACCCTGATTTAGATCAATTGGCTCTCTTTAATATGTACTCAAAAGACTGATTTGAATGTACTGAAAGTCTCAAATATACTTACCATAAATTCAGACATTAACACTAAAGTTTCACCACTGCAAGGTGATATATTGTCAACAAAACATAGTTGATATGGTGAAGTGCCAGATCTGAACTTCTCCAAACTTTACACCTGGGGCAGAACTCTTTAATGGGATTAAACCAGAAACCGAAGAAGATGGGCATTAAACTTTGAGAAGGTTCATGATCAGCATTAAATCCTGATATTGCAATGAATTTCTTGTAGGCAGGTCCCTGAAGTCAATGGGGCTCTGCCCACACAGTGCTCACTGCAGAAAGAGAGCCCAGTCTAGATCTGAACTCCCCAGCCCAGGTCTCTATATTTGGTCAAGGTGTTTTGGCTATTGTTAAGGCTATTGTTAGTATTGCTTTCTTTGCATTTGTGCCTCGGCTTGATCTAAGCATCTTTCATACTGTTGAAATATACTAGCTCTTGGATCGAACAGTCTGCTACTTGCCTAGGCAAAAGTGAGACACCTGCATATCGATGCTCTGAGATCTCCAAAAAACCTATCAAACAACACAGCATAATTTTACTGAAAACAGGGGGAAATTGGCACAAAAAGGAGCTCCTGTAATTCAGTGAATCGAGTTTGTTCTCAGTGTATCAAGCCAAGGAGAGCTAATCTCAAGAGTTATAAACAATTGTCAGACAGGACCTATTCTGAAATGCAGGCCAAATTTCAGGTCATATTTGTGAATAAATTCATCACCTTACTTGGGTCTTCAGATCCCTTCTGACCTAGGGTACTCAGCCTTAATTATAAGCCTCTATAACAACCATTGCAGAAAACTTTAACAGATGGCAATATCGACCTGACCACTTTCCAAACAAACTATATTCATCATCTTCATACAAATGAATTTGTTATTGCCGAGAAGGTCATCTCTTTTCCACCGGCTGTGCCCTGAGCAGCTCCTCCGAAAAAGTTGGCTGATATATTTCCCTACTTGTTTGGGTAAAAATAAAGCCCCTTCTAGTTCCATTTGGAAAAGTCCCCACTAGGCAGAAATCATATAGTTCTACATCCACCCTAAAAGAACAAAAATAGGTGCAAGCCACTGTACAATGTAAACATTAATTTACTGTGGAATAATGCCAGCAAATGGCCTGTAAATGTCACACCGTTTATCAAAGGATTCTGCCCAGGCCACTGAACATGAGTGGGTAGCGCATGCTTTCTTAAAAATAGATTGTTCTGTTATTTCTCTCTCCCCCTGAGCCTCCGTCCTAGCCATGGTCTACAAAGGCAAAGCTGTGGGCTGCATGATAGAGATAAGAAGCAGAGTTGAAGCACTTGCAGATGGCAGTTGCTATAAAACAGCACAAAGAACTCTTTAATTAAGTCTTCCTTTCCCCCTTATTAAAATTCAGGAAAGATTACCATGGAATTTGTACTGTATCTGCAAAACAAATCATAACAATTACACTAGGCTGCCCCAGGCTGGCTCGATCGTAGCTTATTATCCCACAAAGGCTTGATAAATGTGTAAATTTATATGGAAGGCTTCTGCACACCACCATAGCCAGCTAAACAAAGACTTCCCGCTTTCCATACCCAGTTTTAGACAGGAGAGCAGCTGGCTAGACTCCCTTGAATAATTGGATGTTGTTGTTGAAGTTTAAAAATACATATAAATGATCTCTCCCATCTACAACTTACCTAGTCTGTTGAACTGGGATAAATTCATGCTCTTTTGGTGATTACTGAAACCCCATCAAAAGCCCACTTAACCCTCGAAGCCTATATACATAAAACATCAAGAAGCAGCAATGGAATTCAAATGGAGTTCAAACATTCAGATCTAAATGCCACAGGCTTCCCTGCTGAATAAAGAAGCAAGTCCTGTAGGCATAAGACAGGTCTGTCTAGTAGACACATGCATTTCTGCTGCTGACCTGGACTTTCTGCGGTAAACTGGATATACTGGTGGCCCAAGAAAGCTACTCATGTGAAGCAACCGCTAAGCTGAATACCACTTAAGAAGATGGCTTAAATTGAAGAAGAGGGCTAGGTCCACCCTTGGGACATATACACAAAATAAAGGGTAATATAACTCCCAGGTTCCACTGTGATGAATGCATTAGAAATTCTGTTGATGGAGTAAATTAGATATTCCAGTAGAGGGCAGTGGTGAGCAAACACACATCTCCACAGTGGCACATAAATACACGTCACAATGCATTATTAATGCCCATGTGTTGATGGGATTTTGTTTTCTTGCTCACTGAACTTCAGCATAAAGCAAAGGACTGATTCAGATTTCATTTGCACCAGTGCCATTCAGGAGTAATTCATACAATTCAGTGCAGCTTCACCAATCTAAAACTGGTGTGAGATCAGAACTAGACCCCAAGAGTTCTGGCTGTCATGTTTCCGGGGAGCGCAGCAGAATTATGCAGGAGGAGAAAATGTCAGAAAAATATAAATAGTTTAAAAAGCCACCGTTGTCAGCTATTTTTAGCCCCAACATTTAGATATTGTGTAAAAAAGGGTTTACAAAGAAATCCTAGTAAGAATAGAAATGTTTGCATCAGATTTATTACAAAATATTTCAGGGACATCTGTGTTTAACACATCAGTTGCTGTCTATTTCTGTTCTCTTAGCTGGATTCAGTTGTGTTGACTGCCTCTCATTTTACAAGGTTTCATACATTCAAATTGAGGACAAAACACATTTTGCAATAACAAACGCTCATACTTCCATAGCACCTTTCGGCCACGGATCTCAAAGCACCTTGCAAACATTTAATGGTATGATTAGTTATTAATTTTTATTATGGCAGCACTTAGAGGCCAACTGCCATGGATCTAAACGGCAAGCGTCTCTCTGACCTCTATATAATCTCTCTAAGAACATACCCCCCCCCCCTTTTTTTTTGCAAGGTGGAGCCCCAGAGCTCCACTACTCCAAGCCTGGGCACCCTGGATTCAGCACCCATTTTTCACCCTGGCTTCCAGAGTGGGTCCGAATGAGTATAGATCCCTGTCAGAGACTTATCCCATTTGGGAGCTATGCAACCAGCAGACGTTTGCAGTGACACAAAACCTACTTTTCAAAGAAAGACGGCATTTTTTAGTCATCTGGAATGCTGTGTTTTAGGGTCATTAGATTAGAATGGAAAATTAAAGCAAAGCTTATATGTATAGTTAAGCTGGCGGGGTAAATTGAGGCACACAGAAGTAAAATAATTGGACTAAAACCATACAGTAAATTAGTAGCAGAGTCAAGAATAGAACCAAGGACTCTTGATGGCCAGCCCCTTGCTCTCACCACTAGACAACACTCCCTTACTTTATACATAATGAATATACAGTCAAGTAGCCTGAAGCAGAGGAGGTGAAGGGGAGAAGGGTTTCTGAAAAATCTGATACTTGGTCTTAAATAAACCTTATTGTTACATTTATATTCATATATCCCAAAGAGGAAAGGACTAGCCAGCCTTCTCCAGATGCAATCCCCAGCCTTGCTTTACATGGAAGGGACGTGGGCTGAGAAATCAAACTTCCCAAAATGCCCCCCAAGTAAGTGAATAAATAATATGACATTTGCTCTCTGCTGCGAGACGAGACCTCTCGTTTCATAAGCCAGCAAACTGAAGGAGGAAAGAGATTTTTTTTAACTGGGGTTGGAAGGAAAGCTGATTAAGGCAACTGTTAAATCCCTCAAAAGAAGTGAATGAGCAAGAGACTTTTTTCCTTCCTCCCCTTCCATAAATCAATCAATAAAATAAAGGGCGTATATTTTATATTGAGTTTCATAATCCGTCTGACAAAAATCATAGTTCTCACAGAGACTGCATTGAAAACAAGCTCAAGTGAGGAGATGAATGGATGCCACCTGCATGTAGTCTGGCTTCCAATATAAGTGCAAATCCATGGATGTTTCCCGTGCTGACTCCTTTGTGGCTTCCATTTTCAAGTCTGACTTGTCCAGTTTTGTTACGGAGGGGCCAACAGAGCTTTCTCCAGTTCCTCCCTGTCTCATTTCAATCCGGAGGGAAAGGGGAGGAGCCTTGAAATGGAGGAGGAACAGAAGTAAGACTGATCCATGTTTGCGCATTCTTTTCTCATGGCTTGTCCCTGGAGACTGTTGGGTCAAGTCACCACATACAAGAAGTAGAGGTTAGCAATGACAGACATTCCCTCTGCAGTTTCAGCGGGATAAAGTGTATGTCAGGTCCTGCCCTAGCACGATTGTGCAATGTTGTGCACTGTTAAATGGCCGTTCTGTTCCTTACAAGAGGTGGATGCATTTCAGTGGGGGGGGGGGG